>OY979695.1:105464552-106664552 GCA_963855945.1 Thereva nobilitata | reverse complement strand
CAACATGTAAACAGCCGTTTTAATTATCCAAAATAAATTAATCATAATTCTTAAGCCGGAATTACACTTTTGTGTTGTGGTGTGTCGTGGCGCTCTGTGTGCAATCTGTGTCGTGGATCTACATAATTCATATCAAAAAAAGTGGAATTTTTCGAGAAAATTAACGAAAAAATACAAAAATTCACGATTTTCTATTCTATTTTTTTCACTTTTTTCAAGTTTAAAAAATTTTTTTCTTTCACCATCATAAAGTGCATAAAAAAGCCTACACTTAAAATAAAAACGAACCTTATACGTCGCGATGCACAAAAGTTATTGGCCAAACAATTTTCAAATTTGAGGTTGATTTTTGAGACTTGTATTAAAAATTTCGACTTGACATTTTAACCAGTGATTGCTCACATTATGAAGTAATGAACATCCGAAGTTATAACCAAAAAACCAAAATTTAGCAGTTTCTTCATTTTTTAATTTTTTTCGAGGTTATATGTGCAGATTAAAACTTCATTTTGTAAGCGCTGAGAGGTAATATCATAATGAACAGCCTCAATTTTTTTCGCTTTCTTTGGACCTACACATACCGAGAAATTCTCATCTATATTTAGAAAGCACGACCAAAATGCTACATTTTCCACAAAATGGCCCATAACTTACGTAGCGACGGTTGCCAGTGGTAGAAAATGTCCATTTCGTATAGTATTCGATGTAACTAACATATTAAAAACAAAAATTTTGAGACTGGAAAAAATTCCTTATGTATTGCTTGTGCGACTCCACTTAAACTAATTTTTAATTTTACTGAAAATTTATGTTCTAAAATTACGCCTCTTACTGGAAAATTACAATACAAAGTGTTAGGATTTTTTTAGTACATAACATTGATAAATATACCTACTAAGAAACATTGTAATTTTCCTACATAAACGATTTAGAAATATACACACCAATGTGTAAAATATACGTCACATTCATGTAATCAACATTTGCTTTATGCTGTATTGGAGATTCTCAATTTCTTTATATGAAGTTACAAAATTTATAGTAAAATTACAATAATTATTGTTTGGTAAATTAGTATTTCATATCACGATTTGTAATTTTACTGTACATTTGCACTGTGAATTTACATATTTTTTCTTTGTACTGCTCACGTGCGTAGGTCTTTTGCAACGTATTCAGCGATTCGGCAAACGAAATTGAGGGCAAAATCATTGTTTAGCTAATTGTTTCATTGCAAAATTCGCTACTGCTTTGGGCATACTGAGTAACAGCTGGAATTCCGTGTCGTAGCTCGGTAGAACCTGAGTATCGAGTCCAATCGTTAGCACTTTGGTCTTATTATGTTCTTAGCAGCAACCTCAGATTAATTGGCCAGACCACTTGAACAGTCTTAGCAATCTGCCTAACGATTTTTCTTTAAGATTTTTTTGGTCCATCAATGTCGCGCCTAAAATAAATTGTAGAACTGCGAGAGAGGACGTGAAGGCTTGAAGTTTACATATACCAGCCATGAACCCATGCCCGTTCTGAGAGTTTTCGACGTATTCCATCGTTACGAGCTTAAAAGAAAAAATTTTATACACTGTATAAATAAAAATTTGAAAAAATTTTATACAGTGTATAAATAAAAATTTGAAAAAATTTTATACAGTGTATGTATAAATAATAGAATATGGAAAAACTATACTAATCTATTAAAGTACTGAAGCTGAATGAGACAACGTTTTGATGTACATCAAGTTAGCGAAACAGTTTTGGCAAATCAAGTCGTAAATGTGCGGATAATTTGCCGTTAATTAGCCGCTAATTAGTTGTGATATTTATTATTTTGCCGTTTTTTGTTTTTTTAAAAAAACTAGATGCTTCGCTAACTTGATATCAAGTTAGCGAAACACTTGGGTAAAATTGACTGAATTTCAAAAATTCTTAGTTGAATCAAGTTCGCCGAATTTGCCGCTAATTAGTTGTGCACATATCAATGCGGTAATACTTTATTTAAAAAAAAAATTTAAAATAAAAGATGCAAAAATAACTTAATAACAAAAACTCTAAGTTGAATTATGTTCGCCGATTTTGCCGTTAATTAGTTGTGGTAAGAACAGATCTCTAGAACTAAAACGGTTGTCAATACCGACAGATATAGTAAAACAACAGCAAAACAGGTTGATAAAACAATGTCAGGTACAAAAATTTGGTTTCCAATAATAATTAGATGTTTCCTAGAAACATAAAAACATAAACATATTATTTCGAAAAATATGTCACCGAAAATAATCAAACAAATGTGGGTGATCCGCTCTCCTTCTCAAAAAAAACTATAATTAAATTTATTAAAAAATGAATTGCTGCTCACGGCAAATTCGAGAACACCACAACTAATTAGAATCGAACGAGCGGCAAATTCTGGGCCCGATTTCCAGTCGATTGGGCCCTTCTGGAATAAGTTTTATCGCTGTTTCGCTATCTTTCGCGAAAAAATTGTCGTTAAAATTATTAAAAAATGAATTGCTGCTCACGGCAAATTCGAGAACACCACAACTAATTAGAATCGAACGAGCGGCAAATTCTGGGCCCGATTTCCAGTCGATTGGGCCCTTCTGGAATAAGTTTTATCGCTGTTTCGCTATCTTTCGCGAAAAAATTGTCGTTAAAATTATTAAAAAATGAATTGCTGCTCACGGCAAATTCGAGAACACCACAACTAATTAGAATCGAACGAGCGGCAAATTCTGGGCCCGATTTCCAGTCGATTGGGCCCTTCTGGAATAAGTTTTATCGCTGTTTCGCTATCTTTCGCGAAAAAATTGTCGTTAAAATTATTAAAAAATGAATTGCTGCTCACGGAAAATTCGAGAACACCACAACTAATTAGAATCGAACGAGCGGCAAATTCTGGGCCCGATTTCCAGTCGATTGGGCCCTTCTGGAATAAGTTTTATCGCTGTTTCGCTATCTTTCGCGAAAAAATTGTCGTTAAAATTATTAAAAAATGAATTGCTGCTCACGGCAAATTTGAGAACACCACAACTAATTAGAATCGAACGAGCGGCAAATTCTGGGCCCGATTTCCAGTCGATTGGGCCCTTCTGGAATAAGTTTTATCGCTGTTTCGCTATCTTTCGCGAAAAAATTGTCGTTAAAATTATTAAAAAATGAATTGCTGCTCACGGCAAATTCGAGAACACCACAACTAATTAGAATCGAACGAGCGGCAAATTCTGGGCCCGATTTCCAGTCGATTGGGCCCTTCTGGAATAAGTTTTATCGCTGTTTCGCTATCTTTCGCGAAAAAATTGTCGTTAAAATTATTAAAAAATGAATTGCTGCTCACGGCAAATTTGAGAACACCACAACTAATTAGAATCGAACGAGCGGCAAATTCTGGGCCCGATTTCCAGTCGATTGGGCCCTTCTGGAATAAGTTTTATCGCTGTTTCGCTATCTTTCGCGAAAAAATTGTCGTTAAAATTATTAAAAAATGAATTGCTGCTCACGGCAAATTCGAGAACACCACAACTAATTAGAATCGAACGAGCGGCAAATTCTGGGCCCGATTTCCAGTCGATTGGGCCCTTCTGGAATAAGTTTTATCGCTGTTTCGCTATCTTTCGCGAAAAAATTGTCATTAAAATTATTAAAAAATGAATTGCTGCTCACGGCAAATTCGAGAACACCACAACTAATTAGAATCGAACGAGCGGCAAATTCTGGGCCCGATTTCCAGTCGATTGGGCCCTTCTGGAAACTCACGAATCAGAAAATTTAAAGGCCTTTCCGCTAAAAGCGCGTGGGATCTAAGTCCGCGTAGTGAGGACGGGCCTTAAGGCGAGATGGATCAGATATTCACGTGAAAAGTAATAACAATAAACATTTTTCATCGCCATACAGGCTCGGGAAATACATTTTTCAAAAAGTTTTCATTCGACCGAGAAAACATGTTATGAAGAATAATGTCCTACCACAATCCGCACGGAATCGAATACCACTCGTTCGATACTAATAAGCTGTGGTGTTCTCTAACTCACTTCACTGACTTTTCTTGCACGCTTCTTTGTGTATTGCATTTCTTTCTGTTTTAATTGAATGTGCAGTTTCGGGGGGCCACATCTCGCATATAAAAATATGCGAGGTGTGACCTTTTCGGGATTGCATATACAATTTATATGTTTGGATGCTTTAGTTGAGCCTATCTCAGTGCTACTTGTGGTGAGCTGGTGAATTTTTCTTGGCCCAGCTAAGAAGTGTACCTTCTGAATTAGAAGGGGGTTAACTCTATTGCATGATTGTGTATTGCATGAAATAAATTTGTCGTGAACAGCAATTAATTTTTTATTAATTTTAACGACAATTTTTTCGCGAAAGATAGCGAAACAGCGATAAAACTTATTCCAGAAGGGCCCAATCGACTGGAAATCGGGCCCAGAATTTGCCGCTCGTTCGATTCTAATTAGTTGTGGTGTTCTCGAATTTGCCGTGAGCAGCAATTCATTTTTTAATAATTTTAACGACAATTTTTTCGCGAAAGATAGCGAAACAGCGATAAAACTTATTCCAGAAGGGCCCAATCGACTGGAAATCGGGCCCAGAATTTGCCGCTCGTTCGATTCTAATTAGTTGTGGTGTTCTCGAATTTGCCGTGAGCAGCAATTCATTTTTTAATAAATTTAATTATAGTTTTTTTTGAGAAGGAGAGCGGATCACCCACATTTGTTTGATTATTTTCGGTGACATATTTTTCGAAATAATATGTTTATGTTTTTATGTTTCTAGGAAACATCTAATTATTATTGGAAACCAAATTTTTGTACCTGACATTGTTTTATCAACCTGTTTTGCTGTTGTTTTACTATATCTGTCGGTATTGACAACCGTTTTAGTTCTAGAGATCTGTTCTTACCACAACTAATTAACGGCAAAATCGGCGAACATAATTCAACTTAGAGTTTTTGTTATTAAGTTATTTTTGCATCTTTTATTTTAAATTTTTTTTTTAAATAAAGTATTACCGCATTGATATGTGCACAACTAATTAGCGGCAAATTCGGCGAACTTGATTCAACTAAGAATTTTTGAAATTCAGTCAATTTTACCCAAGTGTTTCGCTAACTTGATATCAAGTTAGCGAAGCATCTAGTTTTTTTAAAAAAACAAAAAACGGCAAAATAATAAATATCACAACTAATTAGCGGCTAATTAACGGCAAATTATCCGCACATTTACGACTTGATTTGCCAAAACTGTTTCGCTAACTTGATGTACATAACGTTTTGGGTTTTATTCCCGACTAGCATTTAAAGGGGGTGCAGATGGGGCCCCTATGAGGCTTGCCCCACTTAGGGAATGCCCCCTGCGGCCCCCTGAGGAAAAAAGATTGCTGATTTAAAAAAGTTTTTGGGAAAATCAATTGAGGACCGTTTTTTCAAAACTCAACAAGTCAAAAAAATCGAAAAATGAGATATGGGTATCAAAATGAGATATGGGTATGGGTATTGAAAGCAGGTTTCTGTTAGCACCTCTTCTTGAAAATTTTATTTTTTTGAGTTGTTGAGTTTTGAAAAAACGGTCCTCAATTGAAATATATGAAAAAGAAATATATTTTAATAATGAGATAATGGGGCCCATTCTGTCAGTAAAATTTTATCATTTTATGTTATGTTATGCCATAACATAAAAGAATTCTCTAAAATCCTATTCTGTCCGACAATTTTTATTTTATTTTATCGATTATAACATAAAATATTTCCTGTTATCGTTCATAACATAAAATAATCTAAGCAGCACATTTTAGAGGTATTTTAACCTATTTTATGAAAATAACAGACGGGAATTGACATTTGCGTGAAACTAGTTTTCATTGAGTATTGAGTTAAATTAAAAATTAATATGCCCAACGCATTAAGAAAAAGTATTAAGTATTTTGTCAGATACTGAAACAAGGCGCGCTTTGATTTTGCTTGTTTTCATTCATAATTTTGTTTGTTTTCATTTTCAACCGACCAGCTGTTCAAAACGTAATAGAACCTATAGCGGATTGTACTTAATATTTTATGTTAAGTGTTCATAACAGACTTCATAAAATAATTTTATGAAAGCATGACCGAATACGAATTTTTAAAATATTTTATATTTATTTTATGAAGAATAAATTTTATCATCATAAAATAACATAAAATATTACTTTATGAAAAATTACAGAATAGGGCCCAATATAGAGATTTGTATAGTAAAAAAATAGCTTAATTCTAAATTATAATGCTTTTAAAAAAAATATAGAATCAGGTTTTTATAATTTCAAATTAGATTTTTTTTCAAACCAAATTTAATTTTATCGTCATCATTAGTTGCATCGGCAGACCATTTCATTAAGTACTTTTCGTATTTATTATTTTTTGTTAATTTCTTTAATTTTGTTGGTATTACTTGAATTTTGATACATTTAATTTGAACTTTAAAAAATCGAATTTGGGCTTTAAAAAATTGAATTTGACCTGGAAAATATTGGATTTGAACTATACAAAATTTAATTTGACTTTTAAAAAATTGAATTTAATTTTAACGATTTGAATTTTAGTTTGATAAAATTGAATTTGGTTTGAAACAAATTCAATTTGGTGTTTAGAAAATGTAATTTGAACTTAAAAACCTATAATGTAAATATGTATGTTTTCGCATGTAAATTAGCACTTAAATTAAAGTGCTATAAACTATAAAAACGAAAATAAAAAAAAACAAGCCATCCAAACTAGTAGAATACTTCTGTTCATTATGTTCCTCGATATCGGCTTCATTTGGCTTTTTAGAACGAGCCGTTCGCCCACCGTCCCAGTCTTTGCAATTATGCAAAGCTGAACCTAGGGCATCGAGGATGTTTTGATCCGGAACATCTTCTCCTGGTTGCGAAAAGGCTTTTCTAAGCGTTGCTAAAAAATATTCATTTATTGTATATTTAATCATTATTTATTTAATTCAGTAATTTTAATTACCCTTTATAATTTTAAGAACAGTCGTATCTTTATATATGAATTGTTTTTTTTGGAGACTTTTACTGAGCGAACATAAGTCCTACATCACGACATATACAATATCGTACTAGTTCGCTAAAATTTCTGGTCATTGGTAATCGTCTGACCTTCTGAAGCCATTTTCAAGCCTGAAATCTTGTGGATCAGGATTGGAACTATTATCACTTTCTGCATTGTTTGGCAGTTCACTAACGTCTGATACTTCATTTTAACGACAGTGCAAAACATCTTGACTGCCATAACACATCAAATTTTCTTGATCCGAATTCGCCATCAGCACTAATTCCTGCCGAATTCTAGAAAATCGTTCCGATCTTAAACGACTAAGCTCGCGTTGTTTGATATTGTCCATTTTATGTTTTATTAAAATAATACTTTTAAACAATACTATAGTTAAATACTTAAATATCAAAACTTTTTCACAGTTTAACAATAAAACCAAAGGTTAAAAGTCAAAAGAAAAATTTTTAACAATAATTAAGTACTTTAGATAGATATATTAGCACTAAAATATAAAAATTTATTTTTTCTTAAAATATTATTTTTAAAAAATAGCTAAATAATTTAGGTGTTAACAAAAATATTAAATTTTACGTTGGCACAGTTTGACACAAAAATAAAGCTTCAGAACTTAGTAAAAAGCTTCCTGAATACATAAGGCAGATGATGTGAATGCCCCATTTCATATTTTACTTAAAAAATAAAGTAAAAGAATTATAAAACATAAAAATAACAAGAAGCGCTTCTAAGCTACTTAATATTAAAAGTGGTTTTATGAAATTATCACCGAAATCTTTTGGTTATGGCGTTCTTCGTTAAAAGTATCGTTAAGGGCAAATTCTACACCAACGGTCTTCCAAAAATAAATGATCTAAAATATAATTTAAATAAGCTATATGGCCAAAAAAGCATTGGCAGCAAATTGACATTATGCTAGACTATAACTTAGAGGCAAGCGCCTTTGTACAGACGACCGTTTGATGATTGAGTACAAGGACAGCAAGTTTAAATCGGAATGACACTGCAAATCTCAGATTTTCAAAATGTTTAAACAATTTTAAATGTTTTAAAAGTGTCTTCTACAATGCTAATGAAATGGGTGACACTTTTAATAGCTCAGATTTGCCGTGGACACTAGACAGAGAAAAGAATGAAACAACTGCGAATGCCATCACGCGTCCCGTATCCAATCTACTGCAACAGGAAGCTGATTCCTATTTGCGAGCAGGAGATAGGTTTATTATGCTTACAGACGTTGGCTGAAGAAATAGCAGGAATCTGATGTAAGGAGGAAAAGCAATAAATAAGGAATGTTATCTAGATGGAACAAGCGGAACGATGAAGGAACCACGAACTTTCTTGAATGGTCGTAGAGAGTCTTAACCGCTAGGCTACGAAGTAACGCTATTAAAAGTTTCCTGATTTTTACAACCCCTTTGCACAGATTGATGTAGTCATATTTAACAGATCAGTATGATGACACTAAATTTGAAGAGCTAAAGAGTGCAAAATCACAATTTTGCTTAAAAACAAGCAAGCGTAGACTCTTTTCAAAGTCTTGAGATTTTTTAGAATCTGGACTATCTTGAGCACTGAAAAACTGAAATTTGGTTTATTTAAAACTTGTGTTGGTATTGATTTTCAACAGAATCAAACTTGCCCCGCAACAGAAGTTTTACTATCGAAATTTTTGACTATTTCCATACAATTACTATACTATACTGACTACTATTGAAAATTATACTAGCTACAACGTTACGGTGAACAATAGGTTATACCTAGGCATGCAGAGCGATCTTCTGGCAGTCAGAACTGAAGGACTCGGACTTAAATGACATTAGATTACAAAAACAAATCGCACATTCTTTACCTACATGATCCGTCAAATAAATGATCTTCTGCAAACTAAGTTCGGTACCCGTACAATGAGTCAGGCCAAGCCCGGCGCGATATTAACAAACAACATCTTCAAAATTTTTACTCGAAAACAGCTAATCTTATTATTGCAAAACTTTTTCTTCAATAGGATTATTCTTTTTAGGTTGAATCGAAATCCTTTCCCATAAAAATTCCATAGAAAAATCGTAGAATTGCTGGAATTTGACCATTCTAAATGTAAATTATTCAATTTTTCTACGATTATTCACAAAACTGAAAACTCGAAGCCTGAGTCAAAGTTTGTTTATCACTAATTCAAATTTGAATTGGCAATAAATTAGGCATTCTGTTAAAAAAACAAAAAATACTTTTTCGAACCATAAAAGTGATCAAAATTTTTTTTGGAGCGAAGATATTGTTTGGTTTTGAAAATGATTTGAAGAAAAAAATAACAAAATGTCAAGGAAGCAGGAATTATAGCATTAATCACAACAAATAATTTTTTAAGTCATGGGAAAATCAAGATTGTGTTCTTTGTACAATTTTTCGTCCTTTGGCTCGGAATGCAAGGGGTTAATGTGGTAAAGTAAAACCTATCCTGGAGAAATATTCAAATATTCATTTCCTGGAGAAATATTCAAAAACTGTTAAATTATCAAAATTTTTATCACATTTTTCACTCAAGGTTCTTCAGGGGTATACTTTCAAATCCAACCTTTTTCCTGCTCAGTGAATGCGCTACCAAATTGCATTCTTGAAGTTCCTACCTCGTGCGTCTACCTGTTCTAAAAAATTTCTACGAACTAAGCCAAAAAAAATTTTGCAAATGACATTTAAGAAATTTTCGGCAGCCATTCTTCACCAGCCATCCACAAAAAAAACATGGCATACAAAAAATTCACTCTGTTCAAACTCGAGGGGCTCAACTTAACCTAACAAGAAAAAAGTGACAGCGTTGGCCTTTCTAACCACCATAAATCACTTTTCAAAACCTCATCTTGACTCCTCCTACTTGAAGATGACTCTCATCTCCCCTCTCCATCCAGAATAAAAAAGAAAACATACACCCAATTTTTTTTTCGCTACACTAGAATTCCGCTCCTATTAATCTTAGATTGAGCAACTCTCGAGAAAATAAATTTCGAATTTATAGTTGAAAGTGGTGCGAATATGATCGATTTTATTTTGAGTGATCGATTAATTCTGGCTTAAGTGTTTCCATTTTTTGTACTCGTGTGCGCGCCTGCGCCCGGTGGACATTTTAATTTCTGTTTATTCTGGCTTCGCTTTTGACATTGCCTCTTCGAATTTTGTCCGATTGATTAATTGCTGGTGCGCTAGAGTGACTCTTACTATGCTCCGGTGATTAAAAGTGCTAATTAGTCGGGTCCGGTTTAGTAGTGCTGAAATATATTCCGGCGATGAATATTTTGTGCATTTCACAATTAGTTGACTTTTGTGTTTTGTTTTGTTTTTTTAATTTCTTGCTGTGTTGGAGGAATTTTTGTTAATACTTGATTCGGATTAAATTATTTGAATATTTATTAAAGGTGATTTCTGTTTCAGCCACAAATCGTGTAGGTATTGTATTCATAATTAATCGTTTTCTTCTTCATAAAATTTCAATCATGATCTTGGATGGTTCACAGGAGGTCATTAGAATGATATTAGTTAATTAATTTATAAAAACCAATTTCAAAGTTTATTAGAATTTTCTGTGCATAATGATATTCTCCAAGATTTTTAACAAGCTTAACACAATTTTAGATTATTTCACAATAGTACTTAGCAATTTTTAGTAGATAGTGACAGATTTATTTTTTTACATTTATTATTATTTTGCATTTCTCTTATTATAGCTTAATATTAATAAACAAAAAATAGTAGTATCAACTATAAGAATGATCGTCATGCGCTGACCGACGAAAGTATAGTATTGGCAGTAATTCTAATCCAATGTGGCTCAGTAATTGAACGTTAGTAAAAATAATATAATTTCAATATGTTATGAACTAATTACTGAGCACAAATCAATGTTCAATATTATTCTACGAAAATAATTCTATGAAACTGACTTGTTGATATAAACAAAGAGTTTATCCACATATACTAAGATGACTATTTGTTAGATTAACTTCATTCAGGAATCGATTCCTGCAAAGAACTAACATTACATATATCTTGCTGAATATATGGAGGACAAATTATTTAAAGTGAAAGTAGAAAATTATTAAGCATGATTTAGAAGGAAAAAATTGACCACAGATCATATATTCATAGTGCGACAAATATTTGAAAAATACTTGGTAGAAAGCATCGTATATAGGGGAGACCGGGGCAAAACGGGTTTCGGGGCAAGACGGGAAATGTGCTAGTGCGCGTGACTAGTAAACGATAATGAGCTGGCAAGAGTGCCATTCGATTGAGCTTCAGTCACCTTACGCCTGTCAATGGACTACGACGTGTCGTTGGTGGTTTCGGCTGTCCTATGCGAAAAAACTAAATTTATTAAGAAACTTACGAAGTTTTGCCACAAATATCAATGTATTATTAGGTATGGTAACAAGTTCTTACATTATTTTCGACCAAAAACCCTAGCAGCAGCATCGAATTTTTATATTAGACACTATTTTTAAACTTCACTGTTTTAGGTTAGGAATGCTTGGTTTTTTGACAGAAAATATTTGTTGGGGCAAAACGGTCGGAGCATAACGGGGTACTGTCCCATCTTGCCCCTTCTTTACGATATGTGGTAAAAATTTTGTAGGTGCTCGTTTCTAAAAATTTTCTTTTTGTTTCCAGTCACGGTATACAGAAACAAGGCAATGTAAAAGACTATATACCGTAAAACGGTATTTTAGTGCTGAAGTCACTCGGCGACCTCTTCCCATATAAAATCGAAGTTGTTGTTTCTGCATTAGTGCTGAGGTCACTCGGAGACCTTTTTCTACGATATTCGAAGCTCTCAGTCTCTTTTACATTACCTTGTTTCTGTATACCGTGGTTTCCAGTCAAAATGGTCGAACTAAAATATGTGCTCTTTTTACCCCGTGACATTTCCCATTATGCCCCGCCTATGGGGCAAAATGGGAAAATCAAGTTCCTTAATGTTATTCTTAATTACCATGAAACGAAGTGGTTAATCCTTTTCAATAATTAGATTATATAAAGTTGATTTATAAATGAAGTTATTTGAGTAAAAGTTGCTCTGTTAAACAGTTTGATTTAGTTTAAATGATGTTTTTCTTCTTAGATATCCCGTTTTGCCCCGGTCTCCCCTACATCTTCTCTTTGTTGATTATAAAAACGGATATGGTTTTTTGATAAAGCAGCGAGCTATGGAAGAGTATGATCGATTTATTTAAAAACCATGCTATGAGTATTATAGAGAATGTTGGTGTGGTCATGTCGTTGCTCTCATGACGAATTTTTCGAAAGCGTTTGATAAAGAAAATCATGATCTTGTGTCTACATCAGAGGCATATGGTTTTTAATCCACACTGCAAACCCAAGTGTGTGATATTAAAACGCATTTCGCGTGTAAAATCATGTAGTCACTTTTTACGCGTTTAAAATGTGTTATTTTTAATACGCGAAAAGTGTGTAAATTTAACACATAAAGCGCGTGTTTAAAACACACCAAATATGTATTGCTTCGAAGCTTTTGAGTAAAGCTTTTTCAGCGTCGCTTTACGGAGAGTAAAGTTAGAAAAACCGTCACAGTAAACTTAAAATGATAATGTAAGCTGCAACTAGGGTTACCATTTGTCAGGATTTCGCCTGACATTTCGGGCATTTTATAGCCATGTCAGGCTCAGGGCAGGCTTTAGTTGTTGTCAGGCTTTTTTATAATTGAGATTTTAATTCTTTTGTCCTTTTGTCAGGCTTTTTACTCTAAAATCAGGCATTTTGTAGTTAAATGTCTGGTATTTCAAAAATAAAAAATGGTAACCCTAGCTGCAACGACTTGTCTCGATGCCCTTCTGTTACCGATTGACTGTAAAGAGAGGTCGTGGAGCTCTCTGGTTATTGAGTATTTAAATAAAGAATTACAACTGTCTTACTTTACTTTAATTTATCCTCTTATGTGTGTTAATCTAGTGAAGTGTGAAATGACACATAATGTGTGATTTTCACACGTTTAAGACGTAAAACGTTAACACGTTACAATTTCTTTAGCGTGTAAAAAATATTATACGCTGAACGTGTGTGATTTTTACACGTAGGTATGTCTTTTTATTCGCATTATTTTAACACGGTTTATTCCTAAAACGCTTTATTTTAACACGATTGGCCGAATTTACACGCTTATGATGTGTGTAGTGTGTTAAATTCACACGGAAAAAATATTCTGGGGTTTGCAGTGCAGTCTACTGCCTCTTCATACTTCGAGCCGCCTTCTCCTAGTGGAAAATGTTTAATACAAAAGTTGTAGATATTTTTGACCTAAAATCTCCCCAGAATTTTCAGTAAAAGCGCGATTTTAGAACTGACATTTTGAATTTTATTTAGAGTTTTTATTCAGATTGCGTTGTCACGCCAACTATACACTCGTTACAAATTTGAACTTGATTGGTTCATTCATTCATTCATGCAGCGTCTTAAAGGGAGCACTGGGACGTATTTAAGTTGGTCTATTGTGCCAACTCCAGCAATAACCTTCCAGGTTAAGGCTTTTCATATAGCCTGAAATTGATTTGAAATTCATATCTCAAATCCCCCTCGAAGCAGGAAAGACGCGATGGAGGAGAAGGAGACCCAATCTGCTCCGCGCTGTAGCATCACAGTCGCACAGCAAGTGATCCGTAGTTACGGGAGCTGCCGCAGAACCGACAGCTACAATAAACTAGCAGCCCTACTCCGCTTGGATGATAATTGAGCGAACAGTGGCCCATCTGGAGCTCTCCCTTTTTTTGAAGTTTAAAAGTTTGTCCACTTTAGCTTTGTCAATTTGAATGAATCTTTTAGCTTGACGAGCTCCCTGCGACCTTGTCCATCTATGACTAAATAGTTGATCGACCCGATGGCCGATCTTAGGTGGCAATTGGCTTAAAGGTTCCGGACCAACAAGTTAGGAATTTGCCACTCTTTAGCCAGGTCAAGGGCAATTTTATTACTAATGTGACTATTACTAATGAACTAATGTGTAAAGGGGCCCTATCAATAATAGTGTGCAATATTTACATTCGCTATTCATAGACTTCAGAAACCCATATGATAATAAAACGTGATGAATTGTATAAAGCTATGGAGTACAAGATTTCCCAAACACCGTGTAACTTGACCTCGGTAGTCTAGGGTGTAAGGCGCCTGGATACCATCCCAGAGGTCCCGGCTTCGAATACCGGTAGCACCACGGTCCTTCGCCTTTCTCACCTTCTTTCTTCTTCCCTCCTGTTATAGCCTTCCGCTAGCACTAGATTGGTTGATGGGATTCAACTCGTTTCAGGAGGCATAACCTCCAGCGAGTTGTTTCTCGTTGCCCCCATGCCAGAGTCGCGATAGAAATGGTTGGGATGGGAGTACGTGGTTGTGGCAGTTCCTTCCTTCACTTCTCCCGTTTCCCTCACTATCTATCGACTAGAGCTTGCTGTTCGACAGTACAAAGGGCTTTCCCTGAGCTCTAGTCTTCCACATAAAAAAAAATTTGAAAGATTGTACAATATATTGAGAGGATCAAAATGTATTTGATTTTTTTGTGCAATATAACAGTGCTGCAGTCTGTAGTTAATATTGCGCACTATTTGTCATTTTTAATTAGATGTCGTGCCGTAAACATCGTTGTTCGACAGATAAAAAATCGAACTCGTATTGTTATGGCAAGAATTAAGACATCTAAATTAAAATTCTTGAATTAAAAGTTTTGAATTGAAATTATATGTATATTTTTATTCTTGAATTTAAATTATGTAACATAACTTTAATTTGTAAATTTTTATTCTTTAATTAGAATTAAATTTTTGCACAATAATATTGATAGTCTGGGGCAAAGAAGGAAACCTTGAATATTTTGCTCAATATTATTGCAAAATATTATTGGTAGTCTAGGGGCCACTTATCATTGGTGTTCAGAGATTTCAGAGATAGGAGCTAACCCAGGACAGCCTTTGAAGACACCCTGTGGGATTTAATGGCCATCAGGGAAGCTTGATTGTCCGAGAAAATAACGATATTAAAAAGGAAACTTTGTTTTCATGACTTTGTCAAACTTGTTTATCACTGCTACCAAACCAATTGCTCCATCGAAAAAACCGCTCCCCTGGCAACAGCAGCACAAAATTAATCCGCCCAGTCCATTCCGTTTAACTACAGCCGCGTTTTTGCACTCGGTACAAACAGGCAATTCGTTCCTAAATAGAACAAATCGACTATGGAACGATCTTTCGCAGCAAGTATTTTTGCGAACTCCTATAACATTGAAGAGCCCAAACGCATGATTCGTCATGAGATCGTCTTAATTCAGCAAAAGCTATAAAATCTCTCGAACTATGTTTACTATTAAACATTGCACCATGACATAACCAACGATATATAGTCCTGAGGCCCTGAATTCAGAACTGCCACATAAAAAATAGTATTCCTGAGCAAAAATAATGCTTAGGTTAATAAGACCACAAAGGATGCTTGTTTCTATACACATTCTCTGTACTATAACAGTGATTTTCATCTTTGCAGGCCCATCGAAGATTGAAGCAGGCTCGTCGAAGATTTTCTTTCAAACCAGTCTCAGAATCCACAGTCCTCTCCGAATGTTGCGTATGACAAACTATTCCAGATGTATCTACTGAAATTATTACTTCTCGCCTTTTTTACAGATCGATATTTTTTAGGTATATTTCTCCACATCAGAGTTCGATGTTCCAGCTGTCTCCTTTTACATTTCACTGCCAGTAAAATATTGAAATGTCGTTGTTGGTCGTCTCGACACAGGTGGATAAACACCTGCTTTATCTATACCCTAATTCCACTTCTAATTGGGGTCTGAAAGTATGATAACACTAAGAATGAAAAACAAGCATGTTTGTCTCAAATCCTAAATTGTGCATTCCGTGTAAACTTGCCATGGCTAATGAAAAATTTAAACAATGAAAAAGGCCATGCAAGTTTTTTTTGTAAAAATACTGAGGTGTGTTGATATTGTTATCAGTACTTTCGTTTCGTGATAGATAAACGAATTTAATTTTATATTATTTTTCTGCGGTAATTATTTCAAAGCCAACTGAAAAATATGCCAAAAATATAGTTTTTGTTCCTTTTCATTTATAGTCCAGGAACCGGGGGTTTTAACCTGACACTAAATCCAGTAGAAATGATTTTTGGCACACGGGCAGTTTTTGAAGAGTACTTTAAGAAAAAAAATTGATCTGCACGCGAACACCTAGGGAAACTTCGGAAAATTCCCGCGAAAACTCGGAAAATTGATATTCCATCAATAACTTGGAAGGGGTTGAAGATTTCGATATAATTTATAGAACAAACTTGTAGATCGTGAAATCTTCACAAAAACAATTGCTGTAGAGACCTTTTTTGTGAAGATTTTCATGCTCTACAAGTTTGTTCTACACATTATATCGAAATTTTCAACTCCTTCCAAGTTATTGATGGAATATCAATTTTCCGAGTTTTCCCGGGAATTTTCCGAAGTTTCCCTAGGTGTTCGCGTGCAGAACAATTTTTTTTCTTAAAGTAGATACTCTTCAAAAACTGCCCGTGTGCCAAAAATCATTTCTATTGGATTTATTGTCAGGTCATAGTAATATTTTGGCTACAGCGCCTGGACTGTTAAGCGAAATACTAAAGGCATTATTTTGACTAAAACTTTCTAGTAATGTACATAATCAATTAAATTTTACTAATTTTCTTCTTGATTTTTACGATTCAGGAAATCATTTTATTTATTTTGTGCATTTGTATAATTTTATTTAATACGTTTTTGATTTTGTTAACAGTTATCCACGTTATGTTAAAAAAGTTTAAAATAATATTGAGTTCGCTGCTAAAGTAACATTTAACCTGAATTAAGGACATTCTTTAACAAATGAATAACCACGTAACCGCAGCGATCTTAACTTTTATGAACTGAAAATAGTATAACAACCTCTTAAAAAAAATTCCTCCATACTTTAAACTTCCGTTCCTGATAAAGCATTTGCATGTCCATCAATCATTTCCTTAAGCTTAAGGTCTTTAAATAATAACTCACTCCCGACCACCCACGCAAAATTAAGCACCTTTTATGATTTATCGTTCCGTAATTCCTTAAATTGCGTGCTCATAAGATGCACGTTCCCCAACTAATCTCTGATAAAAGTCCATGCCAGTGACCCTATTTAGTCAACTTTTGTGAGACTTTTCTCAAAGGAACATTTGAATTAACGGGCGTTAAATTTACTTGTCTTTAGGTTAAATCGCCCACCCTCTCCCAGTCTACGGGTCGCTTTTCACCCCCCAAAAACTCTCTTAGCCAGCAACAACAACAACTACAGCCAAAAAAATATCCAGATTAGCAACGAAACCGTTCTTCGTTAAATCTACAAGAAACATTCGTACGTTTTGTGATCCCTTTTTCAGGTCCTGGCGTAGAAGTTTTTCTAAGGACAATTGTGTCCTTAAACGGATTCTCGGCGAGCAGCAGCGGCGGCAGCAGCAGTGTGTTTGCCACGATAAACACGTTGTGGGGTGGACTGGCGGTATGTTCTGGAAGAGATAGTAATCACCCCTTTTTGCTTTTGCCGGAAACCTTTTTGCGTTTTTTCCCCTTGTTTTGTTTTCATCAAATTGCGAGTGCACCAACACACCGACCAGCCCCGGACCCAGTTTTGTATCGCTTCCTCATATAGAAATCACCCTCGTTTATTCAGCGGGGCACAATACAACAAACTTCCACTGGAATTGGGGCGATTATAGTGTACAATTGGATTTTTCTTTCTAGTTATCCCTCTTTTGTGAAATTCGTACATATCGGAGTATCTATGTGCCTGGAGTTGTACATTTGTGTGGCTTGCCTTGCTTCAGGGAATTCCCGTCTTTTCGGTGTGCTGTAGAGGTTTAAGCCATTTATCATGCTATTAGGCTTTAGGGTTGCTGTGTTCTGTTAGATATAGCCGTATATATCCCATTGGTTGGCTATCCGTGTGTATAGAGCGCTGTGCACAGAAAAGGCCTCGGGAGGACACACAGAAAACCGCGCTGGAGGGCAACTTTTTGATGCATACCCGAGATATGTAGGGAACATTCGGCTCGTTTACATACTCTCCCTCTCATACACCAGCAGCAGCCCGCAGAAGACCCTTTGCCTTTAGGTTCTCCGCATCTCCCTGCGATAGTTATCGATTAAGCCATTAATCATTGCCTTAAGAGCACACACTGACATATCGGTCAGGAATAGGTGATTGAACCCCTAGGCGCATATCAAAATGCTCCCCTTCGCTCCATCACGACTATACTATACCAACGACTATCAGTTTTGGATCGGACAGAAACTGGGAAACTTTCTCGCCCCCAACGAATTCCTTAGGTTGAACACGTGTTTTACACGTACAGAAATTCGTGCACATCACTTAAAAATAGAACACACAATCTAATTTCCCATTCATAAGGACCTTAAAGGGTGTTGTAGAGAGGCGGGAAAGGTGCAGAAAACTAATTTCCGTAATTAAAAAGTCATACAAAGGGAGAGGGCCGGCCTGAGCTAGCACATTACGAGCTGCCGTGTCGTCTCCTGTGGAGTAATAGAGCAAGTAGAGCTCTACACTCCTTGTTTCTGCCAAGGTCATTCGAAATTCACCCCTTCTTGGATGTAACACCCTATATACATTTTCCATTCTTGCTCTCCCCGCGGCCGTAATACACTCCGCTACCACCCGCACACATGCTACCGCTACAAAGTTTCCTAGTGCACGCTATGTAGAACATCCTCAGTGTCTAATTCCACCCTTCTGCATCCTAAGGTGTGTATGCCCGAGCACAAATACCTAGGAAAACAAGGGAGTCTCCACCAAACGCTGCTCTACCTCCGCCCTCGCATTAGACACGTCCGATCCCGAGGGGTTGGTTTACTTGATTTCGTCTCAAATGATTCATGGCCCAAGAGCCATATTGCTTTTGCTTTCAACCAGCTCTCAGATGTTCCATGGCTGAAGTTTAAAGCGCCCAGCCGTCCCTGCCATCCCTCGTATCTACAGTATTCTTCGTCTATGCATACCTCGGCACACAGCAGCAGTTGAATTGCATGTGTGTTAAGGGACTTAAGGGCGGTGGAAAACAGAATGAAGAATGAACTTCACCTACTATACTCTGTTATTTTACGTGGATAGGAAATATATTTGACAAATTTTATGCGCACCCCTAATTATAGTAATTTTTTAAGGGATACAAATTAGGTGAAGTGTAGACATTATTTTTGGGAATCGCTGTGTAGGACGTTGATTTATTGGTGACATTTCGGATGTCTCGCTTGCAGGACTGCCTGCTATGCCGCCGCTCTCTACCAGATAGGCCGATGGAAATTATTTTGGAAAATGCTATTTTCGTGCGGAGCTTTTAATGTTATTGATTTAGTTTTGGGTTTAATGTGGAGAAATTTAAGATGGATCGCTGTCATCGACCTTCGGAAGTTTCCTTCATTGTTTATTTTCGGGTTTAAATTATAGTGGGTTTTGTTATTTTTCACGTTTTGTTGGTATTTTTTGAATTAGCTTAATTTACCGTTATATGTTGGCTTGAATTTATGAACAGTACTACGTGATATTATTGATTATTAAATTTACACTTTAAGAATATATTTGTTTTTCAATTTATATGTATGTCATAGATTAATTTTGTTTATTGTAGGGCAAAATAATTCAATCTGTTGAGTTTACTTAAGGGGGTCTTACTATGTAACAGTTTCAAAAAATCGATTTTTTTTACATTTTTTTCATCTAAATAGTGTTAGAAATACGCTGGTAAAAGGATTTAACTGTGGACGGGCTCGTTTGCCAGTGACAGAGCATTTTTCACGTTCACGCGCGGTCGTTTTTCGCGTTTCTGCTGTAGTCCCGCGTGGAGCGTAGGGTGACTGATGCAGCGAAAAGGGCCAGGATCGAGCAAAGAGAAGAGCAAGTGGCTCAACGCGAATTCCTCCTCGAACAAGAAGGTGAACTCTACGGACCTGGGATGTCAGAATCTGTAAGAATTTTTAACAATATTTTATTACGTTGTCAATCTTTAAACGTGTTTTTCCGAAAGTCGTCTTTTTTGAGGTGGGGAGAACGTTTTCGAAAAATCTACCTGACCGATCTTGTCATACTACACATTTTTATTATCAGAAAACATGTCGCAACAGATAGACACGAGCTTTTTTTGAAATTCTGGTCCAAAATTTTTTAACAGCCTTCAATAGCAGAAAAAAAAGTCCAAAAAAAAATGTTTTTTTTCAAAATTCTATTACTATAAGAATTTTTTGAATTTTTGAAAAAGCTCGTGTATATCCATAGCCAAGGCGATGAGAAAAATAAATTTTAAAGGTTTTTTGGTTTCAGATCATCTGATCGGTCAAAATCGTTCACCCCGTGCGCCCTGTACACTTTTGACGAGGACGCAGTGAAGGACGTGTAGCGGTCACATACGTCATTTTTATGTAAAACCAAAAACACTATGTAAAGTTCAATAATTAATGATAACATTACAAAAAACTGCTTCCCGAAATCATTTGTAGTTTTCTAGTAATCAATTTTTGAATATAGCGCTCGGAAATGAGGTATTATATAGTAAGACCCCCTTAATCGATCATAGTCAGTACAGCGTTCTTTCATTTGAGCTATTGAATTTTTTGGGTACAAAGTTATAAGAACGATATAAATTTTCTAATAGTAGCAAGTGTTTCAGATTTATTTATAAAATTTCGTCAACGATACTTGTAGTAGAGGGAAATTAAACTTAATTTTTATTTTTTCTTAGTTGGCAAGTAGCCTTTTATAGTTAGCAAAAGGCAAAAAAATGAAAAATGAAATTTTTTAGTTTTTCAAAGTCCTAAAATGGGCATTTTAATTAAAATAACGAAGTATAGCGTATGCTCACATGAAAGTACATAAAAAAACTTACAATAAAAAAAAACAATTGGTTTTTTGAGGTTAGGATTCATTTTTAAAGTATTTATACCGAATCAGTTCGATAGTCGATTCATTCACGAGTATTTTTCAATTTATTTTATTTTTCTACGACCAACTGAACTGGAGAAATTAAAATTATGTACGCGCATTAGAAGTCATACTTCTTTGGCGTGATTTAAGACTAATTTTTAATTTGCATGCAAATAATTTATTGGATTTTTTATTATTTGCGTCCTTTGGCAGGTAGAAGCAGCATGATGCCGACACGCTCCAGCCTGTCGGTTATACCGGATTCTAATCCTAACTAAAATCACCTATTAGTCAACCCATTCTCCGGCAGAGAGGAAACACATTTTTCTAGACAAGTTGTTCTTATTTATACAGGTTTTTACGCGCCCTATGTTTTTATTTTAGTCTGTTAAAAGTCCCAGAATATTACTTAATTCGCTGACACAGCGACACAAAGTGCTCCGTGGCAAACGAAATGAGAAGACAGCACTCCTACTATTCCAGAAGGTCCATGTTTGTGTTCTAATTATTTTCTAGTTTTTGGTACAGCAGATCAGAAACCTCATGCCTACACGGCAACTTTTTTCCCGCAACACAAGATTAGCCAACTCGGCTCACCCCCACACCCTTCAGCCCCCTCGCTTAGGTGATGAACAGAACACGGATCGAATTTCTCTGCATAGCCTGAACAGAACCCCTCACCCAGCAACACATTACGTTTTAGAAGTTCGTTTATAAATAGAACAACTCGATTGTGGAATTGTCTTCCGCAGTCGATATTTCCGAACTCATATAACACCTCAGAGTTCAAACGCAAGGTCCACCGACATCTACTCACGCACCCTCCAGACCTCTAACCTATCCTTTCTTTCTCTATCCTTCACATCAAGCTTACTACTAGACATTGCACCATGACTTGAACGACATGACGGACTAGTAGTACAAAGGGTGATTCCTGAGCTTGACGTTTTCACATAAAACAAAAAAAAAAGATTTAAAATAAAACCATTTAACTTACCTATTTTTATTATATTCTTTTTAGTCTTAATTCAGTCATTTTTGGACTTTACTTTTTACAAAATTCTGGTGAAGCAATTTGTTATGCATAACATATTTCCAGCGCCATATTGAATTTTCTAATTTTGACAACAAATTTATTATTTCCGACCTTAAACACCCTCCAATAGCTATTTTCAGTCAAATCGAATCGTAATTGCCAAAATCGTGCCGCCATTTTGATTTTTTTTAAATTTTGCCCACAGATTCGTCATTTGTGACCTTAAAAACTCCCCGATACCGATTTTCAATGGATTCGGAAGACATTTGCAAAATTTATCCGCCTTTTTGAATTTTCAAATTTTGACCACAGAATCGTCATTTGTGGCCCTAAAAACCTCCCGATACCGATTTTCAATGGATTCTGGTTCATTGTTTTATTTTCCCAAATAATAACAGTAAATATTTTGTATTATATATTCAAACTAATTTCTGATTGAATAATTATATTAAGTTTTAACCATTCAAAATCATTAGTAAAACATTAAATAATTATCGCTTGTTATTGTAGAGTTGCCAAATAGCTTTATTATTATCTTGGCCAGTTTCACACGGGCCGACAAACAACCAAGAAAAATTTTCTGAAAAAGTCGGCTGGTGTAAAACTGGCCCTTAGAAACTCGCGCTTAGGTGATGAACAGAACACGGATCGAATTTCTCTGCATAGCCTGAACAGAACCCCTCACCCAGCAACTACGAATCTTCTTATACCTACAAAAAGTCCAAACTTCGCTTAGCTAATGAATCTTACATGCAATTTATTTCCATCCTTAGCCTCAGGATAAAAACCCCCTCACCCATCGACATTGTGAACATACAAAGAATGGGAGTTGAAATTCTTGCCGTCCACACCCCTTCGTCTATATTCTGCGTCCCCGTCTCGCGTTGCGTCTCGCATCCGATTCCTAAAAATTCACTCTCATAATATTTTCCAAACACGCCTAAAGAAGTATAACTTCAAAAACAGTGTACCAATGCACTCAAAACGCATCAAAAATGGATATTTATGCAATTTTCTCGTGCAGCACAGGACCGATTTTGCAGAAATTTTTTTTCGCTTTACATCAACATATGTAAAGAAAAAAAACAAAAAAATCCAACTTCCCAACTACATCACTATCATATGACAATTTCCCTCTACCATTGGTAATTTTCATACCGAACAAAATTGATCAATGATCAACGATTTTCAACAACTAATTACAATCGACTATTATCTGTGTTTCAATTTCAAATTGGAACTTCTCGATTTGACAATGAATGGACTAAAAAAAATGTTACAGTTAGTATTGCATTTTATTACACTTGAATATTTTCTAAAATAAAGTACCTACATATGTGCTACAACTCGATCGCCCATGTCAACCTATTTGTGTGATGCCCTCATTTGATAAATCGGCAAGGAATTTTGAATCTCGGCCAGGAATTTTCTATCAACCGTATTCTAGCTTGATTATCCAAATATTTTCGACGCTTAACACAATAAAGAAGCACATATCTTTGAGTAGGTACTATTTTGTTTTTCTTGAGCGGTTTAATAAACTAAGGGCTTAACAGCGATAAATTTTAAGAATATATAATCATTTTCGGCTTAAATGCATAAAGCCTGAACTATAATAGATGTACGTATTAAACGAACATACACGTACGTATCTGTCATACCACTGTCACTGTAAACCTTGAAGTAAAATCGACCATAATAATCGCAGTAAACATTGTTAGAATTTGAGTCTGAATACAACAAATTACGATTTTGACATTACAACACCACCGTCAACTTGGATCCAGGTCCCATAAGGCGGCGTTATATTACGTTTAACGAAAAATTAACGAAAATTTGTATATGTGATGTACGTTTATTCATCATTCATTTTCGTATTAGAGCCCTCGAAAGATTGACGGGACTTGATAAATGTTGACTTAATAAAACGTATTCTTTCATATAAATTCGCAGGAGTGATGGCGGCAGCACTGCAAATCTCAGACTTTTGACGTGTGTTATTTTAACACGCTTTAAGTGTTTATTGTGACGTCACCCATTTGATTTACATTGTAATCACTTTTTACACGCTTTAAAGTGTGTAAAAAGTGACTACAATGTTAATCAAATGGGTGACGTCACAATAACACGCTTTAAGCGTGTTAAAATAATACATTTCCAAAAGCTGAAATTTGTCATTGTGCTCTATGATTGTATAATAGTCTAATTTTTTCACAACAAATTGGTTGTTCTTTATTTCCATATTGACTAACTACTCGAACATCTTCTTTCTTAGCATTTCGAGCATCTAAAATTGGTAAAATTACTTCAACCTGTGGATCCACTTTAGCGACTTAGCTGTGACGTCCTGGCTCTCTTTCTTTGGCGCTGAAAAATGTCTTGTCTTCTTCTATTTCTGTAAACTAAGTCTTATAAGTACGTCTGCGCGTTTAATATCAAATAGGCTATACAATTTTGGTGTGTGTATAAGTCCTTCATTACTGTAGCTTAGGAAATGTGTTCTTACTCAAATTGTGGGTCTTCATCAGGAGACCTAAAACTCAAAATCTTGACCGGGCTAGGTTCAGCCGTACACTAAAAAATTTCTACATACAATTTTCGGACGCCGAAACATATACAATTCATCTAAAATTCGAGGAGTAATTGAAAAGTTCGAGCGAAGTGGTTCAGACACCATAGCCTTCCTTCACTTCTCTCTCTCCCTTCACTATCTTCCGACTAGAGCTTGCTGTTCGACATTGCACTCTATACGAAAAAAAAGCTCAGTTAAAAAATGTTTCAGATATTATAACAAAAATGAAAAAAAATATTATGGTTTAACTACACTGTAAAAAAAATGTAAATTCACAGTGCAAATGTACTGTAAAATTACAAATCGCGATATGAAATACTAATTTACTACACAATTATTGTAATTTTGCTATAAATTTTGTAACTTCACAAAATGAAATTGGAAATCTCCAATATTGCATAACGTAAATGTTGGTTACATGAATGTGACCTATATTTTACACAATGTTGTGTATTTTTCTAAATCGTTTATGTAAGAAAATTACAATATTTCATATACATTTATCAATGTTATGTACTGAAAAAAATCTAACACTTTGTACTGTAATTTTACTAAAGACGCGTAATTTTAGAATATAAATATTCAGTAAAATTACAAATCGGTTATTGGAATGTAAGTTTTAAATTTTTCTTCTCGTAGATATAATTCACAGGTAACAATGGAATACTACCCGAGTAAAAATAAAAAACGGCCTTATAAAGGGCGAACACCGGCCGCTTGGCTTTTTAAGGGGCATATGATGGCCGTAGAGTTTTTAACAATTTTTAATGGGAGCATATACGGCCTTACGACGGCCATATTTGACCAAAAGATTTAAAAGGCCAAGTACTGGGCTGTAGAAACGGGCATTCGACGGGAAATTTGAGCCAAAAAAAGAATCTGCACCAAATGTATTGTTGAATGTATTTTATGGGAACTTCATCATTTTCGTTATGTACAATGGTTCTTTCGATTTATCCCACTTAAAGATATCGATGCACAAGAGAAACGAGCTCGCCAGTCGTCGCGTAGGTTTGTTGTACGTGAAGTGTGTGGTGCGTGTTGATTTATATTTTAGTGGGAAATTTTGTTATTTAACGGCTTGAAAAAAAAAACACAACCGAAAAAAAAATCAAGCATTTAATTGCAGTGAAATATATTTTCTTATAGGAGGGCGAATATCCACGTTGCTGCCACTGTACCACCGTCGTATAGCCGTAATAGCAACCATACGGCCGCCGTACCACCCTCGTATGGCCGTTGTTGGAACTGTAAGGCCGTTGTTTCACCGTCAATCGCCCCCTGTACGGCCGTACTGTCCTGCAACGAGCCGTCTGTTAACCGCCAGATGGCCGAGGACTATGTGTCAATCACAGTCGGCATTTGCCCGTTCTAAGGCCATCATTTATTTTTACTCGTGTAAGCATATAAACCCAATTGCTTTTAAGTTAAGGCCAGACCTTTGACTTTGTCAGGGTGTGAGCAGTTCTTGTAACAGCCAAGAAATTTTGATAGGCATTGCCTCACGTACATGCTTAACAAGGCATTGTGAGCAAAATGCTAATTTTTTATGTATAGGGAGTGGGCATTAATTAAGAATAAAATTTGGCGCTGGGAAATATTTCAGGCAGTGCAAGCACATTGGCACAGGGCGGTAATCTTCAGCTTTGGGTTTTTCGCTTTCGTCTCTCTCTGGTAAAAAGTTGCAACAAGAGTTTTGGAAATTTACAAAACTATGAAGAGAAAGCTCCAATACTGATTGTATTTTTACATCCCACAAATAATTTATATTTTTTTTATTATTGAGTATGTTTTAGTTAGTGGTGGCCGCCTTATTGGGTTTAAAATGCCATCACATGTCTTACTAACACAGCTAATTCTATTATACTTATCATAACCCTTCATTTGATATCCATACAGAAAACGGTAATCCGCCATTTTTGGCCGCCATATTGGATGTGCCATAAAATTGCATTGTCTTCGGAACCAAACGTTTGTGCCAAATTTGAGCATCATCGGATATCGGGAAGTGGCCGAAAAATCTATCGCAAGATTCCATCCCCAGAAATATCTGCTATTTAATGGTGGGCGCCATATTGGATGTACCATAAAATTGAATATACTATATAGTATTGCCTCCAGAACCAAAGGTGTGCGCCAA
This sequence comes from Thereva nobilitata, assembly GCA_963855945.1. Lineage (NCBI taxonomy): Eukaryota > Metazoa > Arthropoda > Insecta > Diptera > Therevidae > Thereva > Thereva nobilitata. The sequence goes on along the minus strand of OY979695.1, from coordinate 106,637,782 downwards.
ATTTGAGCAGCACCGGATATAGGCAAGTAGATACATAGTTGAAAAATGGATCGAAAGATTTGTCCCAAACAGAGAACGAAATTAATATAAAGCTTGTAAAAATAGATTGTCGACAGTACAAGTGGCTTTCCCTGAGATCTCTAGTCTTTCACATAAAAAAAACTGCCGGTCTGCTGAAAATATTGCCTCATCATTATCCTGCATCCCTCCATCATCGTGGGACATAGCCGCTCCTGTAGCGGACCCTGTTTTGCGCAACAGCTCTCGGCTCTGACCAGGATATCCCAGTTGCTGCGGCCTCTGCTACTAAGAGGGTTCTCCTCCTCGTTGTTCTAGGTCTTCCGAAGCGACGGGATCCTTGCGGATTCCAGTCAAGGGCCTGTTTGGCTAGATTCTCGTTTTCGCGTCGCAAGATATGGCAATCCAATTCCATTTCCTTCGCCTGATATGGTCGTCTATCCTTTATTGTTCTTCATTTGAAATTCTATCTTGCCAGCGGATTTTTAGGTTACGACGTAGGCATCTGTTGATGAAAACTTGTAGGCGCCCCGTGATGAATTGGGTGACTTTCCATGTTTCGCAACCGTACAAAAGAACTGCCTTAACGTTGGAGTTGAACAGACGCAATTTGGTGTTAATTGAGATCTCCGTCGACCTCCATATGTGAAACAGGCATGCATATGCGCTTCTTGCTTTATTTATTCTGGAACTGACGTCTTCTTCTGCACCACCATTTTCGGTAATAATACTACTGAGGTAGCAGAATTTATCTACCAGTTCCACGTCACGTTATTGCCTCAGTAAGGTAGAATGTTGCGCGAGATCCTTGAACCTCGATTCGACGTCGTTCACAACAACTGAGTATTCGAGAAGCACCTTGCAGCGAATTCTAACAACCCATTTATTTCTTACATTCCTGAGTTAAAGGACCAACCCGAGCGCATTATTGCGGAAATCGACCCAGAAATGTAAGAAAATGTAAAAAGAACAACAAATTGTCAACAAAGTTTTGGCAGACGTTGGTCTGAGTCTGTTTTCCACTCGTAACCATACTCTATTCTGATAATTGTGTCTAATTCTCAAATTAAATTGTTAATTTTTATTGGGACAGCATATACAATTAATATTTTCAGGCATTTGCACCACTCAACCCCAAAATACTTCCTTTTGTCATCCCATACTCAATATATTGTGAAAAAATGCAATACTTCAATTGAACTATGGTTTTGTTGGCTCTGTTATATTAACCCTTCCGCGTGGAGTGCCGTACACGTGTACGTCATGTATAAAATCATTTCTACTGCGGAGTGCCGTACACGTGTACGTCATGACATAAAAAATATAGTTTAAAAAAACTAAAAAAATCGCTTTTATTTTAAAATGAATGCTTTATATTAGCTTCACCTGTATGTTGTTGTTTGCTTTATTAAAAAAAACTATTAATCAAATAAATTAAAAACAATATTACACACATTTAAGTTTTCGTTTAATTTTCTTCTTCCGCAACTCAGATAGTAATTGAAACTTTTAATTCCCACGCAGAAGGGTTAAATACCATTTTTGTTGTGGATAATAAAGGTCGACCAAGCTAATATGTTTTGCAAAATGTAAAATTCACCACAACTAGTTTATCGTAGGGCAATATTGTGGTGCACAGTTCTTTTATTGTGTGTCCATACAATAGTGACTTTTGGTCACAGAGACTTCTGCCGATAGAATTATATAGATTTTTATCTGTGAAAAAGTCCGCACAGACATTCCGTCGTCCGTTTCATTCTAACTTCACAGTTTGTACAGAAGCCGCACGGAAAGTCAAATGGACTAAAGTCCTTTGTCGTGTGGACCCACCATAAGTCGCCATTTTAACTAAACTATGAAGTTCTTATGGACATCTGAAAGTAGTGGCAAATACCTATTGGAAAAGTTAAGGCGAAAAAGTTCGTAGTGTGATACGTGTGCAATGGGCTTCCTCTTGAGTTCAACCACTCTGTTATCCAACAGTATTTCTTCCTCAGTTAAAGGCCCGTCCTCACTACGCGGACTTAGAATCCACGCGCTTTTGGTCGTACGGCCAGCCAAAAGCGCGCGTGATCTTTTAATTTTCTGAGTCATGAGTGAGAAAAAATCAATTCTCATTTGAAACGGCGTACGCGCTTTTGAAAAGCTCATAGTGTGTGGACGCAGAATGTACCTTTTTAACCACAGCCTTTTGTCCGCGTTGTTTGGCCGCACGGCCTTTACCATGGACAAAGTCGTAAAAAAGTCGTAAAAAAGTCATAAAACTCTATATGAAAAAAAAAGGCAAAAGCGCGTACGACCCAAGACCGCGTAGTGTGGCCACACCATAAGTGAGTTTAGGAATCTCCACAAACAAACCAAACAAATCGTATTATATATTCACCAATTAATCAAAACTTATCACCATCCCCCATCAACCGCAAAAAAACGCCGGTTATAAATATTTTCTAAGAAACTAAAACGCATTTGCCTACAATAAAATCAATGAGGTTGTAATTACATCTCGATTGCTGTGTCCGATAACGCATGAACTCTACGTGAAACTACTAAAAACCGCGCCATTCATATTCCATCGTCACACGTTGCCCTAATGCGCTTCATGTACCTCCAGGTATGAACGAACGTACGTAGCCAGCAACTCTATGATAAATAGCAAAGGACCGTTACTTATAATATAATCGTCCGTGGCAGGTGAACGATGATTTATTACGTGAAGTCCACCAGCAATTTTACCATCGGCAAAATGACTCATGGACAAAGCGTCCCTTCGACGTGACCATTTAATAAATTTCCGAACTGTCCGATCACCGAACTCTCCGCCGACTCGGAATAATTTCAGAAAATTGTTTATGCAGCTCTTCACCTCCACGTGGGGAGCGAGATTCGATCTATGCAACCATGTACACATTGGCAGTATGCATCGAGGTTTCCTTATGCGCTACTTTCGGTGCATTTTGAGCAGGTATCGCCAGGACCGCGGTGCAGCCGCTCTAATGTGGAGTATGAGAAAGTTGAAATCCCGAAATTACACTTATCCAGAAATTTTTATGCTGTGGGAGCTTAATTTCGAACAATGAGTCAAACGAAATCTTTGTTTTTTTTTAGTTTCATGCTGTTACCTCGGGAATATTGTCATTGTTTCAGGTGTCGATAAATTTGATTCTCTATGCTTGGTATTCACCACCAGCAGCGATGCTTGTCTTTGCTGTGGAAAAAGAAGATTGAAAAGGAGTAAAAAAATTATTATGAGTTAATTTTATTGACTGTTCGCTTACACTTCTACGTGTTGCTAAAATCGCCTTCGAGTGTGACCGGAATATGAAATTAGTGGCGCTTACAGGCAGCCGAAGCGTTGAGCTGCTTTTGGGAACGTATACTGCCAGTTGCTGCTGGGTTTTATCCAGCAAGGAAAAGGAACAAAATATTTAAAAGGTGACAGGAGGCAGGACATCAAATAAAAGGATCATTTGTGCTTGCCATTTATGTACACCCTCTTTGTGCTGTTCATATTTACTAAAGATGACAGATTTTATTGTTATAGCAGTAATTATGGTTGGATGGTCTGACTTTGTAATTTGGTGGATTTGATGGCGCCATCCTGTGCTGCTTACCTCATCAGAAAGTAATGATTGAATTAAACAAGAAATAATTTTTTGTTATTGTTTCAAGCTTAGTTTTTATTGTGGGGACGAACTTTCGATTTGTCGCATGATAGTCGTATGCCTAATCCTTAGGTTATTCAGTTTGCAATGGAAGAACCTTGTCACATTTCACAGCTGGAAGAGAATAATAGCTATCTTTTATCTTGATATAAGTGCAAAGACCACAGCAGTCTCTTTGGAATAATAGCCTGACACGTTAACTCCTATACTCCGGGAAAAGCAAGTCTTCTTTAAGCTTAAAGTGAGCGACTGTTTATAAGCAGTTCGTTTTCATATTGACAAATAAGGATTGTTTGCCGTAATGATATTATACTCCGCTAGTAGCAGCTGCAGTAACTCACACTGCTTTTGAGATTGTGCTTTTTCACTATGCTTCAAGAAATGTTTGCAATTGTTTTATATTTGCTTTTAAGCAAAAGCAAGCATTTTAAGCTTTTTTCCTGCTGGTGTTGTGTGAGTTTGGACATTGGAAAATCACCTTCGAAACCCTTTTTTTAGCGTGTTAAAATTGGGGTTAAAATTGAAAAAAATGTCAGCCGCTGCGTATGTAGGTTAAATATTGTGTTTTCTGATTAAAAATTTGCATTATTTAAATTTTGAATACTAAAATTTTGTAACATTTTGATTTTTACAACTTGAATCCACATTTCCTTAACTTTAAATTGTTTTATTTAAAATATACAAAATTTTGCGATAATCGTAATCGTCGGATGTTGTGACTGATAATCGTTATCGTTATCTTAATCGCTAAGTGATAATCGTTTCATCACTAATATAGGTATCTATAAAGGATGACAACCGAGCTATGTCTTTCATATAAAATAACCACCTCGTTAGTACGATATGACACCCCAAACTATCAAGTCTCCAAGACGCAAAATCGTGTTGAATTCAACACAACCAAAACGAAATATTGTCTCACTTCTAATAAAACCTGCATTATCTTTCCACCCGCCTCAGTGTAAGGTTTAGAGTTAACGGTCGAATCTTATATTATAACATTGATCTGCGCTACTCCAAATTGCTAAGTAAGTATCTTAGTCCCTGCAATTTCTTAGAAGATACAAATTTCTCCTTCAGCCGTCGGCCTGAACCATAATCGACAAGCCCGCCTTGAATTCAATTCATAATAGTATCATTTTCTCTTTAATTAACTTACCACCGTAGAAATGTAGCAACTATGAAAATATTTTAGACCTATTAGCCCAGCGACTGTTTCAATGAAATAAATAACCTTCTGTGTCCTCAACTATGTTTTTCTCGAAACACAAAACTAGCCTGCACGGCTCACTCGCAAAATCTGCAGCTCTCCTGGAAAGACGAAGGTTGATGTTACTGGATGGAATCGAACTATGCACCTCCGGGACGGCGTAATCCCTAAGGTACCGATACCGACGGTTTTAGAATTAGAAATTCTTCAAAAACAATAGAACCTACTACGAGCGATTCTATCATACGACTACGATCTGCCTTAGAGGGGTTAGACGGTGAAGCTGAGAAGCTACATACATGGTGAATTTTTTGACAATATGAAATATTAAAGACATATTCCCAGTACCAGAGCCGGATATATGGGGGGGCAAAGTGTGCACTGCACACGGCCCCGCGGTTAGGCCAGCCCCGCGCTTATAAGCACATAGTGAAGCAGAGAGCAAAGAAACGATGAAAACGGAGAGCAAAGCGGCGAATGAATGTCGCACTTATAAAAGAGAAAACTCTTCCCTAAAAATTTGGTATTTACCAATACTGGATTTGAGTCTAGCTTAAAATTGGCGAAGAAGATTGCTGCGGAAAATGGAATTGAACCTTTATTTCCAGAAAAAAGATCCATGAAAGTAAAAAGACAATTGGAATATGAAAGCATGGATGAGGGTATATCTGATGAAGAAGATAAATATCGTGTAGATTATTTTCTTTTAATAGTGGATCGTGCAATTGAATCCTTTAACCAAAGATTTGAATTATTTGAAACTCATCGCTCATCATTTGGATTTTTATATAATTTTAAAAATCTTTGTGCAATTTCGAATGAAGATTTATTAAAAAACTGTATGGACCTTCACATAATATTAAAGGATGACAGTAGTTGTGATATAGATGGTGTTGAGCTCTATGAAGAACTGAAATCATTAATTACAATAGTTAAAGATAAATGCAATTCTTTGTTGAATATTCTAGAGTATCTAGTTAGTAATAAACTTAATTTTGTCTATCCCAATACATTCATTGCTATAAGAATTTTACTCACCCTTCCAGTAACTGTTGCTTCCGCAGAGCGTAGTTTTTCTAAATTAAAACTAATTAAAAATTACTTACGGTCGACTATATCGCAACAGAGACTAGTTGGGCTATCATTAATTTCAATTGAAAAAAGCATTTGTAATGGGATAGATTTTTCCCAATTTATAGACGATTTTGCTGCGAAAAAAGCACGCAACATTAAATTATCTTAAAATATGAAGGTTTGTTTTTGTTTTTGGTTCTCTTAACATAGTTTCGTTAATTTTGAATTTTCTGTTATTTTATTTTTATAGTTATTTTTTTATTAAATGGTACATATGTATATTTATAATAAGTAAATAAAAGTTATTTTTCTTAGCCCCGCATTTATTTTTGCACACAGCCCCGCAAACCTTAGGACCGGCTCTGCCCAGTACGTTCTTTAAGCTTCAAAGATTTGAACACTTCCTTGAAGACTTTGCATAGCTTTGAAAACACATTTGAACACATATTGTCGTAACCTGCCAGACATGCTTTGCAAACATTTTTCTCCACATTAGGCTGGTAGACGACAAACTTTGAACAGTTCTTTGAAGACTTTGCCGGCAAAGTGCACATCTTTGTTCAAACTTTGAACACATATTCAAAATCCCGTGCCACACATAGCAATCAAACAAGTGTTCAAATGTTTCAAGCTATATCTGGCGCCGGCTTTATAAGCCATCAATTGGAAGATCTATTTCAATAAGTTCAAATAGAATTTTCTTCACTGCTCAACTCGAAACGCAAGAAACAATAATATGCCAAGAACACATCAATAGAGAAGAATGTTTTTAAAAAGAGAAAAAACGAGTAAATCTGCAACAAAGCGATGTAAAAAAATTATTAACTTCGATTATCACTTGCTATAATACAAATAGCATAGTTACAACAGTTGAATCTCCTCCGATTAAGAAAAACGTAACTCCGCCATTCATAAAAATTTCCAATTAATCAAAGTCAGTGAAATTTAAGCATCCGCCTATAAAAATGATATATCTCTGCAGGGCGCAAACTCGCAACAAAAACAAGTCGGCCATTTTGCCCACGTCACCAACAGATGTATAAAAACCTCTAAAGTAGGAAAGAGATAGAGAACACATTTCCCTCTACTCTCGCCAATTCTAATTTATGGCGGCCATTAAAATATTTTTTTTTTGATAATAAGACTTTTCCAAGGCGGTGAAACAGATTAAATTAAAAAAAATGGAGGTTCTAAGAGGTTTTGGTTTAAGTTGAAGAATTGGCATTTTAGAATTTTTGTTTGCAAGAAAATAATTTCAGCGTCTCAAAATTACAAGTCTGAAGAAGAGTATCTGTTAAGACGTCTTTGCAATTGCGCTACACTAGAGATGCAGGTTTCGCCATACAGGCAAGGCATAATTGAAATCTAAAAAGCTGTCAACGGCGCGCTATCTTAAGTATTGATATCTAATACCAACCAAAATGTACTAAGGTCATTGGCTGCCGAAATGCTACACAATACACTCGATTTACTAATTATTTATTATTTGTTTCTTTAGGTAAGCCTTTGTCTACTACTGAGTAGTCCAAGTCTCGCTGCCATAGCACAGTACTGGTCGTATAACTGTTTTGTAGAGTGAGAGTTTCGTCTTTCTATGCACAAATCTTGAGTGCAGTGTTTATTTTATTTATTTTGTTTAAACTCTTAACATGTAACAGTTTGGAATTTATATCTCTTCCTTACAACAGTATTTCTTTTTGGGTATAAAAGGCACTATTAATAAGTAGTATCCTTCTAGTTATCTCTTCCCTTCTTCTTTGTGTATACCCTTAGAATCTGGAATAATCTTCCAAAACACATACAGAGAATGAGCCCAGCCACAACATTCAGAAGGCATGCATTTCTTTTTCTATCTTCTTCTTCTCACTAGCTCTCTCTATTTCTGTTTCTACACCCACTTCAATCTCAATCTCAATTTCAATTCTATTTTCTATTTTTATCTTTATCTAACTTGAATTTTCATCATTATTTGAATTTGAATTTGAATTTGAATTTGAATTTGAATTTGAATTTGAATTTGAATTTGAATTTGAATTTGAATTTGAATTTGTATTTGAATTTGAATTTGAATTTGAATTTTATTTTTAATTTTTAATTCTAATTTTAATCATATATTTTGTTTTTTTATATCCTATTTTTTTAATATCCTACTTAACTATCTACTCAAAAATATGTAAATCTTGTGTACTACTATCTTGAAATACAATTATTATTATTATTCTTATTATTATCTCTTCCTCTTCTCCGTTTCTTTTTGTAATTGTAAACCTAAGGTTGACTGTTTTATCGATTTGTTTTAGGATGTGTTCATTCTAAACCTTCCAGCTCTGCACTGTTGTATCACCTTTGTTTTTCCGTCGTTGATGGTCCTTTGCGGCCTCTTTTAGTTTGCCATAACCTTCTTTTGCTGCCAAAAAGGACCTTCCAACGATGTTCACGTCATCTGCATATCAAAGTAATTGTACAGACTGTGTTGGTATTGCCGCACTTTTTTGGGCCGACGTTTTCCATATCACCTATTCGAGTGAGTTATTCGTTGCGCATTAGATTAGCCGTGCCAGATTCGAGGGGATTCCTGATTCCCGTAAGATCTTGTATAGGCTTTAAGGTAAGCAGCTGGTCCGATTTTCACCTGTTTGCCTTTTCACAGCTTCAAGAACCTTTCTTTTATCCTAGGATCTGATAATAGGTTCCCATTTACTTATGTCTCTGCAGATGTCCGTTCTTGGCTGAAACTTAGGCCGGGCGCACATTGAGGCGCAGGCGACACAGGCAGAGTGGTACAGTTTCTGTATCTCATGCTTTTTAAGGGAGAACCGCGAATTGCTACGCAGAGCAGGTGACACGAATACTGCGCCAGGCGCAGGCTTCACGACACTTGTGGATGGGGCACAGAAACTGTGTGCTACGTGCCGCGTACGGACTTTGTTTTAAAAAATAGAAGAAAAATTAATCGATTTTAATAAATCTTGAATTTCCTCATTCGAATCTAACTTAGAGCTTAATAAATTTAGATATTCCTCCATTTCAAAATTACTTTCGTCAAACCGCCTAACAAAACTGTCCCCCAATGTGCTTAGACAACTGTGCAAAGCCGTTTTTCTCTGCGCTGCCCTGCTCTGCGCTTACTGCTTGAAGCCTTCCTGTATCTGTAGAATACTTGTGTTGAGATATTCTCTCTTCTTCTTTCTACACAGCTCGTCTGCAGTTTTTTTTAGCTTGAAACCTTTCATCTTTGCTCTTGTGGGCCTTGCGATGTACTCGCGGTGGTGCTGGCTTCAATTGCAGATCTACAGTCCTGGTCGAACCCGATTTATCCGGGTTCTAAATTGAACTTTGACTTTGACTTTCATAGTGGTCCGAGCCACAGCACGCTCTAAGTTCCTAAATCGAATTCCATATTCCGTTGCAAGGGTCGTTCCGTTGAGTCCGTCCTGTCCGAGGCATTCCTTGACGATTCTAAAATAGTTTGGTTTTTACGGTGGTCAGCGTGTCAGCCTGCCACCCAACTACGAAGGTGGTGGACCAGTCTGGTGAAACCGACATTTTTTTCTTAGACTTTTTCAAAAATGAAATGAATGACCAAATAAGTTCTACTAAAGACTTGAACACGTCATCTACAAGGGATAGAATTGGCATACTGGTGCTTGTAGAGACTCGGCAAATAAGTCTTAACCATTGCCACAACATCTGTTCAATAACGCTGGTATTTTGTTGCTAGCCCCGAGCAACATTACTTTATAGAAATTTAAATCTGTCCTTGTTTACGCAATTATAAGTATGACTTGTAACAGATATTAGTTTTTATTTTTATTCGGTGGAGCAACAAATAGAACTAGACTTATCGAAATAATCAGCCAACATGGCCCATCTTGAGTACCCCTAAATAAATTAGACACACCTAGTTGAACTTGTGAATAAACTGTTTACGAAAGCATCCCAAGTGATAATTGCGGTTCCGGTAGCCTGGGGATTAACCCGCTCGACTGTCATCCCAGAGGTCCGAATTTCAATACCAACCATTGGCATCGTCCTTGGTCTTTCCTATTTGCCCGGCTCGATAACATTTCCCCTTTCTTGTCTTTCCTCTTTACAGCAAATCCCTGTTCTCTCCCCTATCAATCACTTATAAGCGCAAATAAAGAGGAACCATCTCATGGCTGCGTATTGACTTTAGCTGCTCTTTAAATCTTTCTCATCTATCCTTCCGACTAGTGCTTGATTCAGTTATTGGCCAGGGGAGGGTGCTCTATACCACAAACTTCACTCCGATCCCATCCCTTGGCCAACCAACTGACAATTGGCAGTTCGAATTGATCAATGCATTGACTTATGTATCATAGCGCCTAGATAAAGCTGTCGACAGTACAAAGCTCTAGTCTTTCTCGTTAAAAAATGACAAATATATTGTTATCTTGTTGTTTTTCAATTACAACGAGACATTTACGTTTCATTTCATATTATTTTCGCGATTTCAATAAAAAAGCATCCCCAAGTAGCATGCATCACCGTTAATTTTATTTTTTTGAATCCTGCACACATTTATGTGCTTCCATCACAACCCGACGATGTATTGATTTACAACATCATAAAAAGCTCAAGGGCCATCAGAGAGTCGATAACGATTCTTATTTATTTACTCCAGCAAAAAGCACGTGCCTTTGGCATATTTACCAGGAAAACATCATGGCTGCGCATGTCCTGGATCCTTCTTCCAAACGCTCTGGGAGCCCTCTGTACGATTTTTATAAAAACTGAAAAGGACTTTCCGGGTTTGGATTGCGTCTCGGATAACTCTGTGCCCAAGAATCCTTCCTCAAGGATTTTAGTACAGAAAACTTCGATAAAATCCCTTCAGATGTCCTTGTATATCAAAAAGGACATTTTTAAATATGTATGTGGTAACTAAAAATCTAGTCCCACAATCCACAACTTCTCCGCGAATTCAAAAACCAGAAAATCTGCCTCGGATATAAATTCTCAATAAATTATGCCAATCACCAATAAAAGTTGAGCAAAATTGAACATTTTATTGCCGGTTTTATCGCGACGGTTATTGAGTGTCAGTCACGGCGTCGATTTCATTTGTTTATCATTAATTCGTCCGCCGATGGTGATTTGTCTGCGAAACATTCACAGATCTCACACAGATTTCTGATTTGTATTGATGCCTTTCCTCTGATATGATGCGAGGCCGCACGACAGCGCCATTAAATTAATTTTCATGAATTGTCGCCGAAGACCGCTAGTGTCCTGCTCTTATATAGTTTGTTGTTGTTTTTTTTTCTTGTTTTATTTCCCGCTGCATGAAAAGCATAAAACGATTTAAAGGCGATTTTTTTTTCTTGGCGTTGTTATTATTGTTTGGAATTTTTTTTTATTTTTCTCGATTTATACCCTTTTGGAAGTCACTGGCTGAATGTGAATGACTTTTTAGTACTACGGCACCGTGTGCTTTCCGGTAGCTATAAATTGTTCCTATTTACCTGTCCATTTAAGCTGTTTCTTATGTCAGGTCGCTTGGATGGAAGAGGTCTATTCAGTGGGGCTTGAATGCTAAAATGCAATAATTGTGTAAAATTACCACCTTTTGAAGAGCTGAATGAATTTTCCGGATTATGAACGTTAATCGGTATTTAAATTTTATTTGTGGTTATATAAAAACTTCGTTGAGAGTAGATTTCTTTGAATATACGATTTCTACTAAAATTTGTGATAGTGAAATATATACTGAGCTGAACACACTATTGCCTGTAGGAACTAGAGTTAATCTTTTTTATGTCTTTATAATTAAATTAAAACAGATCCATCATCAATTATAAGCTTCAATAGTTGGTGTTTCGTATTTCTGTGAGTTTTATTTCAGTATTGAAGTCTCTGTGAACATATTTTTACGTTTTCCCGGCTTAACGGATTCGTAGAATTAAGGGAATATACTTTTTAATGTGAACATCTTTATTATCAATTCAATGAGTTGTTTTAGACGGTGCGCTCCAGCGCATGCGCCTCACGATCGTTTAGTGATGAAGGGAGGAGTGCGAATGAAGAGAGGTACCACCCCACTTCTCCCTTTATCCACAAAGTTCGGGAGGCACATGCGCTGGAGCGCACCGTCTAAAGCCCGGGCCACACATATCCGCACCGCATGACGGCCGTGTGTTGGGCAACACACGGAGAGAAATTAAACAAGTAAAATTTGACGCGGTGCGGACACGGAGACGCGGAAAAGTGGGGACTGACTGGTAAGATTTCACTTGTTTACTTTTTCTCCGTGTGTTGTCCAACACACGGCCGTCATGCGGTGCGGACGCGGTGCGGATATGTGTGGCCCGGCCTTTAACCGGCTCAATGACAACAAACACAACTCTTAAAGTTCAATAATTATCACTCGTAAAGTAATATCTCTCACTAATAAATGGTTTGGAGAATTGTCGCTTTTAATTTACTACTTAATTAAACTTTTTTGTTTTAGGTGGTTTTGATCAATTAGTACACTTTCATCGGCCGTACTAGTGTTGAGCCGGACTTACACGAGGCAGTACATTTGTCCCTTATGCTTATGACACACATGAGGTATCGATACCAGGATATGGCGAATACCGGGGTATTGAGGAACCCCTGACACACATGAACATGAACATGAACGAGGGTATAGTTTGACGTTTGTCGAAAGCTAAAAAAATTTTCAAATCTAGTAAGCGAATTTTGTTAAATTTTTTTTGCCAAACAAGAGGAAATAAATCTGGGTCTGAGGAAAATTAAAAATTTGGAACGAAAAAAAAAAAAAGATGAGATATCTTGTTATAAAAATATATATTTAGACGATTTTGCTCGATTTTTGCACACAGGTGGCGCTGTTCGCAGTGAAGAGATCTTATACCCACAAAATTTTCGTGGTATCAATACCCACTTGTTTTCGTGGGTATAAACTGGGTAAAGGGTGACAGACATGTGGTATAAACTGGGTATGTGCAATACCGCGGTATCGATACCCCATGTGTGTCATAAGCATTACACGATGTAAATTGTACTGAGGCCTCCGTTTTTTTAAATTTCCCGGTTCAAAAATAATGTCCTACTGGTATATGACCGTGTAACGAGATAAATGAAGCGAGGTGTGATTGTAAATTACTTAGTGGAGAGACATTTCTTCCTTCTTTTGCGGCAGTAAAATAACCAATTTAAACTGCGGCGAGGTGGGATTGTAAACACGAACTGGAACGACATTTTCTTACTTCTTTTGCGACAGCACAATTTCCAATTGGAACTGTGGCGAGGTGAGATTGTAAACACGAACTGGAGAGACATTTCTCACTTTTGCGGCAGAAAAATATCCACAAACTGAGCCGTGGTGAGATTGTAAATACGAACTGGATGGAGAGACATTTCTTAAATTTTTCGAGGGAGTGAGGTTTTGTCCTGAAGAGACATTTCTTACATTTTTCCAGGGAGTGAAATTTTGTACTGGAGAGAGAATTCTTACATTTTTTTAGGGTGTGAAATTTTGGGCTGGAGAGACATTTCTTACTTCTTTTACGGTAGCAAAATTTGCAACTCGAAATTAGTCGAGGTGGGATTGCAAAATCTATAATAATATTCTAGTTGTGCCACTTCCAACATTTTTCCAAGAAATCGAAAGAGTATTTTTTTCAGAAGAAAATTTTTTTATTTTCTGTGTTTTTGTTTGATCGGGAGACAATTTCGTTTGTGTTTGATTTTTTGCTATTTTACGGTTTGTGTTTTAACGGGGGTGCCCACTAGTATAAATATATGGCCACGGACAACTAATTAGAAACAGTTTCATAAAAATTGCATTTATACAGTTTTTATGCAGGAATCAAATTAAATAATTCCCACCACCTCCTCTTAATTTTTTTTTAAATAGATAATAATTGAAGGAAATCAATAACAATATCATAATGAATTCTTAACAGGATTGCTACATAAAAAATAAAAAATGTATTAATGCAATTTTTATGAAACTGTTTCTAATTAGTTGTCCGTGGCTGTACATTGTGGAGGCATAGATTTCTTACTTACTCTAAGGCAGTTTAATGAATATTAGAATTAAACTTGTAAAAATGCACTTAATTGGTATTTATTTTCTTTCTTTTTTTAATCTGCTTGTTTTTTGTCATTTTGGCATTACAATAGCACCTCGCCTCATTTGAAGTATGACATTGTACTGGCTCAAAAGAAAAAAGGGGCACCTCTTACAAACTCATTTTATAATCGTGTCCTACCCAACACTAGGCCGTACTAATATCTCAAAGCTCCTTTATTTTCCAATTTCTGGATTTTTCTTCCTTTTTCCAGAATTTTATTTTTGCCGAACATTCGTTAAAACACTATCTGGAAACTTCGAAGCTTTTCCACGCTATGTAAGCTTCGCGGACATTTGAAAAGTTTTACCGTTTTACCTAATGTTAAATTTTTTCTCATAGACGACGCAACGTTCCTGCAAAAATCATCACATTATGAATGTCTTAAAAATGATTTTTCCAACAACTGCATGAAGAGGATAAATACACTGTTAAAAAAAATCCGTGCTAACAAAGAAAACGGGATCCTCTCAACTACGCGGCGGCATTAAATACGGCGAATGAAACGGTGTAGTTGGGTCAACGAGATAGTATGGCAACTGTGCCGCGTAGTTGGTTCAATGGAATAAATTTTTTTCCATTCAGTTGCCCCAACGGAAGCGTATTTGAAAGAATACGAATTATTTTGGAGTAAACCAAGACCTTCTCAAGTACAGGCCTGGAAGTTGCCCATCTCACTAACACTAACGCAGCCACTCGTAGTCCCAGAATCTGTCACTTTTGTTGGCATATATACGCCGTGATGTAAAGTTCGGAATATTTTTGCATTGGTTTGCCGTAAAATGTCATAAAATAATATCTATATTTAACCAGTTTTTGTTGCAATAGGATTACCAGTGAATAGTGCTTTAGTGATTTAATTAAGAAAATTTAAAAAAATTGAGAGTTTAAGTGTGTTTTAAGTGTGTTAAATGTGAAGGTGGCCAATTTTGTTTACATTCGCGGTGGTTTTTTCTTGTTTATTTAGCGGAAAAATGTTGAATTTGTGTAGTAATATAATAAAAAGTTCTTTTTGAGTGATTAAAGATTATTATTGAATAGTTATTAAAAACATAAGTGCAGAAAAATGTGAAGGAAAAGTAAAAAAGTTATTGTTATGCATGTTGTGTACTTAATGTGTTTAATAACTATTCTATAATAATCTTTAATCATTCAAAAGCTACTACACAAATTCAACATTTTTCCGCTAAATAAGCAAGAAAAAACCACCGCGAATGTAAACAAAATTGGCCACCTTCACAATTAACACACTTAAAACACACTTAACCAGTCGATTTTTTAAAATTTTCTTAAATAAATCACTAAAGCACTATTCACTGGTAATCCTATTGCAACAAAAACTGGTTAAATATATTTTTTTATGACTTTTTACGGCAAAATATCCCGAACTTTTACCTCCTCCATATAATTTCTTCCTATTTGACAGATAATGGGTCTATTACCAACACAAACACAAACTCTGCTTCCAGGCCTGTACTTGAGAAGGTCTTGAGTAAACACATATTGCCCAAATACATGGCAGGTATTAGTTACACACACAACAAACGGCAATCAAAATATGACGAAAATTCCTAATTTAAGGCGAACGCCCTTACGGGGTGACACACGTTAAAATACCTCATTATATTATGACAGTTGTGGTGTAGTGAAAAATGTCAGAGAACGAAAAAAAAAATTATATCTTTGGTACGTTGTTGCCCTAATGGAAGGGAAACAAGTAATATTTAATTTTTTAATATGGAAAAAAGTAATATTTTTTATTAATTTTCAAGTAAAATTAAAATAAAAATCAGCTGACTCTGGAAAAACGCCTAAAATCGGGCTTTTTAACATGATCAATCGTTCGACAGATGACTCTCTTTTGAGATTTCGTACTAGATTAGCCAAAATTTGCCTAATCGGTTTTCCTATTTGATGAGGTTCATATTCCTAATTAATGAGGAATTTTCGTCATAAATGCGTGCGTGTGTCGAGGCTATAAATAGCATTCTACTAAAAAGCTCCTGACTATCGGTTCTGTGGGTTTCGAACTGGTACTGGTGGATGGCCGTCAGCACCATTTCCACCTTTTTCCACACGTCCTCCGACCTCATCATCTGGTGCAGGATATTCTCCGGTATTAGCTGTACTTCGGTGGGTGTTGCCAGCGCAGCCCTGTGCTCCGCAAACCTCGGACATTTAAAGATGGCATGCTCCGCGTCTTCTTTATCGTCCGGACATTCTGGGCAGAATGGTGAATCGTCCAACCTGAAGCGTTGCTCTATGCTCTATAATCTCCATGTCCACTAAAGGAACTGTGTGAGGTAGTAGCTCACTTCTTCTCATCTCTACAGCGAAATGTCCTGATGATTCGTAGGTTCTGCCAAGTAGATCGTCTGTTGATTAGCTGACAATTTTTAACTGTACCACACACAGATTACTGAGGTAGCTCAAACTAAAATTTTGCACCTTGTCGGTGTATCTTGTACCCGAATCGCATTCCATGTTAATTCATAGGTCGAATTTTGAACCCATCGCTACATCGGTCTTACTTCTCATTTCTTCCATGTGAGTTCGAAGACAAAATCTTAAGATACTCACTGGCCTCTAAATCGGGAATGAAATGTTTGTGATGAATTTTAACAAAACTATTTGTAAGTTTACCGCTCACATTTTAACCAGCATAACTCTGACTATTGACTGCGGCAATATTTTAGATAAAATCACTTCGTTGCAACACTTTTGGATAACAATAAAATTGTTGTCTGACTTGATTGCAGCCTCTCTTCACTAAGTTCATCTAACTTTTTTATGTCGATGCGGAGCTGTGAATTCACGTTCAGACTTTTGTGATAGTTTGGTACCAGCTAGACTTTTTGATCTATTGTTAAGCCAAACCCAGAATTTTGTGGCTGTATCTAAGATTTTACCTAAAACTTTGTCTAACAAAAAAGATTCTAGATAGCGAGAGGAATGCGTTATATAAAAGTAAACTTAAATGTAAAAAGTGAAAAAATAAAAGACGGAAAACAAAAATAAATAAACTCAACTGAAGAAGAGAAGGCGAAAACCTTGAAAGATTCACTTGCCGCACTCGCCTCGCTCTGCTCTTGTTCTTCTTGTATCGCCGCTGAAGCAACGACTTTAAAATAAATATTTTCGCCCGATATTTCTATTTAGCATATTTTTTTCCTTATTTTTTTTCTGTTTATTTATTTATGTTTCTATTTTCTCAGATTTTTTCTTCTGAAATTTTTGTAGTTTATTGTGTGGGAACAAGTTTTGCCCAAAAAAAAACTTTGTGTGCTTCGTTTCTTGTTTTGTGTTTTGATTTTTTATTTATGCTCGGCGTTTTTTTGCCTTCACCTGGTGGTTTTTATAGTTTTTTAACCATGTTAGGATTAAGGTGTGTGCTTAGCCGAACTGAATTTCGTGGCATTTTTTAAAAATCGGAATAAAATATTCTATCAGAAAAAAACCTTTTTTCGATGATTCGATTGAATATAAATTTCCTTAGTTGTCACAACGGATGATTCGGAATTTTTTTTAACATTTATTTATGTTTATTTTATTAGTAAAGGTTTTATGCATATTTTTAAAACTATTTTAGATCGAGAAAATTATTTATTATTTCTAACGCTTTTGTTAATTGTGTGAACGTTTTAATTACTGTGGTATTTGATAAACGGCTGTTGTTGATATAAATTAAGATGCTTTCTGGACAAATAATTCATATCAGTAGCGGAAAATTCATGAGAATTGTAATAAAATTTTTATAATGATCAATGAGCCCTTTTCTTCCGTTTTAGTGAAGCATTTTCAAAGGTAGATGATTATTGGTTGAACACATAATTTTTGGTATATTTTATATTGCTAATTGATTTGGGGTAACCATTGGTCAAATGACGCCATCGACCTGTTTAGTATGCGCATATTTAATTCTGATGGGGAAAATTTACTTTAAATATAAAACAAATGATGAAATAAGTGTACAATAACATCAAAATTCTTAGAAAAATTCGTTTATGTAAAAGCTTATCCTAATCTTGCCTTGTTAACGACCGGGAAACCCCATGAACTGAATATTGATTAAGTGTTTTAGTGTAGAATGTAATTTTTCTTCGAATCAAATTTAAGGGGTTTTATAAGTAGTAATACAATTACTACTAGTTTTATCTAGGTCTCCAGTGAGCCGAACCGGCACTAACGTTGCTTAGAACAATTTATGGTAATATTAAAGATGATAGGATCACTATATGAATGAAGGTGAAGAATGATTGAATGTACATATTCTTACCCCCAATAAAAAACACACATCGAAGAGTACAAATGGAAGGTTGCTGTTCAGTTGGGGAAATCATTTCTTTAACGCCCTGAGTATGTAAAGCAACAACTACACTGCAAGCGTTGCTTTACACTGGAAAGAGATTTGGCCCAACCGAAAGCTATAAGAATGTAACTAATGTAAGTCGTGCTGTAGAAGATTTAAATCAACTTTGGTAAGGAATTTTGTCGCAGAGGTCGCAGCAACAGCAAATAGTAGATGATCCTGGATGGTACCGAAAGCACGCGCACAAAACAACGTCGTTGAAGCGCTAATGTTTCCGCTTTACATGTATCCCGCAAGGTATTAAAAGAAACTAAAAAAAGAAGAGTGATACTCTAACCTTTATAATCCTTTCAAATAGTAATTGCCGTCTTACTCGGTAAAATAGGGTTTTACGTATATGCAATGACCTTCGTTCGATGAAAATCTCTGTCGTTTAATAAAACTTTAAGCTTAGGAAACAGGAAAAAGTCTCTGTGGCCAGTAAATGCGATGGATGGTCAATAGATTAAAACTACAATTCGTGATTTTTTGGCCATTTTTCTTATGAGGGAGTGATGAGAATCTTACATTGGTCTAGCAGCAAGGAATTTGTGTGAACGCCTGCCCATGCCTAATACAGGAGACACCGCAAGCGGTCGCCACCCATAGACACTGTGGTCAGATACCTACTGACTAAACTCACTAACTCCTTTGCATGACCCTTGAGTCCAGACCGGTACGAGCCGTGAAGGCATTACTTCGGGATGGCCTCATCAACGTTGCCCTTAAATGGGTCCCTCCATGGTACACACCAGAGCCGGAACAGTGGGTTTTGAGATCAGCGACCTACCGGCTATGCGAGAAAGGGACTTCGACGAAGCTTCATACCCAATTCACTAGCTACATAAGTGCTCGTACGGGCATCGCAAGGTGTACAGCATTCTACCGAGTAGTTCCTGCCTCTCGGTTCTGTGGGTCTCTAGCCCGGCCTAAGAAAGAGCCTCACTCTCATTTTCCCCGCTTGACCCGCGACTGTCAAACAACAACTAAGCATTCAAAATGGCTGTAATTTTCACAGACCTCAAAGCATATTTCATTGGAATGATTTCGGCCAGCAACACCATCTTCATGTTGAGGCTCAAAACTTTGGTATGGTATAGTTGCGTGAAAAAGTTATAATTCTTTAAACTCTTGGCCATAAAAGAAAGAATGAAAAATTTAAATTAATAGCTGTGACACATACACCATAATAATGAAAGTAACCTTCATTATCGTGGCAAAAATTCACCATAATGAAAGTACCAAATGAAAGTATTTTACCTTCATTTGGACTGTTAAGTTCACCAACATTTCGGTTAAGTTGGAAACTACATTTTAAAATAAAATAATTTGATTTGACGTTTAAGGCCCATTTACAATGTTGCGAGAGTGCGATGTGAGAACGAGACGAGTCACGCACGCGCTGTCAAAACATTTTCCATAGCAGGTTTTTAAATGGCGTAATGTACAATGCAACGCGATGCGATAATGCGAGACGAGAGATTTTCGAAAAATTGATATTTTGGCGCAGCGAGATGCGATGACAGACCATATGCACTTATTTTCATATTTAGACGAACAGTATGCAGCGAATTAGTGGAGAAAACATAGACAAATTAATAGATTGAGCACAAATTACTTTTAAAAATATAAAAAAAAATAAAAAAAATTTAAAATTTGATTAAATTTGACGTATATATAACGACTCGCAGTGGCACTATTGTGCATACATTGAAAAGCGAGTTATGAACGAGACCGATTATTGGACGAGACTCATCTCCTTCTCGCATCGCACTCTCGCAACATTGTAAATCAGCCTTTAAGCAACATTTTGCAAGGTTGTTTTCTTTACTACTTTGAAAGATATTTTTTTAAATATTCCAAATTAAAACAACTTAAAATTAAAGCAAAAGATACGCAGGAATGAAATTTCCATTCGCGATTAATCAAAAATCGTGTAAAAAGTTCGAGTAAAAACAGAATTGGAAGATAACCAAAAAATATTTATTTTTAATCATCGGAAGTAAATAATTAAGACAGATTATGTTTTGGAAGGTTGCTAGAACATAATCAACTATATCTTTTAACGAAATTCAACAATATTCAAAATGCAGATACAAAGTATAACCAAAGTTACTCTTCCTTTCTACTTTACATAACAAATATTTAACACCTCAAAAATCATTCTTCATCTCGGACGCTTTTTGAATGCATGTTCCATAAATGATTTATCTTTATTTTCACCTTATTGTGTTCGGCAGTAATCATGATGGTAATAAGGAGAATAAAAGTTAACAAAAAAAATAAAAATGATTTCTGCTCAATAATTCCTATACGGACATGGTTATCCCGATAGCTATAGATATAGGTGTTCCATGGAAGCGCGGTTATCTTTTTGCGGGTACTATTGAAAGGCATCTCCGTTGAGAAGAAGTGGAGATAGGTAGGACGATTGTTCTCTCCACATGGTGTCGGGCCAGGTGCATACATGTGTCAGTCTTTTAAGGGGGCACACTTGCCTTCGGAGACGATATCCAAATGAGTATGGACAAGTAAAGGTGGGAAAATTGCTATTATTGAAGGAATAAAGTAGGTTCTCATAGCATTCAATTTTGATTAGGGGTTTTTTAGGATGTTTTGGAAAGATTTTGTCTTTTTTGTTGATTCATTGCGTTTTGCATTCAGATTGATAATGCTTATATGCTGGAGCATTGTTGATTTTGTTTTTGAAGATTATTGTGGTCCTTATGTTTTTGGCAATATTCATAGATATAGATTGCAATTTACAACCAAAGGCCATTCCCACTCTGGATGAGATTCGCAGCATTGGATTTCTATTATTTCATGGAACTTTGTTGAATTGGAATTTGTGATATTTGTAGTTATGATCAAAATAACGCGACTTTTCTTCTTCTTCTTATGCCCCTTTAATTCCTCGTGGGAAATATCGCGGAAACAGTTTCCTTCCAGCGAACTCGGTTTTGTGCGACAGCTCTCGGCTCTGTTCAAACTTTCCCAGTTTTTGTGGCCTCTGCTAATAAGATTTTCCTTCATGTTTTTTAGGTCTTCCAACTCAACGGGTTCCTTGTGGATTCCAGTCAAGGGCCTGTTTGGCTATATTCTCGTTCTCGGATCGCACAATGTGTGGCCAATCCAATTCCATTTCCTTCGCCTGATTTCGTCGTCTATTCTTTCTTGGCCGGCATGACGCCATAGTTCTACACTTCTAATTCCATCTTACCAGCGGAGTTTTAGGCTTTGAAGATCCAACCTGCTGTCTTCTAAGCGTTCGGTATACTGCCTATTATCCTAGACCTAGATAATAAAATGCGGATCAAGAATTTACCTACAGTAGATAGTCGACAGATGCCTTTCCAGTTGTCGCATATTGTTAGGCCCGTCTTTTTTGGCATTTTGACTATGATACCTTCCGTCCAATCCTCGGGAAAGGTACAGGTGTTTCACACTATTTTTATGATATGCTATGAGCCTTCAGTCGGCTTTCGGCAATTCTGACAGGATGCCATCTCTTCCAGCTACTTTACCATTGGCCATTGCACGAATTGTGGTTACCATTTCTTTCTTGGATGGAGCACGAGTGGTAATTTTTATTGCCTATGCATTGTTGCTGTTTTCTCCAGGTTCCTGTGAAAATGAAACGATTAGGGCGGCAAAGATATAATCTCACCATCTTTGAGGAGCAACTTCTGGACAGGAGCCTTCCATCCGCCAGCTTTTCGGCATACTTTCTAGTAGAGTGCTTTCTCGAGACCTGTTTAGTAATTTGTTAGGTACAGCCCCTTACTGTTGCCTATGTTTGCTGCGTTTTTCGCTTTTTCTGTGGACTCATTTATCTGCCGCTTTTTATCACGTCGGACACTTTTCTTTACCTCGGTCTGTTTGGGAGCATTCCCCAGGGCCATCCTAAGATATTCCGCTCCCGTGGGCTACTAAAAATAATGCGCCCCTCTTCGTAAGCAAATACACGGGATATCTGGGGGAGGGGTGGCCGGCAAAGTTATCTATTGTTGTTATCTATTTCAGTGATTCCCCGGTGCTATTAGTAGTGGCAAAATGTACTTAAAAAATGCATAGGGTTGTAGCAACGTTAGTATAAAGACTCAATTTTCGAGTCAATTATTGTCCAAACTGAGTTCCCCAGTAGATATATTTTCTTTATTTTCCATTAAATATAAGTGTTTAAAATGAAGGCATTCTTCAATAAAATTATTTTCTAAATCGTCCATATACTTTTCGCACAACTTTGTAGCGTTCTTAGTAATTGTGTCTTCATCTAAATTTTTTACATTGACCAGAAACCCAAATTTTGAGTAAATAGTATCATAGGCACACTTTCACTTTTCTAGATTATCAATAATAGCATAATATGTATTTGGCCAGTTCTACTAAAAGGAGAATAAAATTGAATTTATTTTTGAATTTTAATAATTAAATCGTTCGATTGGAACCAAATATAGTCGTTACTATGCTGGTTTCAGACGTCTTTCTTTCAATCGCCAGGGCGGAAAACGAATTTTTAGGTAATTTTAACCGATTTTAAGCTGACAGGGAAGTGATAAAAAATCGGGTCGCCTCAGTTAAGGGGGCGTCCATAAATTACGTGAGGTGTTTAGGAGGGTGTCGAGCCGAATCTCACCAAATCTCACGTGGGGGAGGGGGAGGGTCTCCGCAAATCTCACGTAATTTTTTTCCGCAAGAAACAGTGTAAAATCGCGAGAAAACTGGGTTAAATTAATAGTACAGGTAAATTAAGCCGAAAAAATCGATATAACGGAAATAATTAGGTACAGGCTGAAAATTGGCAGAGAGCTTCTTTTTAGGCTTCTTAATAAGGGGTTATAAAGTCTACTGATTTTCTACCCCGAGAGCCCACTTTTTGGGGGGGTTTAGCCCTCAAAATGGGTATTTTTCGATTTTTCTGTATTTTTTTGCAATATTTCTTAATAGCTTTTTGTTTTTTTCAATTTTAAGTACAATATCTGTAAATGAGAAAATCTTTAAAATCGTCTTTTTGGACCCGCACTTAGATTTCATTCACGAAAATCTTGGTGCAGTATCAGATGAAAGGTTTTATCAATACATATTGCAAATAGAGAAGGAATAATGGATCCATTACATAAAAAGTATACGTCATACTATTACTATATTTCGACTCAATAGCAATTGGGTATAAAAATTTTGCACTGCCGTTTACACTGTATTTGTTCACTGTTTTAAATACCATCCAACTGGAACATCCAACAAAAAGTAAAGAAAATAATTTAAATATCTGGGAATGAAGAGACGTGATGACGTGATGAAAAATTCTTATCATTGTATACAATGGTCTGGGAAAAACTAAAGTAATGTATGCATTGACTTATACGACCATTTTTGGACAGATTGCGACCCTACGATGAACTAGTGTGGAGGTCTAAGCTTAAACAAAACAAAAAGGCCTAGAAGCCCAATTGAAACACCTGGAACCTAATGCGCTCCTAAGTATCTCAAGTGCATAATGTACCCAATCCTACACTGATAAAAAAATTGTCTTACAGCAATTCGATAGTCTTCGTTTCGTTATCTTGAGTAGAAAAATTTTTCCGTCTTATCATGGGAATGCTGTCTCAGAGTAAGACACTGGAAATTCTTGAGCCAAACAATTGTATTTCTTCGCTCAATACTTATATTTTTCGACCAAGATATATTTTTCTCGAAATAAGATTGTTTAATTTTTTACTCAAGAAACTAAGTACCGAAACTAAGTTACTCAAGATAACTAAAAGTCCGATGAAACTAAGTAAAGAATCTTTTGACAAAAATTTAATTTTCTTACAAAATTTATGTCCGCCATATTAGATTAGCCATCTTTAATTTTCAAATTTCAAAATTCTGGCTCGATAGAATTAAAGGCAATTTTATCATGAATAGTTTAAAAAAAAAATTTTAAGTTTCATTAATTCCAGGCTTGGGAATTGTCGCTTGTCCAAAAAATGAGCTATTTGCCTCACTGTGCGGCGTCAGTTCAATAATATTCAGTTTAATCCACATAAGTGGCTTCACCGGCTAAAGTGCAGTTCAGTGCTTGAAATTGTTGTTGCTTTTCCGCCACAAGTCAGAATTGCCAAAGCTCACTGGAATGATATTCCACTATTCCAGTTGATTACTTTCTTTTGAGCGAGCTTTTACGTACAAGCTCGATTTCATGTTCTGTGGGCGAACTCAGGCTTTATTTTTCCTGACTTCAAAATGTGAAAATGTATGGGAACTCAGGCAAAAATTAAAGTTCAGTACACTCCCGCTACAGGGATCCACGCTCCCGCTACAGGGATGTACGAAATCGCCTGTATTGCTTTAAAAAATTGTAGAGGACGAAGAAAAGGGGCAATTATCTTGGTGACCATAAAGGGTGCCAATAGCATACTCAGTAAAAAGGTTCTCGTTCGATTGCGTAGGTCAAGCAGCATTGGAAGTGGTTCGTGTTTAGCTGGGGGACTGCTTGGTAAAACAACACTCGCGTTTGGAATGGTTTATGCCGATGCGGATGTATTTATATATGTTCATGCCTGAATTTTTAGATTTTCGTGCCAGTGGATGCCTCTAGCGAACAAACTTTGAGCGTGCATCCCTGTGGTAGGAGAGTGGGTGCCTCTAGCGAACAAATTTTTAGATTTTCGTACCTGTGGCGGGTGCGTGCATACTTTTTTGGCGTCCCTTTTTGTTCGCTATGCGCGCTAGCAGCGGCCGCGTACGTGCTAGTAAGAAAATTAACCAACTAAATTATTTTTACTCGGGGTTGTATTCAACGTCAACTAAAATTAGGTAGGTTCTGACCCATAGGTAGGCTGGGAGTGCTGATTTTGATAAATTTATGGTATTGAGATTTGTGGCTATCATCATACTTTTTTCCACTTCTTGAAATTAATTTCCTTTTTACCGCAATTTTATAATAAATTTACATCCAATTACGCAAATCACTTTCCTTTTTGGTTTCAGGCCATCAACTTTAACTTTACCGAATGTGAGAATCGGATAATAACATGTTCCTTGACTGTATTTAAAAATTGTTCTAACAAACCAAGTCTTAGTCTTAAATTAAAAATAAGTACTTGACCCTCCTTCGATCTTCGGTTTTATGATAATTCTACGGAAAAACAACAAAAATCAAATACTGAAAATAATCTCATGAAAATCAATTATTTTAATAAAATCCTTCTTGACAAAAGAAACACCGCCAAAAACCGCCCAGATAATCGCCAGCAGATAAAGCCTCCTTCAGCTCGACTCGTTCCTTCCCAATCAACATTAAAGTGACAATAAATCGCGCCATTTCTTGCACAGTTTTTCTTATTATTTCCTTATGATTCCGTAAAGTGTCCATGCATGTATCCAGCATTTTCTTTCCAGCCAAAGATACCAGAAACAATGGTGTATATCGCCGTCGAGTCTTACCGAAGATCTTATTCGTTACCTGCTTTTATTTTCCCTTGAGTTTGGCCGCATTGGTTCCCATGTTGTTAAGTCCTTTGTGCGACACTTGTTGGAACAAACAATACCAGCCACGAAACAGTTTCGACACCAAAATGTCGCGTAGTTTCTTGTTACCGATCCTTTGCGGATATTTTGTTTTTTCTTGTCTCTTCTTATTTTTTATACTCTTATGGATTCCTTCAGCTGAACACAATCATAATGAAAGCTGCGCGGCGGAGTTCCTGTAAATAACCGCGAAATTTGACAATTTATGAACACAAGGAAGAAAAATTCAAATTTAAACCCACCTCGAAATACCGACGTTGCGGCGTCATTTCCGGTATCGGCAGCGGCATCTGAGGCGCATCAGATAACATCTTCGCACCAGCCTTGAATGTACCAAACTTTTTACAGATTTCGAAACCTGTTTCGGGGCTTTTTTAGCACACTTTTAAAGTTTCTTTCTCGAAAGCTTATTTGGGTATCAGATGTACTACGGTTCACGTATGCAGGATGGCGGAGTGGTGTGCGTGCGCTTGAAAATTTCTCCAATTGGAAGAAATGGGCGAATAGCCAAAAATTATTTCGGCATTTTATGATGTTCCACTAGGGATTCATAGATGGCAAGAGATATCATCGAGAGGGGTTTTAGTACTAGATAAAAAAGCTTTTGGTTTTTTGATTTGAGTTGCAGCGCCCGTTAAAAAGTGAAGGTACGAAGATATCTCGATGGATTTTTAATTTTTAGTAAATTAATTGATTTAATTTTGGTTTGAGTTGCTGTAGAAATATTTTATTGTTTGGTTCAAAGTATTTATCACATTTTTTTACTTAATGAAAAATTGATTTCGCTGCATCTCTACCTATGCTGCCGGTTTCCTCAAAGTATTGCTAATCCAGTGCAGTTTGCACGGTTTGACCAATTGCTTCAATATTTGACCTTTGCCATAATTCCTTCTTTGACATATTATCAGTGGCGTAGCGTAGTAGGGGCGGCAGGGGCGGTCCGCCCCGGGCGGCACCTTTAGGGGGCGGCAAAATTTCACAATAAATAATAATAATAGATATCTTGTAAATATTATTTTTGTGGCACCTACGATTCGGACAGATCGAAATGAACAAGGAATTTTACATTACTTAGACTATGACGAAATCGGGTAATCCCCTTTCTTTAAATGAATGTATAATAATGACGTTTTGCTCATTGTAGCGACTGGCAACACCGTCTGCACTGACTTGCAGGGATTCCCCGTATTTTAATTTGTGCTTGAATTATTTATGACTAATATTCAACAATAATGACTTCTATCATATAAAGAATAGTGTTCAATATTGTACGAGGGTCGTCTCAAAAGTAAGTTCCACTATTTTTTTAAATCCGATCCAAAACAAAAGGAGTGGAAGTTGACAAAAAACCGTCCTAGCGCTCTGCTAACTCCAGAAAAAAAACTTCATTTGGAACGAGTTTCATTCCAACGAGTTTATTAGATATTAGAAAGACTAATCAATTTAAGGTGCTTGTGACCCTTAGCGCAAGTCTTTCAATTTAAACAAAAAACGGCTTGACCGCATGTTATGAAATTTTTTTCAGAGCATGTTTTCGTTAATACGCACCGATCGGCACCTCAACGAAATCGGTATCATATTTGGTACGCGCGATATTGGGCAGGTACAAAAATCACGAACTTCCTTCAAACAAAAAAACGGCTCGACCGAATTTTATGAAAATATTTTCAGATTATAACTTCGGTAGTACGGTACGAACGGGACCAGTCGGTATCATTGTTGGTTCGCGCGAAATCGTGCAGGTATAAAAATCACTTACTTCGCTTAAACAGAAGAATGACTTGACCGAATTTTATGAAAATCTGTTCACATCATATTTCAGTTAATACGCTTCGATCGGCACCTCAATCAAGTCGATATCTTTTTTGCGTTCGTGTACGAGAAAATGACCACATACCTACGCACACACATATACGCCCATACTTCTTCTCAAATTTTTGCTTAAAATGCTATTGGAACCTTGAAAAATGAAAATACGTTGAAAATTACGATTTCGATTTTCGGACCGATTACAGTAAGTTCCCTATAAACTGGGAAGTTAATAAGAGGGCGGCAAAATTTTCTTCCGCCCCGGGCGGCTGATACCCACGCTACGCCACTGCATATTATATACACTTTGTAAAAAGTGACCGGAATTGATCATTTGAAGGACGCGCATAAAGGATATTGCTATTTTTGCTGATAACGCGGTACCAACTACCACGCGGATTTAATTTTGTGTTCCAAATGAAATTGCGTACACCGAATCGGTGCAAACATTGCAGAAAGGCCTTCGGTGAACATTGTACATCAGAAAGACATTCATATGGATGGCTCAAAGCATTCAAAGGGGGCTGAAAATTAGTAGTGGCTAGTTCTGGTGGATCTTTTACGCATGGCCGGTTTTACAGTTGTGGAACCCCTGGGTACTTTCCATCTAAGGGCCCATTGTGAGATGGAAAATTTTAACAGAATCCAAATATTTTGATATATTTTTGAAAATAGTGTAAATGTGTAAATCATTAAACCCAAACAGATAGAAATCCACGGCAGAAACACGACACAATGAAGCTGTGTTAGTGTCTAACTTGAATATTTTTTTATATGGCAGATCTAAGGTCAAGAATTACCCTTTGTACTACCAGTTGGTCAGGTCATGGTGCAATGCCTAGTGGTAAGCTTAGGGAGATAGAAAAGGTTTGGGTTTATGAGGTGTCAAGACGATGTTGAAGGAGATGGTGATGAACTCTGCGCCTGTACCCTTAGATTTTGTAGTAGTACGGCAATACTGACTGCGAAAGATTGTTCCATAGTCAGTTGTTCCATTTATGAACGAATTCCTGGTTTGTATCGTTCGTGAAAAGGGGAGCTATATTCATAGAGAATGAGCCTAGTGGCAGGAGAATGTGTATCTCGTTGTAACAATCACTAAGACAGTAGCGATAAAGTTTTGTCTTCTTCTTGGTCGATTGTTCTATAGCCCAATGCGAGCCTTCGCTTCCATTAGCTTCTTCCTCCAGACGTTTTTCTGTTCCGCAGCTTGCCTCGAGTACCTTACGTTGAGGATTTCCGCTGCATCAGCCTTAACATTGTCTCCCCACCTTGAGCATGGCTTGCCAACTGGTCTTTTCGCATCCAGTAGTAGATATAGGGATTTTTTTTGAGTCATCCATTCTTTGGTCATGACCGCGCCAATGTAAAAGCAGGAGTTTAGCATGTATTGATAGTTTGCACTCTTCGTATAAGTCGAACAATTCGTGATTGCAGCATTGTCTTCATTGACTGGTCCATAACCTTCGGAGAACCTCCCTTTTAAATATATCCATCTAGTCGGCAGATTTTTGGGAGATACTCCATGTCTCACACCTATACGTAGCTACTGTACGTATGATCGTTTTGTAGATTCTTATTTTGGGTTTTCTGTGGATGCTTCTGGATTTCATGACTGGCAGTAGTGAGAAACATGTTCTATTTGCGAGGTCTATTCTTTTTTGCACGTCGATTTGACAAGGAACTTTTTGTCATTAGCATATCCTGCCAACTGCTTTGATTTCTTAAGCAGAGTTTCGTTCGCATCAATGTTTACGATGTTAGCGAATTACTCCTTCTAGGCAAAGATTAAATAGATGGGTGCCAAACCATCGTCTTGCTTTAAGCCTAAGGGAAGAACTCCGTCAGTTCTCCTTATATTCTGATTGTACACCTTGCATTTTTCATTGTCATTTCATTCACTAACTTTAGGGGGATGTTTAGGTCCAGCATGGGCTGAACAGGTGTGGGACTTTTCAAGCGTGCAGGCAAACTCCGCGTAGAAGTATGAAATCGGAAGGAGTTTGCGCAGTGGTTTAGCTACGAATGAAGTGCAATTCTTTAGAACTAAATGGTGTATCTCTTCAACAACAGAGCACAAATACAAGTCTACTATTTCTAACTTAAAAGTTCTAAGGTTAGCAACGACGTCCGCTATTACAGCTAAAAAGACAAACGGATGATTTGAAACTTCCATTTCCAAACTGACATAAAAAGTCGTTGTTTACAGTAATATAATAGTAGATTACATATCAAAGGCCGAAAGGGGGCTTTTACGGACGAGTGCGGAGATTCTCAGATTTTTGAAGTGTGTTATTTTAACACGCTTTAAGTGTTTATTGTGACGTCACCCATTTGATTTTCATTGTGGTCACTTTTTACACGCTTTAAAGTGTGTAAAAAGTGACTACAATGTTAATCAAATGGGTGACGTCACAATAACACAATTTAAGCGTGCTAAAATAACACACTTCCAAAAGCTGAGATTTGCAATGCATCCACAGCAGCTGGGGAAATATTAGTATCCGGAAAACTCCTCCACACAATCAGCGCAATTATGCAGATGGCTCTTGGAAAGGTTAGCGCATGGTCCAATCGTTGCGGACTATCCTTCAACCCGGAAATACAGCACTGGTGCTTTTCACTAATACGGCAAAAATACCACCATTAGTCCACCTTCAAGTTCTTGGGTCTTATTTTGAACCCAAAGCTGTATTGGAGATTGAATATCGAAGAAAGAGCAAGGAAGGTCAGTGTAGCTTTCTAAGCCTGTAATCAGACTTTCGGCAGGAGGTGGGGTTTTAAGCCACAAATGGAGCGCTCGCAATACACGGCAGTTATTAGACCATTGCTGATATATGGCTCCGCCGTATGGTGGCACGCTCTTTCCAAAGAATATAGCAGATCCAGACTGCTTCAAAACCAAAGAACGGGTTGTTCGGAATAACGGGCGCCATGTGTACAACCCCGACGAAAGCGCACACCTCACTTATATAGCGTCTGCACAGCCCTTCGGCTGCGTGAAACGAGTTTCTGGTTCGAGAAGACCTACGGGCACAGCAATATACTGCGCTCTCGACCGCATGAAATGGTAGTAGCCCCAACCAACTACGTGTTCGCAAAACAAAATTTCGGATCTCTACATGAGAGGAATGGGAAGATTTTCTGGTGTCCTGTACACAGACGGATGCAAATCAGAGTCGGGTGTAGGGGCTTCTCCCCGTTTCTTCCCCATCGCTTAATTTGCAAAAACTTCGGCAGCGTATTCCAGGCAGAACGTTTGGCATTGTTTCAACCTTGCCTAGCAATACAGTCATATCCAAGACCGGGAACCAGGGTAATTCTGCTATCAGATAGCCAAATAGCTATAATTGGCCAGAAGGGAGCAGCTCTTGCAGGCCCATCGGTGGAGAATGTACCCGAGCCTCTGCACTGCAAACCCAAGTGTGTGTTCTTAAAACGCATTTCACGTGTAAAATCATGTAGTCACTTTTTACGCGTTTAAAATGTGTTAATTTTTAATACGCGATAAGTGTGTAAATTTAACACACTTAATGCCTGTGTTTAAAACACACCAAATATGTATTGCTTTGAAGCTTTTGAGTGAAGCTTTTTGAGCGTCGCTTTGCGGGGAATAAACTTAGAAAAATCGTCGTCACAGTAAACTTAAAATTTTTGATGTAAAGCTGCAACGACTTGTCTCGATGCCCTTCTGTAACCGACTGACTGTAAAGAGAGGTCGTGGTGCTCTCTGGTCATTGAGTATTTAAATAAAGAATTACAACTGTCTAACTTTCCTCTCATGCGTGTTAATTTTGTGAAATGTGTGAAATGACATGTAATCTGTGATTTTCACACGTTTAAGACGTAAAAAGATAAAGCGTTACAATTTTTTTAGCGTGTAAAAAATATTATAGGCTGAACGTGTGTTATTTTTACACGTATGTCTTTTTATCCGCATTATTTTAACACGGTTTATTCCTAAAACGCTTTATTTTAACACGATTAGCCGAATTTACATGCTTATGAAGAGTGTAGTGTGTTAAATTCACACGGAAAAAATATTCTGGGGTTTGCAGTGTGTGCGTGCTAAACAGAGACATCTCCATGTAGGTACTTTCTCTCAGTAGCTGGCTCCAAATGGAGGACCCTATTCATCATGCGTTAAGGCTAGAAAGACTTGGCCTTGTTACAGCAACCAGAGATCGCGAGACCTCTTGATGATGCCACGCAAGAATATCGCCAGAATCGTGTCGATAATTACGGGACACTGGCCAATTGGGCAACGTGCGGTCAGATTGAGAATTCCGTATAACACCCACTGCCGTAGCTGCGGAGAGGAACACGCCAGTGTGAAAACCCAACACTTTGCGGATGTCCGCCTCTGGCCAATATAAGATACCGTGTATTTGGAAACCTCTTTTAAAGGAAGCTCCACATAAGAGATTTGATCCGATACTGGATCTAAAATATCTCCTAGTTTACTGCCTATTTACTCCCAAGAGTTTTTTACGAGTGCGGCTACAAAACGTCTCACCTTAGCGCCAATTATGTCCCATTCTCGGGTTTGGATGGAACTGCCGATCCCACCTACGCACCTCCTACTTTCAACTTCCTTAGTTTTAAATTTTTTCTATAAATTAATATGATCGAATCTCTTACTTTTCGATCAAGTAATTAAATAAAGATTGCCCTTGCCCTAATTGCTTCATCCCCAAAAGACACCGTTTATTATATCGTTTCCAAAACTCCTTGGGGTTTGTTATTGTTTTGGAATTAACTACTTTCACCATGTGTGCACTTGAAACAACAAATCAATAGAACTTAGATGTTTATTGCACGAAATTATTAACTTTAATCATCTTACAGAAAACTTTGTTATATAAGTTTTAATATAAACAAAATGTACGAATTGAACTTATTTAAAAGTACGGAAAACCAAATATTTATTTAATTAAACTCCAACACTAAAAATGTAAATATTTTATTAATATAAAACTTCTTTTTTTTACAGATATTTATTAAACAAAATTGGATTAAAATTTTTCAAATTGAACAATCGTGTCACGTGGATTACTCAGGTATGTACAGTATTTTCTACTTCTAGTTTATAAAAATCTCCTTCATTAAGACTGCAACTTTGTTTTGTAAACTAAAATTAACTCTGAAATTGCACAACAACACTACAAAAACACATTTAGAAAGTTGCACCCCACTGACTTGTGCTCTAAAAATACCTTTTATTGTCCAAGAATATTTTAAGGAAGTCCCTAAAACGTGCTGCACCTTTCAGAAAATCCCTTTTTGCCTTTATTATTCGCAGGTGTTGCATAAAATCACAAACTGAAAGAAAAAGTTTGAAAGAAGAAAGTTTCACTTTTTATTGTTTTGCATACCAGAAGATTTCCGATCGGTCTACCCGCACTGCCGTCGATGTGTTTTCCAATCGCCTTCGAGACCGGTTTTTTTCTTCTTCACTGAAAATGGTGAAGCGGCAAAAAAATGAAAATAACAAAAGCAAAAATCCATCGGTCTACCTTTAAGCGAGAGAACAGGGCGCTAATTGACACATCCTTGAGTTGGCTGTTGTTGCACCAAGATTACTTCTACACCGGGGAAGATGTGCTCTTGTTGGTGCCGATTGCAGGATTGCAGCGCTCTTTGCCTGTTCGAAAGTGAAACCATAAAACGGCACAATTCGATTAGAATCGTACTAAGGTAAAACAAACCTCGACATACCTGAAAATAAGGCAAAAACGTTGAAATTCGCTTAAACTCGAGGCCGCTTCGGTGTTTCGTTAGCTTGAGGAGGTATTGCTCGGATGGGCCTGCTCTCTGGCCCAGATGACATCATGTTCCTGTAAAAAAAGGGCTTGTATAGAAGGGCAGGTAAGGAACACCAGATAAGAAGTAAAAGTGCCAACAAAATACAACAATCGCAGCCTTTTTTGATTGCTGAGAACAACTTAATCGGGCGCTAATTAGCACCAGTCGTGATTAACAAATGGTTAATTAAGTATTTATGTATGTGACTGTGTTCTATGTGTATTGAACCGGCGGATTTACCGACGGGTTTTAGCGGATTGGATTCAAGTTTGCAGAGGATCGTGATTACTTCATTTTGATCGGGAAAGTTTAGTTGCAATGTTGTTTTATTGTCGTAATATTTCACAACTTCTCATGTTTTCAGATATTAATGAATTCAAATTGATAAAAAAATCAAGCAATGTTTTTATTTTTTGAAAACCGCGATAAATGATCCATGATATTATCAACTTTTTCGATTCGCATAATTTCAAAGGTGGTGCTAAACTTTGAGTGCCCAACTGGGATTTGTCGCGAAATCGCATATTTACTTACTTACTTATTTGTACAACTGAGATCCGATCCTCCCTTTTCGCAAGTACTCGTTATACCGATAATGATTACAAGCTGATATCATTCAACTTGTCAACCCCAGCTCAGAGTATCCTGGTGTACGTCATTCTTCCAGTGAAGTTTTGCTTTACCTCTATTCATTCATACGAACTAGTCGTCCTGCCCAGTGGGGCCCACGGACTTTCATTCTCTTCACGATACGGTGCCGTAAATCTCATAAAGATGAAAGGTCTCCGAAATCGCCCTTCTTCATATACAACAACAATTCTCCAAACTAACTTTCAAACATGTCTAGGAAGTCATAGAGATTTTGCTAACTAGCCAAGTTTCAGATTCATATGTGAATACTCCTGCGATCATTGTCATATGCAGCAGCAGTTTGAAAGTTAGGGTTAGATGTTTGGATTTGAAGAACTTTGACAGACTATAACGAACCTAGCTTCCGTTCTTTCTTAAATGGCGCTTCAGTCGTCTTGCTAGTTCTCTCCAGTTAGTTATACGAAGTATTCTCATCTTGCAGGTCATCCATCCACCTATTTCTTGGTCTTCCTACGCTTCTTTTTCCTGATGGCCTATCATTGAAAATCCGGGCTAGCATTCTTTCTTCCGAAGCTCCTACAACGTGCTCGAGCCATCATAGTCTGCTTAATTTTATCTATGTAACTATATTTATTTCTTCATACATTTCTTCAAGCTCTTCGTCCATTCTAATGATATTTCCAAGACTTTTGATGAACTATGAACGTCCCTATTGAGGTAACTGCAAGCTATTGTTATTGACTCACTCCTAAAGAACTGGATTGAGAATTTTCTTTCTGGACATTTAATCAAGATAGCATTGGATGTTGTCGAATATAAAACTTAAACCATCTCGACCGGTTTCGGCCAGGGTTTAAATCTATCTCCTGCCTTTTCCTAATATTTATAAAAAATCTAATCCTAATTCTCTCTGACTCAGTCTACATCTTCAACTCCGATCATGCAAGCCAAGCACGTGCCAGACTTTGCCTTCTTCGGCAACTCTTGTCCAATTCAATCAATAGGGAAATCGACTAATTCTTAAGATCATTCTACCTTGGGTGAATACAATGCATCTAAAACTAAAAACTTCGGTTGTAAGACTTTCGTAACAGTTTCATAACAGATATGTAGGTATAGTTATTTGTACTTTTTTTTATTTTAGTCCGTTCAGATTAGTCAAAAAATCGCTGTTTTTTTTGGAAATTTTCCCCACAGCTATGAGACCAGTGCCAAATGAAGGATTTGGGTTGTCTAAACATGATTTTCACAACCCGCATTTCGAAAAAAGGGTTGTTTTTGAGAAATATACATTTATATAATGGTTTTCGCATTTTTCTCTATTTAGAGGAGAAACTATGCATTTTAGTGAAAATATCAAGAAAGCAAAGCATAAAATTACCTACAAATTTTGCTCTTACTATATTTTCGAATTCCGAATAGTTACGCCGCTAAAGGCCGTTTTGCGCCTTTTTTAGATTTTGAGCAAAAATTATGCTTTTGTATGAAAAACTAAATGAGATCAAAGTAGTAGATGCAGTTTTTCAACGGCTTTTCTTGGGATACTTTGATTATCAACAGAATCTGAAAAAAGGCGCAAAACGGCCTCTAGCGGCGAAACTATAGGGAATTCAAAAAAACAGAGCAGACAAAATTTGTAGGTAGTTTTATGCCCTAAAACTTTGCTGTATTGATATTTTCCTCAAAATACAAAAAAAAATACGAAAACCATCATATAAATGGATATTTCTCAAAAACAATCCTTTTTCGAACTGCGGGTTGTAAAAATCATGTTTAGCTACCCAAATCCTTCATTTGGCACTGGTCTCATAGCTGGGGGGAAAATTTCTTTAATTTTTCCTTTTTGAGCGGACTATTTTATAAATATTAATTTAATTGTAATTTAATAGTATGCATTCGTTCATTTAATATGAATGTAAAGCTTGAAGAAGTCGAAGTTGAACCTCTATTTCGCAATGGTTTTAGGTTAACAGTAACATTTGTGTTACGCTCGGGAAGACCAAACATCAGAATCTGATGATGATAGTGTTTGTGAGAATTTTGCGAGACTCTGGCTAAAGTCTTGCTCTTGGTTTTGGTCTTGCACAGTTAGTCTTGATCTTGGTCTTGCGAGCATAGCTAACTGTTGGTCTTGGTCTTGCTAAATGTTCAAGACCAAGACAAGACTGCAAGACCAAGACTATTTTCGCTCATAACTAATTTGAACGGGCACTCCTTAGACCTTTCAAGCTGTCGTATGCTCTTCTATCCTTCAAACCAAGCATATTACTGGACTATAGGTAAAAATTTCAATTGTATCAATTAAATTTAGAAAATTCAGTAATGGTTAATCGTAAGGCGGGTTTATATCTGCAACTTATTCGCGAGTTTTTCGTTAGGAACTTTATTCACAAAAGTTCACTTTCTATCGAGCAAGAAGTTCTGAAAGCTAATGTAAACTATTTTGAAACAAGAGACGAATTTTATTCGCGCAATTTTATCGAATAAATTCCGGCGATACATTTACAAAATTCACTTATATTTCTTAAACAATTCAGTGAACTTAATTCAGCAAAACTGGTTGCATTGTAAACCCTCTTGCTATATATTCACTATCCGAAAAGTTCACTGAAATTCACGGAAGAGAATGAGACTGAATAAATTCATGAAATAGCCAAATTGCTTTGGTGTTTGCAGTATTTTACGTTTGTCTTGCAGGAATTGGAAGAAATTCACAAGTAGAACTGATTTCTACTTTTAAATGAATTCACTTAAAAACAAATTCGTACTACGTTTAACGTTTTTTGATTTTTATTTTGTTCCGCGACTAATCAGATTTGAAATCATAATCCATCACCACATTTCAACAATTTTGTTGAAATTTTACATAGTCGTAAGGTCAGAAGAAAGAAAAATGATTTATAGCACTTTGAAAATTACTCTAAAATTTGTTTTGGATCTCCTTTAAAAATTCTTAAATATGTCCCTTCGCAGGCTAGTACAGTGAACTAGACCCCATTTTAAGACAAGACCAAATTTAAAAAAAAATACCTTAAAATGTCAATGAAAAAGGATATCAAGAAAAACACTTTTATCCTTCATCCTTCAATATTCTGGAAAGTATGACTGGGTTTATGTGCAGGGACCGAACTGGTCCAAACTACCAAAAAAGGTCCAAAAAATGCCCACATTTTCGGTCCCGTCCTCGTTTATGCGGGTTTTTTGGAATTTTTTTGGTACTTTGGACCGGTTCGCTCCCTGCCCATAAACGCGGTATTTACCTCCCAGTTTCTTCTAAAATTTTCATTGTACTAAATTTAAAAATTTGAAGTTAGAAACTAAATGGGTTCAAATTGTGAAAAAAAGACGGTTTCTCGAAATATATCTCTTAAATAGTAAGTTTGGCCTTTGACCCTGGCTAGCCCCAATTTCAGCGCCATAGTGATTGATAGAAACTTCCAATATTTAGTTGGTAATGGTATTCTTAAGGTATGGGCGAACCTGCTGCGATTCCTGCAAAGTATCTTAAAGTGCCGATCTTGCACAGAAATTGCATCTTTTATGGACGATTTGTGCAATACTCCAAACGTATTCCTTCTTATAACATCCAATTTTTCATCGCGACACATTTTGGTTTTTTATTAAAAATTTCGTTCTCCTCGGAATTTTTTTTTTGGGTGGTCTCATAAATTATAGTTTTTCTGTGTAAAGTTTTTGGTTGAATATGATAAATGAAACATCTGTCTATGTACATATGTACACATTAGTAAGTTGAATATATTCGAATAATGGTGTAAACTGACTGTACAGCAGTATCTATAAATTCACATTGAATTTTATTCCTTGCAAAATTCACAAGAATATTTTGGCTATATGTAAACGCTTCTGCAATTTTTACATAGAATTTTATTTATAATGTAAACTACTCTGAATTATATTCATTGAATTTTTTCACGAATATTTTTGAGCTCTGGTTCTAGGAATAAATGTAGGTAATTTTGTGTCGCGATGTAAACGCTTTTGAAATATAAATATTTCTTCCAGTAATAAATTCCCCGAATAAATTGCAGATGTAAACCCCGCCTAACTCAGCCATCTAACATTAGGTATAAAAAAATTAAGTCTTTATATTCACTTTTAATATGCTCAAGCAATATTTTAAATTTCCGGTGACGGGATATAATACAATTTTTGAAAGTAAAACCTTCTTGATACGTATCATCAACTGTTAACACAGACTTGGATGCTGTGATTTCAATTACTACCATCGCAGAAGAATGGTTTCCAATCGCTCAATCAGTGTTCGGTCGTAGTAGTACCGATCTCTTGTGAACCTTTTAGCAGATCTTTCATTCTTCTCTTTAGTGTCATTTCAACTAATTTGTACTGCTCGACATTGCACTCTACCTTATGACAGAACCGTCTACAGTTCAAAGGGACTTACCTCGGAGTTCTAGTTTTTTTCATAAAAAAAATTATTGTCTATAGTCCGAAACTAATAATTTCAACAGGTCTACCAATTTCGAGATAGTAGCTGTCATAAGGAACTAATTTATTTTAAATTTACTTTACCCATTATAAGTTCTTTACAATAGCTGAGAAGCTGCCAGAAAATTAACCGAAAGCTCCAGTTTGGGTATGTTGGTATAGACCCCCAAAATTTGATGATCAAACAAGATAACTCGGTAGGATAGTAGATTTTTTTAAACAATTATATTCGGTTTGGGTCGATAAATTGCTGTCATTCTATCAGAAGCAATAATTCCACTACTGTACAAAATCTGGGCCTTTGTGAAGAAGATGATTGATAATAAATAATGATCTGTCAAACATTGATCCATTACTCAAAAGTGCATTTGATACGCCATCGTGATCATCGTGGGAATGTATTTTCTATTGATTATTGTAAATACCTTCTTAGTCGCATTGTTTGTTAACCAGTAGAAATCATAAACAATTGATCCTGACAAGAAATTTTTTTCTGAAAATAGTGTCAGCACCCGATCAGGCATGCCCTATTGAGAAAGTCGAATGCAGATGATGCATAAGGAACTAATCAGGATTACCTCGCCAGGAACTGGTCTGGTTTGCCTGACCAGGAACTGACCAGTTTTGGATGAATAGGAACTGACCTGGTTTGCCTGACCAAAAACTCAGCAGGATTGCCTAATTTGGAACTAATTAGGCTCTTCTAATCTGAAATTATGAGCTTAAAAAGTAGATAACTTTAAAAAAATTAATATATTAATATAAGATTATTTGTTTTTATGGGAAATATTACATTTTCATTCAACAATTAAAGATTAATAATCAATTACAATGATAATAGAACTATAAAATTAGAAATAAAATATCGTTACTTATTAATTCTAACTTACACCTGATTTTTTCCACTTGCATTTCATGATTTTCATGATCACTAACATTTTCTAAATTTTAGCTGTTTTCTTCATTTCTTGCATTTAAAGTTGCACGATTCAAGTTCACTTGATATTTTCGCCACTCTAACTCAAAACAATCTTTTAAGTCCATACCAATCGGGTTTCCGTCCTTCACACAGCTGTGACATTGCGCTGTTAAAGATTACGTCTGACTTTCGCTTTGCGCTGGACCAGGACAATTTTGTAGTTCTTGCGCTCCTGGATTTCTCTAAGGCCTTTGATATCGTCGATCATGACTTGCTATTGAGAAAATTGGCGTACTACTTTAATTTCAGTAAACCAGCCCTAAAATTAATGTTTGCGTTCTTAACATTACGTTCTCAGAGAGTCAAAATCCCGGACTGGTGCTCAAAGTCAGTTTCTTTAAAATCTGGCGTCCCACAAGGATCCATCCTCGGGCCCCTACTATTTGGGCTATTTATAAATGACCTACCCATTGTAGTGAATCACTGTTTGATTCACTTATACGCAGATGACGTACAGATTTACCTAAATCGACCGTTAGGACTTGTTGAAGACTGTATCTGGAGACTTAATGATGACTTAATGCGTGTTCTAAACTGGGCTCTTGAAAACAAATTGAAACTCAATCCTAAAAAATCTCAGGCGTCATACATAGAAACCCGCTGGATTTATCTTATTTCCCTGAGGTTCTCTTAGGGAACAGTCCTATACCGTACGTTCAGCGCGCAAGAAACTTAGGTATAATTTTGAATTCAACAATGACCATGTTAACGCGAAACTGAGAATTATCTACGCCAGTCTCCGTAGACTCTGGTTATTCGCTGATATCTT
Organism: Thereva nobilitata; assembly: GCA_963855945.1. Lineage (NCBI taxonomy): Eukaryota > Metazoa > Arthropoda > Insecta > Diptera > Therevidae > Thereva > Thereva nobilitata. The sequence continues at coordinate 106,597,433 of OY979695.1, read as the reverse complement.
GCCGAAAAGTATGCGATGCAATTTAATAAAAATTTTGCTTTTTCCCCATTTTACCCATGGTTCAATCATATTCCCTAAATTGGATTGCTTGTGCAGCAAAAAGCTTGAGATCGCTTACAATGATTGCATTAGTTTTGCTTTTAAGTTAAGACGATTTGATCACATCGCTCAATATCGTTTTAGTATCTTGAATTGCTCACTAACTAGTCATCTAGCCAAGAATAGCCTACTCTTCTTATATAAAGTTCTTAATAGCGGCCAACCTGCATACGTCAGTGACTTCATTACGCTACTCCAAAGCAAAAGACATAAAATGATCGCACTTCCGAAATTCAACTTCAAAGTTCTCGAAAGTTCTTACTTCGTTCGCATTGGGAGAATATGGAATTCTTTGCCCCAAGTAATCCAATCAGCCGTTACCGCAAATAGTTTTAGAAAACTAATTACTAATCACTTCGCTCCGGTCTAACATCTGCTCCACTTATCTACACATCATATGCCTTTCTTTTGTTTTTTTAATAATTTTTATCCATATTTTTAACTTGTTTCATTTTTCTTTTTCTCTTTAAATTAATCTTATTTTATAATCATTTTTTTTAATTTAATATTCAACTCCTATGTGCTTTATTGTAATGTTTCCATTAATATTTACCCTCGCTCTCTATTACCATTTTTGGATTTTATTAGTATTCATGCCTACAGTAAAGTAGTGTACTATTTTTAAGACTCTGTATTTGTACATAACTTGTTTTATAAATAAATATCAAATAAAATAAATATCATATAAAAAAATATCAAATAAAATATTTCATTTAAACTAACTAATTGCATTAGAAAAGTTGGAAGATAACCATTTCAAAAACGAATAAAATCTAAAGGTTCCAGTTCTACCAACTTCTGTTCTTCGAAAGTTTATATCACTAACTGATTATAACATCCAATATTAGTCAATCGCACCATTCAAGAAGATAGAGTGAATACAGATCTCAAAATCGCATAAAAACCAAGCCTGAATTGCTACAACTTTGCTGTGTACCTATTATCCTCTGAATTTATTTCATAATTGCAGTTTCTCTTTTTCTGAGAAACCAAGAATTCTTGAACCCCGAAGCGAAGTGATAGTTCATTCAAAGGCCAGAACTGTGAAACCATATTTGACTGGTTCTAAGAAAAATCAAATATGACATGACACTTTTGTCTAAACCACACTTGAAGTTGTGAAATTATTGGACTTGAAAGATGGGTATTTTCAGTCACCTGGTATTTCATTAATAATAGTGGCTATTTTTGTAGATCTATTTAGCTGAATGATGAAAATGAAGTTCAAATTTTAATTTTCGAATTATTGCTGTATCTATCATAAGGTATTGTGCTTTACTACTTACAATATTCGTTCCATATCTCCTTCAATACTGAAATCAATTCCGGAACAACTTTTAAGACTTAACGGAAACACTCTAAAACAAGTCTGCAGTACAAAACAATTAAGTTTAAAGGCAGAATGTAGTTCAAAAATATTAGGGAACCCATAGTTTACAAAAAATCGTATTAAACAAAAATTTTCTTACGTAATTCTCTACAGGAAAAAAAATTCAAATTTTAAAATACCTGAACGCGCCCTAAAACCTAACCAGCGTTCTCCTCTCAACCTGAACAATCGTGATTAAATCTAACATTGAAAATGGCAAAACAAACCGAAAGCCATAAATAAAAAGCTAAAAACAAAGTAAAGTAGAAAAAATCAATGTGCGTTAACTTCCTGCGCACGTTCCCGTCCAAGGGGCCAGAGTTGGCCCCGATACGAAATGGTTCAGTGCGTTCGGGTCCAAATTACCTGGGCAAAAATGCCTTAAGTTTAATTGCTGCGCAAACACCCAGCACACATGTCTCTTGGCGTCCTGCATAAAAGTCATTTGCTGGCACCTTCAAAATGCTTACAGCAAAATGCAAATGTCCTGCAGATTGCAGCACTCTTTGCAGCCTTTTTGTCCACGATCTCCCAGCGCAGAAGTGGAGAAGCCTTGTCTGTTGGGAATCGCTCGGGTTTCTTTAAGCGTTTCCATGAGCGCGTAATACTTTTTTCTCAAGATCCTGCATCCACCCGTTCGGTCGACCTTACAAACTCCAGATACAGAAATGCAGTCGCGGTTACGTTTCGTTGTCCATTTACTGTCCGACCGCGATCTTTTCGCGTTTTTTACTTCCTATTTTAGCAAGTAGCCGCGATTGCACATTTAGATAGAAAATCAAGACAAGGCTGACAGGCATTGCGCTTAAATGTAAATTAAGTCGTGGATCGCTCGGAGTAGTCTGCGCAGGCTTATCCCTCTGATTCCGTGTCAATAAGAGCAAAGCCGAGATCTTAAGAACACGGAACAATGTAAATTTGATGTTAACCTGGGACTCCCTCCCCTGGGGCCGAGCCCCCGATTTGTAGTCGGCTACGCAGTCGCAGCAGACAGCTCACTGCTGTTCTGGTTGCCGGATTAATTGTGAAAATCTATGTTAAACTCGTCCAATGGTAGGCAAAAAGCGTTACGTCATCTTCGATTTTCCATTGTCTTCGGCCGGACTAAGTATGCGCAATGCCACCGTGCACTCGAGGCCCGTTCAGATTGAATTCTCGAATAATTCATTCTTCATTCATTCATTCATGGTGGAGGCCGCGGAGCACGCTTGAATCATCTTAGAAGGTCGACGGAGCCGAAGACAACATAATTTAAATACACATGCGCATACCACTTAATCTAAGCCAGCTACAAGTTTGGGCCTAGCCGGGGAGACGGGCATCCGCAGTGCAATGCTTGCCTTGCTAGTCTTTTTCTGAACTCTTAAAAGACAATAAAGTAACATGGTTAGTGCAATTTATCGTATCACGCACACAATTATTATTGCCCATTGGTAACATGTACAAGCCTCTGGCATCGGAGGCATCTGCTGCATGTCTCGGATGCAACTGGATGCCGGGCATGAATGTAAATCAACTGCGGAATTTGTGGGATAAAATAAAAAGCTAATTTGGTATGATATGCAAATATTCTTGAAGGTAGCTACGATAAGGAGCCAAGAAGGACTTCATTAGTTGCTCGAACAGTGATCATTTAGGTGACCACTTTTTGATCTCGGGCTATAGTGAGCTGACAATGTCGTCGTTAAGTCAGTGGGAAATTAGTTTGGGGCTTTTTTTGAATTGTGATTTGTGCGAAGATAAAGTTTTTGTGGAAAAGTTTTTACGGTTTTAATGTTTCAAAGATTGATCTGTCATTCTATAACATCCTTCTGAGACACTACAATTTAAGGCTACCAGAAAAGATACAAGTAACTCATTCATATATTTAAAGGTGTACTTGAGAAGAGTCGTGGCAAATTGTAATACGCTTGTCGTTAGTTGTTGGACATGGCTTAAAATGGCCTAAATTTTGTCCCAACACTAGAATGGTATCACAATGGGCCCAATGGTGCGCCTAAGTGGGCTCCCTAGTGGGGAGCACCATTTCAACCTAACCTAACCTAGTTGTTGGACTCCTTGATGCAACATTGAAACTATTCTTCTAAAAATATTCTTGTTATGTAGTTTCGCTGGCACATAAAGGATCTTGGTTTTTCTGTTGAGATATCTTGCGAAAGACCCGGCGCGGCGTCAACGAACAAAGGCTGCATCAAAATTAAATTCAAATTCTATTGATGAATATGTAAAAAATACTCACCAATTATTTGAATTCACGAATATTCTCCTCTCTAATGTCGACCAATGGTATAATACTAGGGCTGGCCTCATAAAAAACTCTGTTTATAATGTCGACTTATGCTTATGACACACATGGGGTATCGATACCACGGTATTGCGTATATCCAACTTATACCACATGTCTGGCCGGAGTATGGAATACACAAAAACGCAACCAAATATGTTTTTACCATCTCCTATCCACATTTTAAATTGGTGCTGATACAGGGAAAATGCAAGCATTATTTTCAAAGTTATCACTTATAGACATCTCTGAGCTGAACAACAACGAACGATAATCTGCGTTTTACTTGAAGTTTTCGATAAAAATGGGAAGTTATCAATGCTTGCGCAGTAGGAATTAACGAGTAAAGGCCATTGGTATAAGTCGCAAACCATATGTCATAGATTTGACTCCGAACTACGCTGTCCATGAACAGAAAAAAACATAGCAGAAAAGGATTAACCCAACTTTCCACTGTTCTCATTTTAATCTTAATTATAACTACACAGAGAGAAGAAAAGATGAAAAATTATTCTGTGGTGCAGAGTAATCGTGGTAGTCTTCACAGAGTGACGAAAAACTCTCTTGTTTTTCAGATGAATTTTTACTCTTCTTGCAGGGTAATTCTCCTATATTAATCGACAAAATGGGGGGCAGTGGAAATATACTCCTTTTTTACTTAATTTTTCACCTTCTGAGGATGAATTTTTCATCTTTTGAAGATTAATTTTTAAACCTTAGCGACTTACTTTTCAGTATCTTGCTTACGAATTTTTACTCTGCACGCCGTGCACGGCTGCCGAAGTTACTCCGATCGGAGTATTTATGCGAAAAATAACATCACGTGTCTCAATCAGTCGTGTGAATGTTTGTAGAACAATTGCAATTAAGCATCAACTTCATTTTAATTATAGACTTTTAAGCAAAAGAGTTACCACAAAATTCCAATATAAAGTCAATCGTATTCAAAGTTTAAAATTACAAGATTGGTCTGAAGCGAAGTTTCTTAAAAATCTATTACCAGCTGAGATACAATTAACTGAAATAGTGTCAACGATAAATAAAATTATTTTTGAAAATATTTGTTTGCGTGAATGAGATGTATTAATAATATTGTATTTTTTACGTGACTTTATATAATTGGTCTAATGTGATGATCGATCTTAAAATTGATATTATTACAAATAAAAAAACAAAAAATATTTTGAATCAATAATCGACGGTCGGTAAATTGTAGGTGTTGACAGCGTTTAACACCAGGGGTAAATTCTACTCTGCACTGATAAGTAGTTTTTACCATGTTAAGTTCTAAAATTTACTTTAGTCCCACAGCTACTCTACACTAGTATAATTTTTACTCTGTTTTACAGAGTAATTGTTCATCTTTTATTCTCTCCGTGTAGAAGAAAATTAAATATTTTTTATCTAGATAATATTGCAAAACCTTAGAAATTTCCTCAAAATTTTATCCACAAAATATTCTACGGCATTTTTATTTGATGAATTAAAAAAACTACCAATATTTACTAGTAATAATAAACTAGGACAGAAACAAATTTTCGTTGCAACTACAAACGCTGATATGATAAAGGTATTCTAACTTTAATTTTCAAAGGAAAACTGTCCTGAATATGAGCAAATTCAATTTTATTACTAATATTGTACATCAATCGATATAATTTTTGAGGTTACGGATTTTAATTAATATTTCCAGTTCTTTACCTGAAGATATTTTTTCTTTTTCAAATAAAAACGTATTAAAACACACACCTATTCTAAAAACATTCATTTTCACATTCTCACAAATTTATTTAGATATTTCACAAAAAAAGTTTCAAGCTTAATTCTAATCGATCGATATCAGTTTGACGAACTAAAAAAACTCGTAACTTAAACTTCTTTTTTTAAATTCTTCAAACATTATTTTTTCTCACTATTTTTAATATTTTATACAAAAAAAACATTTTTTTGCTTCTATTCACTTTTCTAATGCTTATTTTCTCCAAAAAACACACCGCTTCCGCCCTCCAAGGTAATTCTCAAGCATCTGTTGGTCATCTCTTCCTCAAAATTGTGTCCAACCCCAAAAAACCAAAATTTTTTTTACACCTGGCGAAGAAGAGCAAAATTCTCACCTTACCTTTAACCATCACTTAACTACAAGTCCAGTGCCCGCCATGAACATTTTTCCGCTCATTTCCTGGCATACATACAATCGCATGCACGAAGGACATTCAACCACCAAAGAAGGATTCTCCTCGTTTTTTTTTGTCACAGAAGAAGACAACAAACCCATGCAGAACTGCAGGAAGGATAAACAAGGATAGCATGAAAATAAATGCAATTCTTTCGCGTGAGGGTGTGTGCGTGTGTGAGGTAAAAGCAATAAGTGCAACAAAATGAGAATATTTATGGTTGATTTACGTATGTATTGGAGATTGTCAAAATATTTCAACAGCTTAAAATCGCTGTGTTTGTTGATGGTAAAGGATTTTACAACAAGGTGGGGAATTTGTTAGTCTGCAAAAGGGGAAGAAGAGAACTTGGTGAATGATGTGGAAAGGAGTTGCATAGAGCAGGAGACGAGGTCATTGGTGTATGAAGGATATAAAGGACGGGATAAAAATGGATGGATGAGAAATCTTGTGAATGTGTTATGTACCTAAGCATATATCGACAGATGTATGCTTTATGGCGTACAGGAAGCAGCCATTATTCATTTCTGAAACGTTGTTTAGTTTTGAATTGGAAAAGGAATGGGAGAGAGAGTTTTGTTTGGCTTTTTTGCTTGAAATGGAATTTAAGAAATATTTTTTTTTTGTACATGAAAAATTGGGAGAATTTTATTTTGAAATCAGATTTTCTTTGAAATTATTAGCAATAAATACTAGAAAAGTTTACAATAACAAATCCTATTCTGTCCCGTATCCTATCCCGGCTAGCTATCCTGGGTTGGTAGAAGCAAGAGTGTTTTACTTACATGATGCTAGTTAATTTGAAGCCAGTATCTTTGCACTGATTAAGGTGACAACACGTCCAATCTGAAAAAGGATCGTCATTTGTATACCAATTGTCAATAAGTTGCCGCATATGTTTTGTAGTGATAAACTGCGCATAGACTTGTCTTTATAAGTTGGACTGGTAGCGTTCTATACACATTCCTCCTTACGATATAATTGCACAAACTTTAAGTTAATCTCGGTATTAAGTTTTGGCATGTTTGTCTCGAAAACACGTGGTTAGCGGTCAGAACAACATAACGAGTCGTCTCTGTACACTAGTTAATCGGATACTAACTTCACTACTAGCTCAAAAAATAGAACCCCATCCTATTAAACTTTCTTAGCTTGAAACGCTAGCCTACTAGCTTTCTTACTAGCTTACTAGCCTAGAAATGATGCTAGTTTTGTCTACACGAAGCCAGACCTACTAGCTTACTAGCACTAGCTTGCTATCCTAGCTTGAATTACTAGCCTCGTGTATCTCGGGCATAAGCTCTTGGTCTACGCCATTCTTCCTTCCTTCGTCTTGGTGTACGCCATCCTTCCAGCCGAGGCTGGGCCTCCCTCGCTGTTGTACCCCATAGATCTTACGACCTACCCACCAAGCTTTATTTTCTTCACGACATCAAAGGGCCTGCTTAGACGCTTCCCTCCCAGGAGCGTTTCGTGCGAACTTTGTGGATAAGGGGAGAAGTGGGGTGGTACATCTCATCATCCCCACTTCCCCCTTCATCGACAAAGTTCGTGAGGAACATTCCTGGAAGCGAATCGTCTAAACAGGCCCTATGTCTCTCTCACTTAAGGGACTAACAATCCTCAAATTGTAAAGGGCCAAATACACTAGCGCTCCATGTGACCACGCCACGCCAAAACAACAACAATTTGTATGTACTCGAAATGCATATATCAGTACCGGCAAGACCATCGTCTTGGCAGTTTGGATGTTTTAGTTAGATGTTTGGATTTGAAGAGTTTCGATAGACTATAGTAGGCTTTGTTGGGTTTTAGCAGATGTGCCATGGTTGGCTTCTACTATTGACCCAGGGTGATTTTGGGACCAATGTTAGGTGTGCTTTTTTTATGAGAAAAAACCAAGCTTGTATTTTGTTTTGCTTTCGTTGATGTGCAATTCCAGATTACGAGAAGCCCGCTAAATTTTGGGTGAAAACGTTCTGAACAGCTGTTGATGTTCTATCAATGTCAATGTCGTCTGCGTAGACCAGTAATTGGGTGGACTTGTAGAGGATTGTGCCCCTAATGTCCCGTTCAGTTAGCTCGCCATTTAGCAATTCATGAAAGTGCTCTCCCCATCGCTCCAAGATGCCTTTAGGATCGGTGATCAGATTACCCTTGTTGTCCTTGCAGTATGTAAAACGTAGTGTGAACTGCGTCATTCCATGGACTCTTCGGTAGAACTCCTTCGCCTGATGCGGCCTACGCTCTTTGTACTGTTCTAGTTCGTAAACCAGACTTTTCTCGGCATTCTCATCATTCTTATGTTCAGTTTCTAGCTTAAATTCATTATCGAAGCAGTTGTTCCGATCTCTACGACTTCTGTCTAAGTTGGAGACAGCAGTACTAATGATTTTTAAGGCGTATTCAATTCTCGTCGACGTCCAGCATCTCGTCTCCAGTCCAGGACTACTAGTCGCTCACTAAGAGCGACCCCTAACGCGTCATGGAGCTGTGTTGATTTGTGCCTGATTCGCGGATACAAAGCTTTTCAGCCTTGTATTGAAGTTGTCACCTCGGTACGTTCGGACCGTCGTCATCAGACTCTAAAGGCGGCGGTGTATCAACATATGGTCTATTCGGTTGCTAGTGACTCCATCAGGAGACATCCAGATGGCTTTTATTGATATCTTCACGCGTAAATCTAATTTAAAAATAATACTATATTGAAAGACAAGAAAAAATTAAACTTTTAACGGGACATATTTTTTCTGATCGTGGAGACGAGTTTTCACTATTTCCTCCAAAGATAACTCCTAATTTGATTTGTTTGTGTTTGTGGTCCTTTTATATAGATTGTTTCCCACAGCTTAATTCCACATCCATACCTTCTAATTTAACCAAAAAAATCTTACTAATTTATCTACAAAACTATCATTTATCAACAAATCCAGTTAAACTAGTTTCACGATATCCAGGCGCCGCCCTGAAATACTACCCCAACATGGCATCCCTATCCTTGAATCATTGAAATTTTATTCGCTGACTTTGAAATCTTTCAATCATGCTTCCTTTTAATCCTTGACGTATTTTTTGTGCCTTTCAATCTCCATACGAAAACCGGAAAGTCACCCCAACATCAATCAAAATATTTTCATTTGCATTCCTCGTGATTTGCCGTTTGTCCCGGGCGCTGTCTGTCTCATCGGCATGGGTTGTTCACGTTTTCTTGATTAATGCGAGATTTTGCTGCTTCTATCTACAAAAAAAAGAAAGTAGAGCAGGAAAAAATCCTTTTTTTTCAATTCCATTTGACCATCGAAACCCTTCCGCTTACTTAGAATTTTATCCTCTAAATGTCGAGAAAAAATGACAAACAAGCGGCAAAAAGCGTTCCTTCGATCCGCTCTGGGCGAACGTCAAACTGTCGGAAAGGATAGACGAGTTGTCGTGGGACGATCCTACATCCTTCAGCAAAAAGCAGTATTTTTCCCTTCTTATTTGTTGTTGCTGTTTGCTGGTGGCAGTGTATGTGTATGCGTTGTAGGGCTCCTGTTCTGTTGATTCTTTTGCTTGTTTTTATCTTCTTCGCTTTAGTGTAGTGCGGGGGAAATTTATCTAATCTGCAAATTGACATCGATCCAATTTCATAATAAGATTTTCTCCAAAAAGTTTTGCTCCCAACACTCGTGTCTCGTGTTGGCGGAGCAGATGAGGGTGGATAAACTTCCCCCTTTCTTCCCTAACGAAACTGTTTGTTTATGCTTCCCTGTAAGTTCTTGAATTTTGTTGAAAGTGTTTGTGTATTGGATATCGATGTGGGATACAGATTTTCAATATAAATATCGTAGTCTAGTTCGTATATATATCAAAATAAGGCTTGGGGGTGGGGGAGAAGGATTTTATTTTGTAGAGCTCCAATTGAAGCAATTTTCTTCCGGGAACATTTTTAGAGATATTTGTTTTGTTGAGTTTTTATCTATGAGATGGAAATTCTCCTAGATTGCGAATATTTAGTTCAATTATCATGTCCTAAAAGATTTACAGTACATAACTATTGAGAAGCATGTCTGTAAACCCTAATAATTTCCAGTATAGGCTAAGATTCCGGCTATTTCTAACTTAAATGGATCAAATATTGTTACAGAGTTATACAGGTTGATTCAGAAGTTGGCCAGTTGATAAAAATATGTTAATAACTTTAATCTAATACTGGATTAAATATACATAATAGCTTTAATCTGGCGCGTGTTACCAGAATCATACGAGCAGGAATGAGATTGTTCATTCCCTGTTCCACCAAGTCGATGACCGGGAATGCTTGAACGGAATAAAAATTGACGGAGGCGCCGTCATAGCGTACAAGTGTTCTCCGAAAAGAATTGTTTCGTCGTGATCATATTAAATTAAGAAATTCTTGTAAATACGTAAACACGAAAGTCAAATCATTATAGAAAGTTGAAAAATAATGGCGTCGATTCCCGAATCCGGCGGATCGGAAGTGAGTGTGGATTTGACACTTATGTCCAAACTGCTGCATGTTTTAGTTGAGATTCTTTCATTTTGTTGTCGGAGATCGTTTACAGGTTGGCATTGCTATACGTTTAGATTCACGATTACACACAAACGGCGGATTAGGGAATCGCAAAATGTCAAATCCGCACTCACTTCCGATCCCCGGATTCGGGAATCGAGGCTAATATCTTTAATGAAGCAGAAACATTTGTTCCGGGTAACTTCCATCAAGAAGACTTTCACTGCATCCATTATCCCTTTATAAGATAACAACGCATTACCACCTCTGTTCGCCGTCTTCTTTCCTCGACCCTCGACTGCTTGGACTTTCAATGTACATTATATTTTTCAAGATTCTCTGGATATATAAGTAGGTCAATCAATCAACTGTAAAAGCACCTCTATAAGTTTCACTGAATTTGCGCAAATTCTTTAGTCTTTCATACTTCAGTTTATCCAGACTCTTGAGGACACATCCAGCCTATACCAAAAAATATGCCTCCAACACTTGAATGGCAGCGGTTACTTCTATTCTGTTCGAAATTATTCAGACCTGGCCATTAAAACAAGTTGAACCCAGCGTTGGTGTTCCTCAGGTATCAATTCCATAACTTGCCTTATTTCTAATTTTTCTATATGACCTACTCTCAGTATCCCCCAACCGACTTCACAGCCTCGCTGATGAAATTAGTTTGCATATGGCTTAGTCTGCACATCTCAATCAAGAAAGACCAGCACCCACCAAACCTAACAATGGCAACTTATGTCGGACTCAATCATGAGTGGCATTTGATACAATGTCGATTGAGGCCAAAGGAATCGTATCGAATTCAAGCCTTCCGAAACGAAGAACTATCTATCTAACAAAATCGGAGATAGTGTAGAACTTAAGCCCGATTCATATAACATTCGAAGCGTAATCTGCAAGGGAACGAACATATTTCCGAACGCTAACAAGCAGATTTAAAGAAATGCAATTTCGTCCTTCAAATATCGGGTTGGGCTATAATATGAGTATTTTACAATTCGGCTTCCCCTCGAATGCAACTCGAAAAGTCTCGTCTCGAAAAGTCTCGAATTTCACTGTCAATAATACAAATTGCTCAGTCTTCTGTATTTCGAGAAATATCAATATGTGCCATATTAATGAAATTGTATACAAATATTCCTTATATTTCCATGCTAGTCACTTCCCAGACGTAGACACGTAAATCTGCCTTTTGCGGTGCCACCAGGGTGGGGTAGAGGGAATCAATGAATCGAACGTTAATTTCTTATTTGTGTAGAGTTACATTTACGTAAAGTCCGTTCCAAAAGAGAAGAGGTATTCTACAGTCATTTCATTTCATTTCAACGCATATAAATGCGTTGAAATGAAATGAAATGACAGTAAAATTCCTCTTCTGTTTTGGAATGGACTCTGCATTTAAATGCTTATGGAATGCTTACTCTTCCTTGTCTCCGCAGCCTGCTTGTCATATATTGGTGCCGAATGCTGTACTCGTCAAAGAGCGCAGCGTGAAGATACTGAAATAGGTGGTGTCGATACGATTTCAAAATAACGATTTGATTTCGAGACCTCGAGATGTCTCGCGAGATCTCGAATGGTAGTCTCGGTCTCGTATCGATTTTTAATCTGGAGGTCTCGTCTCGATCTCGTCTCGAAAATCGAGACGAGACGAGACGATTTCGAGACAAGTCTCGTCTCGTGTGCAGCACTAACCAAAACGTCTGCTCCAGCAAAATAAATGCTCTATTGGCACTACTGGAATATTATTCATGCAACACTAGATTAACCCGCGCGGCTGATTCCCGCCGGTAGCTCTCCTTCAAGCGTTCTACAGACAAATTTTCAGATGCATCCATCACTTCAATAATGAATAACTGTATACAATTTTTGAAACAAGTTAAAGTTGAAAAGTTCGCGGAACTCCAAAGTTGTGGATTAAAAAATGTCTTGAGCCTATAAATTTTCGTCAAGGGATAGTAGGTTTGTAGGTACAGGGGCAGCTTCGTTCAACGACTGTAGCCCGAGGTCATCATTGCTGTTCAAAAGTCCGCCATTTTGAAACTGCACGGCTTATTCCTCCCCACAGCTACGGAAATTGGCCGTAGTATCCTGTGAGAATCGAGACGGTTCTGGCGATGTCCAGTTCAAGTATTTTTAGTCTTGGCACACGATGTTTAGAAGTAACGTCTCTCTTCGTCACAGGCAGCGGCTTCTGAACGCGCCTTGTTTGTCTTCACGGTTCGCTCCTAACTTGGCCAATTCATCCGCCGTGGCTCGGTACCCACTGAAGACTGACTGAATTTGCCCAAGGATGAGAGCTCCTTTTAGCTGCTTACTAAAAGCTTGGACGTTTATTAACCCCCACCCTATTGACTTGATGGCCGCTTAGTTATCCGACAACAGTATCACCCTGCCTCGTGGTGTTGAGTTCGTCTATATTGCTGGGCAGGCTTTGAGGATAGCCATTAGTTCCACATGGAAAACAATGACAGAATTAGTCTGGCTCAGTGTTCGACCATTAATTGTAGTTAGCCTGAAATCGAGAGAGAAATTTGTTCTATTTATGTAAAGCATTAGTTGTATTTTTCCAGGTTAACGGAAAGCCGTCAGCGGTTGCAGCAATCGCTAAAGCTATAAAATATTTTTTGTAGGAAATCACCTAAGCTACAAACTTTATTCACATAATTTTTCTATAAAAGTAAGCATTACTGAGATATTTTCGAAAAATCGCTTTTGGTGACGGTTGACCCGGCGTAAAATCGTGTCGGAGTGTCAAATCGATGGGGACTCGTGACATTTTCGTTAGAGCAATAATATCAATGTCCATATCAAAATTCAGCTTTCCCGGAATTTTTCCGAAATTGGGCCTTTTTTTGTCTAATTTCCCTGGACTATTACAAGCCATAGTGGAGGAATAGTTCTTTTAAACTAATATCGTATTTAGCTCTTGTAAAGTTAGATAAGCTTTCTGAAGTGGATAGAAAAAACGTACCTACTAATCCAACATCAGGGTATTTTCTTGCCTAACTAAACTTTGTGTTCTGCGGCAAGAACTAAGGGGATAGGGTAGTGCGATTATACTTAAACTTGAAATGGTAGCTACATCAATGTCTTTAATCATAATATATCGAACACTTTACATACATACTTTCTACACTTTGAGCAAACGTTAAAATTCACCCATGGACACCTAACATCCAAAGTAAATTGGTGAATTCCCAATGAAACGCCTCCATTTTGCTACGTTAATTAAACTTCAAACTGTTCAGTATTACTGTAAGATAATAGCATAGTTTTTTTGATGACATTTGCTACAAGCATATCGTTAACTGCTCCTAGCTGACGGTATCTAAAAAGCAAAAACTCTTTATCAGCGTGTACTCCTAACAATCTGAAATCCCTTAATGCCCCATTAGAACGAAATATCCAAGTTAAAACTACAACTGAAAACTATGGATAACTTGCCATCCACAGAAGAAGAGCACCCACCCCTCCCTGGATAGTCTTCAAACTTGTCTGTCTTTGGGTAGGTATTGTCTCCTTTACGCTCTGCATCTCGGAGGAAGCTTCCTTTTACTTTTGTTCTTGATACGGCATCGTCCTTAGAATTTCTTCAAATATGTTTGCAGACCCAGTGACAGCGGGTGGCATAGGCAAGAATGCTTCCCTACAAGGGGACGAAGGCTGCACGTATATACAATAGAAGAACCCGTCGAGAAAAGTAATGCCAAAAAAGGGGAGGCAAATATTATAACGAAAACCACCCTCGCACTGGAAGCGGGAAAGGCTTGTGCCTCACTTATACCCAAGAAAGCGAAGGACTCAAAATGACGTACAACTTGATGTTGGGATTATGTATTAGTCACACACCCTTTTAAGTATGCTTCAGACAAGCTAGGCTAAAAGTTCCTTGACGTTAAAAAGGGAACAGTGAAAACCAGCTGGAGGACGACCGGGCGTACAGTAAGTTTTCGGGGTAATTCCACTTCTTCCTCTGTCATTTCCTGCACTTAAGTCTGATGTACTTAGGGTCCTTTTGGGCTGGATTGATCCACACAGCATCCTGGCCTGTCTTTACTTTCTCAAGAAAAGGACACTGGATAAAAGGAAAAACTCAATGTTTTTTTTAATTAATTTCAATTTAAAGTGCTGCGAGGTGAGTGGACTATGCTCCTGCAAAAGAGAAAAGATAAGAAAGAAATGAAATGAAAATTCATGAAGGTTCCGCTGCAAAAATGGCGCTGGCGCTTCTGTATTCGCTTTGGTCTTTTACAAATTTTAAATGAAAAATTCCCGGAATATTTTCATTTTCCGTCAATAGCCTTTTGTTATTGGAATTTTATTTATTAAAAAAAATTACGCTCGAAGCAAAGACCTTTGTTACTGGTTGCTGCATTCATAGACTATTCATGTCAAACATGCAAATTATGGAGCCTTGTTTGTATGGGAAAAGAGGAAATTATTTTGTTTTTATTCTGCTTTTTGGGTATTTTTAAGGACATTTTCATTGTTGCTAATTTTTGCGAATTTTTTTGTAGGCTTGGGAGTTTTAAATTTTGATCCTGCGTTGCTTAAATTTATCTTTAAATCCTGTACAGGAAATTAAAAACTGTCCAATGTACTGTAGCTGATCCGCTTATTTTGAAACTTGCAGCAACTTGGTTTGGAAATTTCACAACATCAATTATAAAGTATTTACATAACTTAGGTACATATATCGTCGGGTCAATACAATAGTCACGAAACTGAAATTTTGCTACTTTGAACTAACATAGTACAAAAATTCGAAAAAAATAATACAATTAAAATAACTTTTAGTTATTTCGTGAAAAAATTCAAATTGAATCCCGTAGATTCCCATAAAAATTTAGATCCGTAACTTTGGCAGAAGATAATATGACTTTTTTCGCATTTTTGCACAATGTCTAAAATAGCAAAAAAAATTCAGTTTCGTGACTATTGCATTGACCCGACGATATATATTTCTAAAATTTGCACCAAATTGGATATGTAATGAATACACTAACGAAGTGTTTTTCCTGTTAAAATTGTTTAAAATCATCGATTGATACAGCTTAAACCGAAACAATAATAAATTTTAAAAAATCAATAAGACGGCGGTCCGTTCATGTATAACGGAGAGAACTACACTGTAAAAAAATATGTAAATTCACAAGGCAAATTTACAGTAAAATTACAAAACGCGATATGAAAACTGATTTGCTACAGACTTATTGTAATATAACTATAAAGTTTTGTAATATTACTATATATTTCGTAACTTCACATGAAGAATTTGACGTGGATTAGGAATATTCCTAATAATATATATTGTAAATTTACAAAACTGCTAGCGAATAAAACTTGAAGTGCCTTTTTTATAAAATTACCGCAATTTTTTTTTACAGTGTACTAAATTCACTTTTGAAATAATCAGCAAGCATAATGTATCAAGAAAGAACCGTAATGGATGCACAACTGATTACTGGTATCATTCTACATTCTAGATAAGAATAAGAATCAGAATCAATTACTCAGCGCTGTTCAAAATGTAGGCGATGTGTTATTTTGTAGAGCATAATTTTAATGACATTCAGAGCAACTTGATGGTTGTTTAGAGTAACTTCGAACAGATAACTTTCCTCGATAACCAATCAAACTAGCATCAACATGGAAAGCAAAAAAATATGGATGGGGTTGCTATGATCAGATTAAATGATATATGCCACAAACACCTCGAGTGAAATTTCCAAGGAAAGATAGGTCGAGGTAAGCACAAAATAACCTGTAGGCGATCAGTATCCTAAGAATTCTTTTAATGACTTAATATTTATTGCAAAAACCCACAAATGCATGTATGGGATATTTTGTTGATATTCAATACGACCAAGAAATAGGTGGATGAATGACTTGCTAGAAGATATACAGAAACTTCGTATAAGAAATTGGAGAGAGCTGGCAAGACGCAGAGACGACTCACAGTGGTTCAGAATCCCGAAAACCTGGTCAGAAGTCCCCAAACTGAAGTATTTTTTAAGGACCTTTGACGAGTGCCGCGGCACCCATATGTGCAGACTGTGCATTTGCACTGGACGGCACTTGGGAAGGGCGGCACTTGGGAAGGGCGGCATTTTCGCGAAAATGTTTACAATAAATTTTATAAACGACGACAGCCGCCAAAAGACAAGCCATTTTTGGCGATGAGCGCAAAAATTTAAATGAGCGGCGACGATAAATAAAAAGAAGACTAACTTCAAGCACAACACTCAATAGATTACCAATAATTAATTAGCACACGCAGCATGCACACAATAAACAAACGATGAACGGAAGGCGACTCAAGAACAACCCAGTAGGGAATAGAAACCTTTTAGAGTCGATTCCGTACATTATCCTTCGAATGCGTGATGCATACTTTCGAAACATCTCTTCGATTAATTGCGAGGTCCTAGGGTCGAAGGCATAACGACAACCTTTTGCATCACAATTCATTCCAATAAAAAGATATAAGCACAGATAAATAAAATGCAGATGCCTAGTCGAATAGGCGAAACGTGTTCCATGTTGCCGAAAGCGATCCAAACAAAATATTTAAATGTTGCTGGCTAGAGCATGGCAACTTTTGGTCGAGCTCCAGCAACAGACAGCAGCGTAAAATTCTACGGTGTGCGAAGCAAAATGAAATGAATGTTGACAGTGAGGTCTGCATTGCAACATTGAAAGGCAATCCCTCTCGATTCTGAAGTAAAAGAAGAACTGTACTAATAAATGACTTGGTTAACTTTGCCAAATAGAAAGAAAATTTATTTAACAATTTCTTATATACTAATTCCTATAAAGAACAAAAAAAACCCGCGAGCGAAGCTAGCGATAAAAAATTTTGCCCTTAAAGGGGGCGGCATCGGCGAATGTGCACTGGGCGGCAAAGCACCGAGCCGCGGGCCAAACTTTGTAGTGAAGCCCTTAGCATTATTTGGAACTATATTAAAAGTAAGTAGAGTTTCCAGGAATCCGTTATATTTTATTCTGAAAATGGGCGTCTCGCGACCGAAATTTCGTCTCCGCTAAGTAAGAAAAAGTACTCCGCATTCAAAGCGCTGTGGAATTTTGGTTTTTTAGTGCATTGTAACACTGAGACATGGATTCTTCTCCTGAAAGTGAGTATAATTTATAACGTCACTAAACGAAACCTTTATTGCAAATTACGTTAGCTGTTAGCAAGGTAAGTTACAATAAATGTATGTAGGCGCGCTTCAGATAACTCTGATAAAATAGGTGATAAGTCGAAAGTTCTGCAAGGTACCACCTTGAGATTGGTCGCATATTGTCCAGTATACATTTTTGTTTAAAATAAGAAAGAAAGTAGGTGCATCTGAACCTAGCTGAAAAATTTACAATACAATTTTTCTTCATATTCATAATAAGTAATCTTATTTTTAAGGAACTCTGAAGCCTGACATCTTTTTACAAAGAAAAGATATTTTCTTTCTCGTAAAGAACAATTTAAAAGATAAATTTAGTATTATTGAGGATCAGCGCCCTCGAAAACCCCCATACAATGAGTTTCATGAAGTTTGGGTGATTATTAAGCAAAATGGTCCGCCATTTTTGTCCCGCCATTTTGTTTTTTGGTAAATTGATAGTGGATTCTTAATCAACGCCCTCAAAAACCCCATGTAATGAGTTTCATGAAATTTGGCTGATTATTAAGCAAAATTGTCCGCCATTTTGTTTTTTGGAAAATTGATAGTGGATTCTTAATCAGCGCCGTTAAAAACCCCCAAGTACCAAATTTCAGTTAAAGAAAGCTGCTTTTAGATCCTAAAAAGACTTTTGAACAGGCTTTCGGGCTTCTGAACCACCGTAAGACTGAAAGAAAAGGCTTCAAGAGGCCCGAGTCCTACAAGGACTGTAGCGCCTTTTAAGAAGCAGAAGAAGAAGTAATGCACTTTCAAATAATTAATTCGAGCCAAAGATTTGTAACCATATTACCCGTGCACCGAAACAGTAATCTTGGCAATGGACGCTGTGTTCTGAACGGGGAAAAATTCTTTCTATGAAGTCAAAATCATCCTAATTGACATCTTTAAAAGAAATCAGAAATTATCAGCAGAAAATCGTCGAGTTATTAAAGCCGACTAACAAAGAAAGATGAGACGGCGTTGACAAACGTACCTATTATTTAGATTTTTTTTATAAATTATAAAAGCCGATTCGGTCGAATTTTTACGCCCGTAATCGGCCGAATTTTTCAAACAATTAATTTGCTATTCTCATTCGCATATTACACCCGTTGTTTTCGGCCGTTGACGTCCGTAGGTTTACTCTGGTGAGATTTGTTTGATTATTCGGCCGAAATGGATACCGAAAAGTTGATAATGGGAGTGCACTCCCATAAAAATGTTTATTTATCTTCCTTTTATTTTATTTAGGATATATTTATATGTATGTGTGCCATTTCAGATGAAGCAACTAGCATTTAAGATGAAAACTAATCCTTAAAGTTCGGCCGAATTTAAAGTTGAAATTCGGTTGAATACGGCCGTAAAACATTCGGCCAAATACGCCCGTAAAAAATTCGGCCGAATCTGCTGCAGTGTAAGACCAGCCTAACTCAAACTAAGGCATCACATATTGAACCCAAAATTAGAATAGTAATACTGCAAATAGTATTAAGAAAAAAATTAGTTTTTATGTATACCATTGTAATAAGATACAAAACGATTTTATTATCATATATATGGATATTAAATTTAGTTCAAAAAGAATGGGGACACTTAGGCAGCCGTCTTTCCCAGTTGCGCCAAATTCTCTTTCATATGGCATTTGGAAGATGACCGTCCCGAACTAAAGATTAATTCATCTATGTTCCAAATAGCCAAACAAGTATTCCAATGTTTTACTAGTTTTTTAAAAGATGCTAATTTCCCGTTATCCAGCAGTTCGGGCTGCTACGACCCCTAAATTAGGCATCGATTTGAATAGAACTCTGTTTATCTGGACTGCTAGCGCTAAAACCGCCTATATGGGGTGGACAACGTGCAAAACTTCACCATCGTCGATTTCATCAATTGGTCCTTTATCGACTCTTTAGGATATTGAAGGAATGAAGTAGCCCTAGCAAAATTATTCTCAGTTATAAGTAAAACAACTCGACTGTGGAACAGTTCGCCCCTGACGTGGTTAGTATGTATTTCCAAAGTCGTAAAACATCCATCAGTTCAAACGTAAGATTCATTGCTATGCAACCTCCAGACTACTTTAACCTTTCTTCTTCTGTCATTCTAACTTTTTTTTAAGTAAAAGGTTAGAGCTCAGAAGTAAGTCCCATTGTACTATCGACGGTTCTATCAGTGAGGGCAATGTCGGATAGCAAACTGTAGTCGGGAAGATAGAATAGAGGAAGGAGAGTGAAAAGGCTCTCGTTTGCCAACACGCGGTTTTATTCCACTGACTCCCATCCAATACTACTACGAAAGAACGCTGACTTCTATATTTAAAAATAACATGGCTTCCTCGTTTATTATGATTACATCTGAAAAATAAAACTTTTATGTGAACAGGCAATGCTTGCCTCCGCCTCTTTTTATTATATCCGTTTTATGAAAATGATTTTGTTTGCTCTATGCAATTTCAAAAGGGTAATAAAGAATATAATGTGATTTATTACCTACATATGTTCATTCTACGAGCTGGCTGGAATGAGATGTTGGTTATAAATAATTTTAAGCATTAAAGGGCTACGATTTATCTTAAAATTAAATCGTTCATTTTAAAAGGGGTCATCTCCAAAAATTTGACTTTTTACTTTTTTGCCAGTATATGAATCTATAGGTAAAGACTGACATTCTACATGAAAGTGGGAAATTTCCTATTTACCTAAGTACATTTTATTTTTGGCAGCCATCGATGTTCATTTCGAAAACGGGTCATCTCTCGGACATGAAGAGAGAAAAAACGTAACGCGAGCCCTGTATTCCCACCCATTACTTTCTAATCGTTTTGGAGTTCAGTTTCTATCATGAAGAACCTGCGGTTATAGTTTATAAGCCATACATCGATAGTGTAATGAAAGAACGATTTCTCCTATTAAAGGCTCTTAAAAATAATAGTCCACATCTGGCCAGCTTATCAGGGAAAAATTCCAATCAATTATAAAAAAATTTTAGATATAAAAGAACTTCAGCATTATATTCCAGAGACTTACAAACCATTTTACGACGAGATCTGTGTGTTGTATACAAAAAATGCACGGGGCCGGTAAATGACCCGTGCAGAACATTAAAAATAAAAAGGTCCCAAGTGTAACCCGAAACCGCCAAGAAATTGGCAGAAGAAAACTTCGCGCAATTTGCCTTGCGAAATAAATAAAAATAACGTAAGGAAATTGCGCAAGTTCGGGGCACTTGGAGAAAAGCCGACGGATGCGTTTTTCCGGCCGGCGCCCTCAGCCTTGGGTGAAAGACCAGCAGCTGACTTTTGCCCCAAGGTTGATGGCCCGGAAGAAATTCGCAACGGCGGATTTTCTTGGCCAAAGTTTTCAAGCGGAGATCGATCGATGAATCGATCAAAGACAGAGTTAATTTAACTTTCACGTGCGGCGGGCGCTTCTCTTTGAGTTTCTTTTGCAAGGGTTGATTTTTTTAACCGTAGCGGGCGCGATGAATTGAGTGGTGATTCGAAAATAGTAAAGTCGTTCGTTTAGAATTTAATGTAAATCCAAGTGTTAGAAAACATTCGCTTAATTTAATGGTGTACTGCAAAAATGATTGTTTGAAAATAGATAATTAATTATATTTCCAAAGTGTTAGTATACCTTTGTTCATATTAAACTTAATTAAATGTATCGTGTTAGAGAATTTGGATAATAATTAATAAATGCAATGTGTTAGAAAACATTCGCTTAACTTAATGGTGTACTGCAAAATGATTGTTTGAAAATAGATAATTAATTATATTTCCAAAGTGTTAGTATACCTTTGTTCATATTAAACTTAATTAAATGTATCGTGTTAGAGAATTTGGATAATAATTAATAAATGCAATGTGTTAGAAAACATTCGCTTAACGTAATGGTGTACTGGAAAAATGTTTGTTTGAACATAGGTAATTAATAATAAAAAATAACAATAGTAACAATAATTCCAAACTTAATTAAATGTATCGCGTTAAAAAAATTAGATAATAATTAATAAGTCCAAAGTAAATTAGATAATAATTAATAAATCCAAAGTGTAAGAAAACATTCGTTTAACTAAATGGTGTACTACAAAAATGATTGTTTGAAAATAGATAATTAATTATATTTCCAAAGTGTTAATATACCTTTGTTTCATATTAAACTTAACTAGTGCATCGCGCTAGAGAAGCGTTTGATAGGTATCGGTAAGTACCGAGTAGACAATTAAATAGAAAAATACACATAACAATTGGCGCAGCCGGTAGGATCTGGGTGCGCTAATAATAAAAAATCGCTAACACTGCTGGTCAAGGCACACTAGACCTTTTGCCCAAGGTTGAGCCTAACTTGGGGGCAGCGTCCGCGGTTGCAAAAGTGCAGCAAATCCTAGATCCTACAAAGAACCATCGCTCGGGGGTGTTCAACAAAGTGCCTCTGTTCCAGGCGAACAAGCATACACCCCCCTAAGTAACTTCATCGAGGGAATTTTGTGGGCTTCATCCGTGCCCAGGAAACGCCCTATGTCAGAGGGCCAACCGGGGGACAACCACCACTCAGAAACCCCCACACCGAGGGATCATCAACCAACAGCAGGCCCTTCAACAGCGTCAGGGTCCAACGACACCAACTCACCATTCAACAAGGCAGGCGAAGCAGCAACCAACATCCCAGCCGCATCAGACCTCGCAGCAGTACAAGAATCCAGCAATACCCCATCAGAACGCCTGATAATCCAGCGAGGGAACACATCCACGCCGACGACTTCAACTCCAACAGAGACACCCCAGATCTCCCCCCGAATATTGAGAAGCGGAAAAGTAGTAGAAAAGGGAGTCAAGCAAGTAGGTCCTAGTTTAAGTTTAGATCAAATATTGCAGAGAGCGCTCGAGACAGGTGATATAAATATCTCCGTGTGTCAGGCAGTGGAACGAGAGACAAATAAAATTCGTAAACGCCGCCTGACACAAGTAGAGAAATTAAAACAAAGTACCCTCCAATTTAGGGAGGATTTAGCTAAATTTAAATCCCTCGAGCGCCCTCTTACTGGCGAAGGGACAAACGTAGAAAATTTTAATGATAAGTTAGAACATTTAAATAATAGTGAAGAAAATTGTAAGACCAACAACGACACCCGCTCGATCACTACCCCATCTGCGTTTACCGCCGACCTCGCCGAAGACCTACTAACTTGGATAAGTGTGTCCCTCACGGAATCTGAGAAGGACAACCTTACCCTAAATAAAACCGAAAGAAACGGTACCACGGAAGAGGAGAAGAAACCCCTGTTTAAATTAGCCATGGCAGACGCTTACATTAAAGTCGCCAAGCTAACCTCCCAGTTAGTACCAATATTCTCTGGTGGGCATAGCCCAACCCTAGCAAGCGAGCTCCAGATGTTCTTAGGGTGCTGTCGGAGGGTAATTCAATGTTTGACGGAAGCTGAGCAACCAGCATTCCTACAAATTTTCCCAACAAGGCTTCGAGGCGAAGCCTACCAGCTGATAGCCGCAAGCCAACCAGCTACTTTTGACGATGCTGAAAGGCTCCTTAATAGGACGTATCTCCCAAGGGAGACGTACCAGGAACTAGTGAACAAACTAATTACCCTACGCCAGCTCCCTCTCGAACCACTAATAGCCTACACCACAAGGGTAAAACAACAGTTATCCCTATGTGAGGAAGCGGCCACCAATAAATATGGCGCAACAGCGGATCCAGTAAAAATACAACTAGCGGATTTCGCTAAAACCGCTTTAAGAAGTGGGATTACAAATCCTCATTTGTGCCAGTACTTACTGGCAGCAGGGGACGATACATTGGATAGTCTGATCCAGAAGGCCCTAGACATGGAGAGACTTCAACAAACCTCCATGTACTTACAGGCCCCACATCAAGTATCATCCAACTTTCAGACATATAACCCCTATATACAACCAGCTCCTATAACGCAAATCGAAAATATACAACAAGCACTCCCCGCCACGATCACCCAATACTCAAATACACAACACACCGCCCCGCCCGTAATAACACCACCAACAACACTCCAAAACTCCAACAACCCGCAGGTGATGTACACTACATACGCCTCACTACCAAACACCAATCACACTACCCCACAGGCGCCAACGCAAAACGCCCATCAAATAACTAACTCGCCTCCGAAAGCCACCACCAAACCTGAGAACAAAATAACCTGCAACTATTGCCGAAACAGAGGACACACATATGCGGATTGTCTAAAGCGTAAAAATACCCCTTTCTGTTTAATTTGTAGATCCAACACACATGATGCCAGAGACTGTCGTCAACCAGTAGAATCGCCAAGGCATTTTAATAATAATGGTCGTTACCAAAATCAGGGACCCCCAATTAACAGCAATAATAATAATCTCTACCCAAATCAAAGATCCCAATACCAAGGTAACAACCGATACCAGAACCAGAGGTCCCAACAGGTAAGTCAGAATTATAATAATTACCCCAACAACCGACCACCTAACAATGAACCCCAACAACAAATTAACCGTCAACAACCAGCTAACAATATAAGAGCGGTGTTCAATATCAGATACAGGTGTGATTTCTGCCACAGACGTGGGCACATGGTAGACGACTGCCACCAAAGGCAGCGATGGGAATCACAGCAGGCGGGAAACTCCCCGCAGTCGGACCAAGAAACCCCGGCCCGACACTAATTTCTAAAAATAATACTAAAGGGGGATCTCAAGCGCCCGAACCAAGTGTCCCACTCGTCACTCTTCCTCTAGACATAAGCCTTAACGGCAAAGCCGACCTAGCAGTGGACACTGGCGCTGAGGTCAGTATATTAAAACACAAGAAACTAAAGGATCCCAACCTAATAGATCCCACAAAAAGGTGCACATTACAAACGCCATTCGGCCAAGGAAAAACACTAGGGAGCTGTCAGGGGAACTTCCTTTTCAATACCCCCCTCCCATGCACCTTCCAAATCGTGCAAAACATGCCAGAGATTCCTGACGATGGCCTATTAGGATACGATTTTGTTACCAAGCATTGTAACGTTGAGGGCCCAAACCAAACACTGCGATTTCCTCGCACGGAAATCAATCCAGAAGAAATTGCAATTCCACTACGCAGTAATACCACCAAATCGGAACCCAGAGAGCAGCAGGAGCAAACCCAAACCAGGGAGTATCAGTTCGCAGAAACTGAGATCATCCCCGGTGGTGTCTCCCAGGTAACCTCAGAGAGGAATATCAGCTGCCTATCTCAAGATGGGTCAAGGTTGGAAAACCACCCCGACGATTGTGAGACCACTTCAGGCATAAGTCATACGATAGCGTTGGAAGAACCCCTTCGCTTACCGAGCCGGTCTCAAATGGTGGCCTCAATCCCACTAAGGTTAGAAGAGGAAATGCTCTGTGAAGCATACGAGCCGAGCGAAGGAGTATTCCTCGCCAACGCCCTTTTGCCTTCCGGAAATCGAACAGTATCTGTTGGCCTCCTCAATGCCAACATCCATCCAGTAGCCCTGACAAGCCTAACTCTAACGCTCGTCCCAGCAAATGGCTACTCTACAATATCACTCAACCCCAGCCCTGCAAGTACCAGCCCAAGGCTCTTTGTCAAAAAAGACAACGGCGAGTGCGGGAACAAACGACCGGTAACTAAAGCCGGCACCCCACCGCTCAAAACAAGCCGCAAATGGCAGAAGAAACTAGGGGCCAAATCACCACGGGGTCACAAAAGCCAAGATCAGGAGACCACCAAGTTACAACAAGTCAGATATATATTCCCGGACCATGAAGATACGGACGAACAAGAGCGTGCACAACGCCTTCAAAAAGTTGACGAGGAACTCAGCCTCGATCACCCACTAACCCCCGAAGAGAAGAGGTCCATAAAGGAACTATGTCATGAATACGCAGACATATTCCACTTGAAAGGAGATAAGCTCACGTACACAGACGCTATCTCTCATGAAATCCCAATGGCCTATGACCAGATCGTTAACCAGAAAATGTATAGACTGCCCGAAACCCAAAACAGATAATAAACGACCAATTAGAAGAGATGTTGGACAATGATATAGTCCAACCCAGTAAGAGCCCATGGAACTCACCCCTATTAGTGGTCCCCAAAAAGGCGGGTCCCAATGGCGAGAAAAAGTGGCGAGTAGTTGTCGACTTTCGGAAGGTCAACGAAAAAACTATAGGCGACGCATACCCCTTGCCAAGAATCGAGGACATTCTAGACCAGCTCGGTCACTCAAGGTATTTCACAACCCTCGACTTGGCCAGTGGCTACCACCAAGTGCTTGTGGAGCCACGCGATCGCCCTAAGACAGCCTTTAGTACGAACTACGGCCACTATGAGTTCAAACGTATGCCATTCGGGCTAAGAGGAGCCCCAGCAACGTTCCAACGGCTCATGAACTATGTCCTCACAGGCCTACAAGGCCTCGAATGTTTTGTATACCTAGATGATATCGTCATCTACGGAAAAAACCTTGAGGACCATAATAATAAACTGCGGAGAGTCTTCGACCGGTTGAGGGAAAACAACCTCAAACTACAACCAGAAAAGTGCCAATTCCTCCGTAAAGAAGTCGTGTACTTGGGTCACGTGTGCTCAGAGAAAGGAGCCCTACCAGACCCACGTAAAACAGAATGCGTCCAGAAGTTCCCTGCCCCACGGACTATCAGGCAAGTGCAATCGTTCTTAGGCCTTGCCAACTACTACAGGAAATTCGTCCCAGATTTCTCCAAGATAGTCCGCCCCTTAACCAACCTTCTACGCAAAGGCGTAAAATTTTCTTGGACACCAAAGTGTGAAGACGCATTCCAACAGATAAAACACAATCTAGTATCTCCTCCACTGCTAATCTACCCGGATTTCGACAAGCCATTTAACCTGACAACGGACGCAAGCAGTGAGGCACTCGGAGCAGTGCTCTCCCAGGGAGAAGTAGGAAAAGACCAGCCTATTGCCTACGCAAGCCGCACTTTGAACAAGGCAGAACGCAACTACTCCACCATCGAGAAAGAGTTGCTGGCAATAGTTTGGGCAGTGAAAAATTATAGGTGTTACTTATTGGGTCGGAAGTTTACGGTTTATACCGATCATAAACCCCTCAAAGGCGTATTCAACGTCAAAGACCCAACTACCCGACTAGTGAGATTTCATCACAAGCTATCGGAATACGACTACAACATCGAGTATAAACCGGGGAAGTACAACACAAATGCTGATGCCCTCAGCCGAATACCCCAACTCGTGGAAGAACCAAAAACCTTCACGGTAAAAGCTATAATCCACCAACCCGGAGATCACCTCCAAATGCAACAACAAAAAACGCTCAAACAATGCAACACTGTCACCAGGGCACAAGCGAAAAAGCAGGAAGACGCCGAGAGAAACAGACGAACTACGACGCCAGAAGTCCCCCACGCTGAGGAAGGTCCCAAAACGGCAGAAATCGTAGACAAGAACCCAGAAGACCACTCCGAACACGGCAACCTCGAAGGGAAAAGAAAAGTTGAGGTCATTACAAGCCAGGAGGAAATAAGCACCATTTTAAAGGATTACCACGACTCCCCTTTTGGTGGACACCAGGGAATCGTCAAAACCTACAATCGAATTCGTCAAAAGTATTGGTGGAGACGAATGTTCCACGACATAAGTCGATATGTCCGGAAATGCAAAAAATGTCAAACCATGAAAGCTTCAAGGCAATTCAAAATGCCCATGGTTATAACGGACATTGCAGAAAAGCCGTTCGACAAGGTTTACTTGGACATAGTGGGTCCACTGGAAGAAACCCTTTCAGGAAACAAATATATCCTAACCTTCCAGGATAACCTGACCAAATTCGTCGACTGGTATGCCATGCCCAATGCAGAAGCTCAAACGGTAGCACAAATTTTCTTCGACGAAATCGTCACGCGCTACCGCATACCAAAACAAATAGTCACCGACCAAGGATCGAACTTCCTGAGTGACCTTTTTAAAAGCGTGTGTAGGCTCTTAAAAGTTAAGAAACTCCAGACTTCAGCCTACCACCCCCAGTCCAACGGTGCACTAGAACGGGCCCATAGACCCCTGATCGAATACTTACGCACTATAGTAGATGAAAGCCCAAACAGTTGGGATCAGTTCTTACGTACGGCAGCATTCGTGTACAACAATAGTGTACACGAGGGGACCAAACTTACCCCCATGGATTGCCTATATGGGTTCACCGCCGATGTCCCATCCAATCTAAAACGCACCCCGGAGCCTCTATACAACCACGAGAGTTATTACCACCAATTGCGGTACAAATTGCAAAAATCATACGCAATGGCGAGGAAAAACTTGCTCACCAGCAAGAATCGCTCCAAGGCGTATTACGATGGGAACGTACGTACACTTACCCTACACATAGGAGACAAGGTCCTCCTACGCAACGAGGCCCGAAAACATAAGTTATCCCAAGTCTGGATCGGGCCCTATACAGTAGTCGCCGTCCCAAGCGCGGTAAACACTACCATAAAAATAAATAAGAGATTAGTAACTGTCCATAATAACCGCTTGAAGCCGTTTTATGAAGATAAAACCCAGCTTTAAGGAAAAGCCAGTCCTGCCAACAATATCGTCTAAAAGTGTTTTACAATCTAAAACATCAGACTAGACGGATGGCATACCTTACGATTACGGCACACCAAAACTAATCTCTTATTTACCTTACATTGGTCGAGCATATACGATTGCCAGTTAAAATAGCATCAGACCGAACGCATCCCAGTTTAATATTACCAGGAATCTACTTAACAAATACCCTATCTCATTGGACAAAAGAAAGACTGCGTTCCCATGGATCCACTCACATAATCAACATTGACGAGCATAACCGAGAATGTAATAAAATAACATCGATAGACAATAGCTATCCAAATAATATAAACACATAGTAGTAGCACACCGCTAGACTTAAAAGATAACTTTGAGTTCCTTGATTTAAATTTCGGTGAAAAATCATACCTAACAACAGTATCGCTAATCAAAAGTGCTTAACAATATCGACTGCATATTTAATGTATAAAAATAACATTAATGACGCACTTTAGCGGATCAAGGGTGTTTTCAAGAAGGCAAAACTTGAAAGATTTTTTCTTATAAGCCAACTGTATGAGTATGAGCCTATTTTAAAAGTGCAGAAATCATTAGCAAGAGGACATAGTGCACGAGAGAGCTTAAATCAGCATCTTGAAAACAAGGAAATTGGTGAAGGGGAAGAAAAAGGGTGATTACAGCTATAATCATCTTAATTATATAAATAACTCTCATGACAATGGTGATGTCGTCATGGAATAACATTTTTCGCACATCCATCAATCCCAAGTTTTTACCTCAACCACCTTGTAAGATTTTAGCCTTATTTAATTTGAACGATTTTTATGTTATAAAATCAAAACAAAACAGACCGATCACACAAAACTTTTTCTTCCAACCCCACAACTAACGCTGATAAGAGAATCGCCCACTCAACTTCGTATCACGGCGATTCTCTTGTTCCGGGGGGGAAGGAATGTTGTATACAAAAAATGCACGGGGCCGGTAAATGACCCGTGCAGAACATTAAAAATAAAAAGGTCCCAAGTGTAACCCGAAACCGCCAAGAAATTGGCAGAAGAAAACTTCGCGCAATTTGCCTTGCGAAATAAATAAAAATAACGTAAGGAAATTGCGCAAGTTCGGGGCACTTGGAGAAAAGCCGACGGATGCGTTTTTCCGGCCGGCGCCCTCAGCCTTGGGTGAAAGACCAGCAGCTGACTTTTGCCCCAAGGTTGATGGCCCGGAAGAAATTCGCAACGGCGGATTTTCTTGGCCAAAGTTTTCAAGCGGAGATCGATCGATGAATCGATCAAAGACAGAGTTAATTTAACTTTCACGTGCGGCGGGCGCTTCTCTTTGAGTTTCTTTTGCAAGGGTTGATTTTTTTAACCGTAGCGGGCGCGATGAATTGAGTGGTGATTCGAAAATAGTAAAGTCGTTCGTTTAGAATTTAATGTAAATCCAAGTGTTAGAAAACATTCGCTTAATTTAATGGTGTACTGCAAAAATGATTGTTTGAAAATAGATAATTAATTATATTTCCAAAGTGTTAGTATACCTTTGTTCATATTAAACTTAATTAAATGTATCGTGTTAGAGAATTTGGATAATAATTAATAAATGCAATGTGTTAGAAAACATTCGCTTAACTTAATGGTGTACTGCAAAATGATTGTTTGAAAATAGATAATTAATTATATTTCCAAAGTGTTAGTATACCTTTGTTCATATTAAACTTAATTAAATGTATCGTGTTAGAGAATTTGGATAATAATTAATAAATGCAATGTGTTAGAAAACATTCGCTTAACGTAATGGTGTACTGGAAAAATGTTTGTTTGAACATAGGTAATTAATAATAAAAAATAACAATAGTAACAATAATTCCAAACTTAATTAAATGTATCGCGTTAAAAAAATTAGATAATAATTAATAAGTCCAAAGTAAATTAGATAATAATTAATAAATCCAAAGTGTAAGAAAACATTCGTTTAACTAAATGGTGTACTACAAAAATGATTGTTTGAAAATAGATAATTAATTATATTTCCAAAGTGTTAATATACCTTTGTTTCATATTAAACTTAACTAGTGCATCGCGCTAGAGAAGCGTTTGATAGGTATCGGTAAGTACCGAGTAGACAATTAAATAGAAAAATACACATAACATGTGTATGGACCACAACCAACGCTGTCGGGTCATCTCCGTGATAGAAAAATATTAATTGCAAACACCCTGTAATAACCAAAAAAAAAAAAATAATTTTTTTTTCTTTTCTCATCCTTTTTAAAGAAAAAACAAGTTTGTACTTATTTCTTTCAAATTAAGGGAGCGTACGAGGTTTTTTTGCTTCCGCTGTAAAATTTTAAAAACTTGAGTTGACCCCTTTTCAAAATTACCGATTCAATTAGTTTACGGCTTAAAATGAAATAATCGCTATTGTAGAATTTAATATTTCGTAAAGAGGGCGTCCGGTAGCTTCTTTGGCTATATTATCAATTTTACTTACATGCGGACCTCCTTGAACCCTACGTTATATGTATTATGAAAACTGTAGTTTCAATTTACAATTTAATTACTATCTTAATTACCTACAAATGCCGCAATTACTTAAAAAGAATACTGTCACTATACTAAAAGATAAATTTAAACACAGCGCGTCATAAATATCAAAAAAACGAAAATCACTGCCTATATCTCGGCCATCAATCATCAATTCCCTTCTCAATCACATTAATTGCTTCGCTATAAACGCAGGTACAAAAAAGCGGATCTTGAAAAGGAAGTGCGCCTCAAGCTTAGACATAAGCAAAGCAAGGTGCAAGACCATGCAAGACAATTATTTGCATTAGCACCAACAATTAAATTCCGCGGCAATGATACGGCAATTATCTTGTTGGTATCGCTTTATTTATGGGCTGGCTTGCAAGTCGTTTTGTAGTTTTCCCAGATTGCCATTTGCTGGTCGTCTTGGGCTGCAAGACCAGCTCCTCAGCAGTGAGAAAGGTGGATACTATAGGCGCAGAGTCATTGTATTATATTGTATGAGTCCGCAAGGAGTTGCCCGGAGATGCAGACAAGCATGACCTTTCTTCCTTTGCACGTTCGATCCGCGGAATCGTCTGCAAAGCAGGTATATCAATATGTGAGAATGTGTGAGGCACGTCTCTTGAGGTGATCGAAAAAGGTGATAAGCTTTGACCGCCGGAGCGTTTAGTTCACATAGTAGACAAGGAATCTTGATATGTACGGTCTGCTCTAATGATGTTCTGCTGTCTATGGATCCTGGATTGTCTTTTGCTTCAAGTGCGGGAAGTCTATTGTAGGCTTTTGATGCCCCCGCAGCACAGCGAACGCAGAGCAAAAGGCCAATCTAGTCACCATTCATAAAGAAATCAGAAACCGCGAAATTTTTTGATTCCTCTGATTGGCGTTTGTGCGTTTTTAGAATGAAGCATTAACATAATCAGCGAAGGAGAAAAACTCGATGGCATAAAATCTTGGAATCCATTGTTCATGTGACCAGTATCGTGCCAGAGCGAAAAAATGCTTTGATTATGCCGCCTTAAAATGAACAATCACAATTAACAATTTTCTGTGTCTTGCGGCATTGGCGGTAATTAGTCGAGGTTAATGATAACCATCCATGCTGACACCTTCTAAGGAGGTTACGCTTTACAGCATAGATTCACGCTCTCTATGTATAAATACTATGACCTACACACTACTTATACAAGGCTTCAGATTCTATCAGCTGAATTTTTCGAGCAAGTCCTGAATCCCTTATGGCATATGTTCATTGGCCTTAAGGGTCCTGGAGCCGTACAAGAGATGCTCTTGTTGGAGGGAATGAATAAATCACAAAATGTTTGACATATTTCCAAACACATAAATCACTCACAGTGTGACACAATTTCTTTGTCTTTTCATAATTAAAAATGGAAATCGTCTCAAACTCCCCCAAAACTCGAGTTTGGTATTTTCTCATCTTTCTGCTCTCTGGCAGCCCATGGATGGTATTTCGGTTCGAGGCGCATGGGGTTTCACTTTCTGGGCTGTCATTTCCGTTTTTTTTTCTTAAAAGGAACTTCAGAGATGAACAAGACAAGCAGAACAGAACTCTGAAACCCAATTCACCACCACCACCACCAGCAGTACCACCATCAGATTCTAGCAGTAACATCAGCCTAAGAAGCTCAGGACCGGGGGATAAGAATTTTTCCTTGCGTCATTCGAAGCGGAACATGAAACTTGTTCGTTCCTTATGCTATGCCTAAGGGTTTTTCGGGTTTCTGCCGCTGTCGCCGTCGCTTTCGGAATTCTTTGAGGCGCGCATTTTATCCATCCACCCAAAAGGAGACTTTTAACTTGAACAGATGACACACGGAGATGGAGACGAACAAGAAGATGAGGAATACGACTTACGAGAGAATTTCTTCTCGTCTTTAAGACAACCCAAAAAAAAAGGAACAATTGGACCAAGAATCCCCATCCCCAAAACAGAAGACAGTTTAACGCAAGCAGATGAAGTAAATAGACATCACAACAACAACAACAGCAACAACAAAAAACGAAGCTGTGATCTAACAAAAATAAAAATAAAGAGGGAAAATTTCGAAAGAAAACAACATAAAAAAAGAGGACCAACTTTTTCTTTTGAATCTTTTCTATGCCATTCCCAAGAGGCAGAATCCGAGAATAAGATGCCGAAGGTGGCGGAGGAGGTGAACGAGACTACGAAAAAAGTAGTGCTGCCTTCTTGATATGCTGCCTCGCATTCATATATCCGCCAGGGAATAAATCACCGTCAAGCCGAAGAAAATGTCCAGGACTCTTTCAATGTGTGCTGCTGGGCTGTATGTAGGTCGAAACCGAACTGTTGTAGAAATATTTTCGAAAAGTGAAGAGTTAATGGATTTCAATTAGGTGTCTAATGTGCGATCCGAAATATTGAAGGGATTTAGAACAACAACTTCGAGTAATGTTGTCATTAGATGTAAACAGACGATATTCAATTGGGGTGGTTTCAAGTTGGTTTAGTAAATGACTTTAACAGCAGAATCTTTGAGGGTGTTTTACATAAATGGGAATCCTACAAAAACCGCGAGTTTAATTACAAGAAAACTGTTCTTTATGTTTTGATTAGGTCTAACTCAAAAACGCTTTTAGATACTTGAGATCCCAAGCTTCATGCGAAGGGCAAAAATTTTACAGGCAAACAAAAAATTATCGTAATGAACATCTGCCTGGGATTCCTTCTATTGGCAATGAACTACTAGAAACATACAAAGTATTTGAAAAGATCTCAAAAAATCTTGTACGTCCATAGTATGCTACATCATCGAGTTGTGAATATTTTTAGAAAGTGTAGCAAGTATAAAAATACATTCCGCCTTGCAGCAAGGATATTGATCACGATAAAAATCATCGAGTCGCATTTCTATATTTAATCTATTAAGGTTCACGTTCTTAACTATTCATATATCTTCCTACATACTTACATGACGAATTCGTATAAAAATACTCGAGTTGAGTTTCTTACAAAAAAATTGTAAATTGAATAAAAGAACTCCAAGAAGAAATCTGTTAGGTCTATTCAACACTCGTAATTTTAAAGGTCTAATAAATACAATATAGAAGTATAGTTCTGGTTTCTTTTAGTAAAGAGTTATTTAGTTTTTGTGCTAGAATTTGGTTCTCGATTAGGTAGTAAAATATTTATAAATTTGCCATTGGTACCTCTGCCGTGCAAAGGACAAATGACCTATATGCATTATAGGTCAAAATGGCTGTGTATGCATTTTTTGATATAAAATATTCATATCTATCTTTAAAAAAATTTCAGACTGATTGTAGTTTTTAATTATAATCGAGTTAATCTTCTAGCTCAGAAGTACACTTCTCAGCATGGGCTGAGAAACGGGCCACGCTTATGTGCAGGGGCCGAATCCGGCCGAAAGCACCAAAAAAGGTATAAGAAGAAAAAAACAACGCAAAACGAGCATGCAACCGAAAATGCGGGTTCCTTCTCAACCCTCCCCGGCACTCCTGTACCGAGCCGGTCCGGTCCCTGCACACAAACGCGGTCACATTTACCACTGCACAGTGGCTCGGCTAAGACATGCAAACACAAAACAAAAAACAATGCAACATTTAAGAGCACAAAACATCAAACAGAGAAGCGTGCAAAGACAATGAAAACGTGGGACACACAAGGAGTCACGCCACATTAAAAAGAGTCCTTTTAAGGACATCTTCGCTAGTTTGCATGCTAAAAACACTCGCATTTTTGTTAACATTTATAAGCATGCGGTTAACTGGTTCGTACATCCCATAATTGGTGTTAGAGGAATTAATGTACAAGAGAGGTGGACCTCTCAGGTTGTAGTTGTTCACTCTAAATGACGTACGGGTTCGTAGGAAGCCTGAGTCAACTTTGTCATTCAACAAACGATGAACGAATATAACGTCAGCGACCTCGCGACGCTTATGGAGAGAGCTCAAGTTGAGCAATTTAAGTCTGTTCACATAAGGCGGAAGAATAAGTGGGTCATCCCACGGGAGGTGACTGAGTGCAAAACGGACGAACTTCCTTTGAACCGATTCGATTTTATCGACATGGGAGGAGTAGTAAGGAGACCATACCTGGGAGGCGTATTCAAGTAAAGGCCTAACTAAAGATATGTACAAGTGCTTTGTGATAAGGGGGTTGTTGAATTCCTTGGACCATCTTTTTATAAATCCCAGGACTGAATTGCCCTTGGAAGAGATATAATTGATGTGGGTGGAGAAATCCAACTTACTTTCTAACCTAACCCCAAGATCGATAACAGAGTTAGTGCGGGAGATCTTGTTATCGAGAAAAGTATAGTCGTAAGTTATAACGCCACGTTTTCTACAAAAAGTCATGACCTCACATTTACTAATGTTAAGGACCAGGTTGTTGTTGGAACACCAAGAATAGAAGGTGTTTAGGTCTGCTTGCAGAAGTTTGCAATCCTCGATACTCCTTATGTGGCGGTACAGTTTGATGTCATCGGCATAAATAAGGATTTTACAGTGCCTCAGCAGGGTAACAATGTCATCGATTGATAAAATAAAAAGAAGAGGACCAAGATGACTTCCTTGCGGGACACCAGAGGACGCCTCGATGTTTTTAGATTTGGCTCCGCGGAATAGAACCTGGTAGGTTCTGTCGGCTAAGTACGACTGGAACCACATAACCAGGGCATGCGGAAAGCCTAATTTTTTTAGTTTTAGAACTATAATAGAGTGAGAGAGCATGTCGAAAGCTTTACTGAAGTCTGTATAAACACAGTCAGTTTGACAGCCAGTGACAAAGCCTCGAACAGTGTGAGAAGAGAACTCTAGTAAATTAGTAGTAGTGGAACGAGCTGCAAGAAAGCCATGTTGGTTAGTTGAGATAAGTCTCTTGCAGATAGGGGCAATAGCAGAATAAATAATGGATTCGAAAAGTTTTGGTATACATGATAACTTCGCAATCGGTCTATAATTAGATATTTCGTTCTTACAACCCTTTTTATGAACAGGGATTATAAAAGAGTTAATTAAAAGTTATCATTTTGAACAGCTACTTTATTTGCTTCGGTTTCATGTATTTTGAAAACTTTGATCGTGTTTTTATCGAAACGAGCTTTTTGCAGATAGGTCTTTTGCCCTGTGCACGGCAGACCTAATATTCAATGATCATCGGGAACACTGTGAAATATTATATAACATTTATACTGAAGCTTATTAGCTGGGAAAAATTGCTTATTCTGGTATTTTCATTCAGGACATTGCAAC
This sequence comes from Thereva nobilitata, assembly GCA_963855945.1. Lineage (NCBI taxonomy): Eukaryota > Metazoa > Arthropoda > Insecta > Diptera > Therevidae > Thereva > Thereva nobilitata. The sequence goes on along the minus strand of OY979695.1, from coordinate 106,561,434 downwards.
AGTTCTATAAAACATTCTAAATATGAGCCGCATCGTGTAAGTTTACAAAGATACAAATATATATTCCTTTTCGTACGAAAGTACAACCTAAGAAAACACCATTTATCCTACCAGTCTGTCATGTCCTTAATTATGCTATAGTGAACGGTCTGCCTAGGTAACATTTTTCGTCCACACTACCAAGACGAACGCTCAATGGTCGAAGCACGTTGCCATGTAATTGCAAGTAAGAAATCAATAGGAAAACAAGTCCAGTCATTTTAGGTGTTTTAAACCCCAATCTGCGGAAAAATTCCTAGTGAGCTGAATTTTTGTATACACTTTTATTACGACATTTTAATGAATATGTAAAAAATCGACATTGATATCGTGCCGGCTAAAAAAGTTATAACGGTCAAAAGGTCCTCCTTATGCTGTAATCACTGCTAGAAGCCTGTTCGGCATTGAATTTACTAATTTTTAGTATACTTAAGATTAATTCTAGCCCATTCCCGCTTGAATACACTTTCAATGTTTCTCTGCGATGTAATAATATTGTCTTACAAATGCTCCTGTCAGGTGTGTTCCACAAATTATTTATAATCTTCAAGTCAGGGCTTTCAGAAGGCAAGCTCCTCTCTTTCTATCTTCTTCCTCTTCCTCTATTTAGTATTTCTAATCACTCTCTCTCTCCATCTGTCCCACATTTACTTCCTTTATATTTGTCCTTTCGCTTTCTGCTTCCTTAGAATAGTACATTAAGTTCTTGCTTTTTTCTAGTGTTTTTTTTTCTTTTCTCTTTATTTAAGTTTAGAATATTTAGATACTAGATTATGATAAGTTAAGTCTCATAAATAAAAATATGTACATAGCATGTAGTATAGGTACTATAAAAGATGTAAATCTTGTGTACTACTTTAACAATAAATTATTATTATTATTATTATTATTAAGTCTGGGGATTGAAGAGGAACGAGCAATCAAGTCAACGAGCAATCAGCAAGTTTTACAATCGTATATCAGCCAATTGCGTTCAACGTCTGGGGTATTCTTAGCGTCATTGTACTGATAGAATGCAAACCCAGCAGCAATACTTAGACGTTGCACACTCTGCTGTACATTTCTTTTTAGAATATCAAGCTAAACCATTGCATCCATTGTTCCTCGGATGAACTCAAGGTTGCCAGTGCCATTTACCGCCATACACCTCCATTCCATACCAAACAACCGAGTATTGCAATTCGTTCTTCAGTAGTCTCTCATTTTAAGGCGGGCAAAAATCAGAGAGAAAAAGCAGAGATTGTTGGAAAAAGTCGAACAACTGTACAGTATATTATTAAGAGGTTTGTACAAAGTGGTAGAATAGCAAACCAAATAGCAAGCCAAAAAATAGTACCAGAAAAGTATTTCCCAACAACGCCTTGGGGTACGGTATACTATACCGTATGTGAATGCATTCTAGTCGCTTTCTCAGCGCTCTACTCCAAAAACGTCTGACCTTACAGAAAAATGCAAAGGGCATTTTTTGTAGATAATTGTACGATGAACAATTTTTGTAATAACCTCTATTGACCTCCGAGCGATATGTCGCGAGATATTCGCGAAAAACTGATTTTTGACCTTTTTAACATTTTAAGCCGGCACGATATCAATGTCGATTTTTCACATATTGATCAAAATGTCGTAATAAAGGTGTATACAAAAATTCAACTCACTAGGAATTTTTCCGCAGATAAAACCTAAAATGACTGGACAAAAAATACATTTTGAAGTACTTTTTCAAAGCTTCAAAGTGTTTACACTCTTCCCCGTACCGTAAGAGAAATAATTTATTTGCTTATTAGTCCTTAATATTCACAGAAATGGAATATCCGCGTATCGCTACTTGCAATCGAACCTGGATTCTCTGTGATGGTAGTTGAATTTTTTTCAATTTTAAAAGATTTTATTAATTCATAATTTGTTATCTAGCCCATAGTTTCTCAACCTGGGGTTCGCGACCCATAAGGGCGTTGCCACTAGATATAAGGGGGTCGCACTCAGTCCAAAAAATCATATATTTTGTAACAACACTCAACTTTACGACCGATATTGACGGAAGAAGATGAACCCTGAACATGTTTGTTTCCTGTCGTCTCCATCAGACTCAATTTTTGGGTTCTTACCGGGTAAATCGCGCATATACTTGGATTTTTATCTTTCAACTAATATTATATCGTTTCAGCTCCGGTGTAGCCCTAGCTTGAGATACAATTCGCTTCCACTGTCTCTGTTCATCAGTTTGTATGCCTTTTTCCATGCCAAAAATTCATTCGTCTGCCACAACCTCACAATTAAGCATGGTATTTACACGAAAAAAATGCAATTTGACACATAGTTTGCTTATATGGTCAACCCGACTTAACCTTGAATTAACACCTCAAATAAGGTATACATCACTTTGGTGAGTCTGGTTAGGTTGGTCTGGATCTGGATGTGGATTCCTCCAAGGCTTCTGATAGGGTTTGGAATCCTGCTTTGTTACCTAAACCCTAAGCTATTGGTGTTGACTCAGTCCTGAAGAACATTATAGCTTATCTTGCGACAGCCCTTGACGCTGCAGGCCAAGGATGCAATCTCCTTGACTTATTTATTCGCAGCCCTTCTTTTCTTTCTTTCCTTTTGGTGATGCACTGGATATAAAGATACACCGTGGCCACTTGCTTGGTCTATTGTACTACACCCCTATATTTTATACCGATAGATCAGGGGGGGTAGCACCTAAGTTGTTTCAGTCGACCTCTTCATACAAAAATTTTTGTAACACTTGAATTCTTGTATGAAGAGGTTGAACAGGTCCCTGGCCAGCTCCGAAAAGATCTTCCAGGCACTATAGAAAAGACAATTGACTGGCGATTTTCGTTTTTTTGCAAGCCAGTGACTGGGATTTGTGTTTCCGCCACTTTCTGTATGTCAAAGTTAAATGTGCTGGAATGCGTTTGTTAATTCCTCTTTCTACCAAACCTAGGCCGAATAGATGGTTTAATGGAGAATGTATGATGCAATAAAAGTTTAAGAAGCTTACAGACTTTTAAGTGAGTCACTTTGTCATAATTATATCAACTTCAGAAAAACCTATAAATCGGAAAAGTTAAATCATCATTGGATGGAAGATTAAAAAATAAGATCTTTAATGTAAACGCTAACCATAAAAAGCTCTGGCCCTCGAGAAGAATTCGAATTCCTCCATAACACCTTCTTTCATATGCAAGGAAGATGTGATAGAAGAACGCATTCAAGTATATCTGTTCGTCTCGAATTTTTCTTTAACAGAAACACTGAAAACTCAAGTGTTTACTTGCTAAACACTTAAAGCGTTTAAATCTTTGTAGACGAAATTTAAACACTTAGCGGCGTTTAATGAGTAAACATTTAAGTGTTTGTAGCGTGTTTTAGGTTATGAATAATACAAATTATGTTGATAGAACTATTAATCAATATTATATGAAAACATAATAATCATTGCAAAAAGTGAAAAAAAAAACAAAAAAAACAAAAAAAAAATCCAACCCAAATGCCGTTTTTCCAAGCGGTCCCCCGACTAAGTACAAATCACTTCCAATATTGCTTGACTTCCGTGATAAAACCAGATGTGCTTTACTGAATATGCTAAATGGTACCCTTGGCTGGTATTAGCATAACTGCGTGAAGTATGGGTCGCTCATATTTTTCCTCGTCTTATCACTTCAAATCTCAGCTTTTGAAAGTGTTTTATTTCAAAACGCTTAAAACGTTTTATTTTTACGTCACCCATTTGTTTAACATTGTAGACATTTTTTAAACGCTTATGTGTTTTAAAAGTGTCGACAATGTTAATCAAATGGGTGACGTCAAAATAAAACGTTTTAAGCGTTTTGAAATAAAACACTTCTAAAACCTCAGATTTGCAGTGATACTGATAATTTTAAATTCGTAATATTTAAGCAGCTTTATGGTTTTATTTTCATATTAAAAAAATACCTGTCCACAAAGGCGTAAAAATTGCATGATAAACTAAGTTAAATAAATGAAAACAACAAATGAAGTGAGAAAAGGCCCAAAATGAAGAATAGGTATATTCTAAAATAATTTTGGATGTAATTTTGGTTACTTTTGTTACTTCTGTTTATTACTCAAATAACAACAATTGTATTCTTTTGGCCATTTTGAAAAAAAACAATTTAAGATTTTTTATCAGATCTCGTAGAGAATTTTGGCACCTTTAATTTAAAAAAAAATTTTGTTAATGTGAACTCGAAATATTTAACTAATTGTATATTGGCCAATTGTAAATTAACAAATACATATTTTGAACTATAATTTGGACTGTACCACTTTGAAACCTATACTATTCATGTGATAAGTTCAAAAAAATTTTAAGTTTTATAGAAACTTATTTTCAAGCACTATAGTGTAAGTATTTTTTCATAAAGCTTAGATGCAAAATGCAATAACTTCCCTGTTTCTTGAAATTCTAGTTCTTTTGTATGATAATAAAAATTACTTGATAAAATTGATTGATTGTATTTTTTTTATTTCTGAACACTTGACCGTGTAAAAATAAAACACTACAGCGTTTAGTTCCCCATAAGTGTTTTATCATAACTAAGTGTTTACCTTACTTGCGCTTAGGAGAGAATTTTTTACGCGTTAATTTCTGTTAAATGCTTTAAGTGTTTAAGAATCAAACACTTTAGCGTTTGGATTTTGTGCATTTAAAGCTTCTTCCGTTTTAAAAGTAAACATTAAATGCTTTATCGTTTAGAAATAAAACACTAGAGCGTTTTATTTCGAAACACCTGCTAGACACTTGGATTTGCAGTGAACATCTATGGTGTGATCCCAAATATTAGATGACAGGCAGTACGGCTTAAGACCAGAAATATCTATTTCGACGTCCTCCTTTTGTGTCTAACAGAGTTCATCAGCCAAACCATCCATCGCTTTATTGAATCTGGTCTGCTTGCTCTAGCTATCTCCTAAACATTTAAGAGTATGATACCCTTTCGGTTGATTAAAGCCCAAGGTATTGGCATTAGCCCAGTTCTAAAGAACTACATATATAGATTGGGAGTTTTGATAAAGGGAGTATTGGATGGCATCGAATATAAACCCCACACCATATCTACCGCTGTTCCCTAAAGGTCAATTATATCACCTGCTTTTTTTAATCTTTATTAATGATGTGGTCTCAATTACTCCTATGGCTTTAATAATGTAAGACAAGCATGCGCCAGACCGCATGATCGTTAATTCATGTCCGATTAAATTCAACCGGGCCCGATCTAACCGGTACCATCCTTCTAACTCAGCGAAGGAAGTGAATTTAACGGCTAAATCATCTCTAAACATCCTGTGCCCAGTATTCGATATTATTCTAGGTTTTTAAAATTTCTAATTCTTATGGTTCTGCTTCTATGTTTTAGAACTTCCCGGTATATCTCGCCTTGAGGTGCTGGGCTGCCAACTTGGAAAAACAACGATTATTAGAAAAATATATAAATTCAGGTTTAAAGATACTCATATCTTAATCACATGGAAAACCCCCAAATTGTTTAACTTATCTCTAATAAATACCCGAGTAAAAATAAAAAACGGCCTTATAAAGGGCGAACACCGGCCGCTTGGCTTTTTAAGGGGCATATGATGGCCGTAGAGTTTTTAACCATTTTTAATGGGAGCACATACGGCCTTACGACGGCCAAATTTGACCAAAAGATTTAAAAGGCCAAGTACTGAGCTGTAGAAACGGGCATTCGACGGGAAATTTGAGCCAAAAAAAGAATCTGCACCAAATGTTTTGTTGAATGTGTTTTCTGGGAACTTCATCATTTTCGTTATGTACAATGGTTCTTTCGATTTATCCTACTTAAAGATATCGATGCACAAGAGAAACGAGCTCGCCAGTCGTCGGTTTGTTGTACGTGAAGTGTGTGGTGCGTGTTGATTTATATTTTAGTGGGAAATTTTGTTATTTAACGGCTTGAAAAAAAACACAACCGAAAAAAAAGCAAACATTTAATTGCAGTGAAATATATTTTCTTATAGGAGGGCGAATATCCACGATGCTGCCACTGTACCACCGTCGTATACCCGTAATAGCAACCATACGGCCGCCGTACCACCGTCGTATGGCCGTTATTGGAACTGTAAGGCCGTTGTTTCACCGTCAATCGCCCTCTGTACGGCCGTACTGTCCTGCAACGAGCCTCCTGTTAACCGCCAGATGGCCGAGGACTATGTTTCAATCACAGTCGGCATTTGCCCGTTCTAAGACCATCATATATTTTTACTCGGGTAACCAAAAAAAATATCACAAAACCACTTATTGTTCGACTACTCAGAATGGGATCTTTAAGGGCGGAACAGGAAATCTATCTATCTATCATTCAGGATCTCGCAAAATTAGAAAGATTTTTGTCGCTATGTTAAATTAAAAATCATTTTGGGAAGGTATTTCATTTCCGTAATAAAACCTCTATACGCCCAATAATATAATGAAAAATGTTATCTAATATTAGGATAAGTGTTCAAACAACTAACGCTAAACTAGTTTAAAATTAAAAACAATATCTCAAGAAATATCTATTTAAGTAAATATAAGTCGCAATTCAGTTCGCACTTTGGAGTGACCCCAAATCGTTACGTCCTACGTTTTCATAGGTTAAAAAATATTTGAAACTAACTGAAGAAGTCTGTTCAAAAACAGCACCTCCTCATTGAATTATGTATATTCATAGTAGTTATTATATAGTATATTAAAATTACTTTAGTTACAACATCACTGCTTAAATTGTTTGATAGCAATGTGAAGTTTAGATCGGTGATTCGTCATCGATTACAAAGCTTAGTCGTTTTGAGCTATTTTTCCTTCCTGGTTTCCTGGTTTACCCAAACATACTTCAATTCATCAAACTATCTTTAATTAACTATAAAATAATATTTTACTAAAATATCAAACATTATCAGATAAAATCAGTTTATACACAAAACTTTTCTTCCATTCGAAAACGAAAGCAAGGATAAAAAAAATTTAAACTCAAAAACTTCTTAAAACAACAAGAAAACCACAAAAAAAAGAAAAGAAGAGAAAAAGAAAAGTAAACGCCACAAGAAAATCCTCAAGTGTGCACCAAAACAAGATCCTTCCACAGCTCTGGGCAACCAGTAATGGGGCAATAAATTACATTTTATATAATTTTCATTGCCACATTATCATGGAAATCTACAGTGATTCACTTTTCCTTTGGTATCAATTCTCACAAATTCTCACCCGAACCCGGAAAATGCTAGGAACATTTTCCATGAATGTATATCCGAACGGCTTTACACACCTATAAGTACATATGCCTACAGGTATTTCCCTATATTATCACAAACACCACGAAGTGAGGGAGTTCTTTTCATAAATCGAAAATACTTGAAATTGTGTTAAAAAAATAAATAAAAATTAAAGAAAAAAATATAGTTTTGTGTATGGAACACTTGTGGGAAATTTTATTCAAAAGGAAACAATTTTTTCTTCGTTCGCTGTAAAACAAAGAAAACATAAATCGGAAATTTCATATGCGCATGCATACTTTATGGTTTTTTAATAATGAAAGTACATAAAGCAACAAATAAAATGGGAAATACATCATTTTACTGTGTTGGTGGGGAAAAATATGCACGAAAGATGATAAATTTTCACTTTAACCGATTGTAATTGTATATGAGTGCTAAGGGGTATAATCACTTATCAGTGACTTAACTGATTCTGTCAGTGTATAAGTAGATGCGCAGCAGCATCCCCAAAAGACTTTTCCATCATCATCATCGCTGAGCTTTGTGATTGTCTACTATACGAAACTACCACCGCCTCCGCTTCTATACAGCTGCCATCATGTACCAACGAGCATTCATCTTCCATTGAGATGCTTATATCCATTTTACTCAATCCAAAAGGCCGACGATGTTCGTTCTGCAAAGAGAGCCCCCGTCCGATAGAAGTGTTGCCATTAGGGTTGCCGACATGATTTTGTTCCAAAGCAAGTCCCAGTTTAGTAAGGTTATCATCCTAAATATAAACAAAGATAGGGAGAGAACTCGATAAACAAAAGGATTCGCTGTAACTTTCAAGTTTATACCATCTTTAACATATCTAGTGTAGAAGTGTGCTAGTACACAAACGATATAAAATGAAGTCCGTATCAACACTGACTTTCTATTTACAAATTTTACTTTTCATCAACAAAGCATTTTAGTTTACTTATCAATGGCGGAGCACAGGGCCTATCCCGATGAAGTAAATACTTCGGGCTTCTTGTGTATTCAAAGCTGAACTGAAGGATCAACATCGATGACACTGAAAATAAAGCCAGCATATTTTTCTATATTAAGTAGAGCTTTGATAAGAGAGAGGACTTGAAGCCACACTTGGTGCCCTGGCTTTACACAGCAGTGATTAGACCTGTGCTTACTTACGGCTCTGCCTGCTACCTGTTGGCCTGCATTTGCAAAAGAACATATCAAATTGGGTGGCCTTGAGTACAACCTAATGTGTATGGAACCCACGTAGTTTTCCATCTGCTGCCACGTATGAGCACAGCAATATAGGACGCTCTATACCACTGGGAATGATAGAGGTCCTTCTGACTATATGATAACGACACCTTACTTTAAACTAGATTTCGATGTCCAGATCTTCATCAGTAACAGGTGGGAAGAACTATAGCATACAAACAGATCTTCTCAAATCAGAGTCGAGTGTAGGTACTGGAATTTTCTCCTTTATCTACACCTCTAATAATCCTATTGCTTGCCTGACTCTGCCCGTGTTTACCAGGCGGAAATAATGGCGATTTTGGAAACCTGCTTAGCAATACAGGCGAACCCACGGCCAGGAGCTATAATAATCCTCTTGTCGGATAGCTTAGCGGATATGAAGGCACTTGGTGTGGCCTATGCAACAACCAAGTTGGCCGGAAATTGTCAAAAGGAGCTCTTCTTTGACTAGGACGTACTAAAAACACTCTTCAGTGGGTATGGGGTCACAGAAACATTGAGGGAAATAGATGAATTGGCCATAGTGAAGGGAAATCTTGTTGGCACTCCTGTGAACAGTGTATAAAAGCCGCTAAGTGTGACGAAGGGAGGATATTACCATGCACCTCCGTATCACGCGAACTCTTCATGCTGCTGCGAAACGATAATTCCAAAATCGTGTTGATGATCACAGGATACCTACTGGCCGATAAACATGCGACCAAATTGAGAATCCCATACTGCAGTAGGTCTCTATTGGTAATTCTGCAGCTTACCCATCTGCAGGACTGCTCGCCACAAAATCCACCATACTATCCACTGCTACAGCCACAGTAGCAGTATGGTCGCATAATTAAAGCCCGGTCAACTAGCATCCGCTAAATTTAGAAGGTCAGCATGGACCCAACCCAAATGCACACTTGTATTCAACTTACAGGATAAAACACCTGACTCTCACAATTAACATTCGCACTCGTAGATCTTGATTGATTGGGTCTCTCGAATCGTCCTCCCTCACATATTTGACAGTTCAGAAAATTGAAGAAAAGAATCTTCCCTTTCAAGATTATCTCTTCACCAGGCTCTGTATAATGGTTTGGTTAGCTTAGTAATGACTTCTCTAGCTTTCGTAAACGGTCGCAAAATACGTAACGTCAATTATATCCATCGTGCACAAATTTGTTCGCTTTTAATTTTGTACAAGATAAAATTTACTAGAACCGTCCTTAGTTCCGCTTCCCTTGACTGGAATCGGTAGCCAAGCTGTAAGATCTCTTAGTTAACATCATAAGAGTCAGGGGTTCGAATCCCACTATGACATGGTCTTTGCTTCAAACCTCTTCTGCCACCGTTGCCTATAAGTGTAACGAAGAAAGCAGCTTCCTGCTCGATCACTGAAATCAGCAACGTTACGTGGGGGTAATACTATGCATATTAGTTTCATACATTGGACATACACTACCACTGCTTTCTAGTAAGCGCAAGAAAAAAGTGATTCTAAACATATTAAGGGTGCGTTCACGTACAAAACTTGTCTCCAGCGCAGGCAAACAATCGCCAACAAGCGCTTACAGGCGCGAGTAAAAGTCTCCATTGTTTCAAGTGTGTGCGTTCACAGAAAACGCTTTTGCGGACATGCAAGCGATTGCTGCAAGTTTCGACCGGCAAACAAGAATGAGTGAAACATTATTTCCAGCGCTTATTAATCTGGCGGACACCAATGTGCATATGTTTAGTAGTAAATTTCTACGTTTTTTATTTGAATCTAAAAGTTTTGTTTGTATTTAGAAAATGGTAGATGCCGAAGAATTAATTATAGCCGTATATTTCAAAGAAGAGCCATTTAGGTCAAAAGATTATAATTACATAAAATAAAATAAATTGCGCTCTTCCGAATATATTGGTTGCTTGTGCCAGTTTCCCCAGTTCTCCGTTAATACTCCTTTGACTTTTGAGAGAATGTTGTTAAACGTGCTCAACTCCATTCTCATACAAGAGAAAAATCTAATTATCGGATTTCAATTGAGGAAATAGATGGTGGTATTCACGTAATCTTCTTCTTTCGTGGCTAATTTCATCCACACGTTGCCTTTTTCATAATAGTTTCAAAGCTACATTTTCAATTAAAAATAGCTCATCGTCACTTGTAATTTTTTCCAGCGTTTATCGTGAAATACATAAGTTTTTGTAAGCGCTTGTAGCAAACTGCAAGTCACAAGGCGCTTGTTGCCCGCTTTATACGTGAACGCACCCTAAGTTAAGAGACATTATCACAAACGGAACAGGCGCAGGAATTTGGGTTGAGTTTGATTTAATATATTTCTGATTATTAATTGGAGATGCTGGAGCTACTGCACGCGCTGGCTCGCCTAAATGAGATTCAGATGCACGGTAATAGCATTTTTATAGCACTGGAAAATGAGGCAGTGATTAAGAGTATGAATCAAACAAATATTACTGCATCACTATCAACTCTCTAAATACGAATTAGTAACTATTCACAGTTTTTCAGAGAATATTCACTGGTTGAACCATTGCTTAGTCAACCAGGAAACAGTGAAATTCTGCTGGTTGAACCAGTGAAATTGACGTAAAAAACACAAAAAAGCTCTTTTCTAACGCGAGTGTCGTTTTCCCAAGCGGGCCCCCACCTAAGTACTGAAATGCTGCTTGACCTCCGTAATCAAACGAGAGCCGGTTTATTTAGTATGCTAAATCCACAGGAATCCACAGAAAAATAATGCCTTGATTACCTTGGTAAAGGGCATATATATGTATATCGATGAGAACGAGAAGGCTGACAACTTTTTTATATGAAAAATTATATCTTCGGACTCACTCTTTGTGTTGTACTTCCAGTCCGTCATGTCGTTAAGGTCATAGTGAAATGTCTAGTAATTAGCTTTATTTGAAGGATAGAATAGGATGGGAATAGGATGGGATGCCGATCGACCTTACATTTGAACTCGGGGATTTTAAACGAGCTGGAAATTCTAGCGGCGGAAGCTCATTCCCCAATCGAGTTGGCAACCTGGCGAAAGAGACGTCGGTTTTGGGGTCTGGAGCTATATTCTGCCATTGGTAGAGGCCTGGTAGGGACCCTATCGAGAAACAAGTTGGCGAGCTACTACAGAAATGGTGCGATGTTGGGACCATGTGTCGATTATTGTTGCAAGCAAAGAGACCCTGAACATGCAGCTTGAACTTCTTAGATGCCGAGTGGTACTAACCAAGTTTCGGGCATCAAGAAAAGGAATGAGAATTTTTGAAAATTAGATCCACGGAAATGGAAACAATTGAAGTAAGAAGGCGTCAATCCATCTGTTGCTGTGATGACTGTAGACAGAGGGACAAAAAGAAACCTACAAAATATGACCCAATTCAGGATCCCTCGAACAATCTATATATAACATATGTTATTAGAAGATCTTCTGTTTGGTTGTTTTCGATGTAGTGGAGTGCCTGGGGGTTTTGGGCTCAGACTTTTGTTACGGTGAATGAATTTACGTGGTCGCACCACGTTTTCAGGCAGTTTTTCGCGAATAACTCAAAAAGTAAGTATTTTAGCGAAAAGATTATTATTATGAAAAATGTAGCTTATAAAAAACAAAAAAAAAATGGTGGGTTTATGGGTCTGTAGACCCAATACAAAAATGGTAATAGCTTGTTGAAGGTTGGTTCTTATTTGTCAAACGCCAAAATTGAAAGTTTCAACTTGAAATAAACAAAAAACAATGCATTTTTCGGGAAAAACTCATTAAACATTTTTTAAAGTGCTTGAAAAAACATTAATTTTCGTTTTTTTATAAAACTCCCTAGCATTAAAACTAAGCGATTTATGACGAAAATAAAGTTGGTTCCTATTTTTTCGGCGAAAAAAAAATGTGAAAATCACCCCCTAATTACCACCCCCATTGAAAATAATCGGTACCACTTCACAATTCACTTTATTAATGTACTTGTAATGTGCTCTAGAAGTTTGACCGTTTTACAGTAGTTTTGAAAAAAATTGAGCTTGAAGTGAAGAGAGCATTTTTATAATTTTGCAAAATATTGCCTTTTCTTCAAAATAACTCAAAAACTATTAATAATACGCAAAGTTACGTAGAGTACACAATCGTAGGTTTTGCTTTTCTGAAAATGTTGGTAGTTTTTTTTTTGATAAAAATTGAGTAAGATATGGCCGTTTACAGTTTGCATATGTTCGTAAATAGTAACTTGTTCAAGCCCTTTCAGCTCAAACTCTTTCAAAAATAAGGGGTGAAAGAAAGTTTAATTTATATGAGCTTGGAAGGACTTGATAGCTTAAAAACTAAGCGAGTTATGGGTAAAAAACCAATCACATATTTTTTCAGATATACACGTATATTTATAAGTTCTGAACATAAATTCGTTATTTTCTTCCCTAAAAACCCCCAGATACTGATTTTCAAGGAAATCGGAACGCAATTGGCAAATTTGGGTGGCCATTTTGAATTTCGGTCATTCAAATCAAGATCACAATTTTTTAATAGGTAAACTTTTTTATATATATTATTAGCTAAACATTCCATTTTGAATTTTTAAATTTCATTCACCGTAACTGAAATCCGAGGTTTTCATGTTTTTAACGCTCCAGGAACTCCACTAATGGTGTTTTGGGAGTAAGTATATTTCATTGCTTAATCTGAAGTGAATTTAGAAAGACCAATTTTAAAGGAAAAATTCAGGCGAACATATTTTTATGTAGCAGTTCTAAGCTTAGGAATCACCCTTTGTGTTACCAGTCCGTCATGTCGTTGATAGCGTCATAGTACGATGTCTAGTAGGGTGTTAAGTTCGATGGATAAAATAGTTGCCGCCGGTGACGGTGAACCTTGCATTTGAACTCTTGGGATTTTGTAGGAGTTCGGAAATACCTACTGCATAAGATTGTTATTCTATTAAGGAACAAATTTCTTGTCTGTAAGTGGATTAATCTGGTGTTACGGATATAATATTCGAGTGGAAAAAGAAGAGCGTTTATTTCGGTGGAACAAGCGCTATGGGAATAAGGGAAGTTGTATTCGAGGAGGGCCGAATGTAGGATTTATATATTACAGGCCGAGTCGATAGCATCTTTTAATCAATTCTAAGCACAAGGATGGTTGGTCGGAGCGGCCATTAGTTCGACACTATTCACTGACACGGATGGGAATGTTGCAAGTACAGTACTTCGTTTTGGAAGCATTGAAGTCAACACGATTCTTACGGGTTACGGCTCCAATCAAGAATGAATTTGATCCCTGTTAATCAAATTGCACGTAAGTCGCCGATCATTGGGGCGAGGTCTGATAAAATTTACCCCTCGATTAGATTTAACATTATCTAATACCATCGTCTTCCAAGTATGAATTTTGTTGACATTCGATACAGATTGTGCAAAATTTATTATAAATCTGAAATAGTTTTATGTAATCTCTAAAAAAAACCTCAAGTAACAAAATATACAGTCTTTTCTGCTGTAACGGTTTAACTTAAAAAACCAACACTAAAATTTACGTATCAACTAAATCGAACTGGCAACCCTGGCCGAGTTGAAAATCTGCAAATTGCAGAGAAAATTATGTTCCATCCGAACATCCATCTCTGTTTACCCTCCATAAAACAACGAAAATTGAGAGAAAATTCACGAAAAAATATTTCTGGGATGAAAATCCAAGTGGAAAATCATCTATATCACTCCTTGTGCCACCACAACACCATCTTGAGTTTTCCCATCTTTAAAGTGTTCTCCTTTTTGGATTCTTCTGCTTCGGACTGTCTCTGAATGCGTGCACATGTATTTGAAGCGAATTACGATTTATTTTCCCGACAGAAGAAAAGCTCACACACAACATAAATCTCATACGAGAAAAACATAGGAAAAAAACAATCTTGGATCGCGCCGATGGAAAGACTTTTCTCACAGAATGTTTAAGGGGAAAAGTCATTTTTCATGTACTCGTTGCCGATTTTTCCACATCTTAACCAGTTTTTGATAGCTAGCCGCGTTTTCTCGTGTATTTTAAAAGGAAAAATTATTTTTTTTGCTCTGCTTTTCCTGTGGGGGAAAAGGTTTTATTTTTCAAAATATTTATTTTCGTTTGTTGTTTAACATAAACCGATCATTTGTTTAATTTTTGTTTAACAGCTCGCGCCCTTGAGGTTTTTTTATCTAAATGTAAAAAGACGACGCGAATCTTTAATTCGGGAGTCTTTAAATTTATCGAAATTTCGATTTTTTTTCTGTTCCATTTGGTGGTGCTTTTCCGGCGGCAAAGACCAGCTTCACCGATGAATACAGTTGAAAGCTAAATGGCCAAAATGAAGTTAGTGCTGGTGAATGCAACTGCCTCAAATGTTGCATGCAGATTAGTGTAAATAGTACGAAATAGTGAAGAAAATAGTGAACAACTAAAAATGTCCGTAATATATTCACGTAGCTGTTTATCCTACAATAATTGTTGTCGAACTCAAAGGATAAGATGAATATTGACTTCAAGATGCCATCGCGACGAAAAAAAAGATGATTGTCAGTGCGGTTTCTATGTTGCATAAAAAGTATAAAAAGAAAACAAGAATATATAAGTGAAACAAGAAGAAAGAAAAATAAAAAGTGTGTTTTTTTAGTGTTTTTGTGTGTTAATTTTTTATTTTAATTTAACTTTTTACTCAAAACTAAAACTAGGACTAACTTTTGCATTTCGTTAAACAACTTCAGTTTTCCTTTCTTCAAGAAACGTGTGGTAAGTCCTCGCAACATCGAACAAAAAGTGGAATTTTTTCAATTTTCCCCTGCTCCTTTTAGAAAATGTAAACACATAAATCAATTTGGTCCTCTCATCGCGAATGTATTATATATGTTTCGATGATTGCGTTAGTGGTAGTAGAGTTGTAACAATCTGTGCATATCGTGCAAGCTCCATTCCAGGCATGCCTACAGAAAGGTGATGAAGGCGCAAAACTTTTAAATTATATTTTTTTCTGTGTTTTTTTTTCCTTTCTCGATAAAACAAAAAAAAATATATGTATACGCCGTAAAATCCTTCTATAGTTACAACTACTACAAGTGTGCGTGTTCCACCTATCCAACAATATACATCACATGGCATTATTTTTATTGAATGTCTAGAAAATTGTTTATACAGCTTATCACCTTGATTCTACCTGAATTTTTTTTTATACCTTTATATTTTTGCGAACAGCTTGAAATTACTTCTTGACACGGCAGTGTTTTTTTATTTATTTTATTTCTATATTATTTCTTGTTTATTATTTTTTTTTTTCTTCTCTCTAAAATTTTATTCTGTATCGTGTTTTGATTTCGTGCCGTTGATTAGGGTCTACTAGAAAAAGTTTGATATTTACTCGCTTGTTAAGGTGCGGAATAAAAACTTTTCCTTTCTGATTTTATTATTGATGTTATGAAAATATTGTCGAGGTTTATTCATTTCTAAGAAGGAATGAATGAAATTATTACTGATTTCACTCAAAATGTACATATTACTTCGTAGAAAGGGTGGAGTGAAATCATTTTGGGTGGAGTAGTTTTTTGCAGTTCGACACGATATAATAAAGTTTGCAAATGGGCGGCAATGATGATTCTTCTGACAATATATGAACTATCTGTTGCATTATTAGACAATATATATTATTATATAAATGTCGCCAAATTTATTTAGAAAGTTATATTTTATATTATGTTCTATATAAAATTAAGTCTGAAAAATTACTGTCAACAAATATTTAAGGGCGAAGCGCTTTAAAAGCACAACCCTTCACATTGTATCAAAGTTTAACTCGCTTTAGATTGGTTGTGTAAATAAAAGAACGAATAGCAAACCGAAATTAAGTTATCGTTTATTTAAGTTTGCTTAAATAAGTTTCTTAATCAAACCAAAATAATCTACAACCATATGTATGGCTTTGTAAACGAAACGAAAACTATATACTCTATATACATCAAGCCAATCGAACTCCTATATTGTATTTTTTTGATGGATAACTCAAGCCCATGTGACACCGTTTGCGTTGCCAGTTCATCTCATAATATTTGATAGAATGATCTTAGGAATGTAGTAGCCTTGGCAAACTTAATCGCTACTGCCTTAGCTTATCATTCCATGGAAATAAAGGCTTTGTTACATACACGGGGATGTTGTACCTGCACCAGGCCACCAACTTGGCTCTTTCTCCTTGCCTATAGCTAACCTTTCATAAACGGTAAAACTCGACTATAAAATAATTACCACAATGAAAAGGGATTTATCATTTGAAAGATTCGCATTAAAAGACTGCTAAAACTTCTTCTTGTATGCTGGTAACTCTGTACTTAGCACATTGAATTCGAGTCCCATCTGTCATTCAATCGTTCACAACAGTTATTTGTATTAAACATATTTTTAAGGCCGATTTTTACAATGGATAAGTTAGCTAAACAAAGAGTTTGCCTTAAATTTTGTGTTTCAAACGAAAGATGTGCCAAATAGCTGAAGGTGTTACAGAAGACCAACGGTGAATACTGCATGTCAAAAACACGTGCATACGAATGGTATTGAGCAATGAACTTATTCTTGATTGGGATCGCACAAAATTCCATCCGAAGTAGGAACTGTCTTCTTATTAGCAAAAAGGAGGACCTAGAAGTGCTCGTTGTTTGCCCAAATTCTAGTTGACCTTTAACGTCTACGAATGCGAAAACACCGAGAAAAAGAGAAGATGGGGCTTGAAAACCATCGTATCAGTTTAAAAGAATTGTCTGGGACCATGTCACCACTGGTTCCTAAAGAATCAAATTTTTTTTACGATATATGAATGTCCAAGTACGGTATCGTATGATTCATTGCATAGTGGGTCAAAATCAAACAAAAGAGAGTGGTGATCAAACTGGCTGAAGCGCAACGGCTGGCCTGTTTCCGTATCACGTCACGCAATTTACTAACAAACTCGGAACTGTGCAATACTTGCTGAGTCTCCTTCATCGCGACTTTACTGCCCCCGGCATATTTGGGATATGAACCACAAATCAATTTTATGCCATATCAAAAGCCTTAAGGCCGGCGATACCTTCTCAATGAGGAAAATAGGATGATATTGAGGTATTTGTTTTGGGTAGAAGGAATAAAGCTAGACTTTTCCAACTTTAGGGTTTATGAATATATTTATTTAACATTACGAAAATAGCACCTGCTAGGTTGGTGTGAAAAATATTTCATTGAAAAATTCAATTTTTTAGACCATTATCTTCGATATGAATGCAGCAAAATTTTAAAAAAGAAAATATTTTGAAATTTATAAGAATGAAAAACAAAAAAAATTTTTTTTTAATTTTTTTTAATTTTTTTTTTAATAAAACGATTTTCAGGAGCGACATCAAAAATCCCTCTCATTCAAATAGAAAAAAATATTGTTAAAAAATATATTCCAAATTTCATGAAGATCGGTAAAGTAGTTTTTGAGTAAGATTTCCCGCAAAGTCGAAAGGAAGTCTTTGGCGGAAGTCTTAGCAGTCAGCGCCATCTTGTTTTAATCAAAAAAAAATTTATTTTTTAATGTTAAATAAATATATTCATAAACCCTAAAGTCTGAAAAGTCTAGCTTTATTCCTTCTACCAAAAAAAAAATACCTCAGTATCATCCTATTTTCCTCTGTTGTGAAGGTATCGCCGGCCTTAACCTGCAAAGCTTTTAACGACAGGGTTGACACAATAGACCAAATAAAATAGGTCGCAGTGCCCGCTAAGACGCCTTCTTAAAGAATGAATGAAATAAGACATGTAAAGAACCCAACAGTCTTCTTAATGGCACTCGAAAAACGAGCTGAAAGCCAAAAAAACACCGGAATATCAAAATCAAATATCTGCAAAATTAAAACTCTACCAAAATATCTAACCTTTAATTATTAAACTTATTATGTTGCAATAAGTATATTCAAAAGGTAATTAACTACATAATTGCCGAACATTTTTAATTATGCGTCTTTGTGAACAAAAAGCTGATCATCATTAGCAAGAAGAATAATCCTCTCTAAATACAAAGTTCTCACAGAGGCTAGTGAAGAATTAAAGGGGAGCAAATTATGAGATTTGTGGGAGATAAAATGCACGCGAAATTTACTGGAAAATTTTGGTCTACATGCAGAAGTGGTCCTAGAATGACGGAGCCAGTAACTTAAAGGCTTTTAATTATTATCTTCTTAAGGATTACTCTTAGGTTCAACGTTTGTTTTTAGAGCATGTAGTTGATAAAATACTCTTGCTTTTTAACGTAGCTCCTTTTATAGATTATTGCAAATAATCCATTTCATTGCATCCCATTTTCTTGAAAAAATAGGAAATTTTCAAAATACACTCATCCTTCGATTTATACGACTCAGTTTCAACGATTGTGTTTTTGCACGGTTATCAATTATCACCGGTCGGTCGGTAAACGGGTTTTAAATACCCAAACAGAGGATCACATAAACCTACTGTAGTAACTCGTCGTGCAATCGCATTTTGAAAACTTCATTGATTTGCTTCTTGTGTAGTAGAGGGAAATTGTCATATGATAGTGATGTAGTTGGGAAGTTGGATTTTTTTGTTTTTTTTTCTTTACATATGTTAATATAAAGCGAAAAAAAAAATTTCTGCAAAATCGGTCCTGTTCTGCACGAGAAAATTGCATAAATGTCCATTTTTGATGCATTTTGAGTGCATTGCTACACTATTTTTTTAATTTCTCCAGTTCTGTTGGTCGTAGAAAAATAAAATGAATGAATAGACTATCGAACTGATTTGGTATAAATACTTTAAAAATGAATCCTAACCTCAAAAAACCAAAATGTGTGAAATTTTGTTTTATTTTACTAAAATTGAAATAAATAACGGGAAAATAGGCGAATTTTGATAAAAACTTCCCAACTACTTTTTGTTTAATTTCCCTCTAATAGTGAGCTATTATAGAATTGGCTTGCAATATCTAAATTCGCAGATTCTTGCGTTTCAATACTATTTCGATATTTCAATCTCAAGAACAAGGCATAAGTTCTACGTTTAAGTTTTATTGTATTTAACCAACCTTGCCGACGTTTGAAATAGATTGGATGAAAATTCTTAACTTGTAACCGAAAATCATATTTTAACAAATTTTACAATTTCATCCTTAAAAAAGTCGATAGAAATGTGTAGCAATGTTTGTTCCTATATCATAGATTTTGTGCAATCTGCTGAATGATTGCGCACTATTTCAGATATTGAAAAGCTATTTGACGCCGACGAAATTGAAGATGCGGATATTGTGGATTTAATAAATCAAGCTCACGATGATATTGAAGGTGATGGATACAGACGAACTAGAGCATTTCAAACGTATTTTTCGAACAAAGAACTACAGTTAGCAAATGGCGACATTTTATCTCATGCCCTTGCATTTCATACCCCTATAGTCAGCACCTCTGCAGCAGTGACTATGAGAATCGAAGATGAAGCAGTCCTGATCTCATTTTATGCATTGCTTTAATAAACATATCTTTAAGTAATATTTTAGACCGTTCTGAATGACTTACGATACAATACAGACAAACCAACTACCTCGACTTTTCGTGTATCGTCACTGCATGGTTAGTACAGCTCCTAGAGATTTCTTCTGAAAAAAAAATTGTAAGTTAATGAAATTTGGAATGGTGGGAGTTTAGCAATAGGAGAAAAGGTAACCGTTGAGTTCCGGGCCGTACTGTGTGAAAATCAAGAAAAAAACTCGATTGAACGAATTTTCCGACGTTTTCCCGGCCGTAACTCGGGACAAACGTCGAAATCAAGAGAAAAAAATAAAGCTATGAAAATTCTCGACAAAAAAGGTCGTATAAGGTTTTTCCGGAAAACCTCACGTTTGATCGGAAAATGGAGGGTAAAGAAAAAAATTATGAAAAATTATTTCGAATTTACATTATTTTCTTTATGCAGGGTTTCCCACCTAAAGTTACAAAGCGGCCGGCTATGGACAGATTTTGGATAGACGAACAAAAAATCGTATGGGAGGGTAGGGAAATCGTAACGGTTTAGCCGCTTGGCCGTTTTGAATTTTTTTTGTAGAGGTTTACATATCACCCTGTATTTTTGTAACCCTATGACCTACTTTCATGAATAAGGTAGCAGTATACGCAGAAGCTTCTACCCGACCAACTTCCAGAGTTATGGGTTATCAAAGTCAAAATTTGGTTTTTTTAACTGAAAAATTATTTCGAATATGCATATTGCAAATATTGAAAAAGTTGCTATATTTATTTCCATTCAGTTTGGTCTCTAGGGGCAATGCTTGTCAAAATTGGCCACCACCTATCGTATCCTTCCTTTAATTCGGCGGGTAAATAGGATTCGTTGCAAAACTTTTCTTACATTTTTAAAGGGAGCGTGGCGCCAACATCAAGTGGACATCGAGCTAATGTGTGCTGTAACAAAGGGACGGTATGAGTGGGCTCCACTACAATCTCTAGAAGTTCACCCAAACACTGGCTTCGGCAAGCCACATCGATGTCATTGGTAGAAGATATGCCAGTGCTGTTCGAGACGCCTTCATCCAGATCAACATTGCTCCATAATCGTACCTAGAAGAATGAATAAAATGATAAAACATGCTCTGATGGAAGAGACAATAGCCGTGTTTTCTTTTTCTGCTAGTTTTTACTCGTATTTACTTGGAACTACTCCTGCTCTTACAGAGGAGTAGATAGGTTTTACTTAAATCGACAAATTTTGCGTTTCTTTAATTTTTTGCTCCAGAGTACTTGAAAGTAGAAAAGGAACACAGCTAATGAGTACTTGAAAGTAGAAAAGGAACACAGCTAATGATGATCTTTCATATATTCTTTCAGGAATTTAAGGATTATATTAGCTTTGTTTCTTTACGCAAGTTTGGGATCCTCCGGGATCAAGAATTCGCACGAACGTACAGTTTTTTTGTTTCTTTACTTTCGTGAAATGCCAAAATGAGGGGAAATTACGTGACAAGATCGCTTCCCCTATTGCAATAATTTTCACGAAGTATTTTGCTTGGGTACGTAGGCCATTTTTTCTTGTATGTTTTACCGAATGTCAAATGTGACTGGCATTTCAGTTGTGAATTTGAAAAACGTAAAACTACGCATGCTACCTTCCTTTTTTTCACTAATGTTCATTTTTTAGCTTTTATGACTGAATAATTAAATCTTTTCTTTTTAGTTTATATCACTGAATTAAATCTTTTCTAATGACATATAAAAAAAAATAAAATGACATTTTATTTTTCTTCTTTTTATAAAGAATTTGCACGAATGTGTTTCTTTACTTTTTCTTTCTTGCTTGAACTTTCTCCCACCACACGAGCAAGTTTTTTCACGAACATTTTTTGCATGAATAGTAAAGAAACAGAGCTATTATTTCCAGCTCCAACGGTTTTATAACGCAAGGCTTGCTGCCTATAGGTACTATTGTCGATTATAATCATTAAGTGTAATTTCGGACAGCAAGCTCTAGTGGGAAATGTAGCAGAGAGAGGAGTGAAAGAACTGCAAAATTTCTATAAAGAGGAAAGACAAGAAAGAAGGAAATTTATCTAGGTGGGAGAAAACAGAAAAACAAAAGACCATGCCGTGGTGTAGATTCGAAACACGGACCTTTGAAGTGGTGGGGCCTAGACTACCACCTGTTAATTTTATGAGAAAAGCTAGTTTGTGGTCTCGTGGATTACATAAAAGAATTTGTATAATTAATGTCCCATTTGGGGTCAGTACATGTAGGTCCGACATGTGCACAATATAGACTCATGTGATAAATTATCACCTTAGTTTAATCGTACTGGTCGCTGCATAAGCAAAATGCGCAATGACGACCGACATTGGCAGTATCCACACAAAAGATCTCCGTGTGCAGTAATACCTTAACGCAGGAACCGGGCAATTTTGGATGTTAAAGCCCAATTATAGGGTGCGGTCAAAAAGTCAGCTAAATGCGCAGTCACTTGATGTTGAATGCCGAAAATGCACAGCTGATTTGCAGTCACTGTGAAATTAAACCAAACGCGGGCAATTTTTTTACAGTGGTTTTTACTCATTGGACGACTAAATGCACGAAATGCGCATTTAGCTGACTTTTTGACCGCACCCATAATGAACGGATTTGAGTGCAACAAAACGGATTGAACTGTCAAATCTGTTTTCCCAGCACACATTTTAGACCTAACCGATTAGGAATGAACGCATTCAAGCCGATTCGTTCGGATTTGAGAACATTCGTTTTTTAAAGATTAGAAATTGCCTCATTGAACTGTCAAAAATTTGATAATCATAACGTTAATAGTAAGTGCAAAAATGTTTACCGGCGAACATCTTATCAACGAAGTTTAAAAGTATGAAATTATTTATAAAAAAGCCAAAAGTACAATTTAGCGTAAATTTAGCACTTTAAGTAACTTTAGTGCTAAATTAATAAACTTTGTTGTTTTAATCCGAGCAGATGCGTTATTATAACTAGTCAATTTCCTATCCGATCCAATGCGTTTTTTTGAAATTCCAATCCGCTCAAATCCATTCATTATGATTGGGCCTTAATAGTCCAGTAAAATAAGGAATTCACTTCGGAATTCGCGGACTTTTTTTCATTCTTTTCTAAATTGTATCAATAATGTCACTGGAATCTATATCTTTTAATGTAAGCTAGCTCTGATGTGTTACATAATTCTTTAATCGTTGTTTATAACATGATTTTGTAAAAAGGGGATAGGTATTCTTTAAAAATCATGCTAAAATAAAATTCTATATCTCATGCTATTATGACTGCGATTCGGCCAAAAACTTTTAACTCGCTCCTGCAAGTAATGCTTCGTCGAAAACTTGGATCAAGATACGTTATAGATACGCAAACGTAAGAAAAGTTATAGATGGGCTGACGCAATATATGTTTCATCATTCCGCCATTTTGGATTTTAACGATCATATTCGTAATCGGCGACCTCGAAAACACCCTATTAGCATATTTCCGGTTTCATTCTTTTATATTTAGCGCACAATACAATCGCATTTAATTTTGCAATAATTGTTTATAATTGCAACAATAAGAAAGTAGCGGCATTTTTTAATGAATGAACTCTTATTCGTAGAGCATTTACAACAATTTAAAAAAAAGTTCGAAAACGATACGAGCTGTCACACGGAATTGCGAAGTTAAGCCCGTTTTTTGCCGTATTTTACTGCACTATAAAGTCTTCCAAGGATTTAAGGTGGGTGCAGCCCTACCAGCAAACTAGGTTTGGACTAATCATTTGCCATACCTAAAAATACACAGATCGTAGGTTCTAAGAGAAAGCAGGCCGGAGTTCATATAGACCAGTGGTCGGCAGACCGTCGATCGCGATCGACCGGTCGATCTTTAAGGTTTTCTTGGTCGATCGGAAAAAATTTTCCATAACATATATTTTTCTATTCTAGACAAAATTTTGACTGCATTTTGCAATTTTTATCATTCTATTCTAAAAAATTATACCCGAAAAAATCCATGTTCTATCCTAAAAATGGTGCCTTTAAAATGCAGAATTTTCGACGGGCAAATAATTTTGACCTGTAAAGGGCTGAGAAAATAATAAGAAATTTAGTTGAGACACAACCCATTCAATAAATGTGTACCAAAATATTTAAAAAAGTTCTCATTCGATTTGAATATGTGAAATAAAGTGTGAAATAAAAATGTAGAATTTGATGTCAGTAACATTCAAAATATATTTGAAATGACTTGTTGATACGTTAATCAGTAGGCTTTGCAAATTTTAGTTTTAAAAAATAGTTGAGCTTTTGCAATCTCCATTAGTATTCATTTTATATTGAAGTAAGGCAGTGTAGTGTGTCAATTTAAAAGTGTGTTTTGGTTTTAATCGTTAGAATAAATTAATTTATGATTTTAAAAAGGTGGTCGATTTTAAGACTAAATAATTTTATCTGAGGTGATCTTACTACTGAAAAGTTTGCCGACCACTGATATAGACGAACAATGGTATGCGAAATCTACATTCCATTATTAACAATATCTAAAAGCAACTTTATTTACACCTCAAATAGTATCTCATCGCTCAGTATAAACCACGTGGTTATCAATGAACTCTGTTTTTTATAAACACCTCATTTATGTAGTGTAGGTGTAGCTATCAATCCATCATCGCAAATAAAACATGACTCTTGATCTCCAGTTTGTAAATAATAACATGGTTATAAGTAATTCATTGAAAATTTATCATTTTGCTAAACAATCTCGACTTCAGTGTGGCAAAATCCTCAAAGTATGTTTTATTATTATTTTTTGGTCGAAGCAGCAGCACCTGCGGTCTACAGTTTGGCGTGTCTTGAAGCCATTTTTTTAAACTAGAAAATGTTATATTTTGCATATTTTAAAGCCCCAAAATGCCATAAATCATTCTTTCATGAAACATTCCTGCAATTGCCCAGTTTTTAACTTCTTCAAATAACATATAAGATTTTTATCACAAAATTGCTAATTTAATTTTTTTTGTACTCTCTTTGCAGGCTTTATCTGACTAAAAAAAATTTCTTTAAGGTAAGTCATGCAATCTCCTAATTAATTCCCGCATTGTGCTCGCGACTGTTACAAATGATAGCAAATTGCAAATTCCTATCTTTGCGAGCGTTCATAATTCTTCTGCGAGATTAATTACGCTCCGAAAGTAACAAAATGCTCATCCCTGTAGCTCAGAAGTAATACAGGCAAAATGAAAAGATTTTTCTTTGTTTTTAATCTGTACGAAAAAAAAATTATTCTCACATAATTATAAATATCACTCAAGTGCCCAAAGAGCATAAAACATAAGAACACAATAAATAAAAATAGAAAATGATTAGAAGAAAAACTTTGAGAGGAAAAAATGTTCTTTTTGCTTTAAAGATAAAATTCCAGGGCAGCCAACACGTTCTGTGTGGGCTTAGCATTTTCAGCAAGCAAAGCTGCGAATAGAACACGTTTCCTAGCCATTTGCTAGAGCTCTAGGAAAAACTTAGCAAAGCGCGCTGATATGAAGCCAGTACGAGTTCAGAAAGGATAAGACGATCGCAGCGAGAATTTTTCTCGTTTTTATTCTACTTTTGATGTCTTAAGCCTTTGCTGGATTTTAATCAAATACGAATTTTTATTGCACATTTTTCCCCGATGTGAATTTATAAGAAATGCATTTTTAATGAATGTTTTATTTACTTTCATTTAAAATTAGAATTCTTTTGCGTGAGGTGCATCTAAAATAAAATTTATATATTTTTCAGCATTCAAGATTCTTCTGGTTTCTCAGATAGTTCATTTAAGCCAATCATAATTTTTTTACATATAAAATATAGTAGTAATGTAATCACTCATGTCTACCTTCTTCAGCTATTGTATATACCAGAGCTCAAATTATACAAATAATTTTGTACGATATTTGATGAGGTTTGATAAATAAAAAACATTTCATTGGTTTCTTTCATATTTGTTTTTAATCTCAAACTTCTATAGACCCTCCTTTTTGTTTTATTATAAAAAAATAGTTTTACTTATTTCTTACTTATTGAGTATTAAATTTACTTCAGACGATTATGTTTTGCGATCGTACTTTTCGGTACTTTGTTGTGAAGTACCTTTTGGAGTAGGCGCTGTGGTACCCCTGAACCATCTGGATACCACAATTGTGATCCTCAGTGGTCTACATTTAGTGATACTGTCGATAGTTCTTGGCATTTTTGCAAAATGGGCGCAATTAAATCAGAAGTTATTCATCATAGTCCATTCTTCATATTTTTTTTCTAATATATAACAATTTTCTTCAAATTAAATATTGTTAAAGTATGCATAGTTTTGGTGAGTTTGGTTTCGTAAGTGTAGATAGGTCCAAGGCTTTTGATAGAGTAAGACACTTTGACAAAACTCCAAGCTATTGTTGTCGACTTAGTTCTCAAGAACTGGTGTGAAATTCTTTTCTGACCTATGATGGTATGGTATGGATGATGTTGCTTGAAACTAAAAGCCATGCCATTCCGTACGGGATCTCCAAGGGCTCCTATCAGCTGCTCTAATTCTAATCTTGCTAAATTACCTATTCTTAGCCGGCTTCAATCAGCTTCATAGCTTGGCTAATATACTGGTTGAGTCATTTAGAGTTTTTTTTCATTTGATTTTTTTCGACAGACCACGTGTGACTGGTGTCATGCTGTCATCTTATTTTAATTCAGTATAGTGTTGTGCGATTTTCAAAAAATAAAATCAATTTTGGAAATCGATTTTTGGTTTTAATGAAATCGATTTTTCTATAAATTGGCCTTAAAAAATCGATTTTTTAAAAATCGAGTACAATATTTAAAGAAAAATTACATTTTTTGATAAAATTTTTATTAAATAATAATAGTTCACTATATTAAAAAAAATAAAGCCATTTCAATAAATAATTCATTGTTATAAAAAATAAAGGCATCCAGGCAGGCTTGGTGCTTATTTGGTATTTTTCGACAAAACTTAGGTGAAAAGGTACGAAATAGAGCCAATTTTAACATCAAAATTGCTTATAACTTCAAAAGTAAAGGCCGTAGCTTAAAAATTGTTCAGACATTATTCATCGGAAATTGCCCAAGCTTTCCAATTTTGGAAAAAAATTATAGGTTAACTACGTATTTTTTGGAGCAAAAGGTGGTTTTAGTTGAAATTTTAGTTAAAAAAACAAAATTTTGACTTTGAACTAACATATTTGACTGAGGTTTATGGTGTCGATATCATACATTAAAGAATGTACATTTCTATAAAACATGAGCCTAATTACGTCGCTCTACGATAAATAGTTGAGGAGTAATTAAAGTTTAAGTAAATTTAGAAATGCTTCAAACGTCTTTTTTTAAACCGAGTAAAAATAAAACTCGCCGCGGCTAGCATGCATCAGGTACGCACTAGCATGCACGGCGCCACAGCTAGCACGCTTAGCGAACAAATGCGCAGTGCACATTTAGTGGATAAGTCCGATAGCCCTTCTGAAAAACAATTTTTTTCTCCAAATATACCCAGGAATCATCCCTTAACGTATTAGCATCTTAGACGGGAACACCCTGTATAGTGAGAAGTAAGGTGCAATTGATGATTACGATTCTCTAATAAAGAATCGATTATCGAAAATCGTATCGGCTGGAAAAGAAGCGGAAAACCCCGATTTTTTTACACGAAAAAATCGATTTCGTCTTAAATTGATACAGAATCGCACATCACTAATTCAGTAATGTTTGACAATTCATCCCAATTTGTAAGACCGTTAAAAGCCACGTCTTTTACTTCAATCTTGGAGCTTGAAAAAAACACGTCCTTTTGAATTAACGATTTCTTAAATTCTGATTTTATTTGACAAGAAAAAATACAAAACAATTCGCTCGGCCTGCTAAGCATTTTACAATAAAAATAACAACAAGTTAAAAATTCTTAAAACTAAATTATGTTCGTTGCCCTTTCGGCGCATACATTTCAAAGACTCACACCGCAACAACGTATCCAAATTATTCAGCTGTATTACGAAATTCAGCGTTCTGTGAAAAATGTTTTTCGTGCATTTCGAACAACATATGATGTGCATCATCGACCTTCCGAGCCCACTATTGCCAATACCATCCGCAAATTTGAGTCTCAGTGTACGTTATGGGATGATACGCGAAATGAGGCCGGACAGAACCTAACCGACAATGGGCGCGTTTAGGCCCGAGTTATTTTAACTCTGTTAAATTAGCGCTGTTAACTTAGCACCGTTTCTAGCATGCCATTTGACAATTCTCATTTTACAGCTAATAACAGGCAAAAATAATAACATTTCCCATTTTACAAATAATAAAAAGCTAAAAAATGAATAATAATAATAAAACCTTCATTCTGTATTGAAATATTTCTAAATTATTTGCTTACAACAAAAAATTACAAGCAAACGTCAATTCATTTTGGCTGTGCTAAATTTTAGCTAAGCCAAAAAGCAGAAATAAGTTAGCTAACAGCGCTAAAAAAAATTGCTGTTTATGCCGTTGTTAACTTGGCTAGCTCAGTTAAATTAACTTCGGTCTAAACCCGCCCAATGGCGAGCGCTACCGCACCATGATAACGGACTTTTTGTTGCCTGAAATTGAAGCCCGTGATAGTCCAAGAGCTAGTGACAGAATTGCAAAGTGATTTTGTAGAGGATGGGCCTTTGATATAAGGTAGATTAGGTAAAGCACAACCGATTAAAAATATTCGCCAGTTCGAGTCTACTTAAGTTTTAATTTTATGAATTTTTGAACTTGTCGATTTTTTGACCATGAAAAAAGTGATATTGCAGAGGATGGGATTTGGTATATAGGTTAATTGGGTTGCCCCCAACACATATTCCGATTCCCATCTCGTTTGGAGGTTAGGTTTGACTTTTGGGAATTTTTGAACATGTCGGTCTGATCAAGATGGACAAAGTGATATTGGAGAGGATGGGGTTTGGTATAATGGTGAGATAGGCCACCAAGAACCCTAATTCAGCTGCCCATCTCATATGCAATCACGGTTGCGATTTTGGCGGCTTTTAATTTTGTGGCCATTTTCGGTATGACCCAAGTGATTTTGTAGGAGATGGGATTTGAATATTAGGGTTCGTTACAACATCTACAATACATATCCACTTGCCCATCTCTTTCCCAGTTGTAGAAACCCTTGCCATCTCCAGTTGAAGTTGAAAAATCGTAAAATCTAGTTTTATATAGCAAATTGAGTTAAAATGGATGTATATACCCCTCTAGTGGCATATTTATGTTATATATTTCAGATATTATGAGTAGTTGTGTATTGTATATACAAACATACATTATAACCCGGCCCGCTGGGTGCGGGCGTGCAGTGTGCACCGCACGCGGGCGGCACTTTCAGGGGGCGGCAAACACAACAATCTCGTGATCGAACTCATTTTCATCATTTGCACCTAGGTTCTTTTTAGAATGCCATAACAATTACATGTATTGATCTCCTTTAAAAATAAACCGATAAACCGAAAACGTTCAAACCACTTAAGAAGGATCGATCTCTGAAAATAGTATAATATAAGGACAGAGAATGTAAAATTAAATTCCCATGATAGAAGTCAAATTTATTCTGTAAATAAAAGTTGACATTCTAATCTGATTATAATTATTGCCAAAATTTTAAAGCAGTTTGACGTCTAGTTATGGAGAATTATCCATTTTTATGTGCAATAAATTCCCACGTTTAATATCATTTTTACTCGACCTTTACTTGAATATTGAATACTAATTACTCGAATGCAAGACGTCCAATGTTTTTTAAAAAATTTTATTGAATGTATGAGATATCAATAAATAACGTATTCAAATTTCAGATTTTTAATTTGGAATATGCTCCTTCAATCGATCTTCCTTAAGATAATTTTAAAGAGAACTCCCCGTTGTTCCATGTAGAGGAAAAACCAAATAAAAAAAAACGATTTTCCCATTCGCTCTGGTTGTTTAAAAGCGCAGCTTTTTCACTCATGCTGCGGGCTCCGTTTGCTTCTTAAAGCCCGGGACACACATATCCGAACCGTGCCTGCACCGCATGACAGCCGTGTGTTGGACAACACACGGAGAGAAAATAAACAAGTAAAATTTGATGCGGTGCGGACATGGAGACGCGGACTGACTGGTAAGATTTTACTTGTTTACTTTTTCTCCGTGTGTTTTCCAACACACGGCCGTCACGCTGTGCGCAAATGTGTGTCCCGGGCTTAAGCCGGCTCTTCACGATGCGGTGAACGTTTCATTCGAATATTGGCTTCCAACGTTGGACGATTTTCGGCGAAAGTAGACCTCCTATCGAAAAAAGTTAAATATAAAAGTTGTAGGTAATAAAAAGATCTACAACTTTTGTACAAACCATTTTTTCCACCTTACCAACTTCCAGAGCAATGAGTCATCAAAGTCAAATTTTGGGTTTTTTTAACTAAAATTTCAACTAAAACCACCTTTTTCTCCAAAAAATACCTAGTTAACTAATATTTTTTTTTACAAAATTGGAAAGCTTGGACAATTTCTTATCAATAATGTCCGGACAATTTGTATCCTACGGCTTTTATTTTTGGAGTTATAAGCAATTTTAACGCTAAAATTGGCTCTTTTTTTGTGCCTTTTCACCTAAGCTTTGCCAAAAAGTACCAAATAAGCACCAAATAAGGCAAATTTTAACATCAAACTTGCTAATAACTTCAAAAGTAAAGGCCGTAGCGTAAAAATTGTCCAGACAATATTGATAGGAATTGTCCAAGCTTTCCAATTTTGCAAAAAAAATATCAGTTAACTAGGTATTTTTTGGAGAAAAAGTTGTTTTTAGTTGAAATTTTAGTTAAAAAAAACGAAATTTTGACTTTGCGACTCATTGCTCTGGAAGTTGGCTAGCTGGATCCTTGATTTTGACAGTTTTAGATAGGTGGGAGTATTCTACGTACACTGGTATCCTATTCATGAAAATAGCTCAAAGGGTTACATAAATACAGGGTGATATGTAAACCTCTACAAAAAAAATTCAAAACGCCCTAGCTGCTAAACCGTTAAGATTTACCCCCCCCCCACCCATACGATTTTTTCTTCGTCTATCCAAAACCTATCTACAGCCGGCCGCTTTGTAAGCTTACAAGGTATACACCCTGTATAATCATCAAAATGTTTTTTTTTCCATCAACCAATTTTTCTCAATTAAACTGAAAATATTGATGGAACGGAGATGGGATTGAAAATGTAACATTTGGCAGATGCCACAAGCCTATGGTCCAAATCTTGGGTTCTACAAAATCACTTGGGTCATACCGAAAATGGCCACAAAATTAAAAGCCGCCAAAATCGCAACCGTGATTGCATATGAGATGGGCAGCTGAATTAGGGTTCTTGGTGGCCTATCTCACCATTATACCAAACCCCATCCTCTCCAATATCACTTTGTCCATCTTGATCAGACCGACATGTTCAAAAATTCCCAAAAGTCAAACCTAACCTCCAAACGAGATGGGAATCGGAATATGTGTTGGGGGCAACCCTATTAACCTATATACCAAATCCCATCCTCTGCAATATCACTTTTTTCATGGTCAAAAAATCGACAAGTTCAAAAATTCATAAAATTAAAACTTAAGTAGACTCGAACTGGCGAATATTTTTAATCGGTTGTGCTTTACCTAATCTACCTTATATCAAAGGCCCATCCTCTACAAAATCACTTTGCAATTCTGTCACTAGCTCTTGGACTATGATGTTGGCGATATTTGGTTTCACAAGACGGTGCTACGGCACACACAGCACCCGAAACAATGGCTTTATTGAGAAATCATTTTGGTGAGCACGTAATTGCTCGTATCGGACCTGTCAACTGGCAGCCTAGATCGTGTGATTTCACACCCCTGGATTTTTTTCTTTGGGGTTATGTCAAGTCCAAAGTCATCGTCGATAAGCCAGCTACGATTCAAGAATTGGAAGCCAACATTACTCGCTTAATTCGCGAGAAACTGGTAGCAATGCAGGAAAGAGTGATGGAAAATTGGACCTTCCGAATGGACAACCTACGGAGGAGTCGCGGCCAATATTTAAATGAAATTATCTTTAAAAAGTAAATTTCATAGATTGTTCTTTCGGGTCATAATAAAGATTCCGACATCCAATTCTATTTTAAATGTTTTATTTAAATTAGAAAAAAAAAGTTCTAAATGACTCACCCATTATTATCACAGTTGTAGGAGTAACGCAGAGTCCCACGCCTCTGATAGTATGTAGCCTACTACAAAATAACAGATCTACTTTCTTCATGACGGCCAACTCATTTCCAATTCAATCCACAAGGACACATCAGCACTTTTGTTCCCTCGGTTCTGGTGGACGATCTAGAAATTGAAATTTTTTATTTTTTTTTCAAATTCCTACGATGGGCATTTTAAATAAAGTACCGAAGCATTGCGTATGTTCGCAAGAAAGTACATAAAAAAATCTACAATTTAAAAAAAAATTTTACCCTACGATGATTTGGCATAAAATGACGGCAATTTTAATGTTTTTCGAAAAGTGCCAATTGTTGCCGTAAAAATCAAATTTTGTTTTTGAAATTTCAACCACGTATTTGTAGCATCAAAATACACATTTTCTTAAATTTTTAAGAAAATCCGACTATTCTCCCGTTATTTATTGCATTTTTAGTAAAAAAAAAACAAATTTCATACATTTTGGTTTTTTGAGGTTAGAATTCAATTTTAAAGTATTTATACCGAATCAGCTCGATAGTCGATTCATTCACGAGTATTTCTCAATTTTTTTTTTACGACCAACAGAACTGGAGAAATTAAAAATATAGTGTAGCAACGCACTCAAAATGTATCAAAAATCCACATTTATGCAATTTTCTCGTGCAGCAGTCCCGATTTTGCAGAAATTTTTTTTTTCGCTTTATCTTAACATATGCAAAGAAAAAAAAAGAAAAAATCCAACTTCCCAACTACTACATCATAACTTTGCTTTTTTTTGTTTAATTTCCCTCTACTAAAATTATTCTACACACCAAAAAGTGTGTTGTATTTTCATAGCTCAAAAGTGTATTGTTACTCCTAAAGTGTGTTAATAAATGTTAACCCTTTAATCGGCAAGATAGAAATAGCATGTTTTCTATTATGAGAATTTTGGTTTTAGAATAATTTTTGTACGAGAAACACGAATCCAAAGTTCGTTTGCCGATATTTTTTTTGGTTTAGCCACCAGGTGCAAAAGGTGGAAGACCGTCTGCAGACGGTCTTGCCGGGGTAAGGAAAAAAAATTAAACATATTTGTAGTAAGAAAAAAACAAAATTTATTCAAATAAAATACTGAATTCATTGAGGTAAACAAGTAAGTAATGATAAATAATGAATCACTTATTCACGTGGTAGTGTTTAAAGCAGTTTTTGGCTTTTGAAAAACATAAGTGAACGTTACATTTGGTACAAAACGTGTGCGTATCTGACTTTTTACATAATTTGCACGACTTTTTCGACCCCCATTCAGGAAAATGGTTCATCTCGTCGTACCTTACACTCTCCACCGGATGAACTGCTCTTTTACCAATATTACTACCGCTACTAGATGGCTGTGGTAGGGATGATGGACGACCAACGGGTCTTTTTTCAGCAGAAACACAGAGTTCTTTCGCCATTTTCAAACGAAATTGACACATCGACATGTCTTTTTCCTTTTTGTCAATCTCAGAAATATCACAATTTTTTTCAGAATTCACTCTTCGATAGAGAACGAAAGCGTTAGTTATGGCCATATCCAGAAGATGGTAAAAAATCCTAGTTGCCATATCCATTGTTTTTATATGAAGTCCATTACGACCCATATATGAATCCATCAAATCAACTCCTCCCATGTGAGAGTTATATTCACGAATGATTTGTGGACATTCAACTTCAATATATTTTTTGGTTTTTCGGTTATAGCGAGGGATTTTTGATGCTTGACGGACGGCATTGATTTTTAGAAAAGGTTTCGTACCAAAATATGTCGAACACAATCTCACATTTTTTGTATCTTTCCACAAAACTGTACTGATATCGATACCGTACGCTGAACCAAACGAATTCGACTGAATAACCTCGTACTTGGTTTTTCAAATCTCTATCTTTTTCTCTTGGCAATTTGCAGTTTGGAATTCGATTGGATCTGACAGTGCCAAGAGAAAAACTACCACGAGCTCTCAAGTAAACTAGAAGTGGGAAGGATGTATAAAAGTTGTCAAAGTAGATGATATGATTGACAAAATTTGGAACCGTTTGTGACAACCTGATTACAACATTTCCTGTTGATCCTATGTTTGGTGTACCAGGCAAAATAATGTCATCATTCTGAGCTCCAGTGTATAATTCAAATCGGTAGGAGTAACCATTGCTGTCACACAAAACAAAAAACTTTACTCCCCATGGATGTGGTTTGTCCGGTAAATACTGACGTAAATGATGACGCATTTTAGTTGAACGCATCTGTTCGTCTACACATAATCTACTATTTTTTGGAGTTGAATCAAAGCGTTGAATCAAGTGTTCCGCAACCTTCCTGATTCTAAATATGGGATCATACCCTGGTTGACCTTTTACTACACGTTTCGATTCATCGTTAAAGGATAAATGTTTCTTTATCCCTTCAAATTTTTTCAATGCCATGCACTCTGGTATATGACGAAATCCAAATTCACCCCAGTGTGACTCCATGTTTGGGTAACGGAAAAGTGACATAAATATCAGAATCCCAATGTAATGACGAATCTGCACGGCATCAACGTTAAATTGTGTGCTAATGTTTTCTACACGTGCAGCTCGATTCGTTTCCAGAACTAGATTTTCGACTAATTCATTAGTAAAAAAATAAGAAAAAAATCCAATGGGATTTGTAGGACTTTCACTTCAGGTGGCAAATCAGTTTTTCCACGAAATACAACTTCGTTCACATGCAACTGCACTGACTTTTGATGCCATAAAATGTTCTAACATGTGGCTCTGGAGTTGATTCTGCTACCACTGACGTTGTAGCTAGCATCTCTAAAGTTGGTTGTTGTTTTGATACAGCAGCATATTGTGCTGGTCCATCACTAATTGTACTTACATTTAATGATAAAGTAACTGCATCTACAAAGACTGTGGTATTCAATACTTTTAAGCAATCACTTATCATTGCATCATATTCAGGTGTGATATCATGACAAGCATAATCGGGATCAAGTACGCTGTCATCATAATCTTCTTGAATTTCGTCTTCACTGGGAATGGACTGCATTAACAGTTCAATTTCCTCTTCAGTCATGGAAGAAAGATTGAATTTTTTTGATTCTCCGTAGCGTCGACATTTTTCTACTTCTTCTTCCATATTGAAAACACCTTTGTTAAACAATAAAAACGTTTGTTTCAGGTAAATAAAAGAGCAAAAGAGAGGTAAAATAACTCAAAGATACAATTTCATTCAATTACGTTGGTGGAATTTTTTTTTCCTTAGACCGGCAAGACCGTCTTCAGAAGGTCTTCCCGAAATGCAAAATTTGTTCACAAATTTTTAATTATTACATAAAACTAATAACAAATTATTAAAATATACATTACAGCAACTTACCAAAAAAATTCCGAACACGATTGAGTTACTGGAAAGTACTTTTTTTTAATTTAGAATATATAAAAAAATCGCTAATAATTTACGTGTCTGTTCACCAAAAATCGTACACTTAAATGACTGTAACTATCAAACGAATCAAGTTACCACGTTCAAACCGCCACCGTTTGAATCGTACATTTAATACGAAAAACGCCTTTGTCGATCTGAGTGGAAAAAAACTTTGATTTAGAAAATAATTGGGTCAGGGTGAAGACCTTCCATAGACGGTCTTGCCGATTAAAGGGTTAAGTTAGTGGTTTGAACGCACTTAAGTGTGTTGTATAGATTTCAGGTCATAATTCACGACTTATTTTTAACACAATAAAAAGTGTGTTATAATTTTAACACGGAAGAGCGCGTCAATTGCAAGATAAACTGTGTTAAAACAACACACTTTTTCTTGACAACACAATTAGGTGTGTTGAAAAATACACTTTGGTGCGTTAAACAACACATTTTGTGTGTTAAAAAACACACTTCAGTGTGTTACACCTTTTACAGTGTAGTGAGTATATGCTAGCCATTAATCCGCGCTGTCCTATGGTACTGGACATTAAGCAAACAGAAAATCAGCTCAAACCTTCAAAAGCAAAATTTGTTTTTGGTCTGTAAGGACCATGTATAGTTGCACACATAAAACTAGAGAAACTACGATATCTGGGACATGCTGCACGAACCTCACCTCTAAATATAACCAGAATGTTCAATAGTACACGAAACAGAAAACTATAACACTCCGAACTAAATCCCTTTGTATAGTCGACGGCTCTATCACTGAGTGCAATGTCGGACAGCAAAGTCTTCTTGGACAGAGAAAAATGAAACAACTGACAATGGCAAAACGCGGTTTTATTCCGCCGGCTCCCATCCAATACAATCGTAACAAAACTCTGGCTTCGGTGATTCAATAGGAAATGGCTTTTTCGCCTATTTTGCTTTCAGGGATGACAAGAGAAAGTATCGGGAATTTCTGTGGAAAAGGAAGGCAAGAAAGAAAAAATGTTATCTGTGGCGAGAAATAAAAAACGAAGGACCATGCTACGGAGTGAATTCGAACCACGAACTCTGGT
This sequence comes from Thereva nobilitata, assembly GCA_963855945.1. Lineage (NCBI taxonomy): Eukaryota > Metazoa > Arthropoda > Insecta > Diptera > Therevidae > Thereva > Thereva nobilitata. The sequence continues at coordinate 106,524,681 of OY979695.1, read as the reverse complement.
ATAGTCGGTGTAGTCGGGCGCCATAAACCCTAGGCTGCCGAGGTCGGCAATAATTAAACGACCAAAAAATAGGTGGATAGGTGACGTGATGTGCTTGAAGGTAAACGAAAACTTCGTATAAAGAAATGAAGGAAACTAGCAAAACATAGGGATGGTTGAGAGAAGAGACTTCAACAGGCCTGAGTCCTACAAGTGCTGTTTAAAGTGTCATTTAGGTAGAGGTAGCATTTAAATTGTAAAATGCTTATCTAAACATCTTTAAAGCCATCCTGAATTGATAAGGAATTAAATGGGTAACGAATAGAAATATCTAAACTCCGGTGGACAACATTCTATTATAGCATCTGCTCGTATAGAATTGGAACTTCTTTCAGATAATACTGCTGCCCTTATTAACGCATTAGCATTGTTTCTATGGGGCAGGTTTTAGCTCAGTTTGTGCACTAATGTGTGGCCTGATACTTGATAATGAGTTTAATCAGCATAAGGTGATATTTGAGTGTCAATTAGTGTGAATTTGCGATATTAAATTCCTCAAATGGCATTCTACAAAAGCAAAATTCGCATGAAGTGCACGAATGTTACAAAAATCTTAACTTTTGTAGCCGACCGCTACAAATTTATTTTGAGTTTTCTTCGGTGAATGATGATAAAATTAACATTACAAAAAGAAAGATGGTCTTATTTTCTGCTACCACACCTGAATTTCCAAACGAAAATTCTTTTTCTTTCCATGCTTAAAACCCAAAGTGAATCTTTTCTTACATGTTAAAGAAAGTACTTAGAAAAGATTTCTTTAACTTTGACATTCGTATCCATTACTTATCTCGAAAGCATGTTAATTTCCACTTTGTATCTTTTGACACTTTAAGCACAATTACACAGGTAATTCCATATGGAACATTGCATTAACGTGCATCCACCATCGTTTGGTTTCTCGTATCTATAATTCACCTGAGTAACATGCCATGGCACTACTGACATAGAGACAGATATTTTGCACGAAAACACATCGAAATGCCCGATAGCTGCGCTAACGTCTTTATTTCAGCCATAAACGATGACATTTTGTAGTTAAACGTGAATAAATAAATAAATTGAAAAAGTGCCACAGCTCCTAAGGCTCTCTCTACCATCTCGCCGGGTTACGGTGAACCAGTCACCGGCCCGTGACCGTAGGAAAAATTAAAGCCAGCAACAATCAAGCAAGCTCAGGTACATGAGATGCAGCGGAGAGAATGCGTGCAGAACGCATTTAATGCACTCAACCTGCACTGCACATGCACTACACGGGTTTGTTTGCACACGAGACGAGATGACAGCACCAGATTCACCCGGGGCTGGGTGCATCTCAAGACCTGAGAATATGGACCCAGGATTCGAGGCGTTTTGATGGTTGCTGTGGATGTGAATTGATTAAAACCAATATGTCCAAAAGCAGCACCGGCTCGAAAGGGGTGCGGGGCGGAATATGTTGAGGTGCAACATGACGGTGCCGTGGCCAGCACTAAGGCAATAAAAGAGTCGAAAATTCCTCTGACGTCGATACCATCTCTAGGAAACGTGACTCGACTCCGAAGATAGAGCCGAGTGCAGCACCAGATCAAAGCCCACATCTTCTTCTTCTGCTTCTACTTATTTATTTATTTATGTTTTGCTCCGATTATTATTTGTATTGATGGGAATTTTTATATTTGTCCGCGGCGGAATGTAATTATGTGATCCACTGATCAGCATTATTCCCGAGATTCCGATCTTTATGGGTTCATTTCGCTGCTATTGTGCTCTGCCAGATGTTTTAATAAATAAATGGTGGGCAGAGCTGAGCTGAGCGAGACGAGGCTGCTGCGAGACCTTTTGCATTAAGAGGGAAATTGCTGTTCGGGGATTTCGGTTTTTTCCAGGCAGGAGTTACTCGTACAATGTAATACGTATGAATCGAAGGATAACCTGTGCCTCAATTTATCTCCTTCCGCCTTTAGATGTGCCCCAAGGCGCTCGTATTAGATTATGAAGGCAGAATGAATAGCGAAATCGTGATGTTTAGACAAGTGCAAAAGTGTTGTTAAGTAATCGACTAGGAAATTTTTCCAGATAAAATCGTAATTTGTTAAATTGTTGTAAATTATGATTGAATGTTTACTGTTATATCGACGATTATTTTGTTTGTTTGTTTCATTTTGTTGTTATCTTGTGTTAATTTTGTTATGTAGCGTAACATCTTTTAGATTAACATACAGCGTCAAAAGCGAGTGTACACCTAGAATTTTCTTTTTCATCTTTTATAAAAAAAACAACACCTAATAAACCAACTTGGAAAAACTAATACCACCATTCCAGAGGTTTGTGGTTCGATTCTACCTACATGCATAGTTTTCTTCCTTTATTGTATTATTATTGCTCTTTCCCCTGCTATTGCCACTAGACATAATCAGGCCTATTCTGAACTCCGCTGGAATTTTCTTACATTGGTAGCATAGGATTGTAAGAAAATTCCAGCGGAATCGATTCCAGCGGAGTTCAGAATAGGCCTGAATAAGCGAGAACCCCATTTCGTGGTCGATCAATAAAGACAGCGTTCTGTCTTGATGCTATTGGATGGGAGCCGGTGAAAAAAGCCGCGTTTTGGCGTTAGCAGTTACTTACTATCTATGTTTCCGACAAGAGCTTGCTCTCCAGTACAAAGAGGCTCTAATATCTTGTATTATTTAAAATGTAGGTAACGGTATTTTTTTATTTTTTTTTTTATGATACGATCAGGCTTAGAAGTCACCCTTTATTTATGCAAATCAAGTTAACCCGGTTTTACTTGTGTGTATGGACAATTTTTAAGCTACACTTTCATTCCAATCTTTATTTGGAGGTGTGACACTACTTGACACAAGCTGAGGGTAGCAGAAACATGCCGGCACACTGTGGTCATCATACCGTATACCGCGCTATTTGACATTTTGACTTCGAGTCAATGCCAACCTAAAAAAATCAATCAATATCGATTCAATTAGATTCAATAAATTCATTGAATCAATACTGAAAGGGGCAGCAAGTCCGAAAATGGTAATAAATGTTTGAGAAAATCCATGTTCATGATACATTGTACACGAAAAAAAAGGTTTTGAGAAAACCGCTGACGAACAGTTTTCGTGAAGTGAAAAATTGGTGAAATCATACTCGTTTGGTTGGTCTTGCGTAGAAGTTGAATCCTTTTTCGAATCGTTTGAAATCTATTAGTGAATTGCCTAATAATAAAATTAAAGAATTTGAATTCTGTATGTTGTTGGTAAATTTGCTTTCTTTGAACTCTATTGTTAATTAACATTGAAACCCGCGACTTAATTTGAAATTGAGCTTTTCTTTTTGAAATCAAATGGAAAAACACTGAACTCTAAGGTGCAAATAGTGTATAGGGAATTGAAACCATGTGAAATATTTCTTAATTTGAGATAATTGAATAAAAATGTGAAATTGTGTGCATAATTGCTGAAATGAGTGTTAGTCCGCGGAAATTAGCAAAAAAACGCACGAAAAGCGACAAAATTCGGAAATGACTGCAAATTGGTCCACAGCTTCCTTGGGACTTTTTAAGAAAACAATTTCGGAATCACAAAAAAAAACGTGGCCGCCGGAAATATAGCGGTTTTCCGGTGTTTTCCTTGTATCTCGGTTTCTATAGGTCGTACAACCCGGACAAAGGCCCTAAATGTTGACAATGAAATTCTCTACAACTTTAGTTCTTACAAAGATGTTGACCCGATTAACCCTTTCAAAGTTATTCAAGGTCAAAGTTATCAAAAATCACTTTTTGTCCACAAAATCACTCAAAAACTACGTTTTTCGAAAATTTGTTTTGATCAGTCAATACGAAACGTTATTGCCTACAAGAAAGGCTTTTGTCATTTTTTCGAAAACTTAACCCTTTCGGAGTTATTAAAGGTCAAATTATTAAAAATTCAGTTTTTGGTCTGCTATAAAGAAAATTTTAAATTATTGAAATTCTAAGTTTAAAAATTGCTGCAATCGTATATGAGTTAATACTTGAATTCTAAATTTGTATAGTGATAGAAATCTTAAATGATATTGTGGAAATGCATGTGAAAATAACGATTTGATTGATAATTTGTTCTAATATTAAGTCTTTTATTGTTTATGAGAATCCCACTCACTAATTATCATAGGGTACTACTAGTATACGTTCTTTACACTTAATTAAAATGCCACATCAAAAAAAAGACATTCCATTTTACATAATATGCATGATTCTCTCCACATTCTTATGAAAACTTAACTTAAGCAACAATATCAAACTTAAAATCTACACCAAAAACTATAGGTTATATGCATCTTTCTCTTATATTTATGACCTATAACATTTTGCTTGTTGTAGCTAAACAATGGCACCATTAATGAGTTAAGGAAACGGAAGAGTCGATCAACCATTCTTAAGTTGTCAGTTCCCGCCCACCTACGAAATATGATTGGATCAAACAAAGATTCTCATGCGCTCCATTTCTAAAACGCCTGCTGAAAGTGATAGTAAGAACGATAGCGTACACATGTAAGTAAAAGAGATAGTGTGCAAAACGAAATAGAATGCAGATGACTTGCGGTTACAAAATAGAAAGTATTTGTTTCCATGTTTGTTATGAATTGAATAATCATTTGAAAATTTGGTTCACATTTAGGTCTTGTAGTCTGTAGTTGGTGTGGAGTAATAGAGGCTTATATTAGTCTAATTGAATTCTGCTTCTTATTATTGAGTGAGAATGAGAAGCCGGCTTCCATAGAGAAAGGTCAACCACCGACGAACTCTTCACACTAAAACAACTCCTAGAAAATTCTGGGAGAGGAGTAGACCAAATCTTTGTGGACTTCAAGCAGGCATAGGACTCCATCCAGAGAAAGAAGCAACCTCAGATCCTACTCGAATTAGGTGTACCAGCTAAACTAGTACGTCTGATACAAATAACCCACCTCGACACAAATGCCCAAGTGATCGGGTATGCCGATGACATCAACATAGTTGACAGGTCAGTCAGAGCAGTTAAGAAATGCTACTCAGAGAATAAAGAAGTAGCCAAAGAAGAAGGCTTGAAAATCAACGAGGATAAAACCAAGGTAATCCTGTAGACACTAGTAAATAGAGCAGTGATAGGTAGGTAGCAGCCTAACGATAGATGAACATAAGTTAGAAGTAGTGGACTATGTCGCATATTTAGCCGCAACCGTGACAAATAAAAACGAAGAGCTAGAAGAAATCAGTAGGAGAATTCTACTCGGAAACCTTTTTCACACACCGTAAATTGCTGAAATTTCGAGCAATACACCGAAAGACGAAGTTTACACTATATAAAGGTGCATTTAAACTATACGAGTTTTTTGCCAGTTATTGCACTGGCTATTGCCTGTGATCCAGTCAGTGCAATCTAAACATCATGTCAGTGTACTGGTTGGGGTTGGTTGTACTGGCATAAACACTGACACAATTTTTCTCGTGCATTCTAAACACGCAAAAACGTGCACTGACGTCTTTCTCGTGAGCACTGGCAACTTTACAAACTTGTTAGTAAAGTTGTACGAGTTTTTTATTCAGAAAGGTTATTTTCCTTTTCCGTTCTGCGAAGAAAAACGGTTTTAAATTGGAAAATGAGCGAACAAATGGAAACCAATAAAAAAAGCGAAGTTCTAGAACCACAGGCGGTTCTTGGACAAAAGAAGATATTAAAATTTTATTATCTTAGTACGAGAATTGTCCAGAGCTTTTGATGCTTCAATAGGGACATATCGAAGTAGAGATTTGAAATCAAAATCTCTACAATAGTACAGGCTGAGAAAGTTCAGATCGAAAAAAAATAACCTGGCTGGTTTTTCAACGGGATAATATAGGTGAAGTACTAGTTTATAAAAAAAATACTTTGGGAAAAATCGGTTTCTAGGAAGTTATCGAAAAAAAAATCGGAAAGGTGGGAAAACGGATATATCGAAAAAAAACAGGGAAAAACAATTTTAATGGAAAAACAAAAAATAGGAGGTTGTAGTGTGAGAAAAAACGAACTGACGACGGAGGAGGTGACGCACAGTGGGGCTCGTCCATAGAAGGTTCTGCTCAAAACTCAATTTTCAAAATGTGGATTTTTGCAAAAAAAAATTTATATCAGCATCGTTATAATAAAGTATCAGATCACGTGTACAAATATTGAGTCGCTGACGGTTATAAGTCATCGAGCGCATCAGCTTAAAGTTTACGGTTCAGGCAAAATAAAAAGTATCCGATAACATATGCGAGTTTATGCGCGATATTAAAAAATTTATTTCTAACGTTTAACGCTGAAATCTATTGAAATGTATTATGTCGGTGTTCAAGCAAGGTATGTGGATTCTTATACCATTTGTTATTATATTATAAGTTCATCGGTATCTTATATAGGCTTTTAAATTTGTAGTAGTGTGTATTTTTTTGTAGGCGATTTTTTAAATCACATCTTTTCGAAAATGCCCAAAGTTCTATTTTTGAAACTTTTTTTATTATAAACGGAAGGCTTTGTATATCAGTTAAGCGAAAAAGTTAGCAATAGAACTTTGCGCATTTTCGTGAAAATGTCGTTTAAAAAATCCCCTACAAAAAAATACACACTACCACAAATTTTAAGTCCTATATATGAAATCGATGAACTTATAACATAATAAAAAATGATATAAGAATCCACATACCTTGCTTGAACACCGACATAATACACTTCAATAGATTTTAGCGTTAAACGTTAGAAATAAATTTTTTAATATCGCGCATAAAATGGCATACGTTTTCGGATAATTTTTATTTTGCCTAAACCGTAAACTTTAAACTGATGCGCTCGATGATTTATAACCGTCAGCGACTCAATATTTGTACACGTGATCTGATACTTTATTATAACGATGCTGATACAAATTTTTTTTGCAAAAATCCACATTTTGAAAATTGAGTTTTGAGCAGAACCTTCTATGGACGAGCCCCACTGTGTGGCGGTACGATTTTACCCCCCTACCTATATTATCGCGTTGAAAAACCAGCCAGGTTATTTTTTTCGATCTGAAAGAATTTTTCACCGCACAGCCTGTACTGCAAGATATACAGTGCAGTACATATATGTATCTCTAATCAAAGTTAAACCAGTTGTTTTCAATAAATGGACAATCGCCTTCTCTTGGGTTTCTTTCCTCATCATGAAATATCAAGTTTGCAACAATTGCTGTAGCAATTTTTACTTGTCGCCATTTAACAGAAAAATTCACTTGTAAATACATAGTCACTATTAGGTCATTCCACATGAAATTCACCAATGCTCTGGACTTCAGCCCCTCAGAGAGTTATAATTATTTTTATATTTGTTCTGGGGGAAACTAAGAAAAATATAAATTTTAAAATTTTTTGAACTTCTAATTTTTTTATTAATTTTCAAAAAATTGTATAATTTTGAAAATTTTTGTAATCTTTAAATTGCTGTTTGCATTTTTTTTTTGAAAAAATTATGTGCATGTGCTTACACTCTTAAGGTACATAATATTCCAAAATTTAAGATGAGACGACATCGAGATCATATTGAAATAAAATATTTTGTAGATTGTGATTTTTTCAGTTTGAAATTGCTTCTTTCTGCAATTTCGCACGCTCTGGAAGAAAAGTGACAGTGAAGCACTGGCAATCCTTCTGTCAGAGAAATATTTGCCAGTATTCTCTGCTAATGTAAACAGTGTGCCAGTGCACTGGCTGCGAATGCCAGCCAAAACTCGTATAGTTTAAACGCACCTTAAGACACTAATTCGCCCTCTTAGCTAAGGCGCACATTGAGCTATGTCACGCAGTAAGCGCAGAGCAGGGTAGCGCAAAAAAACTGCCTTACACAGTCGTCTAAGCACATTGGGGAGCATTTTTGTTAGACAGTTTGACGAAAGTAATTTTGAAATGGAGGAATATCCAAATTTATTAAGCTCTAAGTCAGATTCGGATGAGGAATTTGAAAATTTATTATAATCGATTAATTTTCCTTTCATGTTTTAAAAAAAAGTCCGTACACCGCACGCAGCACACAGTTTCTGTGCCCCATCCACAAGTGTCGTTAAGCCTGCGACCGGCGCAGTATTCGTGTCACCTGCTCTGCGTTGCAATTCGCGGTTCTTCCTTAAAAAGCATGAGACACAGAAACTGTGCTGCTCTGCCTGTATCGCCTGCGTCTCAATGTGCGCCGGGCTGGACAGGTCGAGCGCATGCCAGAAGACAGAGCAGCAAAGAAGGTCGTCACTGGCGTCATCGAAGGAGAAAGACCCGTAGGCAAGCCAAGGAAAAGATGGAAGAATGCGGTTGTAGCCGATGCGGAGACATTACTCCACATATCGAACTGGAGAACTTTGGCCAAATATCGAGAAGACTGAAGGAAGAGATTAGAGGAGGCCAAGGCTCGAGTTGGGCTGTAGCGCCATTGGAAGAAGAAGAACAAGAAGGGAATGAGAATAATAATCAGAATAGATAATATTGTCGAAGGCAAAAGGGTAGGTTTTTTTAGTACCTTGTCTCAATCCGTAGGTTATTATTTTTTAAACCGATTTAAATAGATCTAGCGTTCTCAACTTCGGGAGAGGAGCAGGTGCAAAAGAACATCGAGGGCGTTCGCTGGGTACCATTTCCTATTGTGCGAGCAGTACTTGAGGATTGGACGTTCAACAACGATCGTTGGCTTGAAAATGCATATCATGCCGAAGGTGTAGAAAGCTGTGCTATGCAAGCCTTTCCTCTATGTTCGACTTCCAGTTGAGTAGGTCATTTGCGTTTGCTACTATGTACCTTAGCTCCGCTTCTGTTTACCTTTTATAGTATATTATTTGTCGTTACTAAACACAGTAAGGGGAGATCATGCCTCCTTGTCATGTAACGCTATTGGCGTATTTGATTACCGTCTTGGTTCCCAAATGCGATTGGATTATTCTCGAGCTTAACATAGCCGTCAGCCATTGCATAAAAGGCGGCATCAGAACCTAATTTTCAAGCAGCGGCAGCAGAAGAACTACCCGTAGCATGCTGCCTTTTAAATCAGAATTAGCAGCAGCAGCAGGCTTTTTATTTGGCAGCTGCCAGACTTTGAAATGTCAAAAAAAGCTACCGTCTGACAAAAGCAGCAAAATTAGGATTAGCGATGAAAAAGCAGCAGCAGCAATTGCTGGTATTTTTGTTGTGATGTGACCAGCATTAGCCAATAGGAAAAGTGTGATGCCGCTGCTGCTGCTGGTTCTGAATGGGCCTTTAGTGCTATGAGAGGTTCTCCAATCGTTGTAGTACGAAAGTTGTTAAAAGCGCCATCTCTCAAAAAGGACGGACTGGAGTATTCTGGCAGTCGCCTAAATTCTCAATAGATTGGCAATACCCGTGCCAGGCCTCTCTCTTGGCTAAGGGTCGGATTATGTTGGGGCTGCGATAAACGAGTATAATGGCGATACCAGCGGAGCGGAGATAATACAAAAATGGTTTTCAATAGAGCTGTTTATATTAGAGCGACTTGGTGACTCAGGCGCGACCGACATGGACAAAAATGTCTGCCACTAGTATTTAACGATTATTTAGCCCTAATAGAGCCTACATACGCAGCGACAGAAATTTTTTTTCAATTTTAATCTATTTTTACACCCCAACTCCTCTATCTATAGAAGGGCCCATTCAAAAGTTACCGCCGACGGAAAGTGTCTGGGGAATTGATTATTAATTTCTAACTATATTCCCTAAAACATACGTAAAAATCAGCACTGAAACTTTAAGAAATGTGAATACTATTTTTACTTACCTTTACCACCGAGTACCTGGTAATTGGCCGTCGGCCCAAGCTAGCAGGTACGCATACACTCAATGAATGTACTTACACTACTTGATATATTTGGCTTCTGAGAAAATAAGTAAGGTCTGTCGGCCCTGGGATCTTGCTCTATATTGAAGACCTTCCTCAGTTTCGAGAAATATTCATTCCGCCAGAGGAAGGTTTTTTTCCTCCGCTTTACTGGACAGGATACTATATACGCCGTGTGGGTAAGATTGTTGACCCTAGCTACGATTTTCTCTGTAAGGTCTATACTTTTCTGAAGTCGCACTCTAGAGTATCTCGCTGTCAGGACTTGACGGAACTTCTTCTAGTGAATCCTTCTTGGGAGAAACGGTCTATTCAGTATAATAATGCGCCACTGGTGTACAATATAAGTTATTTATCAACCTATTACCCGGATTATTCCGTAACGGAATTCATTGCCGTCAAAGTGATCAGAAATCTCTAATAGCATTTTCATGTGATCATCCTGCACATGATTTATCCTTTTTAACACCTTTTATATAGACAACAACAGTCGGCTTCAGCTTGGTGTCGTGTACGGTCCCCATTTTAATCAAGCCAATTTCATTTAGGATAAAAATATTGTTTCGCATTCACTTTACTAAATAGAAGCAATTTATCCGCTTGTAGTGGGCTCAAAAATAGCAAACCTTTTATTAGTGCTCGGTTTCGTTGTTTTGTTCATAGAAATTTCGCACGGATATTGAATTTGCGGCTGAGCCCATCCATACCCGCACGAATTTATCCATGAGGGCAATCGTGTCTAAAAAAAGCATTGGGCGAGCAAAGGAGCATTCCTGCCAAAGCAACATAAATCTCGAATTGACTTTTAGCACGTTTTCATATTTTTCACCCTCTATCAATGCATGGTTAGGACGTTCGTTCATATATTTTTTTTCTTCACTTCTTGTTAGTTACTGTTATATAGTGTGAACACGGAACAGTTATAGGAAGCCCATCCACAAAGCGCACACCCAACCAACCAACCATTCATAAAGGTCATAAATTATTTCGTTCAGATAAAAACGCATGCCGATAATTTTTTGCCAATTTTTTTCTTCGTCTTTTAGCAGCTCTTTTCCATAGGGGACTGAGCACTGAGGCTCACATGTAACCTAGCAGCATGTAGGGAACATTTCAGGAAGCAACTGCCAATGCCGCCATCACTAGTCATTATTATCTGCGAACCCACTATACACAGGCAATCCCGGCGCGCCACCACAGAGTAGATATGGTCTATGGCAGGGCATCCTGAACGAACAAAAACAACAACAGCCGAAAAAAACTGAATTGAGCAAAAATTAAAATCAATTTTGCTCAATTCTTTTCCTCCAATACAATCACTGCACCGATGGTTCGCTGGCTCGTTACGTGGCGCACATCCGCGATGCACGTGGGTCACCCCAGAGCGAACTGCAGCAGTGAGGTGTCTCCTCATCGCAGATGCATTACGAATCGACGTTTAAACGCTTTTTTATATTTCTATAATTTTGGCAATAAATCACCGTTCGATTACCGCCTGGCGTACGCTCGATTCGATGCCGGGCCGGGAGGAGTTTTTTTATCTCTCTCGCGATGTGCGTGATGTTTTGTGAATCAACCACAAATGAAAACACAAATTTGATGAGATTGCAGAATGTAGAGCGCGCAGAAAAAAGGTAATCTGATGATGTGGAAGTTCAATCGATGATTTATAATGAATTTCAATTTTTTAAAGGTACTTTGTAGTTGATGTCGCTATGTGAAAGCGGCAGCAGTCAACCCTAATAATTTGATTCGCTTTTAAGTCTGTACTTTCAGTAGGAAACAGAAATGGTTGAAGCCTAGTATGGAGTTCGCACGGAATTCCGTTCAGCATTTTTGGTAAATATTTCTACACGGAAAAATCGCGTGTAGAATACCGTGGAGAAAAGCTAACAGTTGAGAAAAAGCGAACAGCTGACTGTTAAAAATCCACATATAAATCCATGAACTGACGGCAATAGCTGTTTTTCAGTCGTCCTGTCAAAATTACCTAACACACAACACGGAATAATTGTCTAACATTTATTCCGTTCCAACATGAACGGAAAAAAGTCTCCAATTCCCTACAAGCCACCTGTTAGAGAATTGCACAAGCTAAATATTACCAATAGTTTTCCGTTCGAACTGCGTACTCATAAAACAAAAAGGGCACGGAAAAATTTGGTGAACGGAATTCCGTGCATCTTTTTACGTGTATTTTATATGGGGAACGGAATTCCGTTCGAACTCCATACTAGGCTTAAGACGTGAGAGCAAAATTTTGGAGGAGGGACTTTGCTATCAAGCTTGAAAAGAATGTTATATTCGATATTTAATATCTGCAGAAATCGCGTTTTTAATATTTATTTGTAATATAACACTGGAGAGACACTGCCAGCAGAGACGGAACTGGTCCTTGCAGGCAAAACTTTAGGCTTACAATCCAAATATTTAGGGGTTGCATTAGATACCAAACTCCATTGAAACCAACACATGACTATCTGAAAAGCAGAATGCCCAGATCTCTCCTGCAATAACTGTGGATCTACAATAATTCTGCAGTCAAAAATCATGTTTGGGTACATATCATCATCATTATAAATAAAATATGATGAATTACGAGCATAAAATCAGGCAAAATATAAAGAATTGCTTGCCTTTCCATCGCCAGACTATTGGCACCTCGCCGACTGCAGCAATGAACCCCTAACTTGGTGCCGCTACATCTTGAAGTACTAAAATAATCGCTGTGATAATTCCGTCGTTGATACTTGGTTAAAGTTATGTCTAGCATATTAAAAAATGCGTCAGACGTTAAGAATGACTTCGATCTTCCATGTTGGAGAGAGTTGGAGATGGTTTGAGTTAAGCTAACACGTTGATTTCTATACTATCTGGCAGTCTGGCGGCTAAAAGAGGGAAAGGCTCGGTAGGGGCAAAACCAAACTAATCTGGGACTGTAGACCGTCCTTGATGTCTTGGGCCTTCGTGGGCAATGAAATGGCGGTTGCCTTCTCAGACAGACCCCTCGCACTGCTTTCATTGGTCCAGACCTGGTAGAGCATCGACCAGTTTGATGAAAAGGGACAATAGACTCTGGGACTCTGAAGAAATATATCGAACGATGGAAGTTCACACCTTGTCTGTAATTGTTGGGACTCAGCAGGGACAGTTTCAGGACACGGTTTGTTCGATTGCCTTGTTCGAACAGGCTAGTTTAAGCGGCAAATAGCAAGGGAGACTGTAGTTTTTTTAAAGCGATTTGGCCTGCAATTGTAAGGTACAGAAGCTGTCAAGAGTACAATAGATCCAAATGGTGGCTCTAGAACTTGTGGATACCGCTCTACTCGGATAGACTATAAAAAGAACAATAAAAGGATCAGTGTTATTCTTGCAAAAGCTGGCCTCAGTTAGCTCAGAGAAGTCGGTTTCTTCGCTATATTTATATAGAGGATCGCAGTTTCTCTTCCCATCTTTGTTGTGAAAAAGAAAGGCTTGTGAAGAAGTAATAACTGGGTGGAAAAAGTAGATGCGCGATGGGCTATGTCGCTACGTAGAGCTCGTTCATAAATCTATGGAATGGCTATCGAATGCACCCTAGGCTAACCTGGCCTTCGAGATGATAAAATACGTTATTCAAGTTTGGCTGTTTCTTTTGCCAATCACTACCTCGACTCTATATATATTTTCTAGTTTCAAACATAGTATTTTTAAAACAATTGTATGAACGATATGTTTTCCTACTGCCGAAAAGTTTTGGAAAGTATTGATAAATCATTCTATGTGGGTTTCGTAGGGCATTTTGTAGTAATACACAATTTATATGCTAGTAATTTGGTAGGCAGTTGTTATATTGTTCTCATTGTCTAGAATGAATTGAAACTTGGACGAATAAGGCTGGTCGTCCACTGGAAGCGTATTCGAGCGGCTACGCGCTTCGGCTGCATTAGCGGCTATGGGCGACAGGCCCAACATAAAGAATTTCATATAAGCATCGTCCACTGCAGGCGACTTTGAACAGACGGCTATAAGCGTATTCGTGCGTGCCGCGCGAATCTAATTTGATTTGGATCGGTCGCGCGTTGCCGCGCGAATCAGAAAAAGTTTTCTCCAAAGCCTTCTATATTTACAAGCTATTTTTTTGAATATACGTATGCGGTTATATGAAGTCCCAACGAATTTAAGTGAAATATCAAAATCCCATTAAAAACGAGGGAAACAAGTTTTTCGTGCCGCGAAAGGTGCTGTTTAGAGTGAGTTTTTATTAAAAATAATAGTTATTTTATCAAAATAAAAAAAGTGTAAAAGTGCCCAGGAAGTTGTTGAAATTTTTTGATTTGATTATTTTTACTTGAATAATTTTTGTTTTTTTATAATTTTGTTGAATATACGTTTTAGTTTGTATTGTTGTTGCGTTTCGACTTCTACCACGAAAATGCTTGTTTTAAACAAAAATTCCTTACCGTAGAGTCACACTGAGACGTTCCGCAGGAGGAATAGTCTGCCTGAAGTTAGAGTCCCTGATGATAATTGGCGCTATGGCATCCAAAATATATTGGAATGTTTTGGGGCTCATACGATAATAATCGAAAAATTTAAGGGGATTTCCCTCTAATTCGCTGTGTAGATGATGGAATTCCCCCCGACACATCCTCTTTTCCAAAATAGGGTTAACCCAACACGTTCGTCTTTTTTTATTAATCCTACGCCTCATCAACGTAGAATTTTCCAAAAAATGCATACCTATCCTCTTCTTCCATCACAATATTATTACTTCAAAGTTCACTTCAAACTGAACAGCACGAAAAGCTTGCAGTGGGCGACCCCTGTCGCGTGTAGCCGCGTATCTCAGAGCCGCTTGTAGCCGCTCATGTAGCCGAAGCGCGTAGCCGCTCGAATACGATTCCAGTGGACGACCAGCATAATAACCTGGCTTTATGGTTTTGCAATGTTGCAAATGTTGTGCTGCCCCAAACCCTTTAATAATTTCCCCTGTATCAAATTTTGTTTTTAATAAAACCCAAGTCAATCCTTCAATTAATAGGCCTGCAGCTCTTCCCCATAAAGTGCTCTAGAAATGAAAAAAGTGATGGAAATGAGATAACTGGTTGAAACTAATTTCTATCGATCGAGGATGGGAAAATGCATCTACAGTTGATTTTGGCCGAACTTTGGACATTGCCAACATATAAAAAAAAGTATAAAAATGAATTTTTTTCTGTAAATTTTCAGATCAAAATATCCTGTGGCTCAAAATTTACAGTAACATTAGTTGACGCTCGACTTCGCAGTGTGAAGAAATTCGTCGGCAAATGTTTCCTGCTAGTGAATTTTTTGTAAAAAATTAATAACTGATTGATTTTCATCATAACTTTTTATCCGACTAAGGTTTGAATATATTTTCATATTCGATAAAGCAAGATTTAAGACGATATACCTATTAACGACATTATTTAATAATTGGGAAAAGATTTGAGTTTTGCACTTCCTTCGATTCATGCACTTACAGGATACGACACTACCTCGTCGTTTTATAACATTGGGAAATCTAAAGCATTCAAAGCAGCGCGGAAATTAAGCGATGCAGATTTGGTGATACTCAGTCATTTGGAGAAAGGATTGTCAGATGAGGTTATGTATGCACACGGTATGTTGCTACTCTATACGATTTACCCGGAAAATATTTAAAATTCCATAGAAATATTAATCAGTTCCGTGTTATGCTTTCGACCTCAAAAATAGTCGCAGTCGAGAGCCTTCCACCAACGTATGCCGCTCTTCTACAACATTTAAAAAGGTGTCATTGGCAAACATACCTATGGTATAATGCAATAACAATAATTCAACCTCTTGATTTAACAACTTGTGGTTGGAGGTGCGAAGAAAATGTCTTTTTACCAGTCATGTTCGAAGGACCTATCACTGCAAACTCCAGAATATTCTTTCCGTGTGAATTTAACACACTACACACTTCATAAGCGTGTAAATTCGGCTAATCGTGTTAAAATAAAGCGATTTAGGAATAAACCGTGTTAAAATAATGCGGATAAAAAGAGGTACGTGTAAAAATCACACACGTTCAGCGTATAATATTTTTTACACGCTAAAGAAATTGTAACGTTTTATCGTCTTACGTTTTAAACGTGTAAAAATCCCATATTATATGTCATTTCACACACTTCACTCAATTAACACGCATGAGAGGATAACCTAAAGGAAAGTTAGACAATTGTAATTCTTTATTTAAATTCTCAATGACGAGAGAGCTCCACGACCTATCTTTACAGTCAGTCGGTAACAGAAGTGCATCGAGACAAGTCGTTGCAGTTTACATCAACAATTTTAAGCTTACGCTAACGATTTTTCTAAGTTTACTCCCCAAAAAACGACGCTTAAAAAGCTTCACTCAAAAGTTTTAAAGCAACACATATTTGGTGTGTTTTAAACACACGCATTAAGTGTGTTAAATTTACACACTTTTCGCGGATTAAAAATTAACACAATTTAAACGCGTAAAAAAGAAATGCGTTTTAAAATCACACACTTGGGTTTGCAGTGTAGTAGTCTAGAGTTACTACAGAAATCTTTTTGCAATTGTACTGCAAAATCTACTTCATGCAGTCAAGCTGAATCGTGCACTTGCTTCACTCAAAAAATAAAATGTTGCTCACTATGTAAATGACGTTCAAAATGTTTTTCACAACCTATAATACTGGACCAAAATTAAAATTGGGAGTTCGACTGATTAATAGATAAATAATATATTAACCCTTCTAATAAAATTTGTTCATATTTCCTTACAATAAACGCAATGTTCTATTTTAACAATAAAAAATTTAAGTGGTTTTGCTACTGCCTCTGTAAATTTTGAACCGCTGGATATTTTGATCTGAAAATTTACAGAAAACTGCCCCAAAGTATTCGACTACAATGTGGAGTAGCCAAAAAAGCGAATTTAAAAAATTTATGACACAACTTTTTGATTAGAAAAAAAGATGTCACGAATCCGTTGGAAAATTTTTTAACATTCGCCATTTTATTTCTAATTGATGTAAAGAGTGCGAATGATGTTTTATATTTAGAGAATTAGTTAAACTACATCGTGTTAAAATTTTAAATCGGTGTCTGTAATATTAACTGAGATATGGCGAGATAAAGTGTAAATTTCGTTCAAACAGCGCATTTGCAATGCATTTTTATAATTTTTTAATATGTTGGCAATGTCCAAACTTCGGCCAAAATCAATTGTAGATGCATTTTCCCATCCTCTATCGACTGGTTATCTCATTTCCATCACTTCGGCTATAAAATGGGGATGATATGCAGGCCTATAAATTGTATGAAAGCTATGATAAAAATCCAAGAGCGTTTCGTTATCGAAAAAATAAAAAAACAGGTTACTTTAAAATGTTACGAGGTGTTCTAATGTAAAAAAAATGCATAGCTTACTTTTATTCACATTTTAATAGATACATTTAAAACCAAAGACTTTAAATTTACTATGTATGGACGCAAATAGTCAAAGCTTTGTGTTTTACAATTTTTTAATTTCAGGGGGCCTCCCCCAGCAAGTTGCGTAGATCATTGAAAAATCTTAGGGCGGCCCTGATGCACTAGGAAATGTAAATTACATCGTATAAATTTGGATCGAACTTGTATACAAAAAAATACGGAAGTAAAAGGAGAATTACGCTAGCAAATAAAACATATATCTCACTCCTTCCCATCTTTTAATGAAGGGACGTTTACGAGAAAACGAAGATTCTACAGAGGAGGGTCATAAGTTCAGCAGTCATGTATTGTTATCAAACCTGGTACACAACGTTTGTGAAAAGAATAATAGATTTCGCAAAATTTTACGACATAGGCTCAGTAATTTGATAACAGGTAGAAAATAAGACCCAACCGAGAGTTGTACCAACAATTTAAAGAAACCCCATTCTTATCCTTAACAAAATTTAATGAGCTCCAGTTGCAGATAACCTTCAAAGAAGAGCAATCGTAGGATTTTGAATTAAGCCCTATTGAGTGATAAAGCAGAAAGGAAACCAAAAATGCAATGAGTATGCAATGGACAGACTCCATCTTTTGCCTTATTCGACTAAAGAAGCATTCAATAACTTAAGCCTCGAAATCTGCCTATTCCTATGGTGCAAGGCGTTACTGTAAAAAACGTGCAGATATACCCTGATGCTTAATTAAAGTCAGTCTAAATTAACAATCCTTACAGGGATAGCGGATAGAATGTCATGTGCTTCGTCCTGTACCTAATGAGATCAGGACGACTGATCTGTAAGCACAGATGATTCATTCGAAAATTTGAATTTGTTCTCAACTAATCTTATACCATTTTTTATTGGATTCTAAACTGCAACTTCGGGCACACGCCTTTCGAAGCCATAAACAAAAAGCACACAAAACAATAGCCCAAAACGGCAAAGCAATCACGTTCAACTACAAAAACTTAATTTTATTAAAAAATAAAACCTCCCAAAACTGATTCTAGATTAATTGAAGTCTCAAGGGTGCCGGAACCCTCATCAAATATTTAACAGGACATTAAGTTGATCATTAAAGTACCGCACGTCGTTTAACCAGGAGTCCAAGGAGTCCTTTTTAAAGCAAATCCATGCTACACATTCGAGCATTGGAGGTGATGCCTGCTCCTCCCGCTCCTCGTGTCGTCGTCCGTCTACAGGATTTTATTTACTCAGCAATTGCAAAAGATAAACGATAAAATAAGAGCAGAAATGAAGAGAGAGAAAGTGAAACGATTGCAAAGGACACACAATTTTAATATAAAGATTTTCCCTGTCGGTGTTTTTATTTTTCCTATATTTTTTTTTTCGGTGCTGTTCCTCTGACTTCACTGCGAAGGTCCTTTAAGCAATGAGGGGTTGAATGGCTGCTTGCTTGTGCTTCCATGTTTGCCAAAAGGGACATAAATCAAAGTCATCAACCCCCTAGAAATCAAGCCACGCCTGTCAACTCGATTCTTAGCTCTCCTTTTTGCTAGATGTCCTTTCCCAAAAACCGAATGATGTGCCTGCCATTCTGCTATTGAATTGACTTCGTCCCTGGTGGAAGGGGATGTGGACTTTCTTCCAAGTTTTTTTCTTGTTTTGCTTTTGCTGTTGTTGTTAGGAATGGATAATGCCGAACAGGATATTATTTGCCTGCAGATGCTGGTGACATTGGTAGATGGGTGCATAAGGGTGTAAATGATTTTTTTTAGAAAATTAACTTCGGAAATTTGATGCGGAGTTTTTTATCTGTGTGTGTTTTAAAGTATTGAAATTAAGATATTTATGCCTTTTCTGGAATGGTGTGATCGCAATATGAATACTACATGTTCATCAACTAGTAAATTTCAGTAACAAGTAGTAAATATGCATATTAGGATACTTTATACTGTTGAAGACTACTTTTATGTTGAAGACTAGAGCATGTAATGCTGGCGATTCTATCATGGAATTAACGCTGACTTCGCCGATCGAACAGGAGGTGAATTCCTCGTTTATGCGATGGCAGAGAATAATTATGGGATTGCTGTAAAGATGGAAGACCTCTGGAATGGTAGTCGAACGCCTTAATCCCTGGGATACCGAGCCCGGCGAAATCGTGGTTATGCAATTTCCAATTACTGGTATTTTAAAATTAGTTAGGTTTTCCACTACAAAATACAGTTTGTTGGACTGATAAATTATAGAAAAACAAATTATTTTGGGTAGATGGTTTTTATTTTGCAACCTAGTAACTGTTCAGGTCGATACATCGTGGACGAAAGACCAGTGGAGAACAAGTGAGAATACCAGGTTGCAACTCAATAAATTCCCCTCAAGAATCAGGTCTGCGACAAGGAGATGCGATCTCACCAATACTTAACAGAGCTTTGGAAGCAATAATGAGAGAAGCAGAACTAAATGTAGCAAATAGCGTCTTCAGAATAAACATTCTGATACTAGCCTTTGCAGATAACATAGCCATAATTGGAGGAAAAGTGCAAGACATAAAGGAGTCCTCTTCATGAATTGTAGAAAGTTCAACAAAGTTCAATGTAACAGTAAATGATACGAAAACAAAGTACGTATAAAAAACAACGATTAAGACGAAGCATAGGCCTTGCCGATCATAAAATGGAAATTGTAGACAATATTATATATTTAGTCACAAAGCTTACCGTCTGAGGCATGGACATTTAACAAACATACAAAATATCAGCTCAAAATCTTCAACAGGAATATCCTAAGAAGTATATTTGGTCTTGTAAGGGTTGTAAGGAAAAGCCTATGACGAAATAAATAGTTACATACATAAAATTGAGGCAGGTGACTCGTACACGTCGTACGACTTCGGAAGATAGAATGCTGTCCAGGAGGAAGAAGAATTCGCTATTTTATAAACCGAAAATTTTCAAGGTAGATTAAGGCATCTTTTAAGGATGTATATCCAATAACTCAAGCTCACAAAATTAAAGTTTATGGGGAATTGTCAAATTAGTTAAAACCCTTTGTCTTAAATAGTTCACTAAAAATATACGATATGTTCCTGCACAAAATTAGTATTCGATAACTATGAAACACATCCTTGATGCGATCTTCGTGATTAGTCAACAGCTCGTCGAAACAATAAATGATTCGTTTTCTGGGGGCGTTTTCCCAGACGCTCTTAAGAAATCAATAATAGTACCAATACAAAAAGTAAGTAGTTCGATTGACATTGGCGACCATAGACCAATTAACACCTTGCCATGCATCGAAAGATTGATTGAATCGCTCGCGTACAAGCAGTTTTCGAATTTCGTCAACCACAACCAACTGTTAAATGAAAACCAATCTGGCTTTCGCGCGAATCATTCGTGTGAAACAGCAATAACCGACGGAAGGAAGGGCTGGATGGTTCAAAAGTCATCGTTGCTGTGTTTCTAGATTTCAAAAGAGCGTTTGAAACAATTGACCAAAACATTGTCATGCAAAAACTGGAAAATATTGGTGTCCGAGGTATTTCTGGTTTGCTAGTTTTTTACAAAATCGTAGGCAAATTGTCAAAATTGGCGAGAGTAGATCTGACGAGTTAAATAATACCTTGGGTGTGCCCCAGGGATCAATATTGGGTCCTCTGTTATTTATTCTCTACATAAGTGATCTACCACTATGGTTGAAATAATGAAAAATTAAAATGTTTGCTGATGACACGTTGATATAGTACGTGATAGCTAATGACATCGAAGAGCCCATTCTAAAAATTAATGAGGATTTAAATTTTCTGTTTGCCAAACTATGCCAGTATAAATTAAAATTAAATGTGGACAAAACTAAGGCAATGATTATTACAAACAAAAAGTATAATGTAAATAATGTCAATATATTGAAAAATTGAAAAACAAATTAAATACTTAGGTGTTCTTATTGATAATCGACTAAATTTTGAACCAAACATAAATCACATTTGCAAAAAATTGGGACAAAAACTAAACGTATTTTCTAGATTAAGGAACGACCTTAATTCGGATCAGAAGTACAATTTATACAAGTCAATTGTCATGCCTCGTTTTAACTACTGTGCATCTATTTTATTTCTTTCAAAAAGCTCAGATATATTTACTACGTATACATGATGAGTTGAATAGTTGAGTTGAGGTTGAGTTGAATTTCCGACAATCGACAAAATTCGACAAAAATCACAAACAAAACACAGAGATGCTGGTGTCAACTAAATTCAACCACTCAACTACTGAACTTTCGTCTATATACATAATTTCAACTCAACCCAGGTAGCAGAGCTAAGTCGAGTTCAGTCGACCCCATCTCAACTCGACTAGCGTCTACATGCATTTGAACTTGGGTTCAACCTGGGTTCAACTCATCATGTATACGTAGTAATTAAGACTACAAAAAATTCAGAATAATTTCATGAGACAAATTCTTAGAGTAAATAGGCTGACAAGTCAAGAATGTTTATTGAATACTCTTAACATGATGAATGTAAATCAAATAATTCACTATTTCATGTTTATATTTCAACCTATTCATTCTTCAAAAATATATTCTTCTCAGGTACTGATGATAACACTACAGCATTTTTCTTGCTGCTTCAGGCACTTGAAAACATTTTTCTTTTAAATTTAAATTCACGCTACATTCACTTCTATCCACAAAAACAATAAAAATAAATATATTCCACAAAACAAAAACGGGGTCAACAGAAAAAAAAATGTTAAAAACTATTATTTCAAAATTCACGAGTCAAAAGTTCACTCTATGCAAAATTGCACAAAATAAATTGCATTTAAAATTCAAACCGAAAATTCTTTCTCAAAATTGTCCAAAAAAACGTAAAAATAGATCACAGCAACGAAATAACCAAAAAGACACTGAAAGATCTTGCGAAAAATTTCGAGTTTCTTAAGGTCAAAAGTTCCATTGTTGCGGCAATAAAAATCCAAAAATTTCTAAACACAAACGTTTTTACGAAAAAAAGAGAAATTCGGACGAAGAATAAAATCACGAGAGAGAAAAAAATGAAACACACTCGACTAGACATAAAAATTAATGGCGGTAAATAAAAAGAAGAAGGAAAACCTGAACTTATACCAGTTTTTTTTTTATTTTTTTTTTTGAGAAAAAAATTGGTCTAAATCACAAACGCCTCGACCTACATAAGTGCAAATTCATGCAATTGTTGAAGTAAAAATTTGGACACGAAAAGACTCTTTCGAAATTTCTTTTCAGTCCGTACCTGAATGTCACCAGAAATGCAAAATTTAGAAAGTTCCTCGACCTTGAATTGCAAAAGGACCAAACAGACGTATCCTGGCTGTTTCCATTGCATGCTTATTATGCATTTTCACTCGGACAATGAGTCGTGGGCCTTCAATGCTTGTAGGAGAAAATGTTACCTCACTTGGCAAGAGAAAAAATAATTTTATGATCGTTTACAGTTTACCTACGAAACAAAGGGCTTAGCTCACCTTTTAAGGTTTTATTACCTTCCGGTTACGTGTTCTTGCGTAATGGTTAACAACCTTAGATAATTAGAATTTTATTGGTGCTCGCATTCATTCGCCCAAAACACCTATAGATAGCTCATTAAGAAGATTGTTTTATGAGCGCAATATATCATTACGTAATTGCTTTTCGGGCATGGTCAGAGTGCTTTGGATACTTTTCGACATTTCTTAAAAATATTAGGTAAGCCCCGGCCCCGTTAACTACGATATAAAGGTGGAAATGTTTTTTTCTGGGTTATGCCTGGGCGCCCTGCCCTTATTTTATGGATTTATGCGAATATGATGCAAGATGTTTTGGTAAATCAATTTTTGTTGCGCAGGATGAAGGACATGAACTCTTACTGGTACAAAAAAACGGGGCTTTTTTTACCCAGATTGTATGCAATACAATATTAAAGTCCTTAGCTGTTTAGATCCCGCAGGCTTGTAATTTTTAATTTCAACTATTTGTTTGGTAATATCGGGGCGCTCGAGTGACACTAATATTTGTGTCACTGACCGAACCATCGACCCCTTGCCTTCGAAAATTTGTATGGCTTGTATGATTTTCTATACCTAAGTTTGTACAGGATATGCGCATTCCCAATTTTTTTATGTGGCAGATCTAAGCTCCGGAATCACCCTTTGCCCTAATATCTAGTTGTAAGCTTAGTACGATAGAATAGGTTTGGAGTTATAAGGTGTCAAGAAGAAGGAGATGACGATGAACCCTGGGTTTGAACTCTTCGTTGTTGTAGCAGTTCTGAAATACTGAATGTGAAAGATTATTCCATAGTTATGAACGAATTTATAGGTTGTAGATCGGGCGAATATGGAGCTGTAGCGTTAGGCAATGAGCCAAGCAGGCTAATCTATTGGTGCGGGTATAATATGTGTCGTGGAGGCAGGAGTGCATTTATTTCGATTAAAGCGCTATGATAGTAGGGATAAAATTTTGCCAGGTAGCTCAAAGTGTGGAACAATTGTCACCGATGACTTTATCTAACCACGACAACGGTTGTTTTCGAAGCGCCGCGCAAAATAAGAGTGTTATATTAGAGGAGAGGCCGAATGTAGGTTTCAGTGGCGTAAATAATGCCCAGGCGTCACGGAATGGAGGCTAACCAAACCCAGGGCACCCTCAAGTCCAATGATGAAAATTATAGAGGCCGACGTTTGTTTCGAAAAAATCAAGAAATAATAAAATATTCCTTTCAATCGCGCAATATTACCTATTGTTAAAAATTAATAACTATAAATAGTCCAGTCAATGAAGTCAAAATACGGCGAAACCTCAGGATTCTGTGACAGCACCGTTTTGCACAAAAATTTGGATTTAGGTTCTACTTACCCTCTACTTCAAAGTTGGCTTTGTGCGGGGATTGTTTTTTATTTTTAAGGGGTAAAAACTACCCCTATTCGAAAACAATTTTAGAATTGTAGATTCGAGCGTGTAAACGATTGAAAATATTTTTAAATAAGTTGAATGAACGTCAATTGACATTAAGGGACACAACTTATGATTTATTAAACAGTTTCGGTCCCTTAAAGCCACCCCCTAGAATAGTTATCATTAAAAAATAATGTTGAAAAATGTTATTCAGCAACTTGGAATGACTTATTCATGTAGTGCTATTAAATTAAGATTTCTTTACTGTTTTAATTTTTTATCATTTATTCATAAGTTTCAACCCTTACAAAAACCACCCCTTGCAAAAAAATTTTTTGATTTTGATTACAAAATTTTTTTTTATTACAAACATAATTAATCAAAAATCCTCTTCACTCTCGTCTTCCTTTTCCTCTTCATCCTCATTCCTTTCCACTTCCACCTCATCATCGTTTTCCTCCTAGTCCTCTTCTTGGTCCATAATTGGAGCTGACTATTGTATAGTTGTCTCCGCTGCAGGTTATACATGTCGAATTGCAGAAAAGTCCTACTCTTCGGCAACCGTACGCTGAACCGCATCCTTTTTTACAGCTCCAACAAATCATTTTCAACAGCTCTTTAGGTGCTCTTCGAAGTAATAGGGGTGGAATAAGTTGATTTACAGTATTGGCCAAAACTACATAAAGCACCCCCATTCAATATTTCATATATTTTCCCGATATCAGTGGCTTTTTAGCGGGTTTTAGACTGAATAATCCAGCTTCTTCGGCTCTTCGCCAGATTGTTCTCTGGCTTATTCCGAAGTCGAAATCTTTAAGAAGTTGTGCTGAGGATTTGACAGGAGCTAACAATGCTACTTTTTAGCAAAGAGTCGTTCCTATTAGATGCTTTTTTCGTTCTTCCTCCAAAATGAAAAAGTGAATCCCTGTCCGTTGCCTCGTAATTTTTGATCACTCGCGAAATTACTGACCATTAATCCTTTAGAGCTTAAGTTTAGGCAGTCTAAAATATAGGTATATCAATGCTCCAACATGTGTTCTCAAATCTGCAAAATATGTGATTGGTTTTTTACCCATAACTCGCTTAGTTCTTAAGCTATCAAGTCCTTCCAAATAGCATTTTTTAGGTTTTTCCAAGAGCTATAAATTAAACTTTCTTTCACCCCTTATTTTTGAAAGGTTTTGAGCTGAAAGAGCTTGAACAAGTTACTTTTTACGAACATATGTAAACTGTAAAAGGAAATATCTTACTTAATTTTTATCCAAAAAAAAACAACCAAAATTTTCAGAAAAGGAAAAGCTACGATTGTGTGCTCTACAAAATTTTGCGTATCATTAATAGTTTTTGAGTTATTTTGAAGAAAAGGCAACATTTTGCAAAATTACAAAAATGCCCTTTTCGTTTCAAGCTCAAATTTTTTCAAAACTAAGCACTGTAAAACGGTCAAACCTCTAGAGCCTATCACAAGTACATTAATAAAGTGAATTGTGTAGTGGTACCGATTATTTTCAATGGGGGTGGTAGTTAGGGGGTGATTTTCACATTTTTTTGTCGCCGAAAAAATAGGGATCAACTTTATTTTCGTCATAACTCGCTTAGTTTTAATGCTAGAGACTTTTATAAAAAAAACAAAAATAAAGGTTTTTTCAAGCACTTTAAAAAAGGTTTTATGAGTTTTTCCCGAAAAATGCATTGTTTTTTATTTATTTCAAGTTGAAACTTTCAATTTTGGCGTTTGACAAATAAGAATTAACCTTCAACAAGCTATTACTATTTTTGCATTGGGTCTACAGACGCCATAAATCCACCATTTTTTTGTTTTTTTTAGAAGCTACATTTTTAATAATAATAATTTTTTCGCTAAAATTACTTACTTTATGAGTTATTCGCGAAAAACCGTCTGAAAACGTAGTTTTTTTGGTTAAAAAATTGACATTTTCACTCGTGAATAACTCGAAATATATTGACTTTCAGAAAAAACTTTATAAAAAAAAAGTTGCTTAGAATTAGCCAATCTATCTATTCCCGAACTTATTTTCAATGAAAAATTTTTCACCCCCGAGAAGGGGTAACATCCACCCCCAGGATAAAAGCAACCCCCCGCACAAAGCCAACTTTGAAGTAGAGGGTAAGTAGAACCTAAATCCAAATTTTTGTGAAAATCGGTGCTGTTTCACAGAATCCTGAGGGAAAACGGTCATTGACTGGACTAAAATGAAATATAATTTAATATGTGCCGAAATAAAATTTAAGTTAAATACTTAAGTTTAACTACACGGAGAAAATATTATGTTAATTTTTACATCAAAAGTTTGGGAAAAAATTACCATGCTTATTGTGACTCAGGGATGGTGAAAAGTGCATGGTAGAATTTACTATGTAGCTTTGAGAAGTTTCAATTAAAAAACGCTTAAGCGAGAGCCATTTTTTAACAACAGCAGCAGGGCGCTTACAGAAATCTGAGCGGGGGGGCATATACTTTAGTTACGCCACTGGTAGGATTTGTAGTGCAAATAACTTAAACCAAATATGCTCCATTATTATCGGCAGTATTACGCCATTTTTTGGGTAGAGCCATGATACCATCGGTGAAGAACTTATGTGTTTTCTAGTTGAAAAACCAAATCAAACAGCGTTGGGGTTTCTTTTGAAGCCAGCATGATTCCGTTGAAGGAGTTCTACAGAGATCGGATAGTCAGAGGATACTATGTCTAAACTGGAAGGAGGGTGTAACAAAAATTCCCATTAAATAAGTGTGTGTTTGGGCATAGTCGTGATAGAAGACATAAATTTCCTATTATTCAATTATTTCATATTATTTTATTATTATTAAATGCCGGACGATCTCGTGCGATTGGCTGGCGTAATCTCTCTATGTATCCCCAATAGAGTTTTCGAATCAATCGTCTAACCAACGCCGTACCTCAGTAGACGATTCCCTACCAATCCCATCACAGACCGCATCACCGCTTTCGACGTCAATCCTGGCTTCGCCAACGCTGGTGACGGCTCACCATACCTTGTCCACTCTATATGAAATTTTTGTTGTCGTAGTCCGGTATGTCAGCACTGGTCTAATCACACCAGTGTAGAGCCAGCACACCTTGTCCAGTTAATCCTTCCAACTCGGTCGGTTCAATGGTGTAGAAAACTGTACTGGCATTCTTTAACCCCTCTAATACGGCTTTGAGCCCAACATAAGCCTGAAGTACTTAGCTAATACTGATAGGCTCAGTGTTCGACCATTTATTGTAGTAGACGGAAATCGAATAATGAATATCTCGACTCATGGTGGAGAGAAACTTTCCGGATACTAGAATCATCGTTTTGTCCCCATAGACGATTGCCTTTGTTGTTGTTCTCTAATGTTTTTAGAATCTTATCCATAACTCATAGCAAAGGAGAGAGTGCTCTTTACTGGGAACATGCTTTGGCATTTAGTCTTTTCAAACTCTACTGTTGCCTAGGGTGCTGGCGACGATTCTAGTTTTCAGCTTGCCTAAGATCCTCTGACTAAAATAATTCTGGATCCCGAATTTACCCAGATCATTACTTTGTGCAGTGCAGTGTCCACCGATTTTCCTTTACAATACCCATGCTGGGAGAAAGGCGGAAGGATGTCATTGAATTTCGGAAGTATAGCTCTAGCATGTATTCTAGACCAGGCGTGGGCAACCTTTTTATAACCTGGGCCAGAATAAATATTACGTTTTTTCCGCGGGCCTGGCGCGTAACCTGTAATTTATTTAGAGTTGAGCCGGACTTACACGAGGCAGTACATCTTCCCTTACACGATGGTAAATTTTACTAAGGCCTCAATTTTTTGAAATGTACCGGTTCAAAAATAATGTCCTACTGCTGGTATATGAGTGTGTATCGAGATAAATGAGGCGAGGTGTGATTGTATTTACGTAGTGGAGAGACAAGAGTTTCTTCTTTCTTACTTCTTTTGGGCAGTAAAATTCAATTTAAAATGAGGCGAGGTCAGGTGAGGTTCTAAATAGGAGACACATTTCGTATTTTTTTCCGGCAGTAAAATATCCAATTTGAGCTGAGACGAGGTGAGATTTTAAATACGAACTAGAGAGGCATTTCTTACTTCTTTTGAGGCAGTGGAATTTCCAACTAGAAATGAGGCGATGCAAGATTGTAAGTATACATACTGGAGAGACATTTCTTACGTCTTTTAAGGCAGAAAAAGTTCCAACTTGAAATTAGGTGAGGTGAGATTGTAAAATATAAATATACATTGTGGGAGCATAGATTTCTTACTTACTCTGAGGCAGTTTAATGCATATAAGCCTCTTTCTTTAATTTGCTGGTTTTTGGCATTGCAAGGGCCCCTCGCCTAATTTGAAGCATGACATTGTACTGGCTCAAATGAAAAAAGAGGCACCTGTTACCAATTCATTTTATAATCGTGTTCTACCCAACACTAAATTTTTAGTCTGCATTTAAAGTGAAAGATGCTTTAATAGGATAAATCACACTATCCATCACTCGGTCCTCAACTCAAACCGGTTTGTGTAGGTATAACCCTCTAAATATTCATTTTTCTGTCTCTTTTTCGTGCAACGAAACGCGAATGAGACGGGGAGTTGCTCACAGTTTTTTCAGACTCCCGAGAACCATGTTATAATTGTGTTAGTGTGATGGATGGGTGAGTCTGACAAATTTTCTGAGGCAAAATGAGGAAAAAACCAACTTGCCTGCTTCCTCTTGTCTATAAAACTGGTTTGTGTATGGCGATGATAAAAGAAATGATGCGTAGTGTAACTTGGACCCCAATGGATGTAATATTCAATTTAAACTAGGCGAAATACATCGAAAAATATTTTTTTATAATTTCTTCTAAACATCTCGCGGGCCGGATAGAAACTTTTCTCGGGCCGGAGGTTGCCCACCGTTGTTCTAGACAACCTTTTTGGCCTATACTCTTTTATAGTTTGGCGCCCGTTCACTGTCTAGTACACCTTTTCCATAGTGACGGGTGGGCAGGCTTCCTCCCATGATGTTGCTATCTTCGCCAAGAGAACTCTGCTCACATGCCGTTTTTCAAAGCGTATATCATTGTAGTACCAGAGAGAATGGTTTTGATGTACAAGAGCCTTCTTAAGTTGAGGCCTACATTTTTGCAGGTTACCCTATTTTATTAGGGTAATTAAATTTTTTCTGTTACTGTCGGGATTTTCACTTTGTTTACGTTCTTATTTATAGTCAAAAATGTTACTCCCTGAATTAATTTTACCAAAGTGGTCAGTAGCATTCCTTCAATAAATCTCTGAGTAGTTAACTCGGTTTTTAATTTGTGTCACTAAATGTGCAATATACTTTTAAACCTTATGCTTTAATTGCTTAAGAGCACAAAAAAATTGAATTTTCACCCCTAAACCATTTTAAAACATCACAACCAAAAATCCATCTAAAACGATTAAATCCGCAATTTAGACAACGATCTCTAAATGAAATCAAATGCCGTGAACTGGCCTCTGGTAAATGTGTAAAATTGAATAGAAATCGCCCTCTTGAAATTCAATTGCATCCACCGCCAGAAGCAGAAGCATCAGCATCATCATCCCCTTGCATTGTATCGCATACAACCAACGGTGAGGATACTAACGAATCAAGTCAAGGTCTACATCTAGCTCTACACCTCTATAGCACCGGATCCCATCTATGGTGGGCTGGTGTCTGAACCTACTCTATCCTATTATATGTGCACGTCAAAACACCAAGGGGTAAAATGTGCAAACAAAGCCCATCCTGGCAGGATATCAACATACCAAGCACAATCACTGTGACACAAAAAGGATTTAATCACATGCCTTTTTGCACAACAAATTTAATACCGAAGACAACACAATGCAAATTTTATTTTTATATTTTAATTTAATATGAAATTCCTCAAAAAAAAAAATAATAATTATAAAAGCGTGAAATAAATCAATCTCGGCGCTGGAGTATGGGTAGTGAATTTTTGGGTACAATATCCTTGGCGATATTGACAGAAAACAACAAGAATAAGGAAAAACAATAACAGCCAAAAACAGACAAACAAATTGGACGCTCCTTCGCAGCCAATCAATGCGAAATGTTGGGCTATGCAGACAATGTGGAAGGAAGAGGGATTAAAAGCATCAAGCCGAGTTGTTTTTGTTTTATTTTTATTTATTTATTTTTTTTTTTTTTCAAAAAAAAAAATTCGATTTAATTTCCCCAAGCAGAAGGAACGTCTCGCTGAGAGAAGACGTGAACGGCGTTACCAAAACCCTCGAATTAAACTTCTTCTCTTGAAAAGTTTTCCTTGCCTCCTTCAGTTTCTCAGCGTTTCTCGACTATATTCTTGCCTTATCTCTCATCCTTGCGAGACAGTGTATCGGCGAAGATGTTTTGAATTGTAAATAAAACAGCTCAGAAACTGAAGCAAGAAGCTTAACACGGTCTAAGTGACGTCAATCCCCTTGAAATAACAAAAAAAACCGTCCCTCTTGGAATTCGCTACATTTTTTTTTGTATTTTCTAGAGAGTAAGCAGAAAAAAAACAAAGTTAAAAAAGTACAATCAGCCACTCACAGGACTCAGGACAGTGCGTTATTGATTTTTACTTTGAACACTTTGAAATTTATATCTTTAATCGAAAACTTAATTCTGAGTAGGACGTACTATACAACTAGCGGCGTCCTCGATGCTCCTGCTAGTAGCAGTCAAGCAGCTTTATGTGTGTCCCGATCCCCTCGAATGCCGGCAAGTCCAGGACGAAGGATTTAGAACGGAATTATTTTCTTATAAGACCAGGCGTTCCGCCTTGAGCTTCCATTTTGATCGTCCTTCCTCCTTGTTTTCTTTTATTACGGATTTCCCTACAAATGGTTTGCAAGGGTGCGTTATTGCAGTTCATCAATCAATCTGACGAAGGGAGAATTCTTCCCTGTTCGTTCGCAACGAAAGTGTAGTTGTTGCTGTGTACGGGCATTGGTTGCAATTTCAATGCTTCTCCGGTTTCGCCCTCCTCCCTTACATTTTTTCCTGCTTTCTTATTAGTTTGGGTGTTTGGATATCTTTAGATACTTTTAGCAATGGACAGCTAGAACGATAGTAAGTCGTGTAGTCTGCAGCTAGAGAGTGTTTAATTCAACCCGAACAGGAAAAATATGAAAGGAGGACTTGATCCTGTAGGGGATAATATGATACGGTTATATTAAATGAGCCTTGGTATCGTAACGTACGAAGCTATTGATGACTGCTTCTTCTGAACGTGTGGGATGTTACTTGAACTCTTATGAGTGGTCTCTTATGAGCGAGTTTGAATATATTTAAAGCTCTGCAGTAATTTACTTCAGCTTTAAGGAAACAATTCAAAATTGCATCAGTTTTGCTCTCAAGCTGGTTGGTGCATACTTCACAACAATGCTGAATAATTTGAGGAATGATATTTTCTAAAGTTGAAAGTTTTTGTTACCCTTCACTATTGATGTGAAACATCTTTGCGCGCGTTCAGAGTAATTTTTCAAGGTTGCAACGCTTGGCTTAATGCAATTGTTGTTGTTATTTGCAACGATTCTCAAACAATACAAACCAAGAATCCTAGAATGGACGAGTTGGTTGAGTGTATGATATTCGACGTTGATTCCGAAAAAGTCGCAGGTTCAAGTCTCGATCTCGGTTTTCGAATTTTTATTTAATTTATAGTTTTTATTTAAAATTATTTCCAAAAAGGTATAATAAAGCAAGGAGTGCATAAGAGTTTAAAAGTAGGTAAAAGGACTCTTACTATTAAATGTAAATTGCACAACTACAGTAAATTTCTTAACTACAATAACTTACAAAAATTTAGATGGAGCATTCGGATTTCTTAGAATTCTGTCTGTAGAAGGACAGAATGCCAGGAAGTTACAGGTATTAATGAAAATGATTATTTAGCTTAATTTACTTGATTTCCTATAAAAATTTTAATGGGCGGAGTTAAATTATTTTTCATCTAAAAATTTAAGTTATGGAATTATCCACTCATATATCTCTATTTCGTAGCACAATAATGCACAAACGTCAACCTATTGTTTTGATTGTAAGCATATAGCGGCAGCTAAAAATTAAAACATTTTAGTTATCACAACTAATTTTCATTCGTTGCTATAAAAATGGTGCTATATTCATGTTGGTCCTATAAAAATATTTTATATGAAATTGTTCTTTCAAATATTTAAAACAAATCCGATGCTATTTAAATTGTAAGCCATAATAATTTCTTGAAATTCCCTGCAAATATTGCAATTTCAACACAAATATTCCCTACACAGAAAAAAAAATGTCTTGTCAAAATTGAAAAATTACTAAATTTTTTAGGGAAATACGGCATATTAACTAATTGGATGAATGTATGGATGGTGTTTTCTTCAATAATAGAAAATATGTTCTTAAATCCTTTGAAATTTGTATGCAATGTATTTGTCTTTCTTAAATTCAAAATTTTGAAATAATTACGAATTTTTGACTTTTGGACAAGGGTAATATAATTTCGAAGGCGATTCCAATGATACCAAACAAGCGTCACCCAAAATTAAAATTGTTAGTGGAATGTTTTTCCCTTCTTCTGAATCTTTCAAATTTTAACAAAAAAAGCGCAGCCGTCGGGCTTCGAACCCACGACACGACTCTACCCCTGGCGGCGATCCTACATTTTAAACATTCGGCTACCAAAGCTTGCGTAGAGGAAGTACCGAAATCGATAACTATAATCTTCTGGCTGGATTTATAGGCATCATGTAAGCGATAGGCTAAATATGTAATATATTTGTATGAATAAATTAAAATTTTGAAAAGACAGTTTTGAACTGAAATCTTTTTGTTGTATTATCAAATGTCTGTATTTTGTAGTATAATAATAATACGCAACTAATGCAAGAACTTCGCCAGCCCCGTTTCTACAGGAGTCCTTTAATTTTTGGACTACTCATCTGTAGGGTAGTCCTTTTGCTAGCTTTTATTGCTCCTTTGTAACTTACTATTCATGTTGAATATGAAATAAGAAAAATTTACTATTAGTTAGTTTGCCTGTACGACCACAGTACACAAGTCTCAAGGAAGTACGTATTCCAAAATCATCTACAAATATGATAAGAAGCTGTTGAAATCATCATTACAAGGACTATGGCCTATTGCAAGTAGTATCCTGACCTTTCAGCATGGCCGAAGGTCATCAACGGCAATGGTTCATTTACAACACAAATCGCTGACTATAAAACTTACGGCCATTTTACATCCCAAACGCAAAATGTCTGTGGGATAAAAGAGCTCCAGAGCTGCTATTCCACTTTGCGTTTGGGATGTAAAATGTCCTTTATTCTTACTAATTATTCAATTTAAAGAAAGATAAAGATCGCCAAAGATGTTTCACATCTTTCACGTCCACTGGGTACACGCGCTAGTTTTAAGCTAGTTGGTTGTTTCATTCGTTTTCTTTACAGTATAACATGATTTTGTTAACTGGTATCAAAGGGGTGTGGTCAAATCATCAAACAGTGATGGAACAATGTGTTTTAAATGAATAAGAAAGGAAATATAAGTAAAATACACTTCAAATGGAATCAGTTTTGCGCTGTCATTCCTCCTTATTTAACCTGCCTCCTGAAAACTAGCTCATGTGTACCCCATACCGAAAAAAGCGAATCCAATAACCCCTCCAACTATCGTCCAATAGAATTTCTCTCAATAGAAATTCTCTCTAAAAAAACCTCAGGAATTTCTGCTATCACTCGCTCTTTTCCTAATCTATATAAATGATCTGTTCTCAATCTTCTCCAACCCAATTCACAGCTAAGCCGATTGATAGTCTGCATTACTCCTTCGCCTTTCGGAAATAGAAGACAACCACGTGCAAGAGCTCGTCCTTTGAATCGTCAGTTCGTGTCCAACTCGCTCAGCAGTAGGGTTTCTCATACCGAATAACTCGGAATCGGTTTGGCCCATCCTTCCCCTAAAATTAATATGACCTTAGCTATGGCAACTAAAAGATCTAAAGTTTGGAATTATTTTAACGTGGAACCAGCAAATTTTTGTTATGTTTTTTTTTATAATTTTATTGGCAAAAGCAGAAATATACAGGGTGTTGCAAATCACCTGTGCCACCCAATTATCTCGGAAAGTTTCGTTAGAAAAAAAATCACCTTTTTCTCCAAAAAATACGTAGTTAACTAATTTTTTTTCCTCCAAATTGGAAAGCTTGGACAATTTCCTATGAATAAGGTCTGGACAATTTTTATGCTACGGCCTTTACTTTTGAAGTTATAAGCACAAATTCTTTTCCACAGCCCTCCCGGAACAAAAAAGATGGGCAATGAAATTACGCATGAAAAGCGTTATAATCAGTTTTGCAATAAAACATGTAATTAAAAACATATTGGCAAAATATTACTTTTGAATTTACATTTTTCGACATTTAAAGCGCTGTAATTCGTGAAATATTAGCCCTACGTAAAAAAATGCTAATAACAAAAATTATCGATAATCGCGTTCTATAAGTATTACGACATAGTTTTTCATGTAGAATTAACCATTAACGATAAATATAGTGCAAAGAGAGTGATATATGAAGTTTGAAGCACTATATCTCCGTACATATATACTTTACAAAAAAAAATCTAAACAAGAAAGTTATATCACTTATTTATCTATAAAAGAGATTATCAATTTTTGTCGTAAAATGCATAGTTTCTGAGATATAGAATTAAACGTGTTTCCTTTCACAATAAGTTTAGCATTTTGAATTTATGCTCATAAAAATATATAAAATCATTTGGTAAAAATGATCGCGTGCGGTATTTTTCGCGAAGGCCTTTTTTCGACCTATTTATGGCACTATTAATACAATATATATTTATTGTAATTTAAATTGTGATTTTTTACTTGGAATCGGAATCGGCGGTTCTCAGTTTTGAGGATTCGGATTCGGCAAATCCAAAAAAGACCGGGTTTTAAGAAACCTTACTCAGCACTGACATCGAACTTAACGCAACAACTTTGTCAAACTTAACTCCTCCAAAACTTAGTACTGTCTTATCTCTAATAAAAACTGCGCCTAAATTTCTTCAGTCTCAGTGGACGGTGTGAATATAGCGGCTTAACATCCTAGGCATAGCTTTAACCTAGGCTCTGCAACGGAATGGTCACATATTCCAAACCGCCATGTAATCACCTCAGTGCCTGGGATTTCTTAAAAGATGCAAGTTCCTCCTTCAGCCAGCAGCCCGAGCTACAATCTTCAAGTCTTAATTTCGGTCTCACCTTGAATACAACTCATTTTTCTGGGCTTGCGCGTCCAAAACCACCAGACCAGATGCAAAACCGCGCCATCAAACTCATCGGTGATGGCACCTTTTGTGGCTCCATAGACCCATTGAGCCTCGGTAAGAATGTAGCAAATGTCCTCGCTTTTACCATAGCGAATGCTCTATTGATATTAAGAACTTTCCACAATACAAGCCTAACCCACTCGGCTCATTCACACACGCACACACACACACACGCGCGCACACACACACACACACTGCAGTCCTTTTTTTACTCACACTACAGTCTAGAGATTGGCTTTTA
This sequence comes from Thereva nobilitata, assembly GCA_963855945.1. Lineage (NCBI taxonomy): Eukaryota > Metazoa > Arthropoda > Insecta > Diptera > Therevidae > Thereva > Thereva nobilitata. The sequence continues at coordinate 106,488,866 of OY979695.1, read as the reverse complement.
AATAGAACACTTTAACTCTGGAATTATCGTTTGCAGTAATTTTCGTGATTCCTAAACTTGATACTCTCGCATAAAAAACATTAAGTACAACACTTCTAGATACAGGGCATATTCAAAAAGTAAGGTTCGGTTGGTCAAAAACTTCATCACAAAGAGTTTTCATATATCAACAGTCTTCCAGGCAGTCTTGAGTTATTCTTCGTCGTCTTCAAACCATTGTCCATTAAGCCGCACTGTTTCAAATACGAGAAGAGCAAGTAGACGCTAGGTGGAAGGCTAGGGTCTGTGATTGGGTGATCAAAAAGCCCCTAATCAAAATTTCGTATGTTGTTTTTGATTAGGACTATTCCGGATGGAATATGGAGGAGGAAGACAGTTTCCAGCCCCGCCGCAGGATTTTGAGTGTTGCGTCCACTGACATATAGATATGGACTGCTAAATGAGCAAAATCCCATACAAAAAAGTGGCACCAAAAACTATTGTTGTCGTGCTTCCCCGTTAAAATTTTATGAACTGTAATCCGTTTTAAAATAAAAAAACAGTTCAGCGATATCAACATAATTAGAAAAAAATAGACAGGTATAGAGATTTTTCTTCTTTCTCTCACTTTCGTTATTTTTAAAAGCTCGTTAAACAGAGGGAAATAACCCTCACATGTTTAAAAAAAATACATTTATTTAACGAAAAAACTGCTACTAAATAAAAAATAACGATGGAAAATTATTTCTATCAATTATAACATACCTATGTACATCTTATTACTTATTTTCCTCTAAATTCGAAAAAAAAATTGTTTACATAGAAAAGGTCTTCTTCTTCTGGAGAAAAATGGTGCCATTGAGAGTTGTCAATTAGCAGTCCATATCTATATGTCAGTGGTTGCGTCTCATTTGGGAGAGCGGTAATTGTTGTGCAGCGTTCTCTGAGATCAACAAAATGCACGCGCTTTTGCTCCCAGAAAACGGTTTTCACTGTTTCCGAGTTGAGTAAGAAGTTTGCTTGATTTTTTTTTTGTTTTGGTGAAGTTGAGTGGTGCCACTGCATAAAATGTTGTTTTGTTTCTTTACTGGTGTGCAACGTTTCATCGCTAGTAGATATGTGGGAAAACAGGTCATCTTCGTCTTGGCGATAGCGATACAAAAACACAAAAACACGCACACACTTGAAATTCTTTGCTATTTATGCTAGTCGGTATGTGTAGCTGACAATCTTACACATAAATCGAATCAAATCACACACTTGGTACACTTGGAATTTCGGGTACATTGGTGTCTCTCTTCACAAACGGCATACGTCAATTGCAAACTCTTTTAATTCTCAAGGCCCAATGCCGACGGCGCGTTATATACGCGGTAGGCGCTTCATGCGCGTTGACGTCCGTTGAAGGTTCATTAATAGCGTCAGGACGTCAAAAATGTTGTTTTGATTAATTTCATTTATGGATTTTTGTGTATGCACTTGTTAGAAATGTGATTTTTTAAAATTTCAACGCCTGCCACCGCGCGAAAAAGTTGAAAGTTGGTAGACTTTTGCCGTCGCTTGACGCCGCTGATGCTGCAAAGTCGTGAATGGGATAACTCGATTTGAATTACACACAACAAAATATCGAAGTTGACGCGCGTAAACGCAAATAAAGTCGTGATTGGGCCATCGCCTTCACAGACTATATGTCATCGCTCGGCTAGCATTTAAAGGGGGTGCATAATGGGCCCCTATGAGGCAAGCCCCACTGCCTCATCTGGTCCCCGTGTGGATTGCCCTATAAGGTTCACAAGGGGTATCTAAAGCCTTGCCCCACCTCGAGTAAAAATAGAGGCTTAAAAATTCAAGAATATACGACTAATAAATAAATAACTTCCGCTAACTAACTACCTCCTGTGGCCCTTATGAGAAACTGATAGGGCATACCTCACTTCAGTATTGCAGATTTTTTACTTGGTCGGGTGCTCATGAGGAATCTAAGAGGAAAGCCTTTTTTAGCAAGGCACAGGGAGTCCTCATAGGGAACCTACGGGGAAATTCCTCTTTCGGCATGCCCCACATTTGCCACATGGGGCCCACACGCTGTATGAGCCATGTCCCCTTTAAATGCTAGGCGGGCAACGTGCTTTTCAAGCAATTTTTTAAATAGAAACTGATAAAACAATTGCTTAAGGCAATTTTTCATGCTGCATTCTCCCTAATCTGCCGTGTGGGTGTCATCGTGAATCTAAACGTACATATAGCAATGCCAACCGGTAAACGATCTTCGAGGACAAAATTAAGGAATCTCAACTTAAACATACGGCATTTTGGATATAAGTGTCAAATCCGCATTTACTTCCGATCCGCCGGATTCGGGAAACGAGGCCTATATAATATTACGTCATACTGTTCTTTCTGTTCTTGATTTAATTTTGGAACGTTTTCAGTCACGATTTTGGTAAGAAGGACGATATCGTAAGCGAGTTCATTCGGATATTGACGTTTACTGATAACAAATCTGGCCTCTCGTGATGGTGATAAACGATAAACTATGTTAAGAAAACTTCAATAGTTCTTCTTTCCTTTCGATCCCCCGCAACCCCCTTTGTGAGTCGATAACTGGAAAACTCGTTCTTAGCGGATACCTACCCAACAAAAGAAACATCCCCACCAAATTTCAGGTTTATATCAGAAGTTATAATTGAAAGCTGTTATTTTATATCTTTAACGCCCCGCAACCCCCCTAGGAGTCGATTTTTGCAATATCCTTTCTTAGTGGATCTCTATTAAACAAAAGAAACATACATGTCAAATTTCAAGGCCTACAATACTTCCGGACATATCGTGATGACCAAGTGAGTGAGTGTTTTTCTCCTATATATACACTGCAAATCTGAGCTTTTAAAAGTGTTTTATTTCAAAGCGCTTAAAACGTCTTATTTTGACGTCACCCATTTGATTAGCATTTTCGACACTTTTAAAACACTTAAAAGTGTTTAAAAAATTTCTACAATGTAAATAAAATGGGTGACGTCAAAATAAAACGTTTTAAGCGTTTTGAAACAAAACACTTTAAAATCAGAGATTTGCAGTGTACAGGTATAGAATTATTACACGTTCAGGCTGCTCATTATTATTACTACCAGCGGCATGATTGACTGGAATATTTGCTTAATAATCTTCTCTTATCATCAATCAAAAATTTTAATTTTATTCAATTTTGAGGTGGTATAAAAATTCATTGTCATATCACAGTATTCGAAACATGCCTAAATTGTTTTTTATAAGTGACACCCTTCAAAATACCACATAAATAGTTTGTGCTATTCTGTCTTTAAATTCAGTAACTTAACAATGAAGAAGGGTCATTCCATGGTGACGGGTGGGACATTTTAACACATTTTTTGATATACATTCAGTTATTTTAAAGTGCAAACAAAGCACATAATACATACTGTGTTTATGATAGCATTCTTAGATATATTTTTTAAGATATGATAAAAGAAAACAATATAAAAATATATTCTAACATTGTTAAATTCGTAGAATTACATATGTGACAGGTGGGACAGGCTAAACCCTTCTTTCTTTAGATACTTGCATTTGACGTTAAAATTCAGATCAAATAGTTCATATGAAGCCCTAATTTTATTGTAGTATGCTATTTGAGTTTTGTCACTAATTGTTTTCTAAAAAGAGGTAAGTGAAAAAACAATACGAACTTTTTTTATGCAGCTTAAAATGTTGTGACGGGTGGGACAGGGATCCGTGACGGGTGGGACGAGTAAAAAACTATACACACAAAACACATTAATTTAGGCATATTTTATTAACTATTTAGTTATTTTTTGGGCTTGGTGTAGGGAATTCATGTTCTACATCTCTTTCGCTTTATAGCTCAGCTGCTGGTTTTAAATCAACGGCACTTTCGCTAAAAGTATATAAGTGAATATTTGAGCTTGCATTCTTCACCTAAACGCACTTTTTTTGAATTTATTGGAAAAATCAATATTCAACTGGGGAAATATAAAAAGTAATAATTTTATTTTTTACTACAAGCATATTTCCGAATACCATGGAGCTTTAACAATACTTAAAGCCTAAAATTTATGTAATTTCCGTCACTTTTTTTTCATTAGCTTGGTGTCATTTTCCATGGAATGACCCAGAAAGCAAATTGAGAGTTTTGACAAAACATTGTTTCTTTATAAGAAAATCCCGCCTAAACGAAATAATGGCTTGAAAAGTACAGTGCCACAGGCACAGCTGCTCTGCTTGCTTAATTATTTGGATCCCTTCCTGGCCTTTCGCAACTCCTCATTCTTCTTCTTGTTCTTAAATGGCGCTACAGTCCTTCTAGGACTCGGCCCTCTTTCTAGTTTCCGTATATTTTCTAGCATGTCCTCCATCCACCTATTTCTTGGTCGTCCTACTCTTCTCCTTCCTGATGGTCTACCATTAAAAAATCTGGCCAGCATTCCATCTTCTGAAGCTTGTACAACGTGTCCGAGCTATCGCAGTCTATACAATTTTATGTACATATATGTATGTAGCTATATTTATTTCGTCATTCTTCTCTTTCTACCAGTTCGGATTCTGAGCCGATGTTATTCAGTTTGGCAACCCAAAACTCGGCGGCGTCCAGGTCCGTGACATCCTTCCAACGAAGCTTTGGTCTTCTCAATAAAGTACTATACAATAAAATTGTCGTCTGAGGTGCGATGAATTAAAAAAGTGTCATTCTGAAACGTTATCCGTCTTGTGCTGCCTGAGGTGCCAATCAATGTATGTGTAATATCGCACATTGAAAAATTTGACGGAATTAGGGATTTGAAATTGTTTTGATGTTGTTCTTTCGCAACACAAAATTACTGATAAATTTTTCAATCCATTTTTTTTAATAATCTTAAGGCAGTAAAATTCTTATAGTCATACTACAATTTGAAAACCAGGCCTTACTTTATCTATTTTTGGTGCTAGATTAAGATAGTCTAAAGATGTCGTTTACGAACCGTCAATTACTTAACAAAATAAATAAATAAAACTATGGCCCAATTCAAAAATATCTTCGTCATTCATCTTCTTCGCAGACTCGCTCCAATAAAATGATATTTAATTTCATTCCCATTTGTTCTAACAGGTGAATTAGTTCCCAAAATTAGCTTTAATACTTTACTCACTCGAAGACAGCATGTAACCATAAATTATTTTTCGTTTACACCAAAATAAGCAAAACAAAAACTTTTCAGTACTCAGCATACCGGAAAGGAGTTGAATAAATCCAACCAAAAATATGCGTGAGAACAGTGAGCCACAATTTCGTCATCACTTGGCGCTTGAATAAACAAAAAAAATGTTCGCTTTTTTAAGCAACACAACATAAAACTAGTTCATGCACCGGAAGACGAAAAAACTTTTCGATCGTTGTAGCAGGGAATGAAAAAAGAGAGCGAACGAAAACCAAATAAAATATTTAGTCCATGGAAATGGTACTTTAACATTGCAAAAATGCAGGACAAGATTTTTTTCTTGGGTTGTGTAGGGGGGGTCGGTGTTAGCTTAAATTTGAGTTTTCGAGTTCCCCAGCCCCCCCATTTGGCCGCCATCTTGGAAAAGGTGTGCAAATGGTTTTTCCACTATATCTCCGTAACAGTACATCTTACAGAAAATTTATAAACAGACTTTTTGTTTAGAATTAAATTATCTACAATTTATTCTTTAAGTGTTTTGTCGTAAATTGTAGAATTAAGAAGTTATAAGCCTTAGAACACAAAAATTAGTCACAATATTTTCTTTTAAAGGCTATAACTTTTTTTCCTTCAATTTTAACAAAAAAAATAATAACAAGTTTTTTGTAGAGGGTTTCATAACGAATAATTTCCATTCATTCTTTTATTAATTTTGTTCACTACGAAGGGTTCACAGCGCCCCGAAGGTATCGAAGTGACAGATTTTCTGAATAATTTTTTACGATTTTACCTCCTCCTCTCCCTAGAATTTCTCAAAAACAGGTAGCAAGTAATAATAATGTATGAATGACTTTCCGTTTGAAGAAATGCCGATGTTTGAGTAATGCAATAAAATTATTTATTACGGTTTTTTATTATTGTTATGGTATGTTTTACAAGGTACGAGATGGTTTAAAATGAAATTCTTTGAATAATAACATGTATCAGTTTCTCCAATTTTTGAAAATAATTTGTGTGATGAATGAATGACTTTACGTTCTAAGAAATGCCGATGTTTGAGTAATGCAATAAAATTATTTATTACGGTTTTTTAATTTAATTAATATTTTCAATTTTGGTAGATAGCACAACTGAATAACACGTACACTTTTATAAAATTGAAAATTTTACTAAGATCAAACTGAAATAACAATTTTGAAATTACACTAAAATAATTCAAAATTTTCCCACAAAATGAATACGTCCGTATTTTGCTAGATAATTAGCATAACTGAATGAAGCAATATTTTTTGCAGCCCTAACACAAATTATTTTCAAAAATTGGAGAAACTGATACATGTTATTATTCAAAGAATTTCATTTTAAACCATCTCGTACCTTGTAAAACATACCATAACAATAATAAAAAACCGTAATAAATAATTTTATTGCATTACTCAAACATCGGCATTTCTTCAAACGGAAAGTCATTCATACATTATTATTACTTGCTACCTGTTTTTGAGAAATTCTAGGGAGAGGAGGAGGTAAAATCGTAAAAAATTATTCAGAAAATCTGTCACTTCGATACCTTCGGGGCGCTGTGAACCCTTCGTAGTGAACAAAATTAAAAAAAGAATGAATGGAAATTATTCGTTATGAAACCCTCTACAAAAAACTTGTTATTATTTTTTTTGTTAAAATTGAAGGAAAAAAAGTTATAGCCTTTAAAAGAAAATATTGTGACTAATTTTTGTGTTCTAAGGCTTATAACTTCTTAATTCTACAATTTACGACAAAACACTTAAAGAATAAATTGTAGATAATTTAATTCTAAACAAAAAGTCTGTTTATAAATTTTCTGTAAGATGTACTGTTACGGAGATATAGTGGAAAAACCATTTGCACACCTTTTCCAAGATGGCGGCCAAATGGGGGGGCTGGGGAACTCGAAAACTCAAATTTAAGCTAACACCGACCCCCCCTACACAACCCAAGAAAAAAATCTTGTCCTGCATTTTTGCAATGTTAAAGTACCATTTCCATGGACTAATTTTCCTTTTTCCATCTTCCAACATATCCACATGTGCCGCCATTCTAGTGCTGACAAACTAAGTTGATCCACACATGTATTCTATACAAATGAACGGCATCAACCCACACCGGAGCCGGTGGAAATGTGAAAAACTTTTGAATTTCAATTGAAAAATTTTCACCGAATCATAATCAGAGACGAAAAATCTCTGCCACAACTTCTAGCCCCAATGCGAGCGGAAAAAAAATATCGTGAACTGTGTGGGGGTGGCGTGCTCAGTGGGGTGTCAAACAGCAACAGCACGAGTTCCCTTGTCCTTTTATCCTGTTCGGTTTTTTTTCACCCGAAAAGGGCAACCTTTTCCGACTGTCAGTGGGTATTTTTTTCCCTGGCAAGAGAACGAGAAGGTTACAAGAAGGTGGAGGAGGCCTTGTTCTCTGGGTAAGGAAATTATGAAAAGCTTATTATTCATATTATTCATGTATTCACGGAATATAAAGCGGAACAGACATAGCATGAAGAGGAGAAGCCGAGGCGTATACAACGGAAAAAATAAAGAGCTTTGTGGCCACCCAACATCACATCCCAGTGGGTGACTTTTATCCTCGCTTTGGCTTCATCTTGGGCATGCACAAAATCACCACTAGATGTACATAAGCGCATAATTTCGCATACATTAGCGTGTCTTCACAAACACAAATAACACAGATTCACTTTCAAGCACAAGGATAGGCCAAAGTTCAGCTCAGAAACGGGACTGTAGCAATAACTACGCAAATGTATCACAAAGAAAAGGAACTTGGTGAAAACTCCTTGGAAACATGGGACTAGGCAAAAGCGGATCTACGCGTCGTTTCACAGCACAAAAAATATGAAAGAATAAACGTAAAAAAATGAACTTTCCATGCTTGAATGGCTGTAAAAGTACGGCCGAAGACCCCACGTGGTTTTCCTGTAAGCAATGCCCATTCCCAAGCGCGAAAACCACTGAATCATAAAAATTCACTAAAATCCACAATGCTGCAACGTGCTTCAACAGCGACAATAAGTTTATACCAATCTTAAGAAAAACCGTGCGATTTAAGTTTATTTTTATCCAAAATCCCTAAACTCGTTGTGTCTACATCGGAGAAATCTAAAGAATTTGATGCGATGAGAAAATGAACATAAAAAATATTCGGGGAATTACACACGTCGAAGAAGTTAAAAGCATCTTCAGAAGGAGACGGACTTTGTAGACATCCTGTATGTCGCCTCCTTGGTTTGCTTTCCTATTCAAATCTGGAATTTAGGGGGACGATTTCTTTGCCCATGACGCATTCGTCAACAACATCAAAGCATCTCATCCGGCATTTGCTGAAGATGATGAATTGTGCGGGATGATCGTATGCAAATATTTTTTATCCTTTTTTGTGGAATAAGATTTTGGAAAGCGCGGCTTTTATCTGAAAGTAAATCGTAATTATAGATCGAATGGAATTGTAGAGAAATTGTGGATTTTGGAGGTTTTTGATATAGAGGGTCATAGCAAAGTCGATAGACGATGCATCTCGGACCTTCAGAAGTTCAGCAAGATGTAAGTTCAATTTAGGATTAATGTAAGTACAGCTGTATTAGCTATCTTAGCCTTATTTATTTTAGTGGAAAACTTGGCTAGCCACTGGTCTCGTTGAACCCTTTACTGCTCGAACAAGGTCTCGTTGAACCCCGTACCACTGGCCAACTGGGGTTTCAACGGGTTCCTGACCGCAGCCCTGCTTTCGGTCTGTTGGGAAGGAGTTCACGAAAGATAGGCTCCCCAATTCCACTCCGGTCCTTCTTTTCATGGCTCTCTGGTTGGTCCAGAAATTTAGGGCAGAGCGGCATCCGCGGACATCCGTCCCGGTAGGCGAGTTAAGGTAGAAACAGAATGGCACGGCGACCGTGGCGGAGTCCGCCGCTCAGAGAGTTTCCCATACATTTAATTTCTCCCCAGGCGGCGCGGACAAATTAAATGTATGGGAAACTCTCTGAGCGGCGGACTCCGCCACGGTCGCCGTGCCATTCTGTTTCTACCTTTATTGCGGCTACCTTCTTTTCTTACTCCCCTAGATGCTAGGACTCTTCACCCTAGATTATATGAGTACTAGTGCTGCCAATTTTTTTGTGGGTCCAGAAACTTGGGGCTGAGAGCGGCTGTCTAGGTCTACTTCTTGGCTTTCCGGGTTCCTGACCGCCGCACAGTGGACTACTGAGACCCCAATTTCCTGCCCAAAAATCTGCGAATGTTCTACTTTAATAAAAGTAAGCATTTATTATGTTTTTTGGCCTTCTGAATCGAATAGAACTACTCCCAAGGCGATAGGTTTAACCGTTTTGAAAATATATACAATAGAACCAGAACCAGAAAGTTCTTTTAAAAACCCAATATTTTTAGATATGCCGCGTTTGGTGTTTTTTTCAATGTTTTTTTGGCCTTCTGAATCGAATGAAACCACTTTCGAGCATTTGGAAACAACAGTTTTCAAGATATAGTGAGTTTCGAGCCATTACACTAGTTTACAAAATCAATCTTTTTTTTTTGTTACATAAAATATTTTAATGCTTTTTTACTAATTTGAGGTCACTGATTTCGAAACTACACTCAGTTTTATTGTATCAGCTCGAGTTTTATTGGCTTCATTTGGTACATCTTTCACATAAGCTTATCACGAAAAGTACCAAATAAAGCCTACTTTAACATCAAAATTTGCTAATATCTTCAAAAATAACGGCCGTAACACAAAAATTGTCTATAAACTATTTATATAAAATTGTCCAAGCTTTCCAATTTTGGAAAAAAAAATATTGACTAACTACATATTTTTGGGGAAAAAGGTAGTTGAAGTTGATATTTTTGTTAAAAAAACAAAATTTTGACTTTGATGGCGCATTACTCTGGAAGGTGGTAGGGTAGAACCTTCACTTTTACATTTTTAGATAGGTGCAGTTTGTAGTTTTTTTAAATAAAATATTTTAGTACGGTGAGAGTATTTTTTCTAAAAAACACCCCTCGTTATAATGCATAAACTAAAGCTGATATAGAAAAACTGATAATATATTTGAAATCAGCGTCAAAAATTAGCTTAGTGATCAGTAAATGAATAAATACTTTTGGTATTGTTTTCAATGCCTTTTTACCATGGGAATCGGATACGGCTACTGTAGAGTAGTTATTGTTACCTACCGCTATCAATGCTATCATTAGGGCGATACCGGGCTTAAATGTGATTGAACTTGGTTGTAGAACTAGCTGTGTTAAACATTATTAAAAAATAACAGTTTAAAAAAAATTCTAATCTGACTCGTCTGACTAAATTTTTTTAAAACAATTTTTAAACAAAAGTCTATATAATTTTTAGTTTTATAATTTGGAAATAAAATAAAAGACCGAACAGAAAAATTAGTTATTTTTTTTTGGGTGAAACCTTTTTTAATATTGTTTGGGGTATTAAACTGTAATATTATACTCTAGTCAAGCTCTTATAGTGACCGGAATGCATGTTTTTATTATATTAAGTTTTACTCTTTCGAAACTTTGTTATATAGTACTGTTACATGTCGGACTGAGGACTTGATTTGCACTTGAACTAACAGTTTAATCCGCGGCCACAGCTTACCTAATTGCGAGCTTCACTTTAAGCTGGCTTGAAATACATATATGTGACACTTCACATAAGTTTGCCTCGAAATAGGTTTTGGAAGAAACACTTTTTTCTCTTATATGTGCAGCTTATATAAATAAAATAAAGTTATTAAGTGAACTGCACAGGTAGTGAATTGCACAATCTGCAGAGAACTAATGTCAAAACCCAAGCGCTTACATAACTTTAGTTCAAGTCGATCCGACATTTTTTCGAATCTACTTGAGTCAAGCTGACTTGAAATCGATCTGACGGTACATGACTTTCAAGTCGACTTAAAGCCGGCTTCAAGTATGCATGTAACCTTACTAATAAATAGTTAAAAATAAAAAGATTCTGAATTAAAACAAAAATTTCAAGAGAATATGCAAGTTTTTGCAGCTAATTCTGACAAGAGTACTTTCTACATGTATCAAGCTTGAATTTGTTACAATATTCACCGCGGACAAACGCGGTCAACTAAACTAAAATTTCTTGACAATATTTTAACCCCAAAAAAAATTTTAATAAATTTATTTTGTACCGATGTAATATTTAAAACATACTAACTTACGTTCGATAGTGTTGTCCATAGTGTTGACTTTAACTCTAAAGATTCTGGATGTTTTGCTAAACAGTAGGAAAAAGTAGTAGCCGTTGGCAAAATTACTATGCGATAATAACATTTGCGGAATTACTTGAAACTGTCTACGATTCCCCCCCCCCCCCTAAGATCGCGCATGTTCATGTTTAGGCAAGTGTTTCTTACTCTCTAGTAGTACAGTTTAAAATCCAGTTGGCTAATAAAGTCTTTATAACAACTTCGATATCTCGATTTTTGCCCAGGAATTTGGGGTCTGTGGACCACTGTGCGCCGTCCTGCCTTCGATCTGTTTGAAAGAAGTTTGCGAAAACGGGCTCTCGAGTGTGTGCTCTCCAATTCCACTCCGACCCTCCTTGCCTTGGTCCTGTCCAGCTTAATTTGTCCAATGAGTATGGTAGGAAGGAGAAGGTTCATTCTGACACAGCTTCCATATCATTATTATACTACTCACCGCCAGGCAGCCCTAGACACAATAACTTTACATCTTGGCTTGGTATGCCCGATCATATTAGCCCATCTCTTCCAGGACAGCTTCCAGTGGCCACCACGAGGAGTTTATGAACGCACTTCCACCGTTTCAAGATTGTTACGGCACGTGGGTATATACACTATGTTGCTCCCCCTATATCGCTGGTGGCTGATCATCCGAGCAAGACCTACAATGCCATAATGTTGGGAACTGTCCAGAAGACAGCAACAATCGGGGAAACAGGGGCCACGAGTACATTTCCCAAGAACGCCCTTGAAATGATCTTGCTCCTACTCCCTCCCTACCATCACATCAAGGCAAGGCTCTATCTAGGAATCACTAACTGTTCTGTTCGGCCTAGCTTGCGTCCTCTTTCAAGCGGAAGTGCTGGCGATCCTGAAGGCCGGCCAGAAAATGGACGTCCAACCTAAACAAGGAAGTAGCATTGGAATTTTCATGTATAGCCAAACCTCTATAAGAACTCTAGTTCTAGATTCAGTGATGATGCGTTCCACGCTTGTCGAATGATGCAGAGCTGAGCTAGATAAGCTCGTTAGAAAACATAATGTGACTCTCGTCTGACTTCCCGGACATAGAACATTAATAGGAACGATAAAGCCGAATACATATGTACGTACGTATGTAGCTAAGCATGGACCCCCTCGGGCTCGGAGATCGAAGTGGTTGGCAGTACAATAGTCGGTAGATCTACTTCTTCCACGCACGTACCACAACGAAAAGCAATGGGTCTCCTGAACAAACTTCGAAGATATATTGCTAGGCAATCATCATGAAGCATTGGCTCATAGGGGACCATGCTACCAACCTGGGTATTCCGCACAACGTCTGTTGCCGTAGTTGAGGGGAGACGAACGAGATTGAAACACTCCTTCACTTCCTGTGTAAATATCCGGTTCTGTCCAAAGTCACGCAACGCACACTATGTTCTGTGACGGTCTCCAATCTAGGGGTCGGGCACGGATAATCTTCCTAAAGTGCGCAAGATGGCTTTAGACATCCGCCACAGTCGGTTAAACAACCACCTAACCTTAGATACCCGAGTTCGTGGCATCAAAACGACGCTAATTGCGCCTTTAGAAGCAGCCATATACCTAACCTAACTAGTGACGAAGAAAGCCTTAACTCAAAAACCTGTTATTCGAGTCCACTCTCTACGACATCCTTCTGTCGGTACCAGCGTGGTGTTCCAAATTTCTCTTTTATATTCTAAAAGCGATATTCACAGGCCTTTAAAAGCTTACACTAAAAACTAAGGATTGCACTACACCAATTCCATTTCATGAAATAATTTCATTTCAAATAACCAGAACCGATAACAAATGACGAAGGACACAAATATCCAGAATACAATGATAGCAATATTTATAATACCCAACAACCCCAAACTCTGTTCAGAATCGATTTTTTTCTCGTCCGTTAAAACGTGATGAAAATGAAATTCGGTAAAGATATCAGCGGCTTTTCTGTTATGACACGTATTCGAAAAACCAGACATCTCCCAGCTCATCCTTCTTTGAATCCCGCTTGACGTGTTAAAAAATGCAAAAATAAATTGAATGCGAAAATACCACGTGAAGATAAACGTTTACACCCCGACGCTGACTAAAAAAAAATGTATAAAAAAAGGAGCAAAAACAACAACAATCGTACCAAGTTTTATCTTCATTCGTACTTGTGTATATCCATCGATATATCCGAATCCGTACACAGACGATAGATGCATTACATCGTACTGTCTAGCTGACAACATCATGTGGGCCAGGAATTCGTTTCAATTGAAATCATCATCATTTGGTATTGCCAATCCCATATAAGCCATTGTTCGTGTTATACACGTTCGCACATATGCAAAGTCCCTACTGACGTATAACAATGTCACTGGATACGCTTACATACCTATGGTGAAGCTCGATATTGTCGGGTATACACCACTGTTTATCGCGCTACGTATGTACGTAGATATCGTTGACGGATTGTTTTGTCCTGCCCAATTGTAGGATTCGAACTTGTATGGCCCGCACGGATAGTATCGGGTGGTCCCCGGGGACCTCCCAGCCAAGTGCTGGTGTGCTGGTCCTCTGATGGCTCAGAACATGCTCCTCTATATTGTTTATGACAAAATATGATATGAAAATTAATATTATTGATTATATAATTGAAATCGGCTTCCTGCCATAAATTATGGACTATGGGTCCACTCCTGCTCGGGCATAGAAATGTCCTTCCGAGCGTCCCATACCTGCCGAGGAGAGGACGAAATATCATGTGTGAATCTGACTGTTAATCTCATTTGTCCACTGTAAAATCCTGCAGAATTTCGCTTTTTTTGGTTTTTTTTTGTGTTGTATTATTTTCAATTTTCATTGAACATTTTCTGCAGCGCTTTTTACGAAATTATTTCCACGAAAATCGAAATGTCAAAAGCAGCAAACAAAGGACCAAGCTAGCAGCTAACTGCTCACAGTGCGAGGAAATGTTTTCATTTAAAGATTTATGCAACCCTTACTTCAGGGGGAGCCCCGTTGATGCTGGTTGGTGGATTCCGGTTGTGCTATGGCCAAAGTTGAAAGTTCCCCTTGAGCGATATAACAGCCAAAACGGAAAAAATAACAAAGCCAGCTGCTTTCGTAGGGAGTCACTCAGAAAACCTGAGCTTTATTGTTTTTTTTTCTGTTATTGTTGTTGCTGGTTCTGTTTCGGTCCCTGCTGTGTTGCTGATATGGTCCAGTGATCTTTTCCTTTCGTATATCCACCCTCCCTCCTGGCGGTTACAATAAAGCAAATCTATGGAACTACTATGTACACTTTGTATTACACAGCTTATTGTGCTCGATGTAAATATTCTTTTTCTCTACGTTATTGTTATTTTTTTATGTGCAATGAACTTCCTAGTTTTTTTTTTATTTTTTCCGTGGAGAAAGAGAAGACGGATTTCCTTTAGCTCGTTGGATACTCTGTGGGGTTAGGGTAATAAGATGCAAACAGTTTCACAAGAGGGAAGGTCTGGATTTTCTAAACGAATCGTTGAGTATGAATTATTCAAAATTATTAACTTATTGTGGAGGGGTGAGCTTAAGGGATAATTAAATGCACCTTGTTAAATACTGTGAAGTCGTAACTTTAAAGGGATTCAGTGTAGACGGGTATCGATCAAGAGAAGTTAAAACTAACAAAATAGCTATCAGCACCAGCAACTTAAATATTTTACGATTCACTTCGGCACTAAAATTGAAACTATTATGGAGTGATTTTGGCATCGAAATCTACATTAAATAAAGTTTACTGTAAAATATATAGATTTAAGAACTCGGGTGTTATCAGCTACTGATGCACTTGTAACTCAGTCACATTCTCATATTGTTTCATAACGCATTTTGCATATTTTAATATCACTATTCATCTTCCCAAAATCGTCTATTATTTCCTTGCTACTTGTAGTTCCCATAATGAACGGCACGTGGTGTTTCCACTATCTAAGTACTAACTGCGTCTAATGCTGCTTGACTTTGAACCAAAATCGATCTTGTCAGCATACTAAGTGCGACTCTTTGTAGTACCAAAATAGCTGAATTTCCACTAATTTAAGAAAAAATTAATGTGTTCGTCTGTTATAAAATAGATATGCAATTACTATTGACTATGTCGAAAAAAACAGGGGTAAAAGGAACTAATTCGTTAAAGGTATTTTATTGTTTCATATGTTCGATTGTACATTAAAAAAGATAAATCCAAAAGTGCTATTAAATCTAGGCTTGGACGTTGGAGTACGGAGAAGATTGGTCCATTGTTTAGTTTTTCAACAGTAACTCAAAAACTATGCATTTTTATAAAAAAACATAATAAGATTTTTTGTAGAGAATCGAGTTTCCTATCGAATAAGCCCGTTTTGAAGTAAACAACAATTTTTTTCAAGTCAAAAAAACTTTTAAAAAAACCCGAAAAATTTCAATTTTTTTGTTTTTTTTAACATTTTTGTGTATAACTTCTTTCTGGGTGGATTTAGGTATTGGAAACAAAAAAGAAAGCTGACGTAATTTCCGTTAAAATGGTGTCCAATTGAAGAATTTTCGATGACTGAGATACAATCGATCAAATTTACCTACTTTTTAACGATAGTACTACTTTGCCCTTTTATACCATGTTATTTTTAATTTCTTATTTTATTAATACAGGAACTTTTAGTTAACGCCCACGCTTTTTTACATTTAAGTAAGTTATATTTATAATTTTTACAAATAATCTCATTAATTTTATTCTGAGCTTGATTTCTAAAGGTAGGCTGTTTCCATATACTGGCTGAAGCAATACAGACATTACATTCAAAATTATTTTTTACTTTTTAGTTAATTTTAAAATAAAAGCGTATTTTTTAGATTTTTTAAACTATTTATTTTTATTTTTTACTTTTTAGTCTATTATATGTCTATTATGTGGCGGCCGCCCTATTAAATTGAAAATAACGTCACACAGGCTACCCTTTCGTTTGATACCCATAGCGAGGGGGTTGTAAAGAAAGAGGTAATCCGCCATTTTGTGTTGGCCGTAATTTTGAATTTGGAATGGAGCCACACAGATAATTGTATTCTACTTGTCATACGCTTTCAGTTGATACCCATGTCGCGGCGTCGGTGAACACAATTGCAAAACCACCATCTTGATTTTTTTTATAAAAAAGTCAGGTTGCATTGCGAACTATGCGTATGTGAAAAATTTGAATTTGATAAGTATATTTTCTAATTTTTAGTCTATTATATGTCTTCCGCCATTTTGTGTAGCCGCCACTTTGAATTTGGAATGACGCCACACAGCTATTTGTATTTTACCTATCATAACCTTTCACTTGATACCCATCTCGGGGGGTCGTAGAACCCAATTGCAAAAATCGGCCGCCATCTTGGAACCGTCATCTTGATTTTTTACGAGATGGTTAGATTGCATTGTCATCCAAACTAAACATGTATGCAAAATTTCAGCCCAATCGGAAACCGGGAAGTGGGCCAAATTTAACTTCCAAGCTTTTTTTACATAGTTACAAGTGAAGCTAATATAAAGCGTATAAAATAGATTTTTGCCAGCAACTATTAGGCACATAGTATAATCTTAAGAAAATAAGTTAGATCCGCAGTGTGCTATAATAATTTTAGGGGAGGCAGGCATTAGTACGGACTTTTAGTTTAATTAAACATTCAATAATCAAAAAAATACGCTTGGAGTCATGTGCTGAGGGAGTGCGACTTCAGACTTCCATACGAACTTTCATCCCCTATTTCACCCCCATGTAGGTCTAAATTTCAAAAACGCTTAAACAAAATGTTTATTTATTTCTTATCATGTGCCTAAATACAAAGTTTCATGGTTTTATCTTCAATAATGGCGGACTCCCAAACAAACTTTCATCCCCGATTTCACCCCCTTCCCCCTTCAAGCCTTTTTTGTGATAGTAGCCTATGCCCTTCTCCAAGGTCTAATCTATCTCTGTAGCGAATTTCATCAAAATCAGTTCAGCGGTTTAGGCGTGAAAGCGTAACAGACAGACAGAGTTACTTTCGCATTTATAATATTAATAGGGATATGTATAATACACAATTTTTAAAGATCTTATTATGCATTAAAATTATACATATTCTAAATTTAGTTTTTCTTTTTTCCAGGTAAGCAGCATAACAGTTAAATTATTAACGACGTAAGTAAACATGCAAAAGAACGATAGAATAACTAGAAATATAAAATTATAAATTCTGCAAAATTAGCTATATTATTACAGGCTCTAATTAATGAGAAATGTTTTAATGCGTAGATAGTGCGTTTACACAATTGCGTAGATGTAATAAGGAAGTCCTATCATACATCAGCCCGACAGGATCTCCCAAGTTAGAATCAATTAAAAAACACAAAAGCAACATGCCTCTTGAACGTAATTATTTCGAAAACTAATTTATATTTCTCTATATAATAGCATTACTCTCATCTTCATCATATCTGCTTAAAATTCAAAACTGGTCTATAAATGTGTTATTCTTTTTTTTTTCAATTAAAATATAGTCGAGGCATCACCGGTCTGTCAGCACCTGGTAAACGTATAAGCCGCCAGGACCAAAAGACGAGGAAAATATTCGCATAAAATAATATTCAGCAGTCGCTTGTCTGGCAGGCCGGGAATAGTGACAGGCGTGCTGAATTGAAGTGGTGGCTACCCTTTTGTGTGTATTATTCGTACATCAGCTTTGATGTGCACAAAAAACAAACACCTAAAAATCGCCCGAGCGTATTAAACATGATGGCTAGAAACCGTGGAAAAAAGATGGGGTTTTACAAAAAACAAAACAACAACAAAAAAAATGGCAAAAAACAACTCTTAAACAACACGGCATTGTCTGGCATCTGAGAGCACTACATACCTACCTACATAGGAGTGCGCGATAGGTAGTACCTCTAACCTGCGATGTTGTTACCCCATTGATGTCATTGCGCTCCACACGGACTAGGGAGTAGCGTAGCCGAGTAGAGTAGTCATCCCAGTGATATCGTCGTAAATTAAAATGTTTTCTCCTCGAGAAAATTGATTTATGGCCGCCGCTGGATAGCTTTTGTAAGCCTTTAATAAAATTACTGTAACTGGAACTCAACACGGCTACTTGAGCATGTATGGATATTAATATTCATACGGCTATGTCCTAACCGCTGTGTAAAGTTCGACCTTCGACGGAGCGAGTGTTGTTAGTTTTAGGACAAAAGGGTGTGCCTATCCGACTATAAACAATTAGATAAAACTACCCTTACTTTCTGTCTCTGGCTTGCGTCTCTATACAAGGATATGATTTCCAATTTCTACAACTTCATAGGACAAGGATATGATCAAAGAAAGCCTCTTGCTATGTAGCATAGGAACGGAACTGGAATGGGGTGGAAGAGGCTGAAGATTACTCTGAAAGTTTCTGTATGAGTTATGAGCGCAAAAGGGTTGAAAGGCAATAAGTCCCCGAAGGGTTAACGCGTCATGAATATTCAATGGACAACCATTAGGGCCATTATACATATTTGCATTGGCTGCTCGTGAGACAACTGGGAGCAACCATCGGATTCTTTGCCCCCTGGACACCCGTTATCCTCAGTGGGGGGGTACTATCTTCCCCTAACTAGTAAGAAACTCGTCTTTGGTTATTCGTAAGACGTTCGAATTGTTGCTGACAGTGACTGGGATTTTGTATGTTTCTCGGCTGCCATTTCATGTTCTTCCTTGTGCTTTCGATTACGTACCAGCCTTCAGCCTTAACCCTTTGATTGGATTCAGTGTGTGCATGTGCTCAACAACAGCAGAATAGAATAAAAAAAAAGAGAAACGCTTTCTGCTTGTCTGCTTTTCCAGACATACGTAACCAACCCCCTTTTTGATATTCAACGTGTACCACTCTGATGTTCTTCAATCGACTGTGGAGGAGATTGAAGACCGGGTTTTAATATCCGGTAGAAAAGCCTTACCCAGGATACCATTTTGAATAAATTGAACCTGTACCGAGCTTATGCCATCGTAAAAGAGTCTGACTGCAGTTAATTTCGCAGTCAGGCTTAAATCGTTTCAACTCCTACTATAGAAGCAAATTACTAGCTTTAGAATCCAATCAACCAAGCAAAAGGGTTTTGGGTATATGCATATAAAAAAATCCCCTCAAATTAGCTACAACTACGCTCTAAAAACCATGCTCAATGTTTGGCTATTGGCTGACCTGGATAGTGTCCATCCATCAATGTCATGATTGGAAATCAATCAGATTGCCTGCAACAAACTATTAACGTTTCGTTCTGCCTCTGCTGCGAGTAAATTTCTCCATGGCCTTCATGCCTTATACGATAAGCTTGGATATCCCCGTGCTCGCCGCGCTAGTCGAACACGATGGACACGAGTATAGCCCAGGAAACTGGACAAGGTCTCCGTCAAGCTGTGGACTGTCTTGTTGTTGTTTAAACTTCGTTCTGGACATCATGAAGTAATTTTTAGATCAAAAATGGCTAACAAACACACACCTACAAAAACAGCATGAGTTTCTATATATACATTAAAATTTTTTTTTTCGGTTTATTAGTGCAAAAATGTTTGCGTTCCTTTGGGATATAATTCTAGGTAATAGTGGCAAAACGCCGCCGCGATGCCCTATGTAGTGGTGATTACATGTTTCTTTATAACCCGTTCGGTAAAGGCTGTTATTATCATGAACGAAAGCAGTAATTTTACTGATTTATGACTGTTATTAAGATATGAATTTTAAATATGCTGAAGGAGCTTCGCATATGCCAGGCCATCGGTGTATGAAAATTGAGTTAAGAAAATAAACATTTTCACACGATAATTTTTTTTTTGTTTTTGTTTGTAGAAAAGATGGAAAATCGTTGGGTTTTTCAAAAGTCACGATTGTAAATTCAATATAGTTAAGTGTTTTTGATCGAAGAGAAAGTGCAGGGCATAGTCATAATGTTCCTTATTTTGAACTATTCATCTTCCGCTTAGCAAACCTTTTATTTGCTTTGTTCTATGTGAAATGTGCAACAAAACATTGGACTTACAGGACATTGGACAGGGACGATATTGCGTCATGAGAACATGCTTCATGACTGGCTTGATGTGTTCTTCCATCTGCTCTCTCCCGATCTATACATCAAACACGTTGCCAGTCCAGTGCCCTTAGACTGTAGTAATCCCGGGCCTGGACCTCAAACGTTCAAAGCAATATCATGAATGTGCTGCCGAGGGCATTGTTGTCACAATAAAGAACTTCGCCGTTAAATACACTCAACAAGACTGTGGAAAATGGAGACTCCTAAAGAAGCTTGATCTACAGATATTTACCGACGGCTCCCAAACATCATAGAGCGTTGGGGCAGGGGTCTATCTAAAAAGTGGAGGTACTGGTGATCCTGAAGGCCTTGTACCACGAACCTAAACAAACATGTAACATTGAAATCTAGATAGGCTCGGTATGTGTGAAATTTCAACAATTCAGTCACAATTAGACTTCTCAAAGTTGTATATTATTGCACTGCACACGATTGTTACAAAAGGTAAGAGAGAGTTCTGTTTATACAGTAGCCCTAATATGGGATCCCGCCGGCTTACCCGGTTAATAATATAGTACCAAAATTTCGCTTAGGTCTGGTCTTCATCTAGCGGACGCTGCACCTCTTTGTTCACCTGGTAGTCTGGTACTGCTTAAAAAAATGAACCCATACAACATCCAAGAGTTCAAACGCGAGGTTCACTACCTCCTCCTCATGCATCCTTCACACTACACCCTTAACCTATCATATCCTTTTTCTATTTTCGAGCTAACCTTACTACTAGACATTGCACCATGACGTGGATGACATGACGGACTGGTAGTATAAAGGGTGTCACCTAAGCTTAGACTTTCACATAAAAAAAACAGTGGTCTGGAATAACCTCAAAGGATAGAGAATGCCGTTGATGCCCTTAAACATTATCGATAGTGTTTTGCCATTTTTCAGGTGGAGTTATGATGCTATCGGTAACGAACTTCTCTGGTTTCTGGTTGAAAAACTGAATTAAGTATTTTTCACAGGCTTCAAAAAAGAAGTGTGTGGTCGGCCGTTTCCATCATATTAGACAACACCTTTTCTTTTATTCAATTCAGGCAGTTTTCGTTTAATTGCCTGGTGCAATCTCTCTAGTTGTACACAGTAGAGTTGAGAATCAATCGTCCGACAAACTGGATGTAGTGGATATTTCCATTCTAGTGGATGTTTCCGTTCCAGTCCGACTATTCTAACATCACCTTTTTCGACGTCAATCCAGGCATCGCGAACGCTTGTGACGGGTCACCATTATTTGTCCACGATCTTTGATGCTTCGATTGTCGTGCGTGATCCGTTTTTCATCACCGGTTATGAGACGTTTTAAGAATAGGTCAATTTCATTGCGTTTCAGCAACGCATCGCAGATGTTAATTCGGTCTATCATGTTTTTCGCGCTCCACTCATGAGAAACCCATAAATCAAGCTTGTTTTTGAGTCCAGCTTTGGGTTAAAAAACAGTATGGTTAGTTTTGTGGTCTATGCCTAGCTTCATACAAATATCGGCCATGCTGGGCTTTTCCAAGAATTTCATCAGTTTTTTCGTTGATTGTACGACCAAAGCGTGACTCATCTTTTACATCAAAACTACCAGAGCGAAAGCATCGAACAATTTTCGAGCAGCAGATTTGATAATGTGCAAGTACCTACACTACACAGAGTACACAGTCCAAATGTTTACACAAGCCTGGAATAGCATTCTTCCCTTTGCTGTAATAATAGTGCAAGCTGAAAATATACGGCAATATTTTATTATTTTCCTCCATTTTCGAACGAAAACAAACTGCACCAATTTCACTCAATACTTATATACACTCAAAGTAACATTTGAGCTGGTACCTTTCAAACGAACGGTGGTGTCACTGGTGTCACTGTGACTAATTTGAAATTGATGGCATCTATCGGGAAAGCGAACGAAATTTTTTTAAGACCATAATGATTTCAATAAGACATCGACAATAAATACCTGCAGTAAGTTTTTATGATTTTAGTTTCAAAGAAAATAATTTCGATTTTTAAGATGGCTAGAGGAATATCTAAATCATTTATTTTTACAAGAATGTAACTCCTTTCGCAATTCTCAAAATTTTAAACAAACTCTTCGTCAAAATGCTAATTTAAACCTATTTAAAAATAGAAATAACTTTCACAATTTCAAAATCTTTTTTTATATATTTTAATATGTTTTTTTCAAAGGTTACTCCTCCTCAACAGAAAATCCGCATTTAATTTTTACACAATTTTCACACGTAACATGATAAAAAAATATATTTAACAAAAAATGTTTAAAATAATTCCACAAAATCCTCACATTAACCCTACCAAATCCAATTTAGTACAGAAGAATTGTCAAAACATGTCACTAAATAATTTCTAAGATAAATTTTTGCTTACAGTATAAGTAGCTGTGAGTAACAACAAAAACAAATGGCTAAATGGCTAACTTAATACTAAATACCATTCGGGATACTAATTTCTGCTCTAATCCCTGTCACAGCCATAAATCAGTCAGAAACTCTCACAACAATATGTCAACGGAAATAAGTTCGTTATACTCTGTATAGCGTACGCCTGAGAGCGCCGTAGTAAATTAACTCCGGGGACAGTACGTATAGGGTATATTATTACCGAAACTACATCAAGAACAAGGCAGGTGTTACTTTTAATACTGTTACAACCTGTTTCCTGTCCACGCCGTGATGCCAAGGAAACTACTCCTCACCTTTTTGCCTGTTCGCTAGATGCATTGCCGCGAAGATATCGCGTTGATAGTGCACGCCAATGTCCAGGGGATTGTGAGCAAAAGTGGCGAGGATTAGCACGTCCCGAGATTTTGAGATCTTCGAAAATAAACCACTTTAAACTCGCGCTCTGGGAACAGCTCATTCGGATTTCATGAGTCTTTAATTAATTGATTTATAAACTCTTGAAGGCAACCACTTGAGATTTATGCGCCATGTACCCCCTCCCGGGGACTCCTGTGCCCATGATATCGCGTACGAGCATCGAGTGTGGTACTTGGAAAACGTCTAGCATTTTATGTACGGGCAGAACCTATGAGGCACAGAATGACATGCTGCAGTGCATCTTGCATTTCGTGCAGTAAAACTGGCACCAGAAATGCACCTCGTTACTCGAAATTTTATGAAGATGTCAATCGATCCATAGATAGCGGAAAGTGGCTATCGGTGCTGAAGCAAGATAAAAGTGGAAGCGGAACGTGAATGGAATAAAATATCCTATAACCATTCCAGTCGTCCACATACGTTCTCACAAGCCAGGAAACCTCATTCGGCAACAGGCTCTCATACACACAATTTTCTATGTTATCTTAAAGAAAATATAAGAAAAAAACGGTACTTTACAACCTCATAAAATTATCCACAAGCTCCATTTCCATCTCGGATTTCTCCGCTCGGATGTGGATGTTCTACAACTCTACAAACACGTTCCTAAGTCAGTTCTAAGCATTTGAGACACTCGTCCCCGTATATTTTTCGTGGAGATTTCATAGGCAATTTGTGGAAGCTGTTACCGGGTTATGTTACGATTTTTTTTATTGGCCTGTGAGAAACTTGTTGAATGTGTCAATTTAAGTGGCGCTTAAGGTTAATGGAATGAGAGTTTTTATGCCCTGAATTAAGTTTATGGGACCATTCAGGTGCGAGGGAATAAGTGGCGTGAATGAGATTTTATTTGGCAGTTAATTTTGAGAGTTGAAATTTGGGATGAATTGTAAAATTTTATGAATTCACATTCAGCGTAAGGTTGATCGTAAAAGGTGAATGGTTTTTAATAGTTTAGTATTTTATATTCCTAGGTTAAAAATAAATTTTATGGGAATGTGGAGTGGAGCGAAAATTCGTAATGAAGTAAATTGGATTAGTATTAGTAGACATCGTATCTACTTTCGTTTTATCGGTGGTTTTCTGATAGGGTCTAGTCTGGTTGCGTTTTGTTGAACCTGGTCTAGTTATTCTAAATATCTTTAAGGCTTTTGACACGGTCTGGCACCTCGATATGTTGACTAAACTCCAAGCTATTGGTATCGACTCAGTTTTAAAGAGATAAGTCGAGGGTTGACCGTTCAATTAAATGCCAAAGTCCAATGAGAGCACCGTACCGGGTGCTGGCACTCAAAAAGGTGTTTGCCAAATCAAAACCTAAGTAAATATGTCCAATGACAATGTCCAATGAGAGCTTCGCATCGATTCTCGAACGAGAGTGCGGTGCTCGGAAATTTGATTCCGGTCCTCATAGATATCAAAAAAGTTTTGATATTTTGCGCGGCACCGAGCATTTAAAAAGTTAAAGTTTTGTTTTTTAAATGAGAAAATGGAGGTAAAATGACATTAAGACTTTTTCCCTATATGCTTTTTGGGTCGCTGATTGCGAAAATCGGGGTCCCGCAGACCTAAAATATGGGCGTCACCCTTAAAAATGCAAAAAACTTGTTTGTAAAATTTTTTTCCGCTTTTTGCTTGAAATTTGATTAAATAGGTGTCATCAGCCACCTTAAGGGTTGAAAATAATTTATTTTTGGCTGATAATACCTGATATAATAATTCAACCAAATTTCAAGCAAAAAATAGAAAAATTTACTTACTTTCAACTTTCTTTCGCAGTTCATTTGCTGCTGTCATTGGACCACGGCCCTTCACAGCATCGAATTTAGATGCCGTGCGATGCACGGTGCCAGGTGCTCTCATTGGACTTCGGCCTTAAGGTAGGGTTGCATTGCATCGAATCTTAACCTCCTAACTTGGCTGCCGGTGGGGTAGATTCTATCCGCTAAATATTCCTAATCTTGATAAATAATTCGTTCTCGATTCTATTGAACCCAATTCACGATTTCGATAATGACTGTACTCTGCATTATGCCCCAGTTACACGAATGACAAAAAATGACAATTGTCATAATCTCTGGTCATAATTAATGGCATTTTTGTTGTTTATTTTTTATGACAGAAATAATGACACAAATTATGACCGTATATGACGATAATGACAAATTATGACAGAAAAAATGGCAAGTGTGTCATTCGTGTAACAGCACCATTACGCTTATGCCTTCGAAAATATAAGACAAATCCATGCCAGAGCTTGTCCCTAAGATCGTGAGCAAGAATCATTTCAAATTCAAGGCATCGAAAGCGAAGTACTGTCTCATCCCAACTAACACCTAATCCGACCTTCCTTCGATCTCACGCTGACCTATGTTTTGACAACCACATTACATCCATCACTTTCTGAGGATATTCGATGGAACGATCTTACATTCCTAGGCTGTTTAAGAAAATCAAGTTCCTCATTCAAGCAGGAGCATGGCTACAATCTACAAGTTCTGCCCTGCCTCGACTTTGTTAAAAAGTCAGAGTGCTTCTTTTAAGCACACAATTCTCGAATCCATTTGGTACTCGCCAACGACCAAGACCATCGTCTTTTACAGAATCAGTTTGGATGTCATGGTTTAAGGCTTGTGTTTGGAAGAACTTTGGCAGACTTTAATAGAGTTTGTTGTCTTTTAGCAACCGAGCGCGTATTTCTGATTTTATGTTGTTATGGGATGATATTATTGATCCCAGGTTAAAGATTGTACTACTTCAAAATCATACTCCACTACCTTGATCGCAAGATCAATGTTAGATTGTCTCAGGGCATATGAGCTTGCTAGACAGGGAACCGAAGTGGAAAGGACACCCCACTTAACCCAGATGCGAATGCCCTTAGCCACCTATAAACTGGCTGTGAGAAAAATCAGCTTGGCGAGCCG
This sequence comes from Thereva nobilitata, assembly GCA_963855945.1. Lineage (NCBI taxonomy): Eukaryota > Metazoa > Arthropoda > Insecta > Diptera > Therevidae > Thereva > Thereva nobilitata. The sequence continues at coordinate 106,462,608 of OY979695.1, read as the reverse complement.
GGCTGAGATGGACCACAGCAACAGTGTGCCGCACTCTTCAAACAATAGGACCGACCTTGGACCCAAAGCGTTCAAAATCTCTTGTTCAGCTGAACAAAAAAGAGATAAGCTATGTAGTGAAGGTGCTGACCGGTCACTGTCCCTTTGGTCCACACGCCGAAAGATTGGGGCTTCCCCACAACGACTTATGCAGAAGTTGTGGCAATGAGGATGAGGAAGAAACTGTCTCCCATCTTCTCTATACATGCCCGGGCCTCGCGAGGAAAAGAGGGACGTTCCTTGGCTCACCTTTCCTTGATGGATTGAGCGAGCTGCAAAATACTGCTGTTTTTGACCTCTGTCGCTTTATTAAAAGCTTGAATGGTTTGAAATGGCCTAAATGTTGTCCCAACACTAGAATGGCATCACATTGGGCCCAATGGTGCGCCTAAGTGGGCTCCCTAGTGGGGGAGCACCCATTTCCACCTCATCTAACCTTGTCTCACAGAAGCGGCGATCATTTACTTCCCAAGCAGCACAATTTGGTTATAATCCGGTTAATTAACCAGAAACTAGCCAGAGTTATTTAACCATCATAACTTAGTAAAACGTTTGTAAAACGTTTCCTAGACATTTATTAAACCGTAAATGGTCAGTTATTTTATAACTCTAGTTATTAGATTACCTATGTCTAAGGTTTATAGAACTTCTAAAATATACCTCTACACAACTTAGCAGTTACAAAATAACCTGAAGCAAACGTTTCTAAAACTTCTATCATTAGCCTGATGTAAACGTTGTTTAGTAAATAACCTGAAGCAAACGTTAGTAAAACCTCCATTATCAACCTTTTATAAACATTGGTTAGAAAATAACCTGAGGAAAACGTTTTTCAGATAATACATACTTACCGTTAATTAACCTAAAAGTGATTTTGTAACAGAAATCTAACTACAAATTTGATATTTTATAACTGTTATATAAGAATGCAATGAGTGAAAAAAATGCAACGAATTTACGTAAAGAAAATATGTTTTATTAAATAATAATAATAAAAATACAAGTATTGTTATTACTAAATTAAACATTTTAAAAAGATATTTGTAGATGGTTCTTCCTGTGCTATTCCCCCAAACCTGTAGAGCATTTTTACCTAAAATTAAAAAAATATGAGTTTTATTAAAGACTTTAAATATGTATATAGAATTAATAGTAATTAAAAACTTACCCACGTTTACTTTCTACAAAAAATATATTAGTTGTAGATACTTTTTACGCCCGTGAACTTCTTCACTTCACTGATGCTTGGTTGTAAATGAACACGTTTCGGCAAGCTTGTTCTTATATTTTACTTTTTCATACAATTCTAACTTATAATAAACCTAAGCATTAATAGCGAGTATGTTTCTAGCTCGCAATAAACTCTTATGTTACGCTTAGGTATATTTCCAACTCGGCCTAACCCATGCATTAATAACGAGTTATATTTCGAACTAGATATAAACCCTTATATTAATTTCTTTACATCGCGAAATACTGCTTCTCTTTTCCTTACTTTCAGCGACGTCTGTCTGCTGGCTTTTTCACATATTCAAAAATTTTGTTTCATTTCAATCATCGGGTTATTTCCGAGTTTATTCCCTAACTGTTATAGGAGAGTACATTTTTAACTCATAATATGATCATACGTTATTTTGAAGAATATTTCTAACCTGCAAAATTACTTGTTAAATCAGAATATATTTCTAACTTATAATAAACTTATACATTATTTTCGAGCTTTTTTCTATCCTCTGAAAAACCAAAACACGTTTGCATGGTTAAGTTTGTGTATATATGTAACCAAAAGTATTACAAATTAAAAATAAGTGCTGAAGTAACTCAGTAGCAACGGAATTTTGAAGTTATATTCTAACTTAAAAATTAAGTAATATTCTAACTTAAAAACTAAGTTAGAGTTTAGTTAGAAGGTAATCCGGTTAGATTATAACGCTTAAGTAACCTGTTTTTAACAAAAGCGAAAGTTATAAAATAACCTAGGTTAGATTTTGCTACTTGGGTTTGTTCTGCTTTTGATGATAAGCCGCAGTTGTCATGCTCGCTCTTAAAACGTCGATTTATGTCTGAGTAAACCAGTATTTGGGTGGACTTGTGCACGTATTGTGCCTCTTGATTTTACACCCGTCTCTCGCATTACTTTCCTAACACCGGGTATTAGAGAAGGCAACATGTTCTCTTGTTGGAATCCATAATAGATGTTAATTGGTCTGAACAGATATATTTGCTTGACTTGTGACATTGGTCTTTCATGATTAACCTACATAATCGTATCAGGTTATTGGGGAACCTAAATCTGATCAATTGTTAATTTGCCTAGGAGCCACCTATAGAAATGTCGGCCTTGCCAACAAAATTTGGCTCTTATTACCAAAGCGACATTTCCACTGTCACGAACAAATTATTTCTGCAATATAAGATAGTCAGTATATTTTTTTTAAATTCGTATCTCAGCCCAGTGTTCAAATGTAGGTTAATGTAGGCTAATCACCTGATCGACCAATAACCTATCCTATTCTATTCTATCCTTTATATAACCTTACTACTGGACATTGATATAAGGACCTAAATAACATTACAGACTTGTAGTACACACTGCAAATCTGAGTTCCAATCCATCCCAATCTTCAGCAATTGATTCCTTCCTAACCCTTGTACAATCTGTCTGGTTAGGAGTTAAGATTAATCCAGTTTTAGTATGAAGCTAAACATGAAAACAGAAAGATGTTTAATATCAAATTACACTTGGGTCCAGCAATAATTTAAAAAAAAAACAAATCAATACCGAAATTGAAACCATTTACAGCAGTGGTTTCCAACCGCAAGGTCCGCAAGAGCTAAAATATGGTCCGAAAAATACCATATCTGTACGGATGGCGCTCCAGTGATGTTAGAATCACGTTCCGGTCTAGCGACGTTAGTCAAACAGAGACATCCGTCAGCACTAACATTGCGTTGGCTTCCAAGACTCTTCCTAAATGCCTTAATAATACAATGCAATTTTCCATAAAAGTAGTAAATGTTATCAAAAGTAACGCCTTAAATTCACACCTTTTTAAAAATCTGTGCATTGAAATGGAATCCGAACAAGAGAACCTTCTTTTTCACGAAAAGAACCTTCTTTTTCACGAAGAGATTCGTTGGTTGTCGAAAGGCAACTTGCTGGAAAGATTATACGAGCTCCGGGGAGAGTTTGAGTTGTTTTTAGGCGAGAAAGAAATAATTGACTTAGTGGAGCAGTTTTCTGATCTAACATCCCAGATGCATTTGGCTTATCTTGTAGATATTTTCACACACTTATACCGCGTCTTCACCGGCCGAACTGCGCAAGTTCGAGCAAATTGGTGAACTGAATCGGTGAAAATAACCTCAGTTCGCAAACAATTTCAACTTATTCAACTGAGGATAAAACAGACCACAGTTCGCCCAACTGGACTCGAACTGAAGTTAAACGAAAAAGCTGCCTCAAAATAGAGTAATGAACTGGAATAGTGGAATGCCATTCCAGTGAGCTTTCGCATTTTCTAACTATAGGTAAAAAGCAATATCCATTTCAAGCACGAACTAAACATGAACTGGACTTAAGCCGGTGAAGCCACTTATGTGGATACAACTGAACATTATTGAACTGAAGTCGGCGAAGCCGGGGCATTAAATAAATTGAACTTGCAATTGCAAAGTTCGGGAAACAAACATTTAGAAGGTGTAGCAAATATATTTATCTTTGAAGATAAACGTCGGGCTTTTAATTGCAAACTTCCATTATGGATTAGTCACGTTGGCGAGAACAATTTTAGTGCGTTCGCCACGTTAAAGGCACTCTTTGACGACAAAAAGTATGATACGTTTAGGGAAAGCAAACAAGAAAACATCAAATGTTGGCTCATGAATTCAATCGTTACTTCCCAGAATATAGCAATACAGAAGGTAAAGTTGACCAAAAACTAATACTAGAGAAGTTGCAGAAGAAATCCAAGCAAAACTTATTGAATAACAAAATGATAGAAACTTTAAGGACGCATTTTAACTGATTCTTTGGAGCAGTTTTGGTGTAAAAAAGCAATTTCATACATTAAAATTCGAGATATCGCTTTGCGCTATCTTATGCTTTTCTCCACAACTTATTTATGCGAACAAGGATTTTCTGCTTTACTAATAATTAAAAACAAGTCGAGGAAAGGAATCGATTGAAAGTGGGTGAAGCGCAAAACTATTACCCCAAGAACTTGTACAGAATATGCAAGCTCAACAATCTGATTGATGCAAACTGAATTATGTACTAAAAATTATATGTTTTCAATTATAACACTGTTAATTAATGTTACTTTTGAATTTTACGATTACTTATGTTAATTAAGCGTTTCGATTAAATTTTACTTTTCGATTGATAGTTTATTTTTTATCCTTGTGGTCCCTGCTAATAATTATGAAATCAAAGTGGTCCCTGGTCAAAAAAAGGTTGGGAACCACTGATTTACAGGGACCAACTATCTAATCTATTAAGGACGTAACGTCACTGTGGGCCGGTTATATTCTTCTTCGTAGCGTGTTTATCTGGCTATTTTCTGCAAACTAAATTTATACATATGTATTTCTAAAAGATAGGAAGTTCCTGGAGATTTTTTTTATATTTGTACGCATGTTGGTCTGATATCCATAAATATTTGAAAAAAGTCATGGTTTCAAGAACTGCTCTTTAACTTTTTACATATTCTTTACTACACTGTAAAAAAAATATGTAAATTCACAGTGCAAATGTACCGTAAAATTACAAATCGGGATATGAAATACTCATTTACTACACAATTATTGTAATTTTACTATAAATTTTGTAATTTCACATAAATAAATTGAGAATCTCCAATACTGCATGACGTAAATGTTGATTACATGAATGTGACCTATATTTTACACAATGTTGTGTATTTTTCTAAATCGTTTATGTAGGAAAATTACAATATTTCTTAGTATATTTATCAATGTTACGTACTAACAAAATCTTTATACTTTATACACTTTAGACTGTAATTTTACAGTAAGAGGCATAATTTTATAAGATAAATTTTCAGTAAAATTACAAATACGTTATTGGAATGTAAGGTTTAAATTTTTCCTCTAATGGATATAATTCACAGGTAACAATGGAATACTAAGCATATATACCCGATTGTTCTTAAGTTAAGGTCAGACCTTTGACTTTGGTCAGGGTCTGGGCAGTTCTTGTAACAGCCAAGAAATTTTTGATAAATTTTGATGCTTATACCATGTTTGCACTGAGCCGAAATTACGTGATTTTGGCTATTTTCGTGATTTCGCCTTATACCATGTTCGCACTGAGCCGAAATTACGTGATTTTGGAAAGTGATTTCGAAATTATGTAGAACCGTTCGCACTGAATTGAAATGATTTCGTTTCGGTGTTTTTTTTCTGGCACCACACAAGTCTTCAATTTTTTCAGCCCAAATTTTAACTAGCGCCTCTTCTAGCAAAGCCCGTGGCTTCTTTCTTTTATATTTCTTGGATTTTTGCATTTTGAAGAATGTAAAGCTTAAATTCAAAGTCAAATCAGTTATTAAAACGTCCAACTGTCAATAGTGACGTGCTGAATTGGGCTGAATTCGATTTTCGGGTTTGTGCATTGGCTTTGACATGATTTTGTTCGTAATTTTGCCAAAATTACGAGATTTGAGATGATTTTGAAAACACCAGAATATATGGGAAATCACATGATTTTGAACGTGATTTTGGGCGAAATCACGAAAATAGCCGAAATCACGTAATTTCGCCTCAGTGCGAACATGGTACAAAATCACGTTCAAAATCGTGTGATTTCCCATATATTCTGGTGATATCAAAATCATCTCAAATCTCGTAATTTTTGGCAAAATTACGAACAAAATCATGACAAAGCCAATGCTCAAACCCGAAAATCGAATTCAGCCCAATTCAGCACGTCACTATTGATGCTGAAATTGTCAGTTGGACGTTTTAATAATTGATTTGACTTTGAATTTAAATTTCACATTCTTCAAAATGCAAAAACCCAAGAAATATAAAAGAAAGAAGCCATGGGCTTTGCTAGAAGAGGCGCTAGTTCAAATTTTGGCTGAAAAAATTGAAGACTTGCGTGGTGCCAGAAAAAAAACACCGAAACGAAATCATTTCAATTCAGTGCGAACGGTTCTACATAATTTCGAAATCACTTTCCAAAATCACGTAATTTCGACTAAGTGCGAACATGGTATTAGGGCCGATTCACAATTAAAGTTTCAAGCAGCAAGCTTCAACCTTAAAAAATTAGGATAAAAGGATTTGTGCAATGATTCACATTCACGGCTTCAAGCGGCAGTGCGCAAATAAACCAAAACTCAGCTGAAGCTTGTAGTTTGAAGCTTGCAGCTTGACGCTTGCAGCTTGAAGCTTTCATTGCGAATCGGTTCTTGCATGGTGAACAAAATTCTATTTTTATGTATAGGGAGATGGCATACACAAAAGTTTGGGAAATTTACAAAACTATGAAGTGAAAGTTCCAATACTGATGGTATTTTTACATCCCACAAATAATGTATATTTACTACACAGTTGGTAAAAATACGTAAAGTAGGATTGGAATATTCCTAATAATATATATTGCAAATTTACAAAACTGCTTGTGAATTAAACTTCCAGTATTTTTTTTTTGTAAAATTACCACAGAAATTTTTTACAGTGTAGTCCCTAAACCTTCCAATCATTTTTGAAAAAGCCTGCAAAAAAGCAAAAGTATGTTTTAGGCTTGATGGCAAACCTTATTACGCCATTTTCAGCACATAAATAATTTTAATTAATCTCGATATCACGTGGCGTTCTTCCTCATATATATCAAATCTACCTTCAACACTTGTTGTGGAAACAAGATAACTACAAACCTTTGTCTATTACCGTTTTTATCTAAATTTATTCTATTTTCGTGAAGTTTTTTTTCAATTCTCCTAATTTTATTTGCCCCTCTTGAACTTGAAGTACCGGAAACTGCTCAGTGGGCTCCAACATTTCTGTTTAGTGATTTGGAAAATATATGGGAAGGCCCCTTCCTGTTTGCTGCATTCCGTCTTCTAACTCCGCACCAGAATAATTCTTACAAAGATTTTTTCGCTGAAATTGAAGTCAAATACCGAAAAAAAGAGTAACATCCAAAATCAATGCGCAATCCGAACCTAACCAACCTATCACAAGGTAAAAATCTATCGTAATAACCGCAGGAAAACCACTCCATGGGTGCTTAAATTTTTCGGCCGCAAACTGTGGAGGTTGTGTAATTTCAGAGAATGGCGTAATTAACGAAAAAAACGCTATGCTCTTCCGCTCATCTATTTGATAAAAAAAATAATAAAAACCGAAAAAATATAAAACAAAAAGAAGCCCGCCTTTGGCGTCCACACCTCCCCCTCATTTCATATTTTTCGGTCGGAATTATTTCTTTTTTATCCATTTTTCCCCGGCGTGTATTTTGGTGTCGGTACCGCTTTTATCGCCGAGAAAATTTCGTAACTTTTATTATTTCTCATTGCTGCCGATATGTGGCGATGTGTGTTCACGGCGAGAGCTTCGTTTATCTCCAATTTGGAGCCATAAATCAATCGCTGGAGTTTTTTATGATTTTATAATTATTGCCCATAGGGCCCCGGCGCTGGAAGGTTGTTTTATTTCAGTGCTGACGACTGCACAATGTTGAGCCAAGTGTGTGAAGAATATCCTCCCCATGCGCCTCTCTGCTGCATTATCACTGATCCTAGGGGTTCTTATATGTGGTGCTCGTTTGCTGGCATATTGAAGACTACCTTTAGTTTGATAGTTTTTAATAAGGAAATTGATCGGAAATAGATAAAAAGGGATTCATGAGAAACGCTTTGTAATCATGTTGCTTTTGTTTAAGGTCAAGGCTGTAAAATCGACTGCAGATGGTCAATTCTAGTTAAGATTGTAAATTATAGGTTTCGGCATACGGAAATTTGTTTCGAAAGTGTGTGTGGAATGATCTTTTACCATGTTACCAATGATAGGCAGGCATTCATCCCTGCACAATGTGTTATAGAGATCTGCGATAAGTTAGTTTCTTATCGCGCCTCAATACTCTTATTCTATTCTACGCCTTTAGTCAGTGTAAATAATATTGTGAGTTATTTAATTTTACGAAATAACTGTTGTATCTTAAAATCTGATTACATGTTTTGTGTGTTTCCTACGTATAAAATCTTATTCACATTTTTAATAAAAAAAAATTACGACTTCCTTCCTTTGGTGCTACAGCCCATAGCGCGCCTTGACTTCCTGTACTGGTATCCTCCAGTTTTCATGGTTTCTATTTGCTTGAATGCGGTTCCTATTATCGTAGGGACTTGCTGATTCTACTTACTAATTATCCTAGCATAAGAAAACGGTGGGCAACTCCCGGCCCGCGAAATGTTTCTATCCGGCCCGGAGATCTTTAGAAGAAATTATAAATAAATATTTTTTGATGTAATTCGTCCAGTTTAAATCTAATACTAAACGCACATAGCAACATGTTCATAATTTAGTACTAATGTTAAAACTAGCATCCATTGGAGTAAGTTACATTATGCACCTTTTCTCTAATTACCCCCATACACAAGTTGATTTTAGATATAGACAAGGGGTTGCGGGGAAATGTTTTTTCCTCACTTTTGCCTCAGAAAATTTTTCAGTCTCACCCGCAGGCATGCACACGACTGCTCATCTGAAATATTTGCATACAAATTCATGGACCCAAAAAGTATAATCCTCTCGTTCATCCATAAGCCCCTTTTGTCACCGAACTCAAATTTTGTTCAATTTCGTGTTATGAGTTCAGTGCATTCACTGGCAGAATTAAAATCACATAGTGCCAAAATTCAAAAAAATGAAATATGACATTCAAAAACTGCACACTTTTCCGTTTTCTTAAATACTTTTACTTTTCACTTTCAACAAGAAGTTTTAAAAAAATCCGCCACAACGGTTGCACGGTATTAAAGTTGCCATACCTTGTTTAATTTTTTTCCTTTGAAATAATGTCAGAATACTTACAAAAAATATAGTGACTTTTTATTTAATATAGTGACTTCTTATTTATTTCTCTTTCCCCCATAAGCCAGGGAATTTTTTGAAACAGGGGTAGAAAACCTTGCATTTTTTAACATAAACATTTGTAATTGATGAAAAAAAGCATTTTAAAAGGAAAAGATTATCGTAGTTTTATTTGTTATTTTTTTTTAACAAAATTTTCCGAATACGAATTTAAAAAATTTTTATTAAAAAAAGTTACATGTCAGTGAAAAAATGGTTGCCACCTATGGAAGGAATGGCTTCCATGAACATTTTCCAATGAGCAGTCCATTTTATACATGTCAGTGGGACTAAGTGATGGATAGTGTAATTTACCCAATAAAGCATCTTTCACTTCAAACCCAGAACAAATAAATACAGGTCACAAGAAGGTGTTGTAAGAAAGGTTGCCAAGGACGCCAAGGGTAGCGTACGTAATACAGGCACAAATACAATTTTTTTAGGTATGCTTGTGTCGTCCTTTCTTGGAGTATGCCCTGTATACATTAACCTATTATTCTTAATGTAGATGAGTAACTTCTCCATATACTTTTTTCACTAAGAGTAACTTATATAAATATCGTAAGGCTTTTCTTTTCCATCTATTAATTCTGTTCACATAATCCATATTTCATAAAGCACAACACTGTATCAAGTACCTACGTTATATAACATCCTACGCAAGAATTGAATGTATCTTTTTTTTGAGTGGAAAAAGGCCGAATTTGTCTATCTATGTTATTGGTTCCTCAATTGTTCATTGAACTATCTTAGGAAAATATCAGCTCGTTCAAAATTTTACCACTATTTATGACAGCGACAGTCTCACCGGAATAAATAACCTTCTGCCATTTGCAAAAATTATGGCACATTCACATGATGGCATTATTTTTGCCCCACCTTGTAGTTAATGTCATGCCTAAAATGTTAACAGTCGAATCTAGATCGTCAGATCTAGACCGTTTACTAAAACGGAAAAATAGTGATGGAAGTTTTTCTAGAAATAAGACAACAAAGGTCTCTCCACATGCTTACCTAACGTTACCGAAGCTATAAGAGTAACGAAAACTGTAAAGTCATTTGGAAGGTATTAAGATGAGATCGTTAATAAAAATTAAAAAACTTAGGAAAAGGGCGGCGATAGAATTTAGCCCTGGGGAAGCCGCGCAGATGTGGTTATAAAGTATGAGGCTGAAGGTGAATTTACATAAACATATCCGACGTTTTTCTGTCGCGCCGCTCTTTTTTAAGATTTCAACCAATTTCGATGTCACGGAAATTGTTTCTGATTGGTTAAAATCTCAAAAAAGAGCGGCGCGATAGAAAAACGTTGGTTATGTTGCATTTTGAATGGTCATTTCAGGACGCTTGATTTTTTTGTAATTGATAGTTTAGATAAAGCTAATAATAGAAACAAGAGGCAGCCAGAATCGTGGTGGGGGTGGTGGGGAGAAAATATATACGTATTGTCACGACCAGACCCACCACTACTCACGCAACTGACGCTTAGTTCATCAACTTACTATACCCGAAAGAATAATTTCCAAAAGGAATCAATCAGCATGAATCACTTGCAACGCAGCATCCTAAACTAGTACAAAAGTAGTACCGGAGTGAGCGTTGCAAGTGACCTGGTCATTTGGTTGTACGGGCAAAAGAAAACTCTAAATTTAGTTCTAGTTAAGTCAATAGAGGGGGTGACATATTTCGTCAAAAGCCTTACAGGTAGCCACCAGACCAGGCTGACCAAAGTCATTCGACAGAGAAGAAGGTCGCCAGCAGAACTAAAACGTACCTACTGCTTGTCGTCTGGTATTGGGTTGAATTCAAGATATTCCATAAATTGATGATTATTGTCTCTATGATTTTTGAAATATTAGTAGTAAATGCTATTGGTCAGTAGTTAGAGAGGTTGTTGGAGTCACCGTTTTTTCGGTATGGTCTAACAATCAGGGTAATCTTCGCAGTAGTGTGACAAGCTAAAAGTTTCTGCAAGTTTAAACCAAAGATAACATTTCAAAAAGGTTATATTTTATCAGGGCCAGTGCATATATTAACGTCGAGCTCTGTACACTTCGTGAGCCTTGATGAAATCTTCGTCCATTGAGTGGGTGGCACACTCGAGAATAGGGCGTCGCCAATTAATATGAATAATTCGTGGGAACAGAGATGCTAATATATCTGCCTCGGATTTGATTCTTATTTCACCTAGCCTTTGTTATTAAAAGACGGGTTGTGTTATGAAGTGAAATTAGTCTTGATAAAAGTCATACCAAAGACCAGCAATTTCTGCTGGTAGTATAAAAGATTGACTCTTGATTAATGTATAAAGTAGCCAAGTGAATAATTTTAGATCAACTCAGAGCGTATTTACTGCATTTCAAAGCTCCTTTTGAAGATATGCGCTAAAATTTCATGTCGATAGTTCAAAATTTCTGAAATAAAATAAATTATTGATTATTGATTCTCGACAACCAACAAAACAACCGATGATCGCTCAAGTTATTCTAAAACAAATGCTTCTTGATTTCGGTGATAAGTAGATGAGAATGATAAAGATAATCACTGACTTAAAATGTAGTTAGCGAGATTTACTATCCCTTAATATACAAAAACAACAAACAGTGTTTGGGCAGATTAAATATAAGGCACGGTAGAACATTAGACAAGTTATTTATACATTCTTGGCAGTTAATAAATTTTTTTGTTGTTAATGATTTCTATACTACATCGAGGTCCCCAACTCGCTGTATGCATTCTGAATGTTCACCAAATCTAATACCTGATTCTAAACTTTCCGTTCTGGTTAGATCCCACATCGATGCAGGTTCTAATTCTTCAATTGGGACAATCCACGTCAAAACGGACAAAATTTTTCGACCCCCTCCGTTTTGGCTGAAACTTTTCAGGGACTTTGGGCAACTATTTAAGACTACAAAAAAATATTTTTTAGAATTTTTTCAACAATCTATTGATCAATAAAAATTAAATGCGTTTTTAGGGATTTTCATGAATTTTGACTTTCTTTTTCGATTTTGGCTCTATATCTTTCGTTGTGGTCGACGTTTTTGATAGGTTTTACATTTTTTCTGGTCAGAGGGGTTGTAGTTGTATACAAACCACCAGTAGCAAATTTGCTGAAAAACATAAACATATTTTCGAATTCAATGTCAAAAGGTCAAAAAATAGTAAAAAACATTAAAATTCAATTTCTCAAATACCCCATCACAGAAATGGACGTTATTGGTGTCAAAATGTTCGGGAGAAGTCACTCTAACACCTCGATAAAAAATCTCGATGGGATCTTGAAGATTTCGAAAGTTATGAGTATTTGTTTATAATCATTAATTTTTTACGTTGTTTATTGAACCCTTTGACCTGGATATTTTTTAAACGTCATCAACGTCCCTAAAAAGTTTCAGCCAAAACGGAGGGGGGTCGAAAAATTTTGTCCGATTTGATGTGGAATGTCCCATCTTAGAAAATAGAATCATTTTTGTTTCTCGGGTGAAAGAATGGAAAATTTCAGATCATGTCTACATTGGCTGATTATTAACTTCATGCAGTTCTCTTTTATTGATCTATTTAATCTCTCCCATACCACTGACATTATTAGTGACGGTGTTGAAACTTTCTTTGTAAAAATGACAAGTTCGAGAGAATCATCTTTTGTGTACGAGCATTCTCACAGTCCTTCTAAAGAAATTCTACAATTTTATTTATGATGGTCGCTACTGAGAAGTAGTGCCACCAATTTAATAATAAAAATCAAGGAATCAAGGATTGGATTCATATCCCAAATCTCCCTGGAAGCAGGGAAGTCGCGATGGAGGATACTCAATCTGACCTCCAGCAAGTGCTTCGCAGTTTCAGGAGCAAAGCGCAAAACTGACAAATATAATCAACTACCAGCCCTATTCTGTTTAAATAAGAAATGAGAGAACAGTGGTCCATCAGGGGCTCTGTTATTCTTTTTAGCTCCCACATCTTGAAATTTAAGAGTTTGCTTCTCTAGCTTTGTCGATTTGAATGAATCGTTTACCTTGGCGAGCGCTCTGTGTGGCTGAGTTTAGAAAGGTTTGCCCCTACTCCAGCCAACCCATCGGCAATTTCACTTTCATTTTCATGTGACCTTCATGGCCCGGAATGCACATCAGCGTAACATTGTTGTTCCTGCCGAAGAATTTCAGAGATAGGACACAGTCCAGAACAGTATTTAATGACACCCTGTTAAATTTAATGGCCAACATGGCAGCTTGACTGTCCGAGAAAACAACGATGTTAGAGCTATTTTGAGCTCTATTGCTACAAGTCTGGATACACACCTATATGGCAAGTTTCGCATCTTGAAAATCAGTGGGGTTGTGCCAAAGGCCACAGATATTTTGCACCTTGGCTCATTATATGTCCAGTACTTCGTCTAAAGAGGGCCCTGCCCTGCTGCCATTCTGACAGATTTTCGATAATTCTCATAAACGGTTTTGTAAGTCTAGAGCAGTGATTCCCAAACTTATTTCGGTCATGGACCCCTTACTATAACAAAAACTTAATCATGCACCCCCAAACCCAAGTTAGGGTGGGTGCCAAGTTACAATTCCGAATTTGCTACTTTCACCACGGACACTTCGAAATTACAAGTGTGCCAAAATACAACTCACGCATTTCATTTGACAACATGGATGACAACAAAATTGTGTAATTTATAAAATTTTTAATAATTTTTTTAAAGAAGCCCAGAGCTATGTTTGCCTTTAAAATAATGGAAATGGAATTGCTTCACGAGCATCATCCTTTGCGGGTGGACTGCAAGAAGCATTGTACATATTTGGAAGTTTTAAAAAATTGTTCAAATTTTATGCAGAAGTTATTCTGTTCATGTTTTTATTTTGCTCTACGTCTGCAACGTGTAAGCATGATCAGCCTATAATATGTAATATTATACGGTGAGGACAATCATGCACTGAAATTTGAAAGGATTCGCGATATTGTTCTCCAATAATTAAAAAAAAGGACATTCTACCACCAAAAAGCAAATCCACCAAACTGTCAAATGAATGTTTGGCTAATATTTCCCTACAATTCAAAAATTTCCTTACAATTCCAAAGACACAAACCTCCGAAAATTGAATTGTATAAGCGAAATGCGTTTTCCATACAAATTGACATTTGAATTGTAACTTGGTACAGGCCCTTAATCAAATTTTATGATATAATAAAATCTACTAAAAATACTTTAATCTGTTCTCTCTGAGAAGACAATTGCATGTAGCTGGGTAAATGAATTAGGTAGTACATATTTTTAAATTTTAAGAAAACAAAAGAAAAAATGCAATTGTGCTTGAAAATATACGTACAAAGGTAATTAATACTTAAATAATTTTAAGTGAGAAGGATCTCAGCGGGAAAAATTGGGAGCGCTGCTCAGGGGAGATGATTTTGAGCTTACTGGAGTTTTCAGAAATTTTATAGATTCTCAATAGACCGGTTCTCGTTCGATTACCGAAGTTAAGCAGCATTGGACTGGTTAGTACTTAGTGCGGGACCGGTTTGGAAAAACGATACTCGCCCTTGGAAAAAAAACGAAAAAAAATAATTGCAAAGGGCGAACAAAAGTAAAAGCTTATCGACACTCGGAACTTATTCACATATCCATCAACTTCAAATTTTGCACATATGTATGTATGTATGTATGCCTATGTATAGTTCGCGTGACAATGCAATCTGACCATTTTGAAAAAAAATCAAGATGGCAGCCGATTTTTGCAATAGGCATGTTAACAACGGCATAAACGTCAATTTATTTAGCGCTGTTAGCAAATTTATTTGTGCTTTTTGGCTTAGATAAAATGTACAACAGCTTCTAACTGTCAAAAGGGGTTGACGTTTACTTGTGAATTTTTGTGATAAGCAAATAATTTAGTAATATTTTGCTGTATTAAAATATTACTAAATTATTTGCTTACCACAAAAATATTATTATTAATTTTTTTGCTTGTTATTATTTATAAAATAAGAAATGTTAAAATTTTTGGTTTTTATTAGTTGTAAAATGAGAACTGTCAAATGGTATGCTAGGAACGGTGCTGAGTTAACAGCGATAATTTAACAGAGTTAAAGTAACTTGGGCCTAAACGCGTCCTATGTCAGGCAGAATACAATAAGCTGTGTGGCGTCATTCTAAATTCAAAATGGCAGCCAAAACCGAATGGCGGAAGATATAATAGACTAAAAAGCAGAAAATATGTATAACCTATCAACTTAAAATTTTGCTCATATGCATAGTTCGCGTGACAACGGACTCTGATTTTGTTGTTAAAAAAATAAACATGGCTGTTGTATTTGGAGATGGCGGGAGTATTTTGCAATGGTGTTCCCCGATCCCGCGACATGGGTATCAAATGAAAGGGTATGACAAGTAGAATAGAATTAGCTATGTTACTCCATTCCAAATTCAAACTGGCGGCCAACACAAAATTGCGGATTACTTTTTTTTTACAACCCGCTTGGTATGGGTATCAAATGTAAGGGAATGACGAGTAGAACACAGTGGCGGCGGCCACAAAATGACGGAAGACATATAATAGACTAAAAAGTTGAAAAAAATAAATAATTTAAAAAAATAGCAAATACGCTTTTATTTCAAAATGAACTAACAAGTAGTAAATTTTTATTGCTCCAGCCAGTATATGGGAACCTTTCAAAATCACGCTAAGAATGAAATTAATGAAGTTATTAGTAAAATTTATAAATATAACTTACTTAAATGTAAATAGCGTGGGGCGTTAACGAAAAGTTCCAGTATTAATAAAATAAGAATATAGGTAAAGAGCGTTCCACCTGCGAGCATTATCCTCTGCCCAAATTCTGTTTGTATAACAAAAGTTTTGCAACAAATGCAGATATAATATTTTAGTTTTGAGAAAATTTAATTGATCACCTTGTAACTTTAAATTTATTTCATCAAATTTGGCGAATAAGTCAGTCAAATAAGCTGTTTGTTTTCGATTTCGTCCGCTCCGCGTGATCACGCGGTAAACATCGCTTTTTAAATTTTTGTAATTTTTATATGAAAACTTTCGATCTTTTTCTAGGACCCCCTGTAGTTCTTCGTGCACCCCCAAAATAATTTTTAATTATCACGGACCCCCTGGATCATCCCATGGACCCCCAGGGGTCCATATGGACCACTTTGGGAATCACTGGTCTAGAGTGTCTAGAGGACAATGGGAGCATTGGTTCCAGGTTTAGTTCCTTCAGAATCGATAGGTGATCCACAAGGTCTGTTGGCTTAAAGGAGAATATCCCCCGTAGACGTAGCAACCCACCAGAGCTTCCTTCTTCACTACTGGGTGGAGCGGAGGGACGTTCAGTAGAGCTTCCGTAGCCGCAGTAGGACTGGTGCTGTTAGTTCGGGTGATACAGAGACAGGCCAGCCGCCTTTGTACCTTGGCCAGCTTTGTACCTTGGCCAGCACCATGTTGTTTGGTTTTCACCCACCTTGTCATCGATGCATACGTAGCCATGGGCCTTATGACCGTCGTGTGTAGTCATAACATCAAGTTTTACTTACAAATTGACCACAGGTTTCTAGAAGAGCTTAGAATTCATCTTTAGCCTCCTTTAAGAAAACCATTTTTTACTATCTCTAGAGAGGGAGCTTTTAAATTTGGCTTCGCAGTGGGGATGAATGCCCTTGCTGCGGTTTCAATGATCGCGTCGAAGGAAACGTCAAACACACCCTCGATATTTGCAAAAGCGCAAAGAGAGATTATCTTGGCCTCTCGATAACTCTCACTCTCACTAACACGTCATTGGCAGTCCCTGTAGATCTGCCTGGCCGGTAGTAGCAATCGGAGAAAAAAAATTGAAAGTTTCGCCGCATTTTTTATGAATTTAAAATTATTTCCTACTAGAATATTAAAAATAACATCTTTCTTTGATATACAATTAAAATTAAAATAAAAAAATCCCTACAGAAATTAAGCAATAAATTTTAATTGGATCCCAAATAATTGTTGCTTCTAGGTAACTGTTACAACTGAGTGACTTTCAGCACCCCTAATTCTCTCAATTATGTCATAATTTGTAAGTAGATTTTCTTCCGATATCATGTAGAATTTTGTAAAATAAGTGATAACACAACAAATTCTACCTGATTTCAGCAATAGTAGCCATGTTTTTTTCAACATCTTTATACATGTCGGTGGTTACCTTATTACTAAAAAAATGGGAAAGACGGTCTTCCGATATCCCAATTTCTACCATATCTTTTTCAAAACTTAGCAAATAACTCTCGTTTCGTTTTGGGCTACACCCTCATATTATAAATCACTTGCCACATCCCTTCCTAAAACCATTTTCCACCTTTCTCTGGTTTTTTCTCTTACTAACATTTGTAATAAAGACATTAAAAATCCCCACGATAACATCTTCATGTTCAATTTAAAATTTATAACAAAAAAAAAACTACATACCTTGCGGTTACCTTGCTACCTATGGGTCAGATAAAAATCCAGAGAGATAGCAAAAAATCGTCCAACAATTGAGAAATCCCTAAAAAAGGCAAGATATCAACTATCCCTTAGCCTCAATGACAAGATCATGCAGTTGCGAGGGACGAATTGATGCGTGCCGCCGCTGATCGATTAACAAAGAAATTCGCCGCCATTCGGCCGTTTTTAAAACGGATCGGGGACAAAGTTTGGAAAAGAAATAAATGAAGTTTTTCTCTCCTGTCATCCACATTACCTACATAGGAGTCATGGCGTTTTTCTTTTTTTTTGTCTTATTCGGAACTTACCTGATTTTATCTTTTATTCAAGGTCTTGCGACGGCTTCAATTTTATGAATTATGTACAAGATTTTTAAGTGAGTTGTTCTGGGTGACGATCAGGCAATTTCATATCCGAAAGATTTGACAGGTGAAGTATATATAAATTATTAATTTTTTCGATCAATTTTGTTTTAATTAAAATTAAAAATACCTTTTTTTCTTATAAATAGATTAATTTCCTGAAAGGTGCATGTGCACATGAAAGTGTCTAGTTGGCAGGTATCCGTGTTCGTTTTAGCTTTCCTGTCTCTAAAACCGTTGTTGCTCCCAATCCACTTCTATGCTTCCATTTCACTTCGCTGGGTTCTTCTGTTATGACGCTACCAATATTCCATTTTTATCCTATTTTTATCCAATCCACCTCTGCATGGCGGAAAAAGTAACTTCCATACTTATATACGTACGTACATATATGTATTTGCCACCCTTGAGCCGGTGTCCCTGAGTGGAGGTGGGTTGTCAGACACTGAACAATCCTTGAATCCTTGAATTCCTGCAAGTGCACACACTTAAACGCAGCGCCATGGAATTACTAAGGCTCCGTCCGAGTGAAATAATCGAATTATGTTCGTCAGAATAAGTTCTAATTGAAAAATATTGTTACACATTCATCTAGCCTTGTACGAGTATGTATCTAGATATACAGCAGGGCTGTCGAGTGTAGCGCACTGGCCGCCCTCTGGCTGGGTATAGAAAGCTTTTCTATTCGTGAAGTTTTGCTGTTGTCATTTCCATTTCCGAAGGGAAAAGTATTTCAAGGAAGAAAAATAATTTTCATGTCGCACATGACTTGTAATTAAGGGAATCTGGTTTCAAGTTGAGCTTCTACTTTAGAGAGGGGATTGAGCAGTGGTAGGAGTTTTTTTTCCGGGGCGGTTTTGGCTTACAGCGTTCGATGAAGTGGTTAACTCTGTTTCTGTCTTGTCTTTCTTTCAGTCTGGATATGGTGTTATGTGCTGAATGGAGAAATGACATTCGCGAAATTAGAGTTCAGTAAGATCTTATGTGAAACTCTCCAGCATTGGAATAATTCAAAAACTTCATTAATTTAAATTTACTTTTAAATTGCGCTAATTTGTCCTTAACATTTCCCTCTGTGGGCCTAAAAAATTACCAATTTTCAAGATTTTTTTTCTCGTTAACGAACAAAGCAATTCAACTGAACTTTTTTTTATTGTTTTTATTCATCCTTCAAGTAAGTTACAAAATTTTTTCGGATCATAAAAAATATTTTTTATCCCCCCTCCACGCCATCAAAGATCGCCGTTCTTGGCGTACACGTCATGCTCGTGGCAGTAATCCTGGTTACACACGTGACCTGAAATCAAAAATTTTCACATTTTCTTAAATTGTACAATATGGCGCTCGGTCTAGACCAACAGTTTTTTAAAATTCCAAAAAAAAATGGCGGACATTTGAAAAAATTTGCCATTTTTTCGGTCTTTTTTTTGCCTCTATTTTTTTTATAACTTTTGAACAAAAAAAAACAAATCAAAATTATTGGTCTATACTGAAATGACATATTTTACAAACTAGTTGGGATGTGGCTTTTGACCCTTTCGGTCCACAAGATTAACTTCCCAGTATTCGTTCAAACAAAAAAACGACTCGAACGATTTTTATGAAAATCTTTTCAGATGATACTTCCTTTAACACGCTTTGAACGGCATCTTAACGAAGTCGGTATCTTTTTTGGTTCGCGCGAAATCGTGCTGGTACAAAAATCATTTACGTTGTTCAAACAAAAAAACGGTTCAACCGATTTTTATGAAAATCTTCAGATCATATGTCCTTTAACATGCTTCGAACGGCACCTTAACGAAGTCGAAATCTTTTTTGGTTCTCGCGAAATCGTGGCGGTACAAAAATCACTTAAGTCGTTCAAACAAAAAAACGTCTCGACCGATTTTTATGAAAATCTTTTCAATTCATATGTCCTTTAATACGCTTCGAACGGCACCTTAACGAAGTCGATATCTTTTTTGGTTCGCGCGAAATCGTGCTGGTACAAAAATCACTTAAGTCGTTCAAACAAAAAAACGGCTGGACCAATTTTTATGAAAATCTTTTCAGATCATATTTCCTTGAACACGCTTCGAACGGCACCTGAACGAAGTCGATATCTTTTTCGGTTCGCACGAAATCGTGCAGGACAAAATGACCGCATACGTACGCACGCACACACACACACATATTTCTTCTCAAATTTTTGCTTAAAATGCTATTGGGACCTTGAAACGTGTAAATACATTGAAAATTTCGAATCCGATTTTCGGACCGATTACAATAACTTCCTACTGGGAAGTTAATAATTAGAACAACTTTGAGGGAAATATTTTGAACCGTTTGATCTGAATCTCTGCCAACCCGAAAAAATATGGCATATTAGAT
This sequence comes from Thereva nobilitata, assembly GCA_963855945.1. Taxonomy (NCBI): domain Eukaryota; kingdom Metazoa; phylum Arthropoda; class Insecta; order Diptera; family Therevidae; genus Thereva; species Thereva nobilitata. The sequence goes on along the minus strand of OY979695.1, from coordinate 106,442,264 downwards.
AATGGACTTTAAGGGGATAAAAAATATTTTTTATGATCCGAAAAAATTATGTAACTTACTTGAAGGATGAATAAAAACAATAAAAAAAAGTTCGTTACGAAAAAAAAATCTTGAAAATTGGTAATTTTTTAGGCCCACACTGCAAATCTCAGCTTTTTAAAGTGTGTTATTTTAACACGCTTGAAGTGTGTTATTGTGACGTCACCCATTTGATTAACATTGTAGTCACTTTTTACACACTTAAAACGTGTGCACAGAGGGAAATGTCCCCTTAAAATAAAATCTGATTGCTCTTGATAATACCGTATTGTAAGACCAAAATCATATCTACCTGACACAGACGGAGTCGGGACGGGGCCAGCGGAAAGTGCGGGCGTTTTCTGTCAGCAGTTTCTAAACATGTTGTCACACAAAGGGGTCATTCAAGTATAAGCAGAATTTTAGTAATTTTTAAGCACCCCTCGCTCTTGTCAGCAAAAGTAAGCAAAGCTGTTACTCCCCCTCCTATGCCTACGTAAACATTATTTGGTATATATTTTTTTAAAATCTGTTCAGGTTTCTTTATTGTTTTTCATGAGCCTAGAAATAAGGAGATTTTTTAAAACTTTCGAATGATTTTTGGTATAACTTTGATTTGTCTATATTAGACGACATTTTAAATCATTTCAACAGTGGCAAAAGTGGTTCAATGGTAAAACAAACATTCACCTAGAACACGTCATATCCAATGATATCTAACGAACCGAACCAAAGTGGGAACAAATTTAGACAAGTGAAGAACGCGCGTGGTAATTTCCCTACTTCGGTTCTTTCTAACTTAACCATAACACACCGCAGTAAGCAATATCAATGATTTCGGGGAATCGGAACATGCTTTTCGCTTTCGAGGATAGACAAGTAGGGTTGCCATATTTTTTTAAATGAAAATCCAATAAATGTTTGCAAAAGTATCAGAAAAAGTAAGTAAATAAATATTGCCGACGTAATCACCATCCAGACCGCCCCCGTCCTGTCATCAGAAATAAGCAAAGCAAAGACCCTCGCAACCCCTTTGGTGCTTACGTAATACTTGAATGGTCCCAAAGGAAAAATACAAAAAAAAGAACTGATATCAACGATTATCACCTATGACTTTTTGTTTAAAAAACAGAACAACAAACTACTGTGCGCGATCAAACGATAAAAAGTCAATCAAACCAATATTACAAAAGTGTTGTGTTTTTATGCAGACCAGATCGGCAAGGATCATTACCGCAAATAAACCTGAAATGAATAAACAGAAGTTAGTTTTGTCTAACCGGTTCCCGCTTGTCCTTCTACAGCCTTTATCGGTCGGAATTGGCCTCGTTTCAGGAGGCCTTTCGAAAAAGCTTATGGAATATCTTGAATCCAACAAAATACTAGACGACAAGCATATTTTGACACAGTATGGCACCCTGCTTTAAACTCCAAGTTATAGGTATCGACTCTAAAGAACTACCCGACTAAAAATAATGTAGTTGATTAATTTTTTTAAAAGCATATACGCGCCCGCTACTAGCATGTATAGCTAACAAATGTGCCTGCGACACGAGTATGCACCCTTCCGCCCCCTTCCCGTAGAGTATACACTCTCCCGCTACAGGCATGAAAATCTGAAAATGCTCCCGCTACAGGCATGAAAATCTAAAAATGCGCCCGCCGGCGGTATGCACGCCTCTGTTACAGATATGAATATATTCGTAATCGACCATTCCAAACGCTAGTGTCGTTTTGACGCTGTGCGTGCCTATTGCAGGCTAAGAATAAGCAAGTCTTCTTTTTAGTCAGGCGTACCGTGCCTGTTTCATGCTAAGAGCGGGCGAGTCTTATTTTTACTCAGGCGTACCGTGCCTGTTTCGGGTGTCATGTAGTCGTTTTGACGCTGTGCGTGCTTGTTTCAGGGTAAGAACAGGCGAGTCTAAGTTTTACTCGGGTAGATTGAGAGTTTTCTTTCTGACCATTCAATCAAGGTAGTGTTGAATGGCGTCACACCACACCATATCTCCCGGTATCTCCCAGGGGTGAATTCGACCAACCTCTCTTTTTTAAATTTCTATAAACGACCACCTCTCAATCCGTTTCAACATATAAGTCCGCTCACGATGGTAATTTGCGTAACTCTTAATGGATTCAATAATGTAAGTCAAGCTCTTTCCAGACCTTGTCTTCTACATCACTGAATTCATGTTTACTTCAATCAATAGCCGTATTCCTTTTCTACTTTTAAGTACTCCGGAGTAAAAAATTAAAGGAACGCAAAATTTGTCGATTTGAGTAAAACCTATCTAATTCTCTGTGAGAGTAGGAGTAGTTCCAAGCAAATACGAGTAAAAAAGAGCAGAAAAGGAACACAGCTAATAGAGATATTTAATTCAGAGCCGCAAAAAACGCTCAGCGCCAGAAAAGAAGATATTCTCAAAATTGTGTTTTCCGAAAATTGAAAATGACATCACACAATTCTTAAGCCTAGTGTCCACTATAGAGTTTTTTGCTTAGAGCTAGAAAAAACTCTCGCGTAGAGAAGTGTATACACCCTCTAGAGCTCTACACATGCGCTCTACACCCACTCTACGCGAAAGTTTTCTCTACTGAAAAACTCTATAGTGTATACGCAATTTTGTTGTGTTTGGTAGAGCTCTACATCTGCTCTACGCTTTATCAAGCATGCTTGATAGAGTTTTTCTCTCTACAGTCTTCATTTTTATTTGCGTTTCGATTGCGCCTCGAATTGTTGTACATCGGCGTGTTAAATAACAAATAAAGCCGAAATACGCACATACGCAGAAAATTTTGGTCATTTTGGTATAATTCTCGATACATTCCAGGGTTTTGTATTTTTTTGGCAATCCAATCTCGCTCCCAACATTTCCTTTTCTTATTTTTCTCTTCTTCGAGCAAAAATAAAACGGCAGCAGCTTGTTTTTGGCGAGAACTCATTAATTATTTTTTTTTATTTCTATTAATTTCCTTTAAATTTTTTACACAATATGTGTAGGTACGCACGCACCTCTGAATAACTGAAAAATGAAATGACATGCAAAAGTTGATGGCCGCAGTTGCGCGCACTACCATACGACTCTACAGTAAAGAAAAACTTATCTGCAGTGTACACAGTCTGTAGAGCGCGTGGTAGAGCTCTACTCAAAATTTCTCTAGAGCAGCTCTACGGTGGGTGGTAGAGTGATAAAGACGTGCTGCAGTGTACCCACTACACGTAGAGCTCCACACTCTACTCTATGCACTCTAAGGAAAAAAACTCTATAGTGGACACTTGGCTTTATGTTTATTGTGTTTATTGGTACGTAATTAGCATTTTTCTCACAGGCGTGAAAAATTAGCTTCTTTTTTGCCGCGGTATATCAATAATTATTAAATCTGTCCAGTAAAACCTGACAATAGGCTTGTCAAACCACTGTTTACAGAGATAAAAATGAGCGATTTGGAAATTATTACGAAGAACAGCTGGCGCAAAGCGGGATTAAAGCGCCCGACTGCCATCACAGAGGTTTGTACTTCGAGCCCACTCGGGGCGCGTGGTCCTTTGTCGTAGCATGGAATATCTCTGTTATCTTTTCGACGACAAATTCTTGCCGACATTGCACACGCTGATAGGACAGTAGTCCGGGGAAATTAGCAAAAAAAAGCACGAAAAGAGACAAAATTCCGAAATGGCTGAAAATTGGTCCGCAGCTTCCTGGGGACTTTTTAAGAAAACAATTTCGGAATCACAAAAAAATATGGCAGCCGGAAATATAGCGGTTTACCGGTGTTTTCCTTGTATCTCGGTTTCTATAGGTCGTACAACCCCGTACAAAGGCCCTAAATGTTGACAATAAAATTCTCTACAACTTTAGTTCTTACAAAGATGTTGACCCGATTAACCCTTTCAAAGTTATTCAAGGTCAAAGTTATCAAAAATCACTTTTTGGCCACAAAATCTCTCAAAAACTGCTTTTTTCGAAAATTTGTTTTGATCAGTCAATACGAAACGTTATTGCCTACAAAAACGGCTCGTTTCATTTTTTCGAAAACTTAACCCTTTCGAAGTTATTCAAGGTCAAAGTTTCAAAATATTAGTTTTTGGTCAAAAAATTACTCAGAAACTGATTATTGATAAATTTTTTTTGTTCTGTTTATACAAAAGATTATTGCCTACCTTTGCTCTAGTCTGATTTAAAAAACGGATACAAAACCGAATCGTTTGCGGCACTTACTGTATCAAATAGACCAAAAAAAAAAAAACTTTAATCATGATATTACAAAATACACTATAAACAAACTAGAAGTCTTAAGCATAGTAAAAATTTATAGTTGACAGACACTATTTTCATTACAAAGAGAATCTGTTATTATGAATTTATTTAACTAAAATAGTATCTTCTATCACTGTTGAAGAATGTAAATCGGTCTTAATTTTGTCTTAGTAGATTGTGTTATTTTAAAATTGTTTTTAGGTGTGATCTTTATTTGAAGATTTGCATTCCAAAAAAATCAATTTTTAAAAAAACATTAACTCTCTCCAAAATCTATAAACGAATTAAAACATAGAACAGGTGTGATCTTGATATTTTTTTTATCACAAAAAATATTTTTCATCTGGTTAAATGTTTTGACATTGCTAAGTAAAAAAAGCAATTGGAAGATCAGAAAATTTTTAAAAAAAGAGTTAAGAATATAACAAAAGTTTGGTGTTATTCTAACCCTCGCCAAGAGCTGAAAAAATAAACAGTTCTGAACAACAATAGAACATTGCAGCCATTAGAAATTAGATGTAATTTTTTTCTTAACAATTAATAGAAAAGCCGAAAAATAAAATTTTTTCGAATTCCGTCAAGCACGCAAAACTAAAATTCAAAATTTTAATAGTTCCTTAATTCTAGCCTCTCCGCTCTTTGCAAACCATTAATAATCTTAATTTTTTTCTTCTTTTCCTTCCAGGTATGCATTTGGATTTCCAAAATTAAATAAAAAAAACCACAAAAAAAATAAATTTTTCGGTAAGATCTCCATTGTTTTATTTTTTTGACTAAGTATTTCCTCTTGCAGTTTCTCGTAAATATTCAAATTAAGTTGCAAATTTATTCATCCTCATTTTTTGTCTTCCATGTCCAATAATTCATTTAAGATACATTAATATAAAAAAAAACACAAAATTCTTTGACTAATTGAAATTTTATTCAAACAAAATTTAACACCAAGCACTATTTTTTTTAGCTGTTTGTGTAAAAAGGGGGAAATAAAATTTTTCTAGCCACTAAAACGCTCGAGTGGTTTAAAAATGCACCACTCATAAAAATTTCGGAATATTAAAAGAATAGAAAAAAAACCTTTCGAGTATAAAAACCCCGGGAAATTCGGGAGAGTGAGAAAACCCCTTTTTGTGTGTACGAGAGTATAGTAAGCGATCTTATCTAGGGGTAATAAATATTTGGCGTTGGAGATCTCTTAACGTGTAACAAACTTGAAAACTATGAACCATAAACACCGTTAATTTTTTGGTATTATATTCTCGTAGAAATTTATTCAATTTTTTTTTCGTTTCGTTTCGTGCATATCTTTAGCTACTATACAATATAGAGTTATTTCGTCCCGCACCTATCATTTTTGATGCCTGTATCACATACAATGTGGAAATTAGACAAGATCGCAGCGAAAAAAGCCCCGAATGTTTTTTCCCATTTTTTTGGGCTAACAATGGTACAAAGCCCAATTAGCCCGCTCTAATTCCCAACGTTATGCTAGTTGAGACGTACCCGGTCATTGAGACATAAATTTTCGGCCACACAAAAGTCGAAATCCACTAATTTCCAGCGATTTTCGGAGTAACTCATATTTTTTTCGGCGGCTTTTGTCTATGAAATGAAAAAAAAACTAAAACAAAATGCCAGAAAGAAGCCTCCAGCTGGTAGGGCATGTCTTCACGTTCTTTTTTTCTTGTGGGGCGAAAAATTAATGCTAGTTACAAATTCGAGAAGAGCCTGAGTGCGAGTAGATTGGAGCGAGTGCGACTGAGAAGCAGTCCATCATTTCGGAGTTTTTTCTGGAAATGGAACGCGCTTTTTTGTTGGTGTTGCCTTCGACGATTTCTATTTCCATCCCAGTCCCAGACGACGAAATGAGTGATTTGTTTGCTCCATGACAGGAGAGCGTGCATCCGTCAAAGCCTTGCTTTGCATACAGCAACGTCAAATCGAAGAAGCTCCCTGCTGCGCGGCTGTGTGCGTGTGTGTGCATGCGGGGATAGTACGGCGGTGGGCTAGTGTTAGTGCAGTAACAATGGTGGTCCAATGCAAACATTTTAATTTCATGGCCCCTGTGACTTTATGGTAGCAAAATGTTACTTCGTCGTGATTTGTGTGAGAGCCATTTTGGGACGTCAGTTTTTTGTTGTTGCGGAGTGTGCATGATGCGCACTCCTTTTGTCAGAAAAAATAGTGGCCATTAGTGTGCTGGGAGGATCTAATTTTGTCATTGAACTCAATTGGGTCGTTCATTCCTCAAAAGATTTTCAGGCTTATATTTTTTTTCATTGCTTTCGCTTCGTTTGTGTTTGCGCCGCCAGTCAAACTCAAAAAAAAACTTAAAGGAGGTGACGGATGGATTTTCTTGATATTTTCGGAGTCATTTTGACCCAAAAAGAAAATCTCTCCTTTGATACTAAAAGTATGAGAAAAGTATTTTATTTTACTGTTATATAGTAAAGTTTTTAACCCCACAAAAATTTGGGTACTTCGACCTTCCGTTTCTGATTATAATCTTCCTCTTACACACTCTACTATATACTCCGAAACTGTTGGGTGAATGATTGATGCTCGTATTCAAATCACCTGTGTTTGTTTTCGGTAATTAAGAGATAAATAAGCCGATAAAGTGTTGGTTTTGTTGCTTTAAGCCTTTTTCTCGTCTTCTACATTTCTTTACTACATTGTTTTCTTTCTTCTATTTGTTTTTGTTTTTTTATTAACTAGGCATAGACGACGTTACGAAGTAAAATTTTTATTGGGACTATTTTGGAAATTTCTCTATTTCCCGTAGTTTTTTTTTTTAGCAATGATTTAGCGGTTTCTAAGTGTTGATATAGTGCTACTTCAGTGGATAATGTCAGGAAATATATTTCTTTTCGACTTCCTTACACGATGGGAAACCCTTTTTGTTTTATTTTCTTTTCTTTATTATTATTACTATTATTTGTTTTGTTTTTTTTACTTTTTCGCTTTTTTCATTCATTTCGGTGACGCGTTTTTTAAGATATTTTTTTAAATATATATAAGGCGTTTTTCTGTTTTTGGTTTGTATTTTTTTTGCGTAGGAAAACAAATTAGATGAAATTTAGGTGGATTTTTAACGAAAAAATGGATCATTAAAACATCCCGTTAATTTTTTAGCTATATTATGTTTAGGCGATAGGATGTGAGCGGTTTAGAAATGATTTGCTTTTGTTTTTGTGTTTTTGCTTTTTCTTAATATATTTCAGTGTGAACTTTTCTTCTATTATTATTTTTTTTGTGGGAGTTTCTTTATTAGTGCTGGAAATAGGAAAAAACTTTAAAATTAATCAGTGACTTATATAAAATTAGTTTTATGACTTTAAATAGGCAATTTGGATGATTGTAAAGGTTTTATAATATGGTATTTTGATAAATATTTATTGCTTCTTTGATTAATTGCTGTTCGGAAGTGTCATATTTAATTTAATGTCGTTTAATATAACAACACACTGATCAAAAAATAATAAGACCTTTTAGATAAAATACAAACGATTTGTCATTTTCGCAAAATTTTTTCATCTACATCAAAGTAATCTCCGTCGGGTAGGTACAATACACTTAGGCAAATATTTTTTCCAGTCTTTTAAAGAGTTGATGAAGTCGATTTCCAGAATGGTCTTCAAAACATTCTTTATTTTTACTTGCACCTTTACAATCGACTCAAGATTATGTCCTCGGAGCGGTTTTTTGAGGTGCCGGATTCGGAAATTTCCAGGAGTCAAGCGAAGCTAAATAACTTGAATAAGCCGGTTGCAGGACAATATGGCGTAGTAGTCATAAATCATCGTTTCACAAACATTAGCACCACTCTTTTTTCGAAAATATTGAGTGTTCTTAGAACCAACCGAGCTGCGACGAATCTGAGCCTCAAATCGGTCGAAGAGGTGTCGTTCATCGTCTTCAACGTCTTTTTTGAACAACTTATCTATGTATATCAATCAAAAACACTCGACGTGGACAGTTCATTGTCACCAAAAGACTTTTCAACATTTCCAAAGTTTTGGAAGCCGAAATTCCATTTCTGAAGTAAAATTTATTGCAACTTTTCTTTCTTTCTTTTGATTCATATAAAAAATCAAGAAATGCGCTGTTTAAATAAAAGTAAACAAGTTAAATATACGATAAATATTTTAATATATTTACATGAAATTTGGTGTCAGTTCGAGTGCTATCTTATCTTTTCGTTTGGATAAGCCTTTGTGATTGAAACGGAAGAAATCCTATTTTTTTTATCACAGTAGTATCTACTTAAATACAAAATTCGATTTTCGAGGAGTCTTGTTAAAATAGAAGATATTACATATTTTTAATTAGTCATACCATGGGGATTTAATAACAGTGTATAGCACCTAGGTATATTTTTTATACCTTAAAATTTTCTAAGAAATATAAATACAAATAAATATCTACAAACAATGCCAAAAAAAGGCCACGTAGATTTACGTTTTTGCTTGAATTTTTACTAGATATATACGCTACTTCAGTTTTTCATTTTAATGCGTTTTGGTTTACTTGGTACCGTTAGTTATAGTAGATATCTACTATGGTTCTGTTGATCCTACTGCGCAGTTTTGATTTTTAAGTAGTATTTTTAAAAGTAATTTCTTAACCGCAAAAATAGAAACCATGAAAGAGCTGTCTGTGGAAAATAACGAAATTTATGAGAATAAAGCCCGATTTACAACCCATAGTCAAAGTGGAAGTGCATCCATTCTTTGATTGTCCCACTTACCAGTAGCTGAATATCTGGGTACTTTGTATAATATTTTCCGGAATTTATTTATATTGAAACAATACAAAAACTGGCAAGTTTCCTGAGCAGAGTTTTAGCTTCTTTATTCCCAAGCCTTCTATGCCTTTCGGACAAATAGTACAGTACACATGGACTGGAAAATCGGGGTATGCTCCTTTAATTCTTGGACGGAAGATTTTTCATAAATCGTTAATGGAGCATAAAAGAAGCTCAACTCTAAATTTGAGTAAAATTTCTAGTAGACGTTTTTTGGAAAACTCAAAAAGTTTTTGAAAAGCGTTTTTCTCTTAATCTACGCATTTTAGAGAAAAGTTTTATAAACAAAAAATGTATAGGACATTGTTACCTACAATTTGTGTCATAGAGGTCATGCTGTACAACTTGAAATACAGAAGCTAGGTGGCGCCAAAGTTTCCAAAAAAGGGTTTTTTCGTTTTTTGACCCAGAAAAAATGGTTTTTTTCCAAATATGTAAATCAGTAAATTGTTCCTCTTAAAAATGTCTATAACATTTATTTAAATTTTTTTCCCTCCGACTTACCGTTCCAAAATTTGTTTACATAGTTACAAGGGAAGCTAATATAAAGCCAGTGCCGGATTTATATGTTGCGGGGCCCCCAAGCCTATATATTTGAACATCTTGTACATTGAACATCTTCAACATTTTGAACAACTTGACATAAATAAAACTAAAACAGTGCTTTTGGTATGGACTCGATCAGGTAATTTTCTGGCTCTTCTCTGCATAAAATTGGTCGATGATCACCTGGAACTGAAGAGATCGCAGCTTATCATGTTCCATACTCCTAATACTCAAGTCTGCTAACATTTCCTGCGACATACATAGTTGTTCGAAAATTAGTTTGAAATGTTCGTAGTTACGTTTAGTTTTATATTTAAGGCCCTTTTATATCCCAAGCGCAAAGTGGAAACGCAAATTGGAGCTCTTTGGGAAAATTTATATGCTTTTCGCTCTGTCGGGAATCCTCGTTCAAACAATCAAATTTCTGTGCGATGAAAGAGCTCCAATTTGCATTTCCACTTTGCGCTTGGGATGTAAAAGGGCCTTTATTGTTTTAGTGGCAAAACTATCACCAGGGGCGCAACAACGGGAGGTCCAGGAGGTCCGGACCCCCCTCATATATGGGGTCCCGACCCCTTCCCTATTAGATAAATTAATTAATTAATTAAATTAATAAATTAAAAATTTTCGAACCCATATGACTCTAATGGTGGGTCCACACCACACGACACAGGCTTTTGTCCATCGGGCTTTCCGCGTCGGCTTCTATACAGACTGTGAAGTCTGAATGAAACGGTCGACGGAATGTCGGGGCGGACGATGTCTACGGAATGTTTGTGCACATTTTCTCCAGTGGCTTAGCACCAGCTTGCCTTTATTTCACAGATAAAGTTCTATGGGAAATTTTTTGTCGCCATTAGACGCCGACCAGCAAATAAAAAATTATTGGAAAGTGTAAGAATCTAAACCTATTTTAAGTAATTTTCTCTGAACGCCACGGCTGATCTTGGCGTTGCTCGCAAGATCCTACTCCTTTCTCCCTCTGTTGTTGCCCTTGGTTTCCCTGGTACTTTCTTCTTTCCATAATTTTCGATGCCCCTAAGCAAGTTATTGATGACTCGAGGGCTTCTACCTTCTACTGTTAGAGAACCCTTTTTATTTCAACGTTTTGATTCGCTCGATTAGATCAGTTGGAAAATTTAAGTTTATTGTGCTTTGCCATTGGTCTTAGACTCCCACGACTATAGAGATGGAGCCCATCACATCACTTTTAGGGGACAAATCTTTTTTACTCTTTTTAAAGGGTCTGAACTTTCTAACAGAACGAAATAACTCACTTTGGATCTAAATTTTTGTTGGACTCCCCTATACATTTGTAGTTGTTGCGCCAATGGCTATCACGGTTATATATTAATTATGCAAACATTATGGCCAAAAATTTTTTTTACTTCCCTTTTATCTTAATACCAACCAAACAAAAATAAAAGGCGCGGGGCCCCTGAGGGTGGGGGCCTACAAGCAATTGCTTGTTTTGCTTGTTGGTAAATGCGGCACTGTATAAAGCGTATAAAAAGACCTGTTTTATACCTGCAAACACTCATCATTCGTTTCAGTGGACGTTGTAGAACCAATGACTGACTCATTTTCTAAAATCTAAAAGTAACATCGACCGAGGATCTTCTTCAGAAATACAAATTCTTAAGATATACAAAGTCATCTTTCGTCCAGCGTTTCAGAGTAAAATATGTATACGAATCTTACATTTAACCCCTCCTCAAATACAGGACATTTACTTGAGGCTAGCTGATGATAAACGACAACATGGCTATATTATACTCAAAAAGGTCCCTGAAGGCCCGTCCTCACTACGCGGACTTAGATCCCGCGCGCTTTTGGCAGAAAGGCCTTAAAATTTTCTGAATCGTGAGTTTTAGATCTTAAAATAAGAACAAATCTGAAATAAAATAATTATATAATGAATATTGATTAATCTACATTGAGATAAAAATCAATTTTCATTTAAAAATCCCGTACTGTGTGGAAGTACAATGTATCTTTTTAAGCACGGCCTTTTGTCCGCGCAGTTTGGCCGTACTGCCTTTGCCATTAAAACTCGATAAGGAAAAAAAAGGCACAAGCGCGTATGAGCTAAAGTCCGTGTAGTCTGGATCCACCATTAAGGCCCGTCCTCACTACGCGGACTTAGATTCCACGCGCTTTTGGTCGTACGGCCAGCCAAAAGCGCGTGTGATCTTTTAATTTTCTGAATCATGAGTGAGAAAAAATCAATTCTCATTTGAAACGGCGTACGCGCTTTTGAAAAGCTCATAGTGTGTGGACGCACAATGTACCTTTTTAAGCACAGCCTTTTGTCCGCGTTGTTTTGCCGCACGACCTTTACCATAGACAAAGTCGTAAAAAAGTCATAAAACTCTATATGAAAAAAAAGGCAAAAGCGCGTACGACCCCAGTCCGCGTAGTGTGGTCTCACCATAAAACTCATCGACGATGGTGCCATGTGCTACACCATCGATCGTTTGACCCACTGTAGCAATATAGCTAATCTAACAAAACTTTTTCGTTATTGCAACAGTAATTGTTCTACCGAAATGAATGCTCTGTTTCCTCTATGGTTGTGTTATACCCACAGGACAGCATGAGTAGTTGATTAGGTTCATTCCGATTGGCTACAACTTCATTTTATGCGCAACTGAACCCGGCTAAATTTTGAAATAACGGAATTACTCTCCTTACAGTATTCTATATCAATATATATTTCATGTATGACTACACTTGCCATCAGGCATTTGTAGAACTGAGGAGTCAGAAACGAATGGCTTTCTCCAGAAAATATCTTAAACACAAGATCAACAAATTCGCTCGAATCCAGTATGAAGGAGGTAAGCAGAAATTGAGCCAGGTGAAGCATCTTATTCATATTTTTCCTTATAAATATCATCATTGAAAGTAAGAAGTCACAAATCGGTACTACTTTGTCTTTCTGCCAAAATAATAGCAACAAACTCCCGTTTCAACTTTACTGTAGCAATTTTGGGTATTTTTGATTGAAGCGCAGATAACAAAAAAACCAATTCTAATCAGTGCAGTTATTGTGCTGAATTAATTCAATTTGATATATCCCAGAGCTGTTTTTTGCCGCAAATACAAAAATTATTAATTAAAATTAAGCAAAACTAAAAAATTTCAATGAAATAAAAATATGAAATTGTATTCTTGATGTTGGCTTGTTTGTGCATATAAACTGAAGAGATCTGAAACAAACATAATAGTACAGTTAAATACAGTGGCCATGTTCTAAGTATTCCATATTTCTTAAAATAATATATTTCTAACAACAACCCGAAAAATTCAAATATAATTTTCTTCGTATTTCTTGGATTTTCTTTTGAAATACAATATTTGAAATTTTTATTCGATTTTTTGGTGTCTCCAAACACCTTGACAAATTATCTCCTGAATAGAAGAAGAGGTATTGCGATTCTTATTTTAAACATTAATGCTGCCTTGCTATAAAGCTTGTGTCGGATCTACTAAACACTTGTTAGTTTCTCTACTCAGCGAAGAATATTTAAAATATGCCCGCCTCCATTAACAATATTCCATTTCATTTTCTCCCACAATTTCAATTAAAAGAAATCAATTTTCTGTTCCACAGTACATACTTCATCAACAAAATGCATCCTTCACCATTTTTCATCTAACCTCCTCCATTCAAATTCCAAGGGGAAAAAAACCCGTGACTAACATTCATTTTCGTCGCGGGATGGAATGGGGTGGTGTAGCCTGAAATGGAAAAAAACAAAAACATTTTCAAGAGGGTGTTTTTCATCTATGGCTTCTCAATGACAAGTCCATAGTACGATCACGACTTTGTTGCTGTTTACTATAGCCATCGACTGCGTAGAATTGCGTAAAGTGCGTAGCAACAATTTCCCTCGAATGGGAAAAACAGAAACGCCAATAATTTTGGAACAACATAAAAACGAAATCCTCACACGTGAAAAGCAATTCCTCCGTCAGAAAAGGGAAATTTCAATTTTCTTCTCTTTTTGTTGTCCGTTTTTTGTGTTGTTTTTGTTTAATTTTCCAATCGAGAGAGAAATTTTGAGACGGTCTCTCCGAAATTCGCTGTAATTTTCCGCTTTTCCTTGCCTCCGCAGTTTCTGGCTGATGGAAGCCGAAGAGCATAGAAAAGGCACGGCAAGCGCTTTTCCCCCATTCACCCCCACTTGACAAGTTTCGTTCAGGCCGGGTCCAATCCACTTTATCCCATTTGAATGTTGCTACAGCTGATCGGTGTTGTTATACAGCTTTTCACGTACACTGTGCAGGGTTGCACAAATACACCGGGGCCCCAGTGCTTACAACAAATTCCTGCGAGTACCGAGCCCGAGATGATAAATTGCCCTTTTTCGATCGTGTACCTGTGTGCGCTCTGAGTGCCATTTGCGTCGTTTCTACTCCAGTTTATTCACACAACCACAAATGCAAGCCTCGAAAAACAGAGAAACTTGAAAGTCAAGTCGCAGGCCACTCGCAATATTCGCTCCGATGATTGCGGCGGCTACAAACTGCAGAACTGGTCGGATTCGGTGTAGCTATAGCCACTCACTCAGTGTGTAATCCGGTAGTGTTGGGATGCTTTTGTGGCTGCAAATTGCTGAGAGGCCATCTATGTACCCAACACGAGACCTATGTACAAGGAGCCTACCCCTGCCCCCTGCTGGCCATCAAGCATCTATGATTTATTTACTACCAGGAAAATGTTGCATCGCGCTATGTACGCAACACTAGCTCTGCGGCCATTAGAACGGCAATTGCTGATGGGCAACATTTTCGGTGATGGCGTATCGCACATAGACACATTCCGTCGTCCAACGAAATGTTGCTGGGGGAAAATGTGGCGGTGATGACGATGGGAATTTTGTTGGGCGCTCCTTGTTTTTGCTTTTCTGCTAGTGCTGTGTGCTTTGCCGTTTCTGTTTGACTGTTGTTGGCGCTTTTGCTTTTTTCCATCAAAAGTTTTAGTGTTTGCATGACATTCGGGAAAATAAGACATGCCGCCTTCTGGTCTATAAACAATAGACGGGGGAAAAACGACGTTCATTTTTTTCGTATTTTATAATAATACATTTTATACATTTCGATTATTTTACAACAATTTCGCTAAAGCAATAGGCGAGCGGACGTGTGATTTTTAGTGTGTGGAACGTGATTCAAAATAATTTTTAGAACCGTTTTTGTGTTTTTTGTTTTCGTCGATAATAAAAGTGGAACGTGTTGGAAGAAACATAATTTTAAGCTCGGATCTAAACGGATTTCAGATCATAGTTCACAATTATTGGAAAAATTAAAATTGTCAACTTGTGGATTGTGTGGATTCATTAAGTTTCTCTAACAATAAAAATCGCATTTAAAAATGAATAGAGGTCGTAGAAAAATTGTGTAACAACAAAGGGTTAACATAAATAGACTGTAAATGATAACATAAAAAAAATCATAATATAATTAAATTTTGTGTATAAAAATTGGAATGCAATCAAGAACATTAATGTCAAAGCCCCTATCCTCATCAATTTTTACACTTCATAAACTTTCGGTGATTTATGCATCTCATAAAGTTTTACCCAAAAACAAGAAAAAAGTGTCAACAACAACATTTCATGTTCATTCTATGAGACAAAACGATGTAAACATTATCAATAATTACACCTCAACGGTAATAATTATCCAGTAGCGGCGCTACGTTAAACTTTTTTTTACCAATGACTAATAATTTAAATTAACAAAGAATTGAAGAATTTATCGAGAGTGATAAGATTTTTTCGCATTATATGTTTCTGTTGCTTATTTATTTATTTTTGTTTGTTTAAAATTTTCATATTTTTTTAATTATTGCGACTAATACGACTACAGCAAATTTTTTACTCCTATTATTCTTTTTTTTTTGTTTTTGTTATTTCACCTGAACATAATTTGTTTATAAGGTATTCATGACGGATTTGCCGGTGTTAAGAGTAACTAGTGTTTAAAAATATAATCCTTATTTTATAGTGTTTTTTAAATCCCTGTATTATTTACTCGGTTTCGCGCGCGACTACATACACATAAATATAACAAAAGGAAGAAAAGCGTATTTGTGATTTCGATTAAATGTTTATTGTGGCTTCTCTGGATTTTGTGTGGATTTTTGTAGTTTTGTGCGAATTTTGCATAGGTAGAAGAGCCTAAATGCTAATTGGAAGTACGTGCCGGTGTTTCTGAGTGTTATTTAGAGAATTAAGTGAGATTTTATGTATTTTGTATTTTAATTAGTATTACAGTAATTCAAGTGGATTATTGTGTAAATTAGCTGTGTACAGAGGAAGCGGATTTTTGGGGTTTTTTAAATAAAGTATTTTTAAGGTAATTTTTAATAGATTTTATTTATAGTTCATATATTAAATAAATAAGGAATCAAAGTACTTTCAACTTTTTTAATAGGAATATTGAATTTAAAAACATTTATTGTGGATATGATATTTGCAATGAACACTTTGGTGTACATATGTAGTTGCAATTTTGATCGAATAGTTGTTGTTTTATGCTTTAATACCTCATTAAAATATGGCAATTTCATAGTAAGATTTATTACATGGTGTCTTTCTCTATATTGTTATGCTTGCAGTTTATGATTTGACTCCTATTATTAAAATGATTCTTCGTAATCATAATATGGTAATAAAGTTTTATGTGCATTCAACCGTTGTTTTGTTGGGTTGGTCAGAATTCAGACTTCATTTGAGGCATATTATTCCCGCCTTTTACTATTATATTTGGGTTCCTATACTGTACAATTTTGTAGTAAGGTACGTTAGTACTGTATTAAAAACTGATGATTTTCTAATAGAGATTGTAATAATATACTTTCTTGGGAATAGGTTAAGCACGAAATTATTTCTAACTACAGGGAGAGCATAAAACAGGCAAGCCTCCTTAAGACGGTTGACAAGATTCCTACAAAATGCCATGTTGTGTGAATAGGCCAGTCAAATTAGATTTTTTCGTGCCAACCGACCCATTCGCAAGGTAAAATATGGAAAAAAATAGGAGTAAAATTTGAGGAACTACTTTTGGCGCTCGTAGACCTTTCGGAAAGTTTCCAAAATGGCGTCAAAAAAGAGCCAAAAAGGTTTTTCGTGTTTTAAAAAAACTACACTTTGTACAAAAAAAACTATTTCAAATCCTATCAATATTTCATTTAAAGCATTCGAGTTTCTATTTCAAAAACCAAAAACTATCTTACGATATGAATCAATCATGTCTATTGAAATGATCCTAAGAATAATTATTAGACAAGGAGAAAATAGATTAGAATATTCATTAGAATAGAAATTCATTAAATTTAGATTATGGTGATTTTCACATAGTTGCCTTGAGGAAACCCAAGTTTTAAACGAATTCTGACAACTTTTGGAAATCTTTATATTTTACTTCATCGAAAAGCATACGGTATAACCAATCTATAGTCATAATTCAAAATCTGTTATTATGTGGGTAATGGAAGCTTTGGTATGAAACGATTCAAAGCACGTTGTATACTTGTGCGGAAAAGATAAGAAAAGTTAAATATAATAATACAAGAATAAAGATTACACAAAATTAGCTAAGTTTATTGCTAATAAGCCCGTATTAAAGCCCAACTATACGTGCAGAGCTAATATATAAGTAAGGAAGAACGAAAATTTCTTTTAAAACATATAATAAATGTCTTTGTAAGTAATCAATTCAAATAACTGTAAACCCACCCACTAAACGTACTAAATATACCTACAAAAGTACTTACTCGAGATAAGATTTGTTTAATTTTGGTAACTGATTTGAATATATCCATTATGTAGAACATATATGAGGATATATTTTCCATCTTCCGTGTGGATCTTGTAAAGTGCATATTTGAAAGCAATATTTTACTGTCATTAAGAGTAATTCCTCAAATTGGGCAATGCCTTCTGAAACGTACAAATTTTGTTATTTAACATATGTTACATTTAAAATCCTATTACTTTTATAGGATGGAAGAATTAATGAAAATGAACTCCTTACAAATATTTTCTTCCCTGAATCTTCTCTGGATCTAAAGAATAATTTCGGATTACGCTGCGAATGCAAAATCTGGGCGTTATTAAGGATAACAATAACTCATTGCTTTTGAAACGGAGCCAAGTCCATTTGGATACAGTAAAACATTAATTTTCTAAGTTAACGCTCATATCTATTATTGGATAGTAAACTTATATTATTTGAAGCAACAAATGATAAAAAAAGCTGTTCATTAGAAATCGTTGAATTACTACTCTCATCGTAAAATAAGACAGAACGATATCACTTTCAAGTTGTGAATTTTACGGATTATTTTGCAATTAGGTATATTTACCAATAACAGGAAAGCAACGCTTAGAAAGCTGTTCAATTCCTTTCTCCTAGATGTTGCATTTATTTTGTCTTCAGTGTTTTTCTGCTACTCTGATCTGTCAAACTCGAAGTAACAGCAAAAAATAGCAATACAATTTGAGAAACACTAGATCCAACAGCACTTGCTTGATAGACTGATGCCGCCTTATTTGTTGATTTTATTCTAGTCTCGAAATTGAATTGAATTTCTATTTGTGTTTCAGGGGGCGTTCGGCAATTAATACCCTTCATATACCTCAACCAGTAGTTGATAGGTAAGTGTTTATTCAAAAGCTAGACTTACGATACCTGTCAGCCCTGGATTTGCGTTCCACACTTCTTTAGGCTTTAATCACGCTTTGCCTGTGTTGCGAAACCTGCGTTTCTCTAGTGGAACAGAATTGCAAAGGTTCTATTTTGCAGTTTTTGTTTCTGCCTGATTAATCGGTATTAATTTTACGAATGATCTTATGGTAATATCCGACATGAACGTACATCCATCTGTGTATCAGAGTTGCGATGATGATCGCGGATTAAAATACTGCGAGTGGCACTTTCGACAGTCTTTGATCGGGACCTTGAATTTACAATCGTATAATTCCGAAATTTGTGTTTCCGAACCGGGGCTCATAATGAAACTCATTGAGTAATACTTAGATGCCTTGTTGAATCTTCAGATTTAAAATTATTTACCGCTGATAGTGTAGTGGCACTGCTTTTATTATACTTAAGTTTATTTCAATCGTAAAATCTCTAACATAAACCTATTTGATTTGAAGATTAATTTTATTGTCAATATTTCGATTTCAGACGTTATTAACCTGAAAATCTCTGAGTTGAGTTGAGTTGGGTTCAAAAATTCTGTACAACAACTTAATGCTACTGGTTGCACCAAACTACCATAGTTTTGTTCGAAATAAATTAAAAAAATTTATATCGAGAAATTGAGAAGTTGACCCTTTAGTAATAAGATGAAATTCGACAAATAAATTACTAATGTACCTAAACCTTGCCTTACTAATAAGCGTTTAGTCAGTCGCTAATATGTGATATCTATCTCTCGTGTAATTCCCAAAACTGTAAACTATTCTTAATTTTTGTTAACGAAATACAAATAAATATGCTTTTTATTAATTGAAGCTAATATATGTACGTCTATTGTCTCTAGATACACCGCCAACTTCGTATAAATGCGATCCATTTCATTGCTAACTACAGTTATATTTTTGATAAATATGTATCTAAATTCGTCATGGTTGGTAAAAGTATTGCCAAAAAATTCAATTTTAATCACCTAAGCAAGAATATATCAGTTAAGTTATGCCGAAATCTAAATATTGAAAGAATATAATCGACAAATAAAAAACCATCAAGATTAGAGTAATGTAAAGTATCTAATACTAAACACCCCTCCATGGAAAAATTCTCATAAATTTAAAACTAAATCAACCAAATCATGCTTAACATAGGATTTGTAAGGATCACAAATTGAATCCTTGTTAGATCTCAAAACTACTTCCTAAAAAATTTACCTTAACAAATTTTAAACACTGCTTTATTACAGCATTCCCTAAAAGCCACCCTACGAAAAAAACCAATTTTTTATTATCTTTATAATTTAAAATCTTTGCAGCAAAGAAATCAAATATCCAATGATTGGTGGTTTTCTTTCTGAGATATGAAGCCCTTCCTCAAGCAAAATTCCTCCATCTTTTATGGCCAGTTGATTCCACAGTCGAAGTCATCGGCTATAACACACACACACACACATATATGACAGAGAACTATTGTGTGATCAAAAAGGAATTAAGAAACCATTAAAAAGGAAGGGGTGTCATCCCTATCCAAGATTTATGACTTCTCTCTACACACAAAAACCATACTTTTTGCGTAGATGCTATATTTCCCCTATGTGTAGAGGTCGAGATCTGATGGCTGCACCGCATCGCTTCTGGCTGATTAATCCCTTTTTAACATCGAAGAATCTGGGCCAGCGATGATGGATCTTCCACTCTCCCGTCCATCTATTAATGGATCAGCGATATTCAAAAAGAAGAAATCGAATAAATTCACTCTTAATTAATCGACGTATCTGCGGGGCGCCCTAGGACTGGGTGGCTGCGCTATCGCCCAGTTGGAATTGTTTCCCTTTCTACCAACTGGGCACCAGAGCTAATCATTGCCGCTGTGATTTGTTAAGAATTCATCCATTTTTTTGAATTGATTTCTTGAGTGTTTCATTAATTTGTAGTAGGCATAATTTTGAAATGATTAAGATAAGCCAGTTCTTATCGGAAATGGGACAAGATGTTTCTGGTCAACGAGATACTCGCTTAGTGCGTGAGGTCTGCATAGAGATCGGTTTCTTATCAGGTTTTAAATTTTTTTTTTGAATTTTTTTCCTGGCCCTGGAATTTCGCTTTAGTTAACGAAAATGTTTGGCTTTTTCGGTAGCACGCTTTTATGCATTAATAATTTCAAAAATTTTATTGATTGTCACTTGATCAAGAAATATCAACTTTAAAGTAGCTGGCGATTGGCCGGTACTGATGAGTTTTTTTTACTCAATGTGATTTTTACCTATAATTTGATTGCAAAATTTTTCAATCATATGTAACAACGAAATTAGTGAAGTATTTCAAACAATTACATCATTAGAAACGGAAATTGTTTATTTTCAAAAAAAGTCTGGTCAATACAATAAAAGTTCAAACTTTTTAAAGCGCAAGACTATTTTAATAACTGTTGTTTTTTGCAAAACGGAAATTGGTTGCAGTCAGTTTTGCCATTATTTTCACACCAAAATTGTCCATTATTGTTTGGAAATTATATGAAAGCTATTGAATTGATCAAAGTCGTTTTAACAATATAATGATCGCAAAACAAAGGGGCATCTGCAAATGTGCTACCTATACATATATTAGGAAGCAATATATAGTAGTAAGCTTGATTCGAAGGAAGGAATAGAGGGCAGGATAGGTTAATAGGAGTCGAGGAGGTGTGGACTCCGTTTGAACTCCTGGATGTTTTAAGAATTCGGAAATACTGATTGCCTACGATTGTTCCTAAGTATACTAGTTATATTGATGTATGACTGTGGGCATGACAATTCGAAGGGAAAAGTAAATTGGCTCACGTTCAGCCTATACCTAAAAAAGGTGACGCTAGTGACCCCGCTAACTACGGCCCAATAGCAATTACTTCTATTCTCTCCAAAATCATGGAGACAATAATAAACAGAAGCCTTGTGGAATATCTTGAATGCAACCAAATATTGGACGATAAGCAGGAGGGTAGACTGGGTACGGTTGTGCCGGGGTACGGTTGTGACAGTCGTCATATTAGCGAAACTATAAGGAATATCGGGGATGTTGCAAAGAGAGAAAGAGGCAGTGTGCCCGTGCGAAGTTGTTTCACAGTATTGAGTCAGTCATCGCTCGACACTAACACTAGCAGAGGCCTACATTACTTTTGACAGTCGAAAGTAAGTATTTTCATTTGATTTCTTTTAATAATTGTTGTTATATTAGTACAGATAGAGTAATGAGTGTCTTTCCTCTTTATAAGTTAAGCATTAGTAGTTAAATAACAGGGATTAAATTGTACGTAGATTATTTGTATTTTCATGGCGGTCGTTTTTTTGTGAAGGGTGTATTTTTAACCTGTCACTACCGACCCCAACCACTGTCACAACCGCCCCTGGGGTGTGGTCGGTTGTGACATTTATTCCTTTTTTTGTAATTTGCTCCCAAAAGTAAACCATTGTACTTAAGGATCAAATTTCAGTATTTATACGTAGCCAAATGTACTTTGTCTTTACAAAACACATATCCTTCAGTTTACTGGCTAACCTACTAAATTTTGGGCCATAAAATGAAAATTTTCACAACCGTACCCAGTCTACCCTACGGCTTTAGATCGAAAAGATCTACAAGCGACCTCCTTGTTTGCCTAACTGAACACCTCCACCAAAGTATCCACCGATTTGGTGAATCTGGCCTAGTTGCTCTAGATATCTCCAAGGCTTTCGATAGAGTATGGCATCTTGCTCTTTTGTCTAAACTCCAAGCTATTGGTATTGACTCTGTTCTGAAGAACTAGATTAAGAGCTTTCTTAATGGCCGTTCAATCAAGGTAGTATTGGATGGCGTTGAATCTAATCCCCACACCATCTCCGCAGGTGTTCCCCAGGCTCAATTCTATCACCACCTCTCTTCTTAGTTTTTATCAATGATCTGCTCTCAATCCCCACCAACTCACTTCACAGCTTTGCTGACGACGGTACTCTACGTTACTCCTATGGCTTCGATAATGTAAGACAAGCACGCGCCAGATCTTGTCTGCATCATCGCGAACTCATGTCCAATTCAATCAACAGGGACATCAAACTAATTCTTGATTGGGGCCGCAAGAACCGTGTTGAGTTCAATGCATCAAAAAC
Organism: Thereva nobilitata; assembly: GCA_963855945.1. Classification (NCBI taxonomy): domain Eukaryota; kingdom Metazoa; phylum Arthropoda; class Insecta; order Diptera; family Therevidae; genus Thereva; species Thereva nobilitata. The sequence goes on along the minus strand of OY979695.1, from coordinate 106,419,805 downwards.
GAAGTACTGTCTCATCTCCAATAAAACTTGCACCGACCTTCCTTCTATTTCAGTGGGCAATAAGAACCTAACGGCAGAAACGTCTATTAATAGCCGTGTTCCTTTACTACTTTTAAGTACTCCGGAGTAAAAAATTAAAGGAACCCAAAATTTGTCGATTTGAGTAAAACCTATGAATTCTCTGTGAGAGCAGGAGTAGTTCCAAGTAAATACGAGTAAAAAAGAGCAGAAAAGGAACACGGCTAATATCCTAGGCATAACGTTAGCCGAAGATCTGCGCTGGAATAACCACATATTCCAAATTGCTAAACAAGCATCACAGTGCCTTGAATTCCTTAAGAGGTGCAAATTCCTCTTTCAGCCGTCGGTCAGGGCTACAATCTACAAGTCCTACATTCGTTCCCGCCTTGAATATAATTCGTATATCTGGGCCGGGGCCCCGAGAACCACCTTAGCTTGGCTAGACAAGGTGCAAAACCGCGCTCTCAAACTTATTGGTGATAGCGCCATTTGCTCTTCAATTGACTCATCAACCCACCGTAGGAATGTAGCAGCTCTTACAGAATTTTACCGCTTTTACCAAAACGACTGCTCCACTGAAATAAGTAACCTCATGCCTCCACGGCAGACTTGCCCGCTCGGCCCACTCTCACAGTTTACAGCCCTCATCTTCACGCACACTTCGGTTTAGAAATTCGTTTATAACAAGAACAACTCGACTGTGGAACAACCTACCACAGTCAGCATTCCCGAACTCATACAACACCCAAGAGTTCAAACACAAGGTTCACCGCCATCTCCTCCAACACTCACCCGACTCCCCCTAATCTATCCTATCTTTCTCTCTATCCTTGGAGCTAAGCTTACTACTAGACATTTCACCATGACCGTACGACATGATGTACGACATGATGGATGACGTACAAAGGGTGACACCTAAGCTTAGACTATCATATAAAAAAAATCAATTCTTGAAAAACATATCGCAGAGCTGGATATCGGAGAGCTGGAGACGAAAAAGTGCTTTCATCTTTGATGTGGACAAACTCGATTGCAACTCATTCTATTACTAAACGGGATTATTTGTCCAAGCTCTCCGACACTTTTAGTGGAGCCGCCGCTGGGATGGCACGTAAAAAACTCAGCCATGTAATCTACATTTCATTTACGTAAATTACATGACGTAAATTACATGAAAAAATTGGAGTTCTCTACATGGATTTTGTAAAAAATGTAAAAGACAAAAGCCAAAGGCAAAGTAAAATAAATGCCCGCGAGTTTCTTTGATGTTTCCACCGAAAGTTTGTTTCGGATGTCATTCTGACTGAACGTATCCCCGTATTGGAAAAAAGCCGCTCGAGCTGCGCTGCTGATGCCGGAATTTTCAAAAACTTGATCGCAAATTTAGACAGCTCCTCGTGACCTTATTGAGCAGCATAGTGGGCCTGATTGTTGAATCCGGCGGATTTGGGATTCCCGCCGCTAAAGAGTTTCACTTTCAATTGTCGCTGCGATTGGTCAATCCGACGGGCGGAATTGCCATATGAAGTGACATATTTCATTTTTGAAATTCAAATGACAATCGAATGAGAGTTCGCAATGGATACACAACGCCAAACAAGTGGTTTTTGAGTTTAACATCCATCCACTTTCGAAAATCATAAATTGTCATACTCTCATTCACTTTCCCGCACTTCCTACTTTCAACAATCAGACCCTGTAAAATTCGCATTCACTTTCCCGCCGGGGATTCAACAATAAGGCCCAATTCATAGATGGCAATCATTATGGTACGGAGAGGGACAGATAACATGTTGAATAAACCGCTAGCATGCAAAACGCTCTTACTGTCATTTTTACTTCTTTATTCTTTGCTTTACACAGTTCGTCTGTGCACTAACAATGTAAATTGGCCATAGAACGTGATCAGTACCATAAATACCCCCACTATGTATTTTTGGTGGTTTGGGAGTTTTTTCCAAAAACATATTTATTTACATGGAAATTGCGTATTTTACAGTTTTTTACCTAAATTACGTCCAAAACTCAAAAATCATGTAAATTTGCCATCCCAGGGTGCAGGACAAAGTTAAGAAGGGTAAAAGAAGTCATCTTCTTATTGAAAAAATGTCATCGATGTGGCGCATGAAAACTTGTAGGATGGAAGACTATAAGCTACTTAATATAAATTCCAAGTCTCCGACAGCTAGGTTGGTGCAAAATGGGTGGCTGACAGGGGTCAAGTTGCCGAAAATGTTTGCAAATAAAAATTCACCAGTCATCGCCGAGCTTCAAAATTTTGCACGAAGGTCCCTGGAGGTCTCCCTTGATGCACGTTGAAGCCCGATTTTCGAAATTCAAAATGGCCGCCGAAATATGACCGAAATTCAAAATGGCCACCCAAATATGGTCATTGACATTGTAGATGAGAACGCAGTGGCCAGGCAATTGCCCGACATGTAATTTTTCTACATTATATTACATGTCTGATAATGGAAAGCTCATCTGTTATGATTTCGTTCATTGTGGGAACAATATATAACTTAGTATACATTTCTTGCATAGGGACAATTTGTAGCATCAATCAATAACGCGAAAGAGTAAGGTTAGAGAAATTAGATGATTTACCACCTTATTAGGGAATATATTTTGTTTGTTAAATACACTATGTCCCGTTTGGTGCGATTCATAATAATAAAAACTTTCGTAATATGTCCTTATATCGTGCAGGGTCCTTGTATTAAGATGAAGTCCCCATTGCAGATTAGAGAAATTTATCAGAGTATATGTAATATTTTTCGCCAATATAGCATTTGTTTCATTCATGTACTCGGTTGACCTTATACGTTTATTATAAATTTATTTCAGCTTAATTCTTGCACTTGCATAAAGATGCATGATCTCAAACTAAAGCAGGTGCCTTCGTCGCTCCCTTTTGATTGTCCGCAATGATAACCCGCCTCAATCGCAACCATTTTTCTCTCTGCAAGGTCCCATCCAGAGAAAATCAAGGGTTACATTCAAATTAAAATACGCCGTCAAATCCACCCTCAACAGCGAGCTATAATCTGCGACTAAACAAAGTCAAAGTGCAAATAATAAAAATCCAAAGTACACACACTACCATCTTCCCAACCCAAGCAGCTAGAAGCCGGCTGCCGCTGCACAGTATTAGCGCGCGGGAATCAGAAAAACCTTTCGAGCCATAAATCTGTCAGTCTTGGAGCCTTCCTGTTCGCATTTGGAGCTTCTTTTGTATCCGAGCCATCGTCTTTGTCCCCTTCCGTCGCAGGCTGAAGCTAGAAAAAATCCTAAACCGAATACCCTCGTCTTATATACTTTGCACCAGTGTTGGGCGAATGAGAGACTCCTGAAAGCGGAAGCCACAGAAGCTCCACACTTCAAGCAATGAAGGCAGCCTCGTCACCGAAATGGAATATCCGCCGCTGAAGGTCACCTCCTCTAAGGACTTCACGTCTGGGAATCCTTCTGTGACATCACCTCGTGAAATTCGTGCTTCTAAACAGCTTCCAGGAAACTGCAAAGTGCCAGACATCATCCATTGGTAGAATTACACGAAATCCCTCGTTATCAAAGACGCGACCCGATGACTTCCATAGCATTATGACAAGCTGCTGATCATTTCGCATGATGCACTCGGTACTCGCGATGCATTTAGCGCAAATCTGAGTGTGCAGCTGCAATTCACTGGCGCGATGCGATTCTATCGCCGGTGTCTATCAAGACAAATTCCCTCGCTCCGCGTATGTAAATCCGCGTGACGTGCGTTGCATTTTTGCTCATTGTTCCAAGCACCGTCGCTAATAAATCTTAATTTATAGCCAACGACCTGCAACAGTTTCGGTGCATCGGAATGAGTTATGGCCGCCTGCGATGTGCCGTTCTTCATATTTCTTTGATAGCACAAGTGCGAACCTTCTGACAAATTGAAATCAGTTCAGCTGATCGCTTGCGAGGTGGCGATTTTATCTCCGGAACTCGCCAACACTCCGCAATTGATAAAGTGCAAATTTTTGGATTCCTTCCAGTGATTCACCGTGGGAAAATGCGCTTTTTATCTTTGGCGGTTGTTTGTATGATAATTAAGTGAATTCTGCAGTCTGTGTCTTGATTGTGGAGATTTTAGAGGTGTTGAGGTTGTTTTTTCTTTGCTGAAAAAGGATGTTTTCGTTGAGTTTTTTTTGCTTCGATTTGAAATTTCTTTTTTTCAACTTGAGATTTTCAACAAAAAAGTGCACGTAATCTTGCTATTGTTGGGTAGAATGATGGATAGATTGTGTTGTACATGCGTTGAATTTAATGCATACTTAAGTAGTTGCAGAGTTATCTTTTTTTGAGAATGATCAATGAAAATGTTTATTAGACAATGAGTTTTATTGTAAGTTAGTATTCGTTGCAGCTATTTGGAATAAGAATTTTTGCTGATGCCAAATATTCATATTTATGCTGTAACCATTTTTTTTGATGATTTTATGTAAGACATTGATGTAAGTCCTTGTGACTTTAATTAATTTATAAATGTTAAATTATTCTTACAATTGTTTATGAAAAAGCAATGCTTCTTTATTGAAAATACTATAATTTTCATTTCATATCTTAAACAGTCCAGTGTTTCTTTGTTATTCGAGGTAAATGTGATACTAATAGTGCTCTATTTGCGGGATTATTTAAATTTTCTCAATATTCATATAGAATACAATTTTAATCTGGAATATTTCAAGGAACTTTTTTTATAGATAATGTTAAAAAACCAGGGGTGGATGCATGTAAGTTGTTTCAATCGACCTCTACATACAAAAAATCAAAATTTTTGTATGAAGAGGTCGATTGAAACAACTTACGTGCTACCACCCCTGACTAAAGTTGAACATGACTCAAGAAAAAACGTAAAGATCGTCAAGAAATGCACCACCAGAGAATAAAAACTCTAATAAAGTAGTGTAAATACTAACAGAACACTAAGAAACAATACAGCACAAGTGTTGGATGGTTGGTGATAAATTTAAAATATTCTGGACCATATTGCGTCAACAATGACAAGTAGCTACAAGAAGCGTAAAGCGACTTCAAACCAAATATGTCAACAATAGAGCAATCATTTTTATTAAAAGCAAACAACATTTACGCGAATAGAGGTACAGTTGTATTTTTTACGTTTTTTAATTCGTTTGCTTGCCGCGTCTTCGAAACCTGATTTCGCGTTGCTGCGCAAATTATCAAGCCATCTATAAACCACTTTTTTTACAAGGTTTATAGATAAAAATATAGTACCAAGAGTTTGATTTACCTTTTATATAGCCATTTTTTTAGATTTGTTGAAGAAAAACTAGAGAAGGTCAACAGTGACAGGATAAGCATGCGAGTAGTAAAAAAATTCAAAAGATAGTATGAAAGTGTTTCTGGTCGACTTAAACATCTGCGTGTGACGAAAACATAGGGTATATAAACCGTAACCATTGTCTTATTATGATATAGTTCTACTTCTTCAAGAGATGGCTGCACAAAAGCTTGTTTGAAGCTAATTAAGGCTCTTAAACGGGCCCATACACGAACGAACAATTTGCGCAAATTTATGTTTGACAAAAAATATGTTGCGCAAACTTCAGTTGAGTTTAAGTTTTCGTGGAGAAAACATGTCTGAAGCTGCGTGTTTTTGCAATTATAATTGATTAATAGTTTTGCAGAAAGTGACTTTAAAATGCACCAACATCACCATAGACGAGGAAAAAACTTGCGCAACGCTGCCGTTGCACAAAAATTTTCAAACGCGTTTGATTTTCATCAAACAGTTGCGCAACACATCACACCGCCCCATACACGGGGAAAATGTTTGCACAACGGGCTTTGTTGCGCAAATTGTTCGACCGTGTGTGGCCCCTTAGGGCTCTACATTCATACATCATAATGAGTAATGAATGAGATGTGGAGTTTTGAGTAATTCTAACAAGGGACTAGACTTTGATAGAGTTCTTTAATTATGAATGACAGCACAAATGAAAACACTTAAAAATCACAATATTGTTAAGTTTATACGGCTTAACGGATTCGTCTTATTAATTAAGGAATACACTTTTTAAATATTCACACAAAGCTTCTTTATTAACAATTCAATGACTACAAACATACTTCTTAAAGCTCACTATTTATCCCTTGCAATTTAATACCTGCACTAATAACTCCTATGTATCGCCTAATAATTCACTTCTTAATTACCACTTTTCGCTTTAGGTCACTTTGATCACTTAGAACACTTCCATCCCTTTCTAATTAAAACTGACTCACTCAATATGGCTGTGACTGTATTTTTATATCCAAGGCCCTCTCTTATCCAATTTTTAGACCTTTCGAACACATTCTGGAGATACCTATATTACTGGAACCTTCGAACGTTTTCTAGAAACTTCGAGAAGCTTAACGTCTTCAATTACAATTCTAACTGGTAGATGGCGCAACCCTAACTGACTCCATAAATCGTTACAAACTCAACTCATAAATCACGCATAAATCATCAAAATATTCTTGACGGTTTCCGTTAGATATTCGAAAATCTTTCTGGATAAGTAAACAGTTAACAATTAAGTGTAGGGGTTTCGATAGCTCGTAAGTAAATACTCGCCATCGCCGTACTCACCATCACAAAGTGCAAGAGTTCAGTTGCCAACCGGTATAGCTCGATCTTCAAAATCATACAGCGATGGTATACTAGATGAAGACTGCTTTCAAAATTCAGGTGGGTTTAACAGTTTTTTTATTCTTGTGTTTCTATTTTCTTTTGAAAATAGGGAAGGCTCTACTCCAAGCATCAAATTTTCTGCATAAAAAAATTGCATCTGCTCTTTATGACTCATTAGACTGGCTGTTTTCTCAAGAGTAGAAATTTTGAGGAAACTTTGCTACGTTTGCACAAAGTACCTAACAATTTGCATTTGTACGTAATCAAAAACTCAGTAAATGTAATTTCACAAGCACTGAACACTTTAGACATATGATTGCAATAAACCGTGTAAAATTCTAGGTATTATTTAAAAAGAATGTATTATTCAGCGGAATACTAATTAGAATATTAAAAGTGTCAAGGAAACTTTACAATTGATTTTTCATTGTGGAATGTATTATATTTTTTCTTCCACTCCCAAATCCCACGTCCCTTACACCAAATTTTGTATGCGGAAGATTGCTGAAAATGAAACATATCATCCAGGCAATGTCGCAAATAGAGAAATGCTGTCTTTGATGAGTCTTTTTTACGAAGAATTAATATAATCCATCTTAAAAACTTAAACGAAAACTTAAGCTGAAATCGTTGAATGTGGTAGTGGAGACATTAGTATTCCTTGTTTGCAACTTTAGAATTATCAGGGCACGGATGTATACAGGACTTTTTGTGGACGGGACATAAATGCCAGACGTGCAAGGAGTGCTTTCATAATATCTGCAGCATCAATTTTAAAATACTACCTTAAAATATATGTATACTATTTTTAATACGGTTAATTACATGAAATTTAATGAATGTTATCTCTATGTTTCCTGTTGAGGATCAATAGATCTTTATAAAGTACTACTTCAGCGCTCATCGTTGAAGCAACGTATTGATAGATCAATAGAACTAGTCCATTCAAGCGATCTTCTGTCATTGTGCTGCGGGGATATGTCGATGGCGTAAGGTAAAGAAACGTCGCTCCGCCGTGCTTGTTGTAATATAGGAAAAACAATTGACAAAAGCTGTCGGCATTGTCTTCGCGGTATGTGGCGACTTTTCGCTGACACATACCTATAGTTGAGGTACTGGCGTCGCGTTCCGACTTTGACACAACCTAAACATCAAACTGACAAATGGACGTATACTAGTAAAAACTGTATGATTTGTACTACAGAATTTGTTTTCGGTTTAGGTGTTAATTTCATTACTGCAATTCGAAAAACTAAACCAACACAATAATCAGATCAAAAACAATTTTTTACACATTCGCACGCGGCAATGTGGAAAAAGTAGAGCAACTTTCGCGGTGTGTGCGCAACGTTCAAACAGTATCCTCTTAGTCCGCATTTGAATATACATACTTCTATTCTATCTGTCATTGCCCGCAACGCAAGCCCGCGTGTATCTGTCAGCAGCCTTTATCTTTTAGCTCTCTAATGTGGCAGCGCCATTTATCTTTTAGCTCTCCTTTCAAAACTAAAAAACAAGGAGGACCACTTATGTCACTGTGTAATTTTATAGCTGCTCGATTTTTAGTTACAGAGTTCTAGGGAATCTGGAAGACATTTCGCTTAACAAATAATCCCTGCCTGTAGAAGGCGCAAACAGACCAGACACATTTCGCTGGAATTTGCGATAACTTTACATATAGTTCATAGGCACGCAGAACGATAATGGACGTGATTATTCTAGGATTAAATATTTTTAAATGGCCATCGTCGGTAATCGCCCGTCCCCATAATGTTTCCCCGATTTAAATTCGCCGTTCAATCTAGGGAAAATATCTTTTCAAAGTGACATTTTCGCGTTTATGGGAAATTGATAAATGTCAATTAAAAATGAGTTCAGTACCCACAACACTTGACTAAAATACCAAACATTTCTGTAGTCATCAAGTAAGATGTACTTTGGGTGACTTTTTCAAACTAAATTGCACCTAGAGTAGTGATCTTTCCCCAAATAAATACCCCTTACCTAATTGCAATCATCTAAACCATTATGCTCTACCTCAATCGCCATTGTGCATTGTGATGCTGGCTTTTTTCAAATCGAATGACCATAAATTCCTTGATTTTTTTACAGCATGAGAATTTCAAAGTTCATTAAACGTAACTAAATTAATAAACAACTCAAGTCATCATTCCGGTCAATGTCATGCCATTAAATAATTGTTAATGATATTCTGAGCACATCCCCCGCAGGCACACTCCTTCCTTCAGTAAAATTATCTTTCCCTTCATACCTTTTCGCAGGGAAAAAAATTCAATTGACAGAAGCTTAGCCACATTTCATTGCAATTCTCTCCCTGAAAACGAGCAAAAATTTCATTCATGCAAATGCAGTCCTTTTTTATATTCCAATCACCGGGACTTTATGACGTTTAAATTTCCACCTTCTGCATTCGCATTTTATGAAGCGCGTTGACAAGAAAGCTCCATCGCCCCCGCTCGCTCCGATAAGGGAGTCATTTCATGAATAAATTACCATAAACTACCACCGGAGCCAGCCAGCATCGACCCCAACCGGGGGGGCACTAGCAGGCATGAACCACTTTAAACCTAAATAGACGACATTTCTGCATATCAATACCTCGCTTGCATCACAACATATTGCAGTACATCCACAATCCACTGTGGAACCTGATAAGAAATTATTCTTGGGTTTTTGCACTTCGCTCTCTGTGCTCGCTTCACGTACGTTCAGCTTGGAGGGTATTATGTAACGGGCAGCCGACGGTCGAGTTGTTGTTGGGATGCCGCTATGCGCGAGACATAAAACAACAGTCAAGGAATGATGGAAACCAGTTTCGAAGCCTCACGTGTGTACGCCGCATTAAAAACCGTTCTCAGTCAGAACGTTTTTTTCTGCGGCGCTCGCCCCTTGCGTCTTGTGGAGTCTTCGCCATTCTGCACGGACACGGATTGGACATTGGTGACTCTTCTTTTTTGGATTCTTCAAAATGACCAACGTATGTAATTTCAGCGTTGGCTAATCAATAGCGAATCTAGGCTGGATTTCCAGTGCAGTCTGACTGGGCACTGGCGATGGAGAGTTCGTTTTGACATTTTTGCGCAAAAGGGGTGCAGATTACATTCCTGGTTGGTTGTTTTTCATGTCCAAGTCAAATGTGGAGACGAGAAATCCTATCACTTGGCCATCAGGAAGTGTGCACGAGATCACGCAACTACAATTTTACAGGCTTTTTCGATGTAGGTTAAAAATGCTAAAATACTGGTTTTTGACAACCTGATCTAGTGACATAGACAAGGTTTTTTGAACTCGAGACTTTCGGGATTTTTTCGATTTTGGCGGGCCTTAATTGGGTAGTTTATATGCATAGGATAGAAATCCTAGAAACGATTGAATGGTACCATAAATTGGCGGTGGCCAGAGGTACTTAAAGTTTCCGCCAAATATTTTTAATCTGTTCTTTTAAGAGTTATATAAAAATATAAAAAGAAAAAACTGTTTCGGTAGATAGCCTAGTGATTATTTTTGGTATAACGAAGGCTCTTTGAATTACCTGTCTGTGACTACTTGAAATGTCTCCGGCAATTTTTATGCTCTATTATATTTATATTTCAGACTCCATTTATCCATAATTTTGTTACCTTTATTTGCGGCCAGAATTGCAGAAACAAGGCAAGAATATGAAAAAATATTTACAGAAAAATTAGACGAAATAATAACGTGTATGAAAATGGAAACTGATTTGATTCTGATGTGGAATTTGATAAAAGAAAAAAATACAGAAACAATTAATAATGTGTTGGGTGCACAATGAAAGAAGGTTCTAGTTTGATGGTCATTAAAATTTGATGGCATTAAAATAAAAATCAGGCATGGCAAGTAACAATAAGGCCAAGAGTAAATCATGAAGAGCAGCCCGAAAAAGTTATCAAGGAGGAAAAATTACTACTTCAGAAATATAATCACACATTTAACCAAAACTACAATAATAAAGATGTTAGCATTTTCTACAAATAAGTAAATATTTTAAAGAAACGGTTCATACCCACCTGTACCATGGTAAGAATGGAGGGAGGTACTATAGCAAGTAGTACCAATGACTTAGGTGTGGAAGTAATAATTTAGGAACTTCTTCAAATACAAATAAAAACATAACTCTAATAAACAAAAAAAACACAGCCGAAATGCAGATGGATCTGAAAACGATGCGCCAGAAAATACAATGAAACAAGTTGCAAATGTCATAGGAAAATTAAAAATTCATAAGGCTCCATGCCCACAGAAATCTTAAAATACAAGCTATGGAGAAGTAGAACGATGCCGGAAGAGGGGCTTCTAGGCACAATTGTCCGAAACCACAAAAAAGATGAATTGGTGAACTACAAAAATTACAAACCAATCCCACTATTGAACACAGCTTACAAACTACCATCCTCTATTTTGTTACGTAGACTGAAAGCATATAGGGAACACAAAGTAGGAGATTTTACCATTCAGAACTTAAGGAATAGATCGAGCGAAGACCAGATGTATTTGTAATGTGACAAATACTTGAAAAATTCTGGGAAGAAAGTATCAATATACATACATCTTTTCTTTTGTAAACTATATAGAAACGCTGATGACCTGCTTTATAAAGGAGAGCTTTGTACCAGCATAAGAGAAGTGGGGTTGATCGGTCGTATGTAAAATGTCGAAAGAAGATTGTAGAACACAAATGAGAATACGAGGTTGCAATTCACTAAACTTCTGTCAAGAATCATGCCTACGACAAAGAGATGCGATGTCACCAACAGTTGAGTAAATGGAGCAAATGCGATCTTCGCTGTCAGATAATGATCTTTACAGATGACATCGTCATAATCACAAGTTGTAAAGGAAAACTGCATCATCGTTTCAGAAGAAGAAAAAGGCAAACTGCAATTATCTATTCCTATATTTTTTCAAATTTAACAGTGTACTCAAGCTTCATTAAATTTCAGACTTTCTATTTAGTTCATTCATTTTGTTGCCTATACAGGGTGTATACGTGCTAAGTTTACAAAGCTGTGGATAGGTTTTGGATAGACGAACAAAAAATCGAATGGGGAAATGTGGGAAATCGTAACGGTTTAGTCGCTAGGGCGTTTTGAAATTTTTTTGTTAGAGTTTTACATATCACCCTGCATTTTTGTAACGCTATAACCTATTTTCATGAATAAGGTATCAGTGTACGCAAAATACTTGAGTTGAATCTTGTATCCAAAAAGCTTTATATGTCCGAAAGTCAACACTCGAGACCAAGAACCATCCAAAGACTATAACCGTTCAATTCCTTTTAACACGATACATTAATTCTGCTGCCAATTTACCTGCGAGTAATTCCAGTCATAGAATGTAGAGCAACTTTGGTCTTACACGAGGTAGCCTCTGTATAAAGCTATCGAATTGAATGTAGTATTGGTTCGTAGCTGCCTACACCTCACTTTTTACGTCATGCAGTATTGGAGATGTGGTGAATTTGTATTTCATACCGCGATTTGTAATTTTACTATACTATACATTTGGACTGTGAATTTACATATTTTTTTACAGTGTAGAGAACTTCAGGATACACTATATTCAATGTTTTTCCATTTGTAGCCAGAATGTCAAGATTTTCCGATTTTCCAACACTTGAACACCCTACATAGGTACAGCTAAACGGGAAATGACACTTATTTGGAAAAATTCTTCCGCCATATTGGCCGCACAATTTTGAATAAGTTTTGATCATAACTTCGTTAATTACTACCTTAAAAACTCGCATATGCCGATTTTAATTGGAATCGCAATACAATTCGCAAACTCCACGGCCATATTGGTGCGGCCATTTTGAATTTAAATTTTGATCATAAAGTCGTTATTTGCTACCTTAAAAACCCTCTAGATACCCATTTTCATTGGAATCGGAATAAAATTGGCAAATTCAACCATATTTCTGCGGCAATTTTGAATTTCGGTCATATTTTGGCGGCCATTTTGAATTTCGAAAATCGGGCTTCGAGGTGCATCATGGGAGACCTCCACGGACCTTCATGCAAAAATTCAAAGCTCTGCCATGATTTTCAATGAAGCTCTCCATGACAGCGCCATCTAGGAGTGGCTTTAGAAAGTAATAAAATAGCCTATGTTATAAGTTTTAATGTAAATAGCACGTGGTTAAAATTTCATTAAGATCGGTTGCACGGTCTAGGAGCCTATAGCGAACATACATACATACACACATTCATTTTTATATACAGTGCTGATTATAATATTAAGACCACCTACTATTTTCATAAAACTCTGACTTCAAATTACTATAACTTTTTAAACTATATATGTATTTAAGAAAAAAAACCTCAAAATTTAGCTTGTATCCTAACATCGTACATCGATATTATGACGTACATCGATATTATTTACCCATTTTTCACAGCAATGAAGAACATATCAAAATCCACCCCAAAAATAAGGGTAATAGTCATAATTAACGGTGCCAGAAGTAATACGAATAAACTCTAGCGTAGAGGATGTTTCGGTATTACTTAGTAATGGGATAACTCAATACTTAGAAATACTTTCTCATATAAAATTTTTTAAAGTATTGCAACTATTCATAGGGGTGGTCTTAATATTTTAATCAATAGCGAAGTTTATTATTTTTTTCTACTGAGTTTACTGTTCATTTTATTACTACAAATTTTTTACTAATAATACTTTATGATACAAGCTAAATTTTTAGTGTTTTTTTCTTAAATACATCTATAGCTTAAAAAGTAATAGTCATTTGAAGTCAGAGTTTTATGTCGAATAGTAGGTGGTCTTAATATTTTAATCAGTACTGTATATATAGATAAGTTTTGAGATGAACATCCTTACAGTTTTTTTATCAGCCACTTAAAGATCTACACTGCATATTTTTAAAATCGAACGAATCCAAGCGACGCAGGTTAACGTCGAAGTCGACGAATCGTAAAATTGCTGTGAACTAGCAAAAATTTACATTTTTTAGTTGGATTAAATCTACTTAAAACAGATTTACTAGAATGGAATATTAGTACTAATCGAAAAGTTCAGCGATCTCATTCTAATATTAACTACAGTGGCGATCTACTAATACTATATATATGATTTTACTTCCATATTGGTGCAAGTAGAATCCCTTTTTAATAAATTCAAATTGTAGATCGTGGTAAAGAATAAAAAATATCAATTACCAAACTCTGTCTTTATTATCTCAGGCCTTGGTTGAAATTTTGATAATGTGATTTGAAAGCTGCAAATTTTTTCGGTAATATAACATTATTCTATTTGTTATAATTTTTTATAAATTTTAAAACGAAAATACTAACAAAACCGACACATCCCAAAAGTGGTTTAAACACATTCAAGTACATTCCGGTGGTGTAATGTTTAAAAGATTTTTTTTTGTTCTCTCAAAACACCAATAAATCACAATTCGAATTCTTTAAAAACAAATTGCATCCCTTAAATGCTCACATTCAGGATACGAAAGGAAGAAAGTTGAAAAGATTTTAAAAGAAAAAGAAAACGTATACATAACAAAGATGTTCTTTTTGGTTGTGCAAGAAACTCGAAAACCCCGAGAAAAGGATCCCAGCGGGATCATAAAAGAGAAAGTTTCCGACGTAATAAAAACAAAAGGCGCAGGAGAAAAACTGCAAGGTGCATTCATGGCAAAGGAAGAACGTCCTTCTACCTTCATCGTATGCAGGTTGCCATTTACGCAATATTTTATCCTTGAGCTAACTAAGGGCTAATTCAAAATCTCCCGCTATTCGAGATGGCCATAAAATTTATTGCTCTCAAAGCAGCATAATTATGTCATTCAGTGTGAGAGACGCAACTAGGGAGGAAGGTCATTACTATCCGAAATCACAGCCCGCAACATCATAATCAATAAATCATTGGACGCTGCTCAAAAGTTTACAAATTTAGACGTTTTTAGTATCATCAGTTGTAGTTCACACTCTGGACCAAAGAATCTAGATAAATACGCAATCCCGTCCGGGATTTATGATCGCCAAGGATCTCGTTTCGCCCCGAAAGTGTACCACCGGCCCGCCGCGCGGAGCCGCCGAGATGGGAAGTAATTTCCTTGATGAGAGAAATATTTAAAAGGTGATTAATCACTCGGGAGCCGGAGGAACAAATTCGTAATTGAAATTAATTTGATTTGACGAACAAGTGTCGGCAGCGCAGTTCATAAATTGTTTACATTTGTGTTGGGAGCTAGGAGCATATATAGACTATCGCGACGCGACTATGCTGTGGCGTTGTGTGTGACATGTTCATTACATTGTGCCGCCGAATGTCTCAATTAAGCTCCTTACCGACAGCTTCAATGTGTTTATCTCGATTAAGAAATGAGCAAAGTACAAATTGATTTTTGCAGTGCTTCGCCTCGTGAATGTATGGTGGCAATCGTCGCTGTGCCAGGCAATGACACGAGGTCAGTGGAACCTGTTCAGAGTCTTTTTGATTAATATTTATTGATAAAATGTTTGAATTCGTAATGAATTCCAGAGGTTAGGAGAGAGAACCGCAAATTAAATGCAATATAGCGAATATTTTTAATTGTCGGTTGGTTTATGATAATGAAAGCTGGAATCATCGTTTTCGAGGAAATTAATAAATTGAATAAATCTGAAATTACTCAATTACGTAATTTATTCAATTGTGATAAAAATGATCAGTTCGCATTCGTTATATTGTAAAAATGTCCATAAAAGACAAAAGTTTTGGCAGTAGCAAGTTGTTTTCATTAATTTTTTGGAAATATTGTTTGTAACTTATACCCCGTGTTCTTTTATGGTGTGGCCACACTACGCGGTCTTGGGTCGTACGCGCTTTTGCCTTTTTTTTTCATATAGAGTTTTATGACTTTTTTACGACTTTTTTACGACTTTGTCCATGGTAAAGGCCGTGCGGCCAAACAACGCGGACAAAAGGCTGTGGTTAAAAAGGTACATTGTGCGTCCACACACTATGAGCTTTTCAAAAGCGCGTACGCCGTTTCAAATGAGAATTGATTTTTTCTCACTCATGACTCAGAAAATTAAAAGATCACGCGCGCTTTTGGCTGGCCGTACGACCAAAAGCGCGTGGATTCTAAGTCCGCGTAGTGAGGACGGGCCTTTAATGAACTGGGTTTTGAGAGCTTTTGAGGAGCTTTACAGTACAGATGTAATATTGATGCGCCTAAAATTCTTGGAAGGATGATTTTTCATAAATCGTTAATGGAGCATAAAAGAAGCTTAACTTTAAAGGAGACTGGTCACAGCCCATACAAAATTACCCCAGCTCCGGCGCAAAAGAAAAGTATCTCAGATTATCGGTTATAATGAGTATTGAAATACTGTATAGTTTTTATTTCCGGTAAATGTGGCAAAGGTGTTAATATTGGCATTTCTGTTTATTCAGGCGAAATACCTAATATCACCTGTATTTTTGTAACCCTTTGACCTATTTTCATGAACAAGGTATCAGTGTACGCAGAATACTCCCACCTATCTAAAACAGTCAAAATCAAGGTTCTACCCTATCAACTTCCAGAGCAATGAGTCTTCAAAATCAAAATTTTGTTTTTTTTAACTAAAATATCAACTTAAACTACCCTTTTCTCCAAAAAATATACAGTTAATCTATACTTTTTTTTCCAAAATTGGAAAGCTTGGACAATTTCCTATTAATAATGTCCGTAAATTTTTTATGCTACGGCCTTTACTTTTGAAATTATAAGCAATTTTGATGTTAAAATTGACTGTATTTGGTACTTTTCGACAAAGCTTAGGTGAAAAAGTACCTACTAAAAAGTACGAAATAGAGCCAATTGTACGGGGTGTCCTGGCTTGCCAAGGAATTAATTTAGACAAAAACTGTTCGACAAAAAACACAAATGGTGGGGGGGGGCTATGTCTGCCGGTTCTCGAGATAGGGTGTTTTGAATTTCGGTTTTGGGAAAAAAAGAGACTGGTCATGGCCCATAGAAAATTACGCCACGCCCGGGGCAAATGAAACTTTTCTCAGAATTTTCATAAAATTAGGTAAAGTAAATCTAAAAAGTCCGCATGTCCGAAATCAGTGGCAAACACATTAAAATGACCTAGTCTTTTTGTTCAGGCGCAAAATTTTTGCATAAATATAAGTTTATATTCTTTATATTCTATATTAATAATTATGCAGCGTAATGACACCTGACTATCAAAATAATGTAGAAAATATAATAATTACGAATGTGAAAACATTTAAAAAACTAAGTGTTGAAAAAACGAATTATATACATGTTTTTTCCATTTCCGCCTGCCAGTGATCTCCAAACTTTTTTGGCCGCGTACCCTTATGACGAAAATAATCATAAATTGTACCCCTAATTATATATAGCAAAGATAACCGCCCGTTTTAAAACGTTGTTTGCCGTTTTTTGCTCCTATATTCGTAGCATATAACTTTTTGGTACTTTATAAAGTTATTATCATTGTAATAAACATAATTATTGTATTATTAACCCTTTTTACTACTGATTTAATACTGAGACAAATGTGAAGTACCCCCTAATATTACCCCACTTTGGAGACCACTGGTGTAGACGGTTCGCTTCCAGGAACGTTCCTAAAGAACTTTTTTGATGAAGGGGGAAGTGGGGATGATGAGATGTACCACCCCACTTCTTCGTTCATGCTCTATTACTATAAATATATGTTCATAACACAAATGGAAATAAGTTAGTTTCAATTGTTTTGTGGTTTTTTTTAGCCCCTGGCAAAGAAAATTTTTTTGCTAGCAGTTCACTTTTCAAATGCATTTATAAAAAAGAACATGCACATTACTTAATTTTTATCGGATTATTCTGTTTTGAGCATGTTTCATTATATCTATTAATGCATTTTTTTAAATTGGTTTATAATATCAGTGGTTTTTAATGTTTAAGTTATCAAGTAAAGGCCGTAGCATAAAAATTGTACGGACATTATTAATAGGAAATTGTCCAAGCTTTCCAATTTTTGAAAAAAAAATATAGATTAACTGTATATTTTTTTGGAGAAAAGGGTAGTTGAAGTTGATATTTTAGTTAAAAAAACAAAATTTTGACTTTGAAGACTCATTGCTCTGGAAGTTGAGAGGGTAGAACCTTGATTTTGACTGTTTTAGATAGGTGGGAGTATTCTGCGTACACTGATACCTTGTTCATGAAAATAGGTCATAGGGATACAAAAATACAGGTGATATTAGGTATTTCGCCTGAATAAACAGAAATGCCAATATTAACACCTTTGCCACATTTACCGGAAATAAAAACTATACAGTATTTCAATACTCATTATAACCGATAATCTGAGATACTTTTCTTTTGCGCCGGGCCTGGGGCTCCTATGACCAGTCTCCTTTGAGGGGAATTTCGAGTGGACGTTTTTTGGAAAACTCAAAAAGTTTTTGAAAAGCGTTTTTCTCGGAATCTACGCATTTTAGAGAAAAGTTGTTTAAACAAAAAATGTAGAGGACATTGTTACCTAAAATTTGTTTCATAGAGGTCAGGCTGTACAACTTCAAATACAGAAGCTAGGTGGCGCGAAAGTTTCCTAAAAAGTGTTTTTTCGGTTTTTGTCCCAGAAAAAATTGTTTTTTTACAAAAGTGTAAATCAGTAAATTGTTCCTCTTAAAAATGTCTACAACATTTATTTAAACTTTTTTTCCCTCCGACTTACCGTTCCAAAGTTATAGCGTGCTGAAGTGTGAGAATTGTGCTCTGAAGACGGCACACAGGTTAATTTGAGTACAGTTATAATTGGTACGTTGCGATTGAATCATTTTACAAGAGCAAAGTTTTGACGCTTACACTCTCGAAAACTCGCATAGCAACTGAAAAATGGACGCTTCTTAGTAACAATAGCACCGTTAACTACGCAGCGTAGCATTTACTGCCTATAACTTTGGAACGGTAAGTCGGAGGGAAAAAAAGTTTAAATAAATGTTGTAGACATTTTTAAGAAGAACAATTTACTGATTTACACTTTTGTAAAAAAAAACCATTTTTTCTGGGACAAAAACCGAAAAAACACTTTTTTGGAAATTTTGGCGCCACCTAGCTTCTGTATTTGAAGTTGTACAGCCTGACCTCTATGAAACAAATTGTAGGTAACAATGTCCTCTACATTTTTTGTTTAAACAACTTTTCTCTAAAATGCGTAGATTCAGAGAAAAACGCTTTTCAAAAACTTTTTGAGTTTTCCTAAAAACGTCCACTCGAAATTCCCTCAAATTTAAAGTTAAGCTTCTTTTATGCTCCATTAACGATTTATGAAAAATCATCCTTCCAAGAATTTTTGGGCGCATACCCCGATTTTCCAGTCCAGCTGTACCTACTGTACTATTAGGGTTTTTCTACTCGGGGTACTTTGGGTTGTACTTCTAGCTATTCCGAAACTCTTATCTACTAACTCCTCCCTTCTATTGGGCAGGTTTTATTACATGTGAGAAAATCAGGCTTAGGAATCACCCTTTTTACTACCAGTCTGTAATGCCGTTCAAGTCATGGTGCAATGTCCATTAGTATGCCAGATTTTAAGGATAGATGAGAATAGGTTAAAGGTCGGCGAATGCTTGAGTAAATGTTGATGAACCTTGTGTTTGAGCTCTAGGATGCTATATGAGTTCGGAAATACTGACTGCGGACGATTATCCCACATTCGAGTTATTCTATTTATAAACGAACTTTTTTGACCGTTGTGTGCCCGAAAAGGAGGTCTGCAGCGTGTGTGGATGAGCCGAGCAGAGTAATCTTGTATTGCCGTGCAGGCAGGAGGTTCTCAATTTCATTGGAACAGTCGCTAATGCTCGCCATAAAATTTGAAAAGGGCTGCTACATTCCTACTGTGGATTAGAGTGTGTGTGTAGGCGCAAAAGCTGTTATCATCAATGACTTTGATGACGCGGTTTTGCTCCTTGTCTCAGCCATGCCAAATTGCCAAGGTGGTTTTTGGGTCGCCTGCCCAGATATAGGTACCAGTTCCTTTTCCTTTAAGATTGTAGTCAGGGCGCTAGGATGTCAAGAGAAGGATCAGCCGTTAGATTCTCTTTGCCCACTGAGAAAGGTCGGTGCTGGTTTTATCAAAGATAAGACAATATTTCGTTTTGGATGCGTTGAATTCGACACGATTTTTTCGGTTCCAAACAAAAATGAGTTCGAGGACCCTGTTGATAGAGTTGGACATGAGATTACAATCTAAGAGACAAGGTCTGACATGTGCTTGTCTTATATTTTCGAAGACATAGGAGTAACGCAGAGTTCCGTTATGGGGATTAGATTCGACGCATCCCAATAATACCAGGATTGAACGGTCAAAAAGAAAGCTCTTAATCCAGTTCCCTAGAGCTGAGTCGATTCTAATAGCTTGGGGAGTCAGCAGAGTGGGGTGCCATACTCTGTCAAAAGCCTTGGGATTATCTAGAACAACAAAACTTCCCCAGCGATGAATGCTTAGATTGAGATGCTCCGTCTATCAAACGAGAAGGTCACCAGTAGATATTTTGGGTCTGAATCCTTACTGCCTGTCGTGGATGAGATAAATAATTTCCTAAAATACCGTAAAAAATTACCATAAAAACAAAGTAATATTAAATTAAAGCCAACATATTCTTTGGATTGCTTTCATTCTCCAGTCGCCCACTCACTCTTTCCAATGACGTCGATAAGGCTGCGTAATCCAGCACATGGGTGGACTTGTGGAAGATTGTTCCCCTCTGATGTCACACTGGAATCTCGGATCCCTCTCTCCAACGCGAGGGTTGAAGTAAAAGCAGGCCCAATCAGGAAGTAAAGACGGTCTAGATCTTCCCCTTGTCGTACCCCATTATAGATGTGAATTGGCGTGGACAGTGATCCGGATATGTATCTTTACTTGGCTCGTCACATTGGTTATGGTTTACCTAAATACATAAAAGTGTCAATTTATTGTAGTCACACTGCTATTGGCCTTTTATGAGTGTATCTAATCTTATATGAGCTGTCATGTTTTGCAGGAGAATATTCTATACGCAGTACTCAATGCCGTCATAGCGTGATAATTGCTACATGCTATAATATCACCTTATTATGGACGGGGCATGGGATGCCTCTTTCCCAGGTCTTCCGGTATCGCTTTCTACTCCCATACTTAAACAATTACTTCATGAGTCGCTTGTTGTTTTGTAGCTCCTCCTGACTAGTTCCGCAGGGATCCAAGTTTTAAGTTAGCTTGCCATTTATTTATTCGTGAAATGGTTCTTCTCGACGCTTCAAAATGTTTTTGGGCATTGGTGTTCAGATACAGCTCCTGCATACCTCTAGTGGAATCTCTTCTCTCTTTGTACCACATACATACATGTAGTTCACATACAGACAGATCATTCTCCCAGAGATTTTCGGAGCTCCTGTTAGGTGTTTCTGGCTGTTTCGTACTGAAGGACAACTGTGTCAATTCAAGTTTGCCTCACAGACATAAAACTTGCACTATACCAATGATACAATCTGAAGTATTAATCGATGCATCTCGATTGACCGTAACAAATTTTGGTTCTTAGTGTCTGCAAATCCGAAGCTGTTATTAGGCGTGTTTCTTTTTCCTGGTGTAGCTACACCGGTGTACTTTGGAGTAGTTCCAACTACCCCCGCTCATATATTGGAGTAGATGATTAGAGTAGTTCGATTTTTTTGCAAAAGATGGCGCCTTCAAAATTTTAAGGTTTTGTTATTCATCTTTTCGGTTATATCAGTCATTTAAGCGCGTTTTTTGAAGCTGTCATTTAATGACCCCATTGAAAAAACCGAAATTATTCTAAACGAATAGAAGAAGTTTAAATAAATTAAATATGTCATAGGAAATAGTGTTAAAAAAAATATGGAAACTCCCATTTATGTATATGCAATTGATTATTACTTTGAGGTTATAAACTACACTGAAATAAAAAAAATGCGTTTCATTTTCCATCTACTCTAGAGTACACTGGTGTAGCTACACCAGGAAAAAAAACGCCTTTTGACATTTCACTTCGCCTCTAATTCTTCTTAACCTGATACTGCTATGTCGCCGCCAATGGGGGTGCTAAGGAGACTAAGACGCACTGGAGACTAAGACGCCCTGGTTTATGGGAGAGAAACGAAGAAAAGAAAAGGGAAAGTAGGCCATTTTTCCCTTTCTTTTCTTCGTTTCTGTCCCATAAAACCGGTTTCACCAGTGCGTTTTATACCGGAGACAGATTTGCCGTATAGCAATTGCAATTTCACTTAACCCGCAAGTGTGTCTCTGTATGCTGAAAAGAGATCACGGTGTACACTTGGTATACAGAACATTGAAGCTCAATATCTCAATTGAGAAAAATACCGTGGTATAGCCTCAGTATACCCAAGATTTCAACCAGAAAATAGTTTGAACATAAACCAAAAAGTTTCTTTAGTACAGAATTATTATTTTATTTTGGCAGCACTGCCTGTATCAATCTGTCAGAAGTAAATATTTCAAATTTCACTTTTATTTTTAATATAAATTAATCATAATTTGACAATATTTTTATTCATATTCAACAGCAGCACAAAATTTTTTTCGTTTTGCAATAATCTGACAGATAAGTCACAACCAAAACAACTCAGCATACTAATGCAGGTGTGTCTTCACATTTTTATATTGCAATAAGACAAAACTGCAATATCTCGATCTCAATTGCTATACCACAAGTGTGTCTTTGGTGTTAGTCTCCTGTGTAGCACCCCCCAAAGGCCGTTATTTGCTCGGCAACGACAATCGATAAAAGCTTATGGAATATTTAGAATACAACAAAATATTAGACGAAAAGCAGTACGATTTTACATGTGAAAATGCTCTACTGACAATCTTCGTGTATGGCTAACAGAGAACATTAGCTAAACTAGATGCAAATATGGTCTGGTCGATCTAGATATCTCCAAGGCTTTTGACATATAGCTTTCAACTGGAAAGTATTGCTATCAATTTATTTCTAAAGAACTGATTTCCTTTCTCCTTGCTCAATTAAATTAGTATTAGATGACGTCAAATGTAAACATTACACTATTTCAGCCAACAAAGACAGAAGAACCAAAATTTGGTGGTCTGTTCCTTATCTTTATAAAACAACCATTTCTTGATCCTCTCCAACCTATTTCACCAGCTTCGCTAATGACGATAATCAGTTTTACTCTATGCCTTCGGATATTCAATCCAAGCGTGTGACCTTGTCTCGATGAATGCCAACTCATGTCCGATTCAATCAACAGGGACATTGAAATTACTCTTGATTGGTCCCGCAAGAATCGTGCTGAATTTAGTCCATCTAAAAGTACTATTTAATCTCTAATAAAATCTGTCAACTAACAAAACTTTCTAGTTAAATGAAAAATACTCAAAGTATTTATTAACCTTGACATTTTTGTTATAGTTTTCCTTCTAGTATCTCACATCAGCATGAAAAGTTGCTTTTTCATTGTTTTTAGGATTACAACGTCCGATCTTCTACACAACAGCTGTCAGTCGCAGGCAATCTAACATTATAAATCTGAAAATGTACAAGCAAATCGTGTTTTTTCTGGCGTATGATATCTTAAATTATTTTATCATATTTACAGTATCACATTAATAATTGAAATAAGGCTTTCGTCGGCGTTTCAAGCCTCTGTGTAAAATAATCAAGGCTTTACGTGCGGTTTAATTATCTCGAAATCTAACCTTGCGATAAATTTTTTGTAGTAACCTCAGTAGTGCAAGTAAAATTATTATTTTATTCCACGATTCATTTGCTCTTGGTATTTTGTCGAAAGAGTCACGGAAGAATCTTGGACTTACAAAAAAATCATCTAAACTAAAAGGAAGAAATAGCCTAGATATTATTAGGAACAAGCATAAGTTCAAGGACATTACTTCTACAAACAACTCGAACAGATATCTGAGGTTAATGGGTGAAACTAATTTTGGCTTGAACAAACTATTTTTCAGTTCAAAAAAAGCATCAGTAAGCCACAAAGAAAAATATAAAAAATATTTTTCGCCAAAAACTAAGCATGAGAAAAACTTTTTATTTCTTGACCTTTTCAGATTCTTGGAAGCTGGATAACTGCCAAATTAGTCATATATAGCATCTGTCCATGGTTCTAAGTTCAATGTAAGAATGGCTACTTTTCCGTTATGTTATAAAAACTAAAATTTTAGTAGCCTTGTTTATATCCATTTGAACGGAAAATTCCGTTCCGCTATGAATGTGATTAAAGTTTTCTCTTAGATATTTAAGTACGCTTAAGATCATGTTTTTTTTACATTACCGAACATTTGTGAACATTTCTGTGCGTCTTGGCATTCATTAAATAAAATTTTTGCACATCCCGTAAAAGATTGCAAACTGATAACATCACCCCAAATCTAACAGCATTGCTCAGACACATCAGCCAACCATCTGTCGATTTCTCAAATATAATATCGCGCACTTAATTAAAGTGGGCTGTAACTATAAAACTCGCACTCCTCTGGAAAAAAGGCATCCATTCCCATTCCCCACCAGTTTGACCCGCCATATGTCAAATTTTCCACGGCTTCCACTCGCACAACCGCTGAAAGACCTTCAAAGAGCGAAGCCGTCAAGCTGTCATTTTTTCCCTTCTATCTTTCATAACTTTCTGTGACAGTTGTTTGTGGGTTACACACTAGAGCACGCCACTAGCTAGTATTAGTAGGCAGCCCGAACACAAGCCAGAGTCTTGCTCAAAAATAATAGAAGCCATCAACCTGATGTATATTTTAATTAGGCTTTGGCCAGCACGCATTTGTGGCATCTATTCCCCATATGAAATCCATGCGATAAGAGACTGGGATGTGCCGCACTGTGCTGTGGGTAATTTGGATGGGCCCACAAAAAACTAGGACCAGAAAAAAATGTCGGATATGTGATAACGCAGTTTTGGTGTTTTTCTTTTTAATTAACACCAGCTCTGCCTCTGGCTTGGCCTAATGGTTCCGACTAATGTCACTCGAGCAGTCGTGGGGCCGCAAACCACCAAAGTGTTCTGGAACACATGTAAGCTCTTTACCGTAGCCGCAGAACCCGGCAGCCTCAACTCCTATGTATGGTCTGCTCAACTAGAGGTACATTCGCGGCGAGGTGAAATCTCAGCTGTGGGGCTTCTTCGAGGCGAAAGCATAAATTACGCTCGTTTTGCACCCCTTTTCCGCATATCATAATGGGGAAATTTCCTTCCCCCATGACTGCATGTATTTTTTCGTTTGTTTTGCGTTCTGGTTAATTTTATTCAGGAAGGTAACTTCAGTTCCCTTGATTGATTTAAGGTGTGCATGGCCAGGTGCCTTCGTACTCGCACCTGAACAAGCTCGCAATTTCAGTGCATTTGCAGCACGCAGTGATTTCATTTTGCGTGACTTTAAAATTGTATGCGCATTTCATGATATGCGCCAACTCCAAAGATAGTTGCTGCACTTTGGACGGCCGATGGAGGTTTTATGAAGATTTTTAATAGTTAAAGTCCTCCTTTTAGTGGCTCAAAGGTGCTGTTTGTAATTGAATCATGTCCAGTATTAATGGATTTCTTACGTGCAAATCTGTACTGCCAGCGTTAATTGACCTATTCCTCAAATATGCGCAACGCTGCAGGGCAAATGTGGATTGCAGTGCTTGTGATTAGTCCATGGCTATTCAATTATAAATTGGATTTATGCATAGAAAAAAGGGGGTCGGAAGTAATGACAGGCAGAAACTGTTATCCATCGAATTATAAAACAAGGAGTTGAGATCGTGTTTTTAAATGGGTAAGGGGGGATTTGGCTCATGCGTCAGTTTTGCTTTTACGCTTGAGAATTTTTTAATTACTGTCTAACACCTTTTTGATGTCTATTAGTGTAAAAGGTACTTAATTTCGCTCGTATGTATTTACATTGCAAATCTTTAACATGGTGTTATCGCCAATCTTCATTCTCATTTTAATAACTTTATTATTAGGAGTTGAGTTTTTTATTACTTTTGCTGGAGAATATGTTTTTAACAGACTTGATTTAATAGCATAAGGTTCTTTAAGACTGCTTATCACGTAAAAACATTTTCTAATTAGGTTGAAAAATCTTGGTAATTCTATTTAGGTTACGAAAAATTCATAGTTTCTAATTTTTCAAAATTAAATTTTTTATGTGCCTATTGTAGAAAAATCTTGATAAATCTTAAAAAAAAAATTTATCACACAAAACTTCGTCGCCATCAAGCCTGAACCATAATAAGACGTAACGAAACCTAACGCAGCCTTAAGGCCCAACTATAATGCACGTAAGAAGCGCACTTCATCTGGGCGCTCTCATAGAGATTAATGGGTTCGGCCATATTGGACGTACGTCGGTCATATTTTGTTTCGTTAAGTTTCGTTAACTGTCAAAATGCGAAAGGAACTGCGCTCAACGTACGTTTTGTGAGAATTTGTAGTTAAATTGATTACAGGTGATTTTTTTGTTATTGTTTTGTGGGTTTTAAACAAGAAAGAGTATGGAAAATGCTGTGCTTCAAATTTATGGGAGTGATTTTGATGAGAAATTTATTATAATTGAAAATAGACATGATTATTTTTAATATGCAAAGATTAATAGCCAAATTTTAATAGTCAATGAATAATATTTATGCATTTTAATAATTTTAAACTTGTGAAAACTTTCCGTATACACAAACCATTATACGTTTGACGAAAGTTTGACATTCACGCACTTCGGCTGACGTGCGTTTCTTACGTGCATTATAGTTGGGCATTTAAGCCTGAACCAAATATGACGTACCGTACCGTAACCGTACGTACCCTAAAGTACGAACACGAGTGTTCATATGACACTGACCTAAATTGCCTTAATGAACTTGCCAAATGTTCGTTAAATTCTCGGATGGTACGTATGGGTGCCGTAAGAAGGGCTTTAAGCCTGAACCAAATATGACGTACTGTACCGTAACCATACGTACCCTAACGTATGAACATGAGTATTTATATGGCACCGACCTAAATTGACTTAATGAACTTGCCGAATGTTCGTTAAATTCTCGAATCGTACGTACGAGTGCCGTAAGAATGGCACAAAACCTTAGCATCGGTTAGCTATTGAAAAAATCCGTTCACATTTTAACAATTTTTTAATAAACGTAAAGTGTGTTAAACAGCACACCTAAAGGTGTTGAAACAAACGCAGTAGAAAAAAGCTTTATAAAATAGAAATCATAGCGGCCTGAGGATATGCAACATCCATTCATGTGACATTTGAAGGGTTCGATACGCTTTTATTTTTGTTTGCCTTTTGCAATTGCTTTTTCGTCTTTCCAAGCCCGAGTGTCGTTTTTTCAAGTGGTCCTCGGACTAAGAACTAACCACGTCCAATGATGCTTATCTTCCGTAATCGAACGAGAACCGGCCTATTGAGTAAGCTAATGGTACGAGTTATGGTCATAAAGATAATTGCCAGCTTTGCTCGTTCTATACAATTTCTTAAAATGCTTAGAATTTTATTTTAAGAGGATGTAAGAAAACTAAGTAAAATTTAACTAAAACGGAGATAACTAAAAACTAATTTAATTTAATTTTTTCGTTATTTGAATTTTATGAGTTTTTCAGAGCCGGAAAAATTTTTGCCAAGCTTGCATTTTTTTTATTGATTTATTTGACCTAATTTTTCATGTTCTATACACTGTAAAAAATTTCTGTGGTAATTTTTTCAAAAAAAATACTGGAAGTTTTATTCACAAGCAGTTTTGTAAATTTGCAATATATATTATTAGGAATATTCCTAATCTACTTTACGTAAAATACAATCAGATTTGGAGCTTTCTCTTCATAGTTTTGTAAATTTCCAAAACTCTTGTTGCAACTTTTTACCAGAGAGCGACGAGCCTCTTTAGTAAAATTACAGTACAAAGTGTTAGGATTTTTTCAGTACATAACATTGATAAATATATAGGAAATATTGTAATCTTCCTACATAAACGATTTAGAAAAATACACAACATTGTGTAAAATATACGTCACATTCATGTAATCAACATTTACGTTATGCAGTATTGGAGATTTCCAATTTCATTTTGTAAAGTTACAAAATTTATAGTAAAATTACAATAATTGTGTAGTAAATTAGTATTTCATATCGCGATTTGTAATTTTACTGTACATTTGCACTATGAATTTACATATTTTTTTTACAGTGTACCTATATTAAAGCATATTTGAGGATGCTGCGGGATGAATTCGGTTCCATACGAAATAGGACGCAAATTTGCTTTGCGCACGGATTTTCTATTTCAATTTCCACTTTATCTTCAGGAACGATGTTTAGTCCAGCGGGAAAGTATTCATATGTTAAAATTAATTTACCGTGCGAGTTTTTAACGCTATAATTAAGAGAAAAATAGTAGAAGTTATATGAATATGTTTTAGAAAAATTCGCTCCGGAGAACAGGTGAGAAAAAGTTAATAATAGTAGCGAAAACTAGCTTTTTCACTTTTAGGGTGCGAATTTTTTTTGTGCTTAAAAATGAGTTTTGGACAATTGAAATCGGTCAACAACTTTCTTGTAAAAAAGAAATTAAAAACCGTGAAATATGGAAATTTTTCAGAAGCAGGAACTGTAACTATCTTAGAAACTTGTTTCAGGGCTTAAATTGTGGTCTGTCTACAATTCATCAAAAAATAAGAACTTTTCGCCTAAATCGCAAAAATTTAAAAACAGCTGTTCCCGAAAATAGGTTTGAACAAAGACCAAAATAGTCCTAGAGTTATTTTTGAAAAGCCTTATTTATTCACGAAGAGTTGCTTACAACCCCATTTTCATAAAATGTATGTGAGTTTCCAGCCTTTTTGTCCAGGTTCGACCAAAATTACCCAAAACATATTCATATAACTCCGACGATTTTTTTCTTAATTATAGCGCAATGAATTTTTTTATTTTTTTCAAATTTCTAAAATGGGCATTTTAAATAAAGTAACGAAGTAAAGAAGAGCAAGAAAGTACATAAAAAAATCTACAAATTAAAAAAAAAATTACCCTACGATGATTTGGCATAAAATGACGGCAATTTTAATATTTTTGAAAAGTGCCAATTGTTGCCGTAAAAATCAAATTTTATTTTTGAACCCACGTATTTATAGTATCAAAATACACATTTCCTTCAATTTTTATGAAAATCCGACTATTTTCCCGTTATTTATTGCATTTTTAGTAAAAAAAAAGAACAAAATTTCATACATTTTGGTTTTTTGAGGTTAGGACTCATTTTTAAAGTAATTATACCGAATCAGTTCGATAGTCTATTCATTCACGAGCATTTTTCAATTTTTTTCATTTTTCTACGACCAACAGAACTGAAGAAATTAAAAAAATAGTGAAGCAACGCACTCGAAATGCACCAAAAATCCACATTTATGCAATTTTCTCGTGCAGCACAGGCCCGATTTTGCAGAAATTTTTTTTTCGCTTTATCTTAATATATGTAAAAAAACAAAAGAAAAAATCCAACTTCCCAACATCATAAGTTTGCTTTTTTTCTGTTTAATTTCTCTCTACTAAAATTATTGTACACACCAAAAAGTGTGTTGTATTTTCATAGCTCAAAAGTGTGTTAATAATTGTTAAGTGAGTTGTTTCAACACACTTAAGTGTGTTGTTTAGATTTCAGGTCATATTTCTCGACTTATTTTTAACACAGTAAAAAGTGTGTTATAATTTTAACACGGAAGAGCGTGTCAATTGCAAGATAAACTGTGTTAAAACAACACACTTTTTCTTGACAACACAATTAGGTGTGTTGAATAATACACTTTGGTGCGTTAAACAACACATTTTGTGTGTTAAAAAACACACTTCAGTGTGTTACAACTTTTACAGTTAACGACTTGTTCTCTGAAATCTCAGCGATAAATATAAATAAGATTGAAATGCCCAAGCTTAATTTACAACTGTATTGCTTGTTCGAATAAAAAGTTAGCCACCTAGACAGAAGTATGGCTAAGGCAGTAGCATACCCAGACGACTTAGTTAGAATAATGTCATAAATGTTTCCTACCGTGATCAGTAGGAAGGATGCTTGAACAGAGTTAGCAACTGGGCAGAAGACTGCGACCTTGCAGTCAACCCAGGAAAAACTGAATTGATGCTATCCAGCGGAAAATCTAAAATCCCTGCATCAAATCTCCCCAGGTTAGATGGATATACTATCACTCTATCCTCCAAGGTGTAATTTCTCGATCTAATACTGGAACCAGATCGGCAACAACGCTGAACAGGACCTATAATATTATAAACTTAGGAAGGGTCTCGATGACGCCAACATGGCTATGAGAAAATGCCTCACGAACGCATTCGATATGCGCTTACAGCTGCTCCTTCCCGATCTTCGCATTACAAACATCGTGCGGTGTTCTTAGACAGGAAATCCCGGGACTAGACCTCAAAATCCTACGGTCATAGCAATATCTGGAATCAGTGGTCGACACAACCACAGGTTACTTTCTCCTAGATCAACTTGGAACTTCGCTATCAAAATACCCCCAATAAAAATGTGGAGAAGGGAGGTCTTGAAGAAGTTTGCTCTACGGATATTCTTCGACGACGATAAGGCAGGGGTCCATCCGCAGACCACCACCAGATCACTGTCCTCGTTCCTTCAGCGCACCCTAGTATCTTTTACGCGGAAATGATGGCGATCCTGAAGGCCTGCCAGCTAATTAACCTCGAACCTAAACAACGTTCTAGTATTAGAATTTTGATAAATAATAGCCAAGCCGGTATAAGAACTCTTGACTCGGTATTCGCTCCAAGCTGGTGAAGCGATGCAGAGCTGAATTAGATAGGCTTGGTAGAACACATAATGTGCTCTGACGAGAGACAAAGGAACATTGCTGGGAACGAAAAACCGACTACCTAGCCAAGCAGGAATCCGTTCTCCGGAGCTCAGAGATTAAAGTGGTTGACAGCGCAAACTAGCCAAGCCACCTACTTAGTAAGACTTAAAAAAGATCTGTGGAAGATTCGTCGCGGCATTGATACTATTCCTAAATTCTCTATAGGATGGCTTCAAATGTCCACTACAGTCGGCCAAACAATTATCAAACTTTAGATACATGAGCTGTGGCATCGAAACGCCGCGCCAAAGCGCTAAATGGAGCTCCGAACGTACTCCAGGCTGCCCCTAACTACCAAATTACACTGTTCTAAAGGTAGTACTAGTAGTGTCGCCTGCGGTTTTCAGTCTGCCGCCTTGTTCGGAATTGTACCTTAAGGGGACTTTTCGTTTCATAATTGAAATAAAATACACTTTTTAATTTTTTTTTATGAAAAGACTATTATATTTATCGAATTGATTCCTTTTTAGCCCAGTTGTCAGAGATTTTGACCTCGTACAAAATGTGATCTCGCTGAAAATTGGAACTTAGGTAATTTTTTGGGTGTAGAAAACGATAAAAAAATCTTTGCTGCGCTAAAGTGTATGCTAAGTTCACAATTTCGAAAACAAATTCGAAAATTTGGTTTTTGCTTTATATATCGAAAAATAAAAACAAATTCGAAAAATTAATAGCGCCACGTGACGACTGGGCTATTTGGGCATTTTTATAAAACATATTAAGAATATAAAAATAATTTTCTTTTGCATTTTTAGTACCTATATCTTGACCACTGCAGAGAACATCTTCCAAAATATACTTTTTAAGCGGATCCACAGTTTTTGGGCTTCCTGTAACAGATAGAGTAAAAATTCCAACGGGATTTTATTCATAAGACTAAATACTAGTAACTAAACCTTTTGAAAATTTTGAACTTTTTGAATCGAAAAGTCCCCTAAAGGCTGCTTCAATCCTTCATCCATTTTTGATCAACCTTTATAACAGGGTAGGCAACTTTTTTCATCATCTGGCTTATTTCAATTTTCTGATAACGATACGGGCCAGAACAGATTGAATGGGGTAACGTATGATAAGGAATATCAGTAAAATCACATTCAATTTGTTTCAAAAAGTTTACAAATTAACGGCGGTTTAACGCTCTTCCACGAATAAAATTAACTACTTTTGTAACAACGGATATAACGTGCTTTAGTTTCAGAGATTTTTTAAAAAGTATTTCTTGATATAGGTATAATACAATGTAAAAAATTATATCTTTTTCTGGAATACGCTTTATTTCATCACTTATTCTTTTTATGAATACAATGTTTTTTCCTGTCAAACTGGGACACCCATCGGTTGTGATATTAACAATTTTGTCCCACTTAACATTTTGTTTCTCCAAAACTTCTTGGAGCTTCGTAAAAAATCTTCACCAGTAATGCTATTTTTAATTGGACCTGCAGAAAATAATTCCTCGATAATTTCAAATCGATCATTTATACATCGAATGAAAACTAAAAATTGACTTGTATCTGTAATATCACACAACTCGTCTAAAGCCAATGCAAAATAAGTGTGGTTTTCCAATTTTAACTTGAATTGATCTCATAAATTATT
This sequence comes from Thereva nobilitata, assembly GCA_963855945.1. Classification (NCBI taxonomy): domain Eukaryota; kingdom Metazoa; phylum Arthropoda; class Insecta; order Diptera; family Therevidae; genus Thereva; species Thereva nobilitata. Next base: position 106,387,583 of record OY979695.1, on the reverse strand, counting down.
TGAAATATTAGCAGTATGTCTCCCAATAATTTTTCGTGAGAGAATAATTTTTTCAAAGTTGTTTTTGTTATACTACGCTATTTGCATTGTTTCCCAACTTTATGTTCAATAATGTAATCAGTGTTTGTTAAAGATTTATCTGTCTTTGACAGGCTTATAAAAGTATTTTGTTGCTTACTTTAATCCATTTTTTAATATTTCTGGTTCAATTTTCATTTGTTCTTGAACACTTGTTTCTCTTTACAACTCTTTTTATTTATATTTCATTTATTCTGCGGGCAGAACATTGTAACGGGCCGGATTATAATATCCCAGCGGGAAATGAAGCGATTCAGAAAAGGTACTGAATCGCTTCTTTTGAAGCAGAGGAGTGCTTCTCTTAGCCTTGCCTTACATTTCTTTTTTAACATTGCATGTCCTAGCGGAGAAGCGATTCAATTAAGTTCATTTGGAACGATTCGAAAGTGATTCATAGGAATGCAGAAGGAAGCACAATTGGCTCGGTTCCCTTATGCCAGTTGGGAAAAAGCTTTTTTTAGATTTGATTTCCTCCTGTTGTAGTTAAAAGTCTTTATAAATTTTATTTCGCTCTCTCGGAGACAACATGTGCTTATGAAGAGATTCCTTTGGCAGTGGCATAAAAGCGATTCTTTTGTGCTTCGGTTGGAAGCACGTCTAATATTTCCCGCTGGGATTAAAAAGTAATTGTTTTTGTAGTAAGCTATTCGCTTTAGTATACGAAACAACTCCAACTAATGTATAAAATATGAATGGAAACTAGATGTTTCTATCTTGTTATTGAACGGATAACCTGATGTGCTTATGGCTGTTGGTAGAGAAATTTTGTTTTTGATTTTAAGATAAATCCTTATAATCCTCTTTGTACAGAATATTTGGTCTCTAAGAAAAAAAATAGGAATGGAAAATAAATATAAAAACTCGAAATACCCTTTTTTGAAGCACTTAGAATAGAAAAACTCGACAAAATCCGTCCCAAAGCTTCACCCATCAAATGCACGATTAAGCTGCATTATCTATCTATAGTCGCACTTAAAAATTTAATGGAAATCAATCGCCAATCGAATTAACAAGTGGCGATGAGGTAATTAAATTAACTAAACAAGATTTAACAACCCGAAGGGCATAACAGTATGTACACTGACCAATCTCCTAACAATCTCCTAAAAACGATTGAAATTAATGTCCACCATTAATTGCAAGCCGATAATGCTGAAACTAAACTGATATCGATTTATCGCTACGGAAATTGTTAGAGTAAACTTTTGTGTGTGTCTTTTGCCTTTTTTGTTTTTCTTATTGTTATTGGGCATAGCAGAAAGAGGGTACAAAAAGAATAATGAAGCCAAAGCAGAGGGGGAGGATGGGTAGCAAAATGAGGAGAGACACCCTATATTGCTCCCTTAAAGGAAATCTAGTTTGGATTCGGTTTTTATTCTCCCCAGGGAAATATCAGAAATCTTTGTATATTATGTATCCGGTAAAGGTACGTAAAGAGTACTTTATATCTTATGTAGTTTGTCAGAGGGTGTGTTTCCCTGAAGCATGAATGTTTAGACGGATCTATATGTATATGCTGCTGCCTTATATACGGTTGAGATAGAGACGAAGTTTAACTGCTGTGAAAAACAACATCAGGAGGTATGTTTTGGCCAAACAACCATTCACATCCTAAACGTAGATTTTATTTTACTTCAACGTAGCCAGACACATGTCAGTTCCCACAGTAACACGTAATTAACATTTTCAGCCAATCAAGCACTATCCTTCGGGGGTTGTTTTTATGCTTTTTGTGATTTTTTTGCTAATTTTTTTTTGTTGTATTTTTGTCATTATTGGGTTTGAAAGGAAGTTTTTTTCCTGCCTTTCCGCTATAGTCTGTGATTATTAAATATTGTTTAATTATTTTTTTGTTTTTTATATTACACTATATTTTGCGATAGAAAGTGTATTGTGGGGACAATAAATTTTGATCGTGAAGACTATGGGCAGGCATATCGCAAAAAAGGCGTTTTATCTGAAAAAGTAAATATGCATAACCTATCCGCGCTTGCTTACTTTGGGCCAAAAAGGCTTTAGAATGAACATTTTCATGGCTCTGTTAGGCGATTTAAGTGACACGATTCGGATTTTTTGTATTGATTCATAACTGCAGATGAAATTTTTTTATGTGGAAGACTAGAGCTAAGGGAAAGGCCCTTTTTACTGTCGACAATCTACTTTTTTCGTATAGAGTGCAATGTTGAACAGCAAGCTCTAGTCGATAGATAGAGTGAAGGGAGAGAGGAAGTGAAGGAAGGAGCTGCCAACCACCTACTCCCAACCATTTCTATCGCGACTCTGGCATCGGTGCAACGAGAAACAACTCGTTATGCCTGCTGAACCGATGACATGCGCTGGTGGAGCGGGGCAGTGCTAATGGAAGGCTATGACAGGAAGAATGAGGAGTGAAGAAAAAGAAGGTGGGAAAGACAAAGGAACGTGGTGCTGCCGGGATTCGAACCCGGGACCTCTGGGATGGTAGCCAGGCGCCTTACTCCCTAGACTACTGAGGCCGAGGAATTTGGATCCTCCACCACATTCTTGAGACGAAACAACTGTAAAGGCCCTTTTACATCCCAAGCGCAAATTGGAAACGCAAATTGGAGCTCTTTTGTCGCACAGAAAATTGTATGCTTTTCTCTCTGTTTGGAATCCACGTTCGTGCAACAGAGAAAAACATATAAATTTCTGTGCGATAAAAGAGCTCCAATTTGCGTTTCCACTTTGCGCTTGGGATGCAAAAGGCCCTTTAAGCTTGAATCTGTTTCGAAAAATTGGAAAATGATTGCATCTTCCGGAAAGCTTATGGCGACTGCTTTTGAATAATCATGAAATTGCATTCATTGACTAACTTGAAAAAGGGAGTATCGACCGACAAATTGCAAACTTCGTATTCACCAGATCTGAACTCCAGCGACCTTTTCCTGTTTAATAAGTTTGACTTGGAGGGTACAGATTTTCATCGGACCAGGATGTCATCGTATACCTAAATGCTTATTTTGCATAGCAGGACGCCAACTTCAAAGGATTATAACTGAACTTTCAACGTACTGTTAAAAATAAGACTACATTTGTCCGAAAACATTGTTTTTGCAAGTTCGGTTCAAAACTTTTTAGATTACTCACGTAGGAATATTACTTTGGGAACATAAAGATATTTCTTGTGTATATTAAATCCCTACTTCGCGTTAAAAACAGGATGTATACTTTAACATACTAATTACATTCGTGTTAATACCTTTAGGCTAAGAACAACTAAGTGAAGAAGAATGAGAAAAAACGGTTATGTGGTTAGTAAACCAATAAACAAAATAAACAGACAAGACCATTACTTATTTACTTACTTTAAAGGCTCTACAACGGGATCCAGCCCTTCTTCTTCTTCTTCTTTAATCCCTTGGGCATAGGGTGGAACCAGTTTCCCTCCAGCTGGCTCTGTTTTGTGCGGCAGCTCTCAGCTCCATTTAGGATCTCCCAGTTGTTGCGGTTTCTGCTAATAAGACTCTCCTCCATGTTATTCTAGGTGTTCCAACTAGGCGGGTTCCTTGCGGATTACAGTCAAGGCTCTTCGAACATGGAATATTTTAGATTAAAAAAGAAATATGAAAAGGAGCAAATTGTCAGTTTTGATTCAAAGATATGAAATTTCCTCGTGTTTGTTCATTTTTAACAAATTTGGTTCGGAAAACAGCTCCATTCGTGCTAAACCAAAATTCTTTTGATTTCCTTGTTTTAGATCACCATAAAAATATTTTCTTTCTTGCATTTTTTAAATTATATTTTTGTTTGCTATAAATATTATATGTGAATGTTTTCAAGTCCTCAGTTGTGGTTCTTAATTAGCCCATTTAATTTAAATAAATTCATATCACTTCAAACGATCATTCTCCGAAACTTTGCATCCTCTGTATATCTCGGCATTTTCCCGGTCGGATAACAATCAGTGATGGCTTCGGTTATTCCAGAAGTCGTAGACTTGATTTCAAAATGCTCGATCACATCACGATCTGCGACATAATTAGAATTATTATGTGATGGTGTTCGTCTATCGTATCTGAATGGTTCTTGTAAAAAATCCAAATATTTTCATCTGATGCAAATTTAAATCTAATCCAATTATAGGAGTTTTAGTGAACATATTTTTTAATTTTTTCTGGAACTTGTGTACTGAATTTAGTATTCTACGATAACGTTAACATGATGGCGTTTTTGTTACTTTTGTTGAGAAATCTAACTGCATCTCAAACTCAGTCACTATTCATTTTCTGGTATTCTTGCTAGGTTTTCGAAATATATTTAATATATTTGTTAAAATACTTAATCTTTTTCTGAAAATTGAAACGAAATATTAACTTTAGATTTGAGCTGCTATGTTCAGGGCCGCGAATAGGCACTTTGCCGCCCAATGCCGCCTCCTTTAAGGGCAAAGTTTTTTAAGCTCTTTAATTAAGTTTATTTTATAAAATTGAATACACAGACTTTTTATGTCATGTTTCAACTTGATTTTCACAAAATATAAAAAAATATTAATTATTTATAACATTATCGCCATCTTTGTTGGACCTCGTTCCGCAAAGTTTTTCAAATCGGTGACCACGATAATTCAAAAACCACTCGATGGATTTTGATGAAATTTTTACAGCTTATTAATAGCATTAAAAACTAGTCTTTGATCGTCGGATTTTCATTTTTGTTCAAAATTTCTATTTTTTTAATACAAAACTAGTGCTTTTTAGTCGTAAATCCGGGTGTAAACTGTCAAAATGCCGCCATTTTGTTATTTTCAAAAAAAAGCTACGATTAAGGACTAGATTTATTATTAAACTAATGATTTTCATTTGTTTCATTGATTTTTGATGATTCAGTGAGATGTTCTGATGGTCACCGCGAAGCACTACTTGCGGAAGGAGGTCCAACAAAGATGGCGATATTGTTATAAATAATTAATATTTTTTTTATATTTTGTGAAAATCAAGTTGAAACATGACATAAAAAGTCTGTGTATTCAATTTTATAAAATAAACTTAATTATTATGCAAAAAAAATTATTAAAAATAATCCTTTTTTCACGCATCTGACTGCATCTCACCCCTTAAGGAAAGGCTCAGGATCGATAGACGTGTGCCGGTACCTTTTTCTGCTAGGCGATCTGCCTTAATTATAAGCGAAGAAGCCATATCTATTGTTCTATCACCAAAGACGGCTTTCTGCCGCAGTAGTATTAGAACCGGTTAATTAAAACCGAGTATTGGCTTTCATTCTCAGCGGCTGTCATTCTTTCATTTCATCGTTTTTTCATTCTCTATTATCTTTCCAACTAGTGCGTGCTCCCTGACATTGTAATTCGTTGATAGGACCCTGGGAAACACAAAGGAGCTAACCTGAGGTCTAATTTTTCACATGACAAAAAGGAGAAAGAAGAGGGCAGAAAGGTAGCATTTTGGTAAAAAGAGCATATCTAAAAGATATACTAACTGCTTTCTGCTTTCTGGCTGTCAATCCTCGGTTAACATCTAGCAACCAGGAAAGTGCATATACAACAAGAGCTAGAGTGCTGATCCTTGATATAACTCCCATTGTATTTTTAAGCCCTTCAATAGACGAATTTCTATGGAAAGTTTGTTTATACTTCCACAAACTTTCAAACTTTTCTGCATTTTGATCTTCTCAACTGTTTATTATTGGCAGTTAAGCCCAACTTCTCTACTATGCAGTTACCAGAACAGCGGTGGATTAGCCACTCCACTTGCAGTGAATATTTTCTTAACGTCTTTCATACGACCCTCTAAATCGCTGTCCCACCCTGGCAGATGTCTGCTTGGTGTGTTTGTTTCCTTAAGACAGTGGGCGTCGTATTCAGAATAGGTATTCAGAAAGAGAAGTAATTTAGTTCCTGAATGGTGCTAATGCTACTATTATCTCTCAAAAATAACAATAATATTACTATGACAATATGGCTAACAAACTAGAGATCCGATTGAGTGCTCCGAAAGATCCAATATTATTGCTTTCGAATATGTAATTAAATCTCTTGATACCATATCAAACATTAATATCTGTCAAATATCACGTATGACAAGCCGTTAAAAAACAGTTTTAAATATTTCTAACAACATAAAATCAATATCTTAAATTAATTTTCATATTTCCCTAATTTATTATTAATTAAAATATCAATCCAAAAATTAATATCCTTAGACGTGCGCCATTTTCCATAATATAAAGGCCATTAAAATCCACACCTCCGTGACTGACTCATAAAATGATCATTGTTCAACAATGTACAAATATCATCAAAGAAAGACGACAAACATCAACCACAAAACATGTCATTATACACGACAGAAGCTCCTGAACAGCATCCATAAATCACACCGACGTCGAGTCTATTTCAATTAAGAAAAAATAAATAATAAAGTAAACCAAATAAAAGTGATCTTTTTGAAAAAAGCAAGCAAGAAACAGAAGATTTTTTGTTGTTGTTGTTTTTTTCGTTTCGAAGAAGAGGATGATCATCAGCGGCTCCTGGTTAATTCTTGGCATGAGCGACGCTATCAAACACCCTTCAAAGTCTTGGCATTTTTCCATGAGCGCGTTCTTTAAGATTTTCCTGGTTTTTCTAAAGAACAGAAAATTGACAGGAGCAGATTATTCTGTTTACATAAATGCGAACACAAAATATTTCGCGTACTTAAGAGATTTAAGTGAGAATTTTTAAGAATTTCTCCGACTGCCGAAAGTTTGCTCGAGTGATCAGTACTTTGTCTCAACAAAAGAAAACCCACCGAAGATAGACTATAATTAATGAGTTTTAGTACAGCTTTACACAATGCTCATTGAGTCGCTTAATAAAGTTATTCAAAGCCATATCAAAATTCTAATTCACAATACGAAAGCGTGTTGAATAGTTGCTACAAAGTGAACAGCCACCGACGAGTGCAGAAAAATGCATTGCGCCTTCTTGAACGCCTAAATGCAATCGGCTTAGTGCGATGCGTTTTCTGAATGCAACGAGAGATAAATACGCAACGAAATTCTTAGACGAGAAGAGACATTTGTCAAGAATTTGCCTGCTAACATTGTGACATGCATTCTGAAAATGTATTGACCAGAAAAATTGCAATTCTTGCATTGTCGACATTTTCACGTATTTTGACCATTGGTGAGGATGACGGATATTTCGAGTTTTTTTTTGTCGGTTTTCGTAAAGGCCTATCGGGGGAATTTTAGAAATTGTAAAGTTGTAAATTGTAGGAATTGTTATCGTTGTCTGTCCGCATTGGTGGATGCCTTTATGGCTTCTTCGAAGTTTTTTTTCGTAGGATTTTACAATAAGAACACCACTGGGCTGTCAGATGCGAAATTTTAACACGATGCTTGAAATATATACATAACATTTTTAGGCCAAACGTCAAACAAACACTTTAGTGTGTTGTTCACTCTTCTCCAATGAAACAAAACGGCGCTAAAAAATATTTATGTGATTATAAATAGAAGAGACCACCCAAATTCAACTTTTGTTTTAAAAAAGTTTTCATTTCCGAGAAAAATGCGATCGAGAAGATCTTCTAGTGTCTAGGATGATTAAATTTTAGTGCTTAACTTAGAAATTTCAGTAATTTGATGCTGGGCGGTGTTCCAGCAAATGACATTTTATAGGAGCTTGATGAGAACAATAAAAATGAAGGACCACATAAATATAACGAAAACACTGAATTAACAAGAAATAGTAATTCCACAAAAATAAAATATATTTATGGATTGTACTACTTTAATAGTTCTAAAATTATCATGTTTAGTAATGGGACCGTCCACACGACACACTCTTTGGTTGCGCACCCTTTTCCCCTAGAATTTTATGCAATTTTGATAGTGCAATCATAGTTGCGAAACCAAAAGCCGTTGCCAAAAATATAGAATGTAGTGGAGTGCGTCTATGAAATACATGAAATTTGTACGAAAAAGATATGCAACCAAAGAGTGGGTGATGTGGACATGGCAGATACGTATATCGAGAAATATTTAAACCAAATTATGACAAAGTTCCAGTCACTTAATTTGCTACACTTGCTTGTAATTCCTACAATCTGAATCCGGCGCCTTGAGAAATACGCTTAAACTCTTGCAAATATTCGACAGCCGCTAGCGAAAGAGTTAAAGAAAACTCTATTATTCAATCGGTTTTTTGCGAATTCGAGTTTTCTTTTAACTGAATAGCGATTTTTATTCTAACTTGAAGAGACATTCTTCTTCTTCTTTTGGTGATGTATTGGATCCATTCGCTTGGCCCTTAGTACTACACCCCTATACATGATATTTGTAGGTTTGAACAGGTCCAGGAGTCTGCTTAGTGGCTTGTCACTTAGACTTGAGTGTTCAAGCAAGGTCTTGTTGAACAACGCACCACTGTCACGGTGATCCCAGCGAACTGGGGCTTTGGTCTGTTAGGAAGGAAAGCGGGGCTCGGGTGTGCTATCCAGCTTAATTGGTCCTATCCAGCTAGAAGGGGAAGGTCCATTGTGGCAGAGCCTCCATATCAGAATAAGGCATTATACATCTGGATAAGCCCGTTTCCCAGCGGAGATCGTTAAAAGACTACCAAGTCCGTCAGCATCCTGCTTTGGTCTACATGAATAAGCCAGCACAATTTTGAGCAGTTTAAGACTTTTACATCCCAAAAAAAAAATGGAAACGCAAATTGGAGCTCTTTTATCGCACAGAAATTTGTATGCTTCTCTCTGTCTGGAATCAACGCTGGTGCAACAATTTTCGTTTCCACTTTGCGTTTGGCATGTAAAAGGGCCTTCATTCCTTTGGCTTTCTGGAATCTAATTTCGTGTGCTGGTTGAATTTACTTTGCTCGTTACACCCGTCTATATCGGAAACGGTATTTTTAAATTTTTTTTTCATGTCAGCAATCGATTTTCTGACTCAAAAACTACGCGCCACCAAGTTTTCAGAGTGGTTCTCGGTTTTTACCATTTTTGACCATTTTTCGAATATCACAAAATGTCTTATTTTTCTCCAAAAATCGGTAAAAATGCCCTAAATCAAAGTCTCAAGTCTTGCGCACACCATGAGACCATGATTATAGGAGAAAAATAAGACATTTTGTGACAAGATTCAATAAAGGATTGCTCGCCTTGGTCTCATTTCGGTCTCGTCTCGTACGAGAATTTCTCGTAAAACCGAGATTTTTTAAAAATAATAAATAAATTATATAAATAAATAAATTAAAGGATAATAAATAAATGAAAAGATAATAAAAATGAATAAAAATGTAAAAAAAAATAATTTAATAAATTAATATGTTCAATACATTATGTACTAAAACTTCAAAAACTCATCATTCCCGCATCACTGTAGAATTCTTTTACATTGCCTTGTTTTTGTATACCGTTAGGGATAACAAGAAAAGAGAAAAAACGAGAACTGATTTCTCTGAATTCGAATTCACTAACTCAGAGATGGAAGCCGGACGCTTTATCACATGATTCCAAGACAAATTTATTTATATCCCCGGATAACCATAATAATTGATAAAAATATAAAATATAAATTATTAGAGAATAAATTATTAATAAAAAAGAGCTTCAAATTTTAAGGCGTATTGTCTCATATTGTCTCGAAAAAACGAGAATGAGAATTTAAATAGTATCGTCGAGAAGAGAATCTCGTATAGGGTGATCTCGTTCTCGTCTCGACTGATCGAGAATATAATTCATCGTTTCTCTCCAACGAGATTGTCTTGGGTCTCGGTGAAACACTAAACGGAATGTTTCAAGGAATGCTGAATCGGCCACACTGACGCCCACGGCATTTCTAAACGGTCCTCCAACTTAGTACTAATCACTCTCAATGCTGCTTAACTTCGATGAAAACGGTATAGTTTAGTTTAGTTTTAAACAGCAGTTATTTACTGACGATCTATCCTAATGCTTAAAGTCAATTATTATAATCTATCTATCTTATATGACCCTATATCTTAATTTAGCTAATGCCTTTCGGCTAAAACCTAAATATTTTTCCATTATGTATATGTATTTATATAAAATTATTATTTGTAATTTTGAGAAAAAATTTAGACATTATATTTGAATTTTGTAGAAAAACTTTAACTAGTGGAGTTAAGGCAACACTACGAGTTCTTGAAAGCTTGTACCACTTACTTATAAGCTAAATTTCTTAAGAACTACTATCTAAGATCGCGGCTAATCTTTAAAACTAACATACAAGTAGAACTAAGACTGCACTCTAAAATTTAATCATAAGAGGACAGATAACCAGCTATACATATGACATAAGCTGGCAACCCCGATTCATATTGGAACAAATTTTTGTAGATAAATAATTGTGGGCGGTTAAATCCGCGTTCCCAAGCCGCTCTGTGATATTCATTGTTCGAGTAAAACAAATAAAAGATTGTAGCTTTCCGACGCTCTACCTTTGACTATCTTAAAGAACATTGTTCTTGTGTTCGATACAAGCTTAAGTACACCCTTTTGCATTGCCTTTCGAAAAACCGAAGCTTTTCCATATAAGAAGGCGATATGTTGAATTGTAATGGCCCGTCTACACAACATAGGCTTGCCTCCCGTATGCTTTTTAAACGCAGGGTTTTTTATGACCAAGGAAAGCACGCGCAAGCTCTATTTCAGTGTCGAGAATTTTTAGAATTTATTTAAATTCAATTTTAATTTTAACATTCATTCATTTCATTTGAAAGACAACATAATCTTTCGTAAAGCCCGTGACGTGTGGACGTTTCGTAAAGCCCGTGACGTCACGCATGCTTTTTTAGTACCTGCTTTTGGTTGCGTCACTATTCTTGCGCCTGCAAAATTACATAAAATTTATATGCGAGGTAAGACTTGAAAGTAGATAACCCTTGCTCGTGGGCTTAGGTGTCTGATATAAAAAGCCTTTTTATTTGTTGAAACTCCTTGTTTGCTTTGGCCAAAGAAGCACTTACATTTTTATTAAAATATAAGTATGTATTGGTTCAGCCAAAGCCCAAAGCTTTTCATTTCCAATTTTTTCCAAATGGTTGTCCAGCATTATTCGAAATCCGGAAGGTTTTCATCACACATTGCACTGCGAGAACGTTTGGAATATATCAATTAAATCTACCTAATTACCAACTAAAAATTGAAAATTACCACTGAAAACTAAAAATCTTTTGTAATTTCAAAAAAAATCAATGGTTTATTTAATTTCTAATGTTAATAAGGTACATTTGTTTATTATTAAAATTTGAAAACTTTAATTGGTTCTAATTGAAATTTATACATGAAACAACCAGATTTTTTTTAATTTACTCGTATATAACGTATAATTAACATATGTAGAACTAATAGAAGTTCTTGAATTATTTTTAAATAGTGAATGGTATTGTAGAAAGGATGGGTATTTGTTGAGTTTTGTCTGTTTTTGAGGATAAAAAGTTGCTGAAGCTCCCATTCAATTGCCTTGAAATATCTCTAGTTTTCCACACTAGAGTTGAGAATCAATGGTCTGACCAACTGGAAGTACCCTTCTAGCCCTACCATAAACACATCACCTTTTTCGACGCCAATCCACTTCGATTGTCGTACGTGGTCCATTTTTAAACAACGGTTATGAGCCTTTTTAGAAATGAGTCGATTTCATTACGTTTCATCAACGCATCGGTCTATCGTCTGTTTCGGGCTCAGCTCACGGGAACCCGTACCCCAAGCTTCTTTTTGAAATCAGTTTTATGTAAATGGTTCAACACTGCTGGCATGCCTATCTTCCTGGACTTTTCAGCTTTTACAGTGATTGACCGTTCAGATCGTGACTCAAATTTAAGAACAAAACTATTAGAAAGAAAGCAAGTAAAGCATTTCTGCGCGACAGATGTTCTTTCAACATACACAGTACACATATTTTTTCAAGACTGCGCAGTCGCAATAATTTTGCAAAATACTGCAACTTTTCATTATTTTCCTTCCATTAAAACCATAAAACTAATTTTAGTCTTATGACTAGCTTTTAACTTCGATATTAAAATTCTTCTTTAGGTCATCGCTATTTTATTGACTTTACACGGAATAAATTTGTATACAAAGTAAACGAGAATTGCTTAGAATGGTGTTTTAATGATTGCATACTTATTTTAGGTGATAAACTTAGTTATATAGTATGTAGTTACGTTTATAAGTACCACAGTCTTTTATATTTCAGTATTGGTTGGAAAGGTTAACCTGATCAAAATATGACATTTTCAAAATTTTGGCTTTTATAGTTCAAGTTCATATAACAACCACAAGAACGCATTCCAACAATATTAATTGCAAGCAAACAAAGACATTAATTCTCAATTCAGGTGTTCTACAAAAAAAACTCGACCAAAAAGATAAATTCGTTAACAATCATCCCATTCCCATGGTAATGAAGTAATTTTTAACAATAGTAATGAGCTAATTCCTCTGCCCTGCAACACCCGGATAAAATATGAAGTGCCATTACCGACTCCATTAAGAACATCGACTACTGACTTGGAGCCCTTTGACAACGGATCCTACAACGCCGGCCATCTAATGTCTTCCCATAATTCTTGTCATCGCATTTCCTTGCATTTCATCCACTCATGTATGGCCACCATAATTTTCCTCTGGACAACAACGGGGGAACATCAAAATTAAGAGAACTAAAAAAATAAGAAGAAGAAGACTTGTACGAGATCTGCTGGACCGATTACAATTTATTACGGGAATAAATTTTTATTTTATGAACTCACCAAATAGTTTCCTTCGTCCATATGTCGTCTTCGTCTGCGCGGTTTAAGAATGAAAGAAAAACGAGTTTTTTTGGAGAGGGACCACTCCGCGGCGGGGAGTAGGTATATACTATATACGTACATATTGTTATACACACATGGCAACGCTTTGGAATCGAATAAAAATGTCCGGCTCGACTTGAGGCTGTTTCTAAATTGTATGTTGTCCGTTTGGTTTCTGTGCGAAGATCGTTTTCGCATGCGCGGCCTACTTAAGAAAAGCGCGCGCAGCTCACAGAAGAAATTCTTCCCTCCGGGGTTGATGATGTGCTTGGTCTGTCTGTATTTATTTATTTTATCTTTATTTTTATTTTTTTGGTGGTATGTGATACAGGCGGTCTTCGTGCAAAACCTTAGTTAGTATTCTTGCATGGCTGCTCTTTGCCGGCCCGTTCAAAATTAATAAAACCGAAGATCTTCGAGAAGGTCTCTGTCGTTCCCGATCGTCACAAGATCACCGCTCTATGGAGCATCGTTGTTGTCGTCTTCGTAGCCATCTCATCGAGAAAAGTATGTAAATAATCGATTTGAGTCCCATGTTAATCGGGCAATTCCCATTGTAAATTGATTGTAAAGGCATTGAGAATGGCTTTTATGAGGTGATGATATCGTCGAGTTAGGTGAATTAATCGCTTAATTGAAAAATGCGCGCCACAACTGATCAACCAGGGAACGACACAATCGCGACACACGCATACGGGGGCAAAGAAGGAGAGTCTAGAGATCGTGATCTGGTCCATGATCATAAATGAAATCAACATTTTTAGCATTCCCCTCGACGTCCGCTGTCTTATGTCGTATGTTTCTTGGCTTTTGTTTTTAGTTTTATCTTTACTTTATTTTTATGCTTTATTATCTCCCTCCGTTCCAAACTGCTGATTTTAAAATTTGCTTCTGGCTGCTGTTTTTGATGTTTTGTACTCTTTATTTACTTATTTTATTTTATATTATTTTTTCGTGGTTGCTAGCTTGTGGTATGGTGTCCGAGTGACACATTCTCATGACTTACATATTGCTTAAGAACCAGTTTTGGAGGTTCTCGTCAACAAAACAACTTATAAGCAAACAGCATACAAATGTACAATATAACTCATACTATCTGAACACTAATACTTCTGTGACAAATTCGCATCCGTTGTTATTTATTATTTGATTCTTGTGCGAAAAATAAAATTTATGAGCTTGATTCGGCGAGTGTTGTGTACTTGAACTTAAAGTGAACTTAATCAACAGGTTTTAATCAATTTTATATCAATTAGCAAAATAAGTGTGATATTTTGTGATAATTATTTATGCAAATTTGTACGCGCGTATGTTGAGGATTAAATTGGGTTAAATGCTTTTAGTTGTTTTTAAGCTTAATTATACTTGGTGAGTTAATTTATTTTGACAAATTGATTAATTGATTAGAAGCATATTTTAATAGGACATTTTGATTTTTGAGGGAATACTTTTATTTTTTTTATATAGTAATAGAGTATCTATGTATACAGCAAACAGAATGTCCCAAAAATATGAGTCTTTCTTTTTTGCATATCTACTTATTTTCTACATTAATACTTTAGAATAAATGTGCTTTGTTCAACTTTATTAATATTTTAAATTAGTTTAGCTGAAAAGAGAATAAAAACCAAACATTGGGTATTTACGTATTTGAAATAATTTCTTTTTGGGAATTAGACATTAAAAAAGCTTTTATAGTGGATCCACGGAAGTTTCTAACAGAAAATATTGAGTATACAATTAGTTGAAATTTCTATAAATCTGTAGACAAGTGTCTACATTTTCAACTGCGTAGAACATTGCCGATGTTTTACCAAAGTTTTCAAAGGGATTGGTGATTGGATTTTGTTGGAATCGTTGATATAATGAAACTGCAATAATTTCTTGAAATTAATATATCTATATTTGAATGAATGTTTTTTATTCAACCATAAACAACTCGAAAAGATATTCTCGGAATTGTGTTTGGTATAAGATTAGGTACCCTTGACAAAAATTACGTTTTTCGCTCTTCTCATTGTATGACTTACAAAGAAAACAAAGGACTTTATACTTTGAAGATTGCGTTTTATCTTGCAATCGGGCAATCTACCAGATATATATGTGATAATAACCGCCCGTGAATTGATGCGATTTAGTTCCATCCATTTCTGAAGTTACCCTGCCATTGCTCTAGAGCAGGGGTGTCAAACTGGCGGCCCGCACGCCACATACGGCCCTCGTCGGGAATTTTCGTGGCCACGGCCACGATGCTTCCAATGAAATAAAAATACATATAACGATACTTTTCAAGTTCGATCGATGGAAGCACCGATATTAGAGATGTGATAATCACATGAGTATATCAGAAGAATTGTTGGAGTTTATTCCTCTTCGCCATGTAACCAAGATGTATATCGGTGTATCGTATAGTAAATACTTTGTCCAAATTCCCAAAGATGTCCCCAAAGTGCTCCGAGGTACAAATGTTCCTAAAATATAATTTATTGGCCGTGTTCCTTTTCTACTTTTAAGTACTCGGGAGTAAAAAATTAAAGGAACGCAAAATTTGTCGATTTGAATAAAACCTATGAATTCTCTGTGAGAGCAGGAGTACTTAGTTCCAAGTAAATACGAGTAAAAAAGAGCAGAAAAGGAACACGGCTATTATTATCTAATATTAAGTTTACCATGCAACAATGATGGCCATTTTAAAACGTGACCCATTTGATACATTATTTCCTTACTTTTTTTCTTTTCGCAGAATATTTCTATCTGGATGTGCTCATTTATGAGGGAAATAAAACAATCACATTCATTTGTAACCATTATCCCTTTGTTGCACGGAGATGGAACCCTCGTGAAAATAAAATTTAAATACTTTTTTTGGCGAAACCGACTGCAATCAGCTGACTGGCTCAGGCGTTATCGTGTGTATGCCCGTAATTTTGGACCCGGTCCGATGGAGTGGGACAATAATGGAGTGCTCGTGTATGGGGGCCTTAACGGATGACCCATCTCTGCACATCCTAAGCTTAACTTTAATCGAAAATCTGCGATGACATGATCACAGCTACCAAATCACCAAACAACAATCTTAATACCAAGGATTTCTTAGGAGATGCAAGTGCCGCTTTCAAGCAGCAGCCCGAGATGAATATTATATTCGGCTCTGCTTCAAAATAATTCATTTATCTATTCGCGCGCCTCAAAATTCTTTTTGAAATAGATGGACAAAGTGCAAAAACGCGCCATTAAATTCTTCGTTGGTGACACTTTTCGTTTTTTTTCTACGAAATACATACACGACTATCTCGCTTGGCTCATTTCCACACCCCGCCGATTTCATTTTCGTGCACATTACGATCTAGCAGTTCGTTTTTAAATAGATATCTTCCACAGTCAGTATTTTTCAAAACCTCTTATAACATGCCAGAGTTGAAAAGTTGGGCTCATCGACATCTACTCAAGCGCCGCCAGGCCCTAACCTATCCTATAGTCTTCTATCATTTAAATCGACTTACTCTTAGATCGTGCACCATGACCTGAACGACATGACAGACTGGTAGTACAATGGGTGATTCCTATTATTGATTTTTTTACATAAACAATGAAAAGTCCTTAACTCGCAATTAATTTAAATATACATATATTATAAATGTAAAATGATTCAAGTCTAGAGCTAAATCCTGGCCGGCCAAGAATTTTGGGGACCATCGTACAAAACAAATCAACATTTACATTGTTAACAATCCTGTTACGAAGCAAAATAAATTGACGCTTGTGAATTTGAACTTTTATTTCAATTGCTGAGTCCGCCACTATCTGTTAGGATTTTTAAGATATAATCACCAAATCAATAAACAAACAATGTATGTTGTACCAAAAAAGATTTTTTTTTTGCATTTTAAATTTGCCTTTTAATTTTTTTTCAAATTCATTTAATAATTGAATAGCGGAATCAGTCTATTCCAAGAACGACATCGCGTGATAAACTTTCTGTAGTTGATAGTCATAGTAGGTTATAATTTTTATAGTTCATGGAAGCATTCACCTCTCTAAACTCAACAATCAAAATTTAGTGTAAGAAATAAAAAAGTCACATTAATTTCATTTGACAATTACGTATACCGGACTTGAGTGCATGGAACAAATTTGGCATTTTATAATTTTGAATGTAATTCGTAGAGTTCGTATTCGTTTCCGTCTGACAAAGGAAAATGCTGAAGCCCGCCAAGGGTGCATCAAGCTTAAAGAATATAAAAGGCTTAGTTAACTGATTTTTTTTTTGCTTTTAAATGGTTGCTATTTTTAAATTTTCATTACGTTACAGCAAAATTTTCCAACGGTAAAAGTATATTTTTTCGCTGGTTGCAATAGTTACGCTCAAGATCCGCATATAGGCTCAAGTATTTATTTTTACTGCTACTTAATTTTCTTCATATTAAAAATTAAAATTTCTCAGGCAACATTCATTAAGCTTATTAAATACATGAGACATGAATCCATACCCGAAACTGGCTCAGCTAAAAATTGCCTTACTTTCTGTGCTATGCATATTTATTACACAGCAGCAATTAAACGCTTAGCTCACTTTAAGCCCCTTATAAATAAACGCCACAGAAGTAGCGGTAGCAAATTATTCACAGAACCTAATTTTTGTCAGAAAAAAAGGAAGAAAAACACAAAAACCGCAAAAAAAACAATAAAGTGAAAAGAAATTTCGTCCATGACACACGAAACAAATCTCAGAATGGCGTTTCAGTTTGACAGGTCTCCGACCGGCAATTTAATTCGCCTGTAAGGACTCGATATGATAAGCGATAAGAAAAGGGTACCATGCCGCGAACCCACCCGAAATAACAAAATACAGTAGAAAAGGAGAAAGAATGGGCGAACAACAAGAAAAATGTTAAAACACAACAGGAAGGGCACAAAAGTAGCAAAGGAAGAGCAACAAAAATGCTAAAAAGTCAAAAAAATTTATTAACTGCGAATTAGAAACACTCCTCTCACTAACACACACTTGAAGAAGCCGGGAAAATGCTGAAAATTCCTTCTCTCAATACAACAAGGAAATATCAAGAAAAAATCCTTCCATTTTTCCTTGCTAAGGACGAAAAATGCTCCTTTTCGCCGGCACAGCCCCGGAGGCAATTGGCATTTCCATTTCCATTCTCTGAATCCCGACCGAAGTGTGAAGGTGCCGGAGTGGTGGAAATGGGCACCATCGGTCGGAATTCCTGGCCTCAGGGCTCCCAGGACCCCAAGGCTATAGCTCATCTATTGGTGCTGGCTGGTGGTGGCGCTCTATAGGTAGAATCACAGGGGGTGGTGGCTGGGCGCAGAAACCGAAATCCTGTCTACTCCCATTTCCCCGGCCATGGCACGTCGAGTACATTGACGCGAGCACTCATTTTCCGTAGTTTGGAAATTGCATGATGGCACGCGATCCACCTGGAAATTGGGCTACACACGTTTTTGGCACCGGGAGCGGTGGGGCAGGGGTTTGCTGCCATCAAATACGGCGCAAATAGGTGGAATCGAAGCCACGTGAAGTAGGTGAGAAGGACGCAAGGTTGTCGGCCCAAGTCTATCCGCACGATGAAATCGTGAAGTAAATCTCCTCGACGGGCTGAAGGGTGCCGCAGAGAAGATTATTTTTAGCCTTTCCTCCGGTTTAGCGGTGGGCCCTGCTACTCTATTCTGTATTTTTCGGTCCGCTGTTATACCTCGCCCACCTCCTCTCTGCCCGAAAAAATGGCTGTGTTCCTGCATGTAATTTCTGGTGGTTCTTCCACCGGCACTTTTGATAACGTTAAGTGTTTTTCTATCTACCCCATGTCGGGCACCTATCTTCAGTACGAGGCAAGTTCAGGAGGGCCTTGTTATCATCGAACCAGTGGGGATGGGAGCAATTGTGTTGTTTTTAATTTAGATAATTTGTCATATTTTAGGGTTGGCTGTTGCGGTACTCAGGTGTTTCGAATGCGTGATTGGATGTAAAAGTGACTCAGCTGCTGGTTGGAAACTTTTTTGGTATCAATCATTTTTGGTTATAGAAACATGAGTTTCAACACATGTTCAAAGGGGGGAGTGGGAGTTGGTTTTGTTGGATTTTGTGCTGTGGTAAGGCGTAAAAAAATGAAGTTAGGTACTCAATAAATAATATTGAGTTTTTTAATTAGGAAAATGTTGACAGAACTTGCATAGTTATGAAGATCAACACTGAAATGTTGTGGATTGAATATTGTAAAAGGGAATGATAATAAATAATACACTCAATGAAAAGCTTGGAGTCGTCTGATGTTTATATTATAACTGACACTCTGCATCACTTTATAGTAACGGAAGCTCCTTGTGATATATAGAATGTCTGAACTAACTGTATTGTCCCAGTTTATTTTCCTTGATAAATATCAAAGTCTCCTGCATAATAAAAAAACCTAGTCGCATACTGCAGGATAAACAGGTAATTATTAGGTGTGATGACAATGGAATGGTGAGCATCACGTCTTAAGTTTCGAAATACAATCTTCTCATACCAGAACAGGAAGTCCGAAAGATTTATAGCGAAACTCATTCGAGCATATATCAAAGAAATCTAGCTACAAGTTCTGTAATCTAAACAGTCACATTGTTCACATACTCCATTAGCTCTTCTAGTCTCTTATGAATATGCTCTGGCCCTCAAACCACTAGGCAAGGTAACCTCCAGGATCTCTGGTAGGAAGGTACTTTGAGGAAGAAGAGACTCGAAATCAGAAGGTCACTTTAACAGAGCTGTTGGAATGCATACAGGCAATTGCCGTGTTCCTATTCTACTTTTAAGTACTCCGGAGTAAAGAATTAAAGGAACGCAAAATTTGTCGATATGAGTAAAACCTATGAATTCTCTGTGAGAGCAGGAGTAGTTCCAAGTAAATACGAGTAAAAAGGAGCAGAAAAGGAACACGGCTAATATCTCACTGAAAATAACAAAGAATTAAAAAGACCTAAAAGGAAATTCTGGAGGGCTTTCTGCGAGGGAATATACCGACTTCCTGCAACCTCAAAGTTGCAAAAGTTACCCAAAGACTACTTAAACGTCTATAGTTAGGCTTCTCAAAGAAACTTAATTGAACCTTCACTGAGTGCCAGGAAGAGACATTTATAAAAATTATAAAAATTCACTTTCCTGATTCTCTAAAATACGTATATGGAATCCAACTTTCCGCTAGAACTTTCATCATATTAAAATAAAGAAAACAGCCATAATCGCAGCCGAGTTATGCCCCAGTTACACGAATGACATACTTGTCATTTTTTCTATCATAATTTGTCATTATCATCATACACGGTCATAATTTGTGCCATTATTTCTGTCATAAAAAATAAACAACAACAATGCCATTAATTATGACCAGAGATTATGACAATTGTCATTTTTTGTCATTCGTGTAACTGGGGCATAAGAGTTTGACAAACCATGAATATCGGTAGCCGCTAATGAAAGTCTAGCAGATTCCCATTTTCTAAGTCTAGAACCGGGGGCCTGTTGCAAGCAAGTACACTGCAAACCGCAGAATATTTTTTCCGTGTGAATTTAACACACTACGCACTTCATAAGCGTATAAATTCGGCTAATCCTGTTAAAATAAAGCGTTTTAGGAATAAACCGTGTTAAAATAATGCGGATAAAAAGACATACGTGTAAAAATCACACACGTTCAGCGTATAATATTTTTTACACGCTAAAGAAAATGTAACGTTTTATCGTTTTACGTCTTAAACGTGTGAAAATCACACTTTATGTGTCATTTCGCACACTTCACTATATTAACACGCATGAGAGGATAACTTAAAGGGAAGTTAGACAATTCTTTATTTAAATGCTCAATGACCAGAGAGCTTCACGACCTCCCTTTACAGTCAGTCGGTAACAAAAGGGCATCGAGACAAGTCGTTGCAGCTTTACATCAAATGCTTTAATGCCCGGTTTCACAGTGTCGATTTGAGCTTTCGCTCAGCTGAACCTGAGCAGTACTTTTGAGCTTTAGCTCAAGTCAAAACTGTTTCACAGTTTGTTTTTGTGCTCAGTTCAGCTGAACTTAGTTCACTGAATTTTGCAGGCCACTGGGGTTGAATCAGTTGGGGAAATTTTTGCTTTTGATTGATAAATTGTGTGATTTTTCTAGTTTTTTATCTTTAGTTGTAAGGAATTTTGAAAAGATATGGTCCCTTATTACTATAAGAACGAGTACGACGAAAGTAGACATCCTTATCGTACTCCTGAGCTCACCTCAAAGTTTCGGATAATTTTCCATTGTGGGGAACTCTGCATTTGGAGTTGTTATATGGAGCGTTTATCAATATTACTATTTTGTCAGGTAAAAGGGGGATCGTAATCCAGGAAACTGGTCCACTAAGATTCTCAAGGTGTTCATATGGTATGTGCAAGAGCGGCCCTTTCTGAATCCAGCTCGCTTCTAAGCGTTTGGTACCCCCCCCCCCGTTTGATTATGACACCTTCCGACCAATCCTCCGGAATGGTACAGCTGTTCCGGGCTATTTCCAGGCGTGGATGTATCGCGTCTGCTATTAAGCTTAAGTCGGTTTTTAGCAATTCTGGCAACATTGGCCATTGCAAGAATTGCGGTTGCTATTTCTGTCTGAGATGATGCGCGTGTCGTGATTCTTATTTGCTGCGCATTGATAAGTTTTCTCCAGGTTCCTGTGAAAATGAAGCATTCAAAGCGGCAAGAAATAATCTCTCCATCTTTATAGTTACACAGCAGCCTTCTATCCGCACTCTTTACGGCATGCTTTGTAATAGAATGCTCTCTTCTCTTTGCAATTGAAAAATCAAACTTCAAACTTATAATGAAAATCAATAAATAAACACAAGTTCACTGTGATTTCTCTAGAAATAATGACATTACTCTCCCTTATATCCTGAGCTTTAGCTTAAGTGCCCAAATTTAGTCGCTCAGTTCAAATCAATTTTGAACCAAGTTCAACAGTTGAACCACTACTGTGAAACAGTAAAATGAGTTGAGCCAAAGCTCAAGGCTGAGCGAAAGCTAAGTGAACACTGTGAAACCGGGCATAAGTTTACTGTGACGATTTTTCTAAGTTTTCTCCCCTTCGATTTTCCTAGTTTCTGTTCCACGAAACTACAAGTGTAGATTCAATTCGAGCTAGAATTGTAGAATTCTCAGTAAAATTTTATAGACAAATTGAGATGTGTAAAATTAGTCAGTTAGTAATCAGCGGTTTGAGTTAAAGCACCTTTTCAGCTGAAGTGTTTTAAATTAAACCCAGTACAAGGTCGTCAACCGGCGTTAATTTGGCATTTGGTCGTCCTTCAGTTCCCGTTTTTCTTGCATTATCTACTATTGCCTGAATCAGGGGCGTTTCCAGCCAACTGGCTTAGGGGGTAATTTTAAAAAAAGTAAAAACTTAAAATTTTTTTAATTCCATAAATACCATTTGCACTCTCCCCAAGCCACTCCTAGCTGAAGTTGGCATTTCTCATGGATACTATACAAGGAGGTAAAACTTTTATGTAGAAAATGACAGGAAATGGATGGGAAGAAGAAACTAAAGTTTTAGTTCATTTTTGGCCACAGATGTCACCTTTGTCCGATGTACCCCACATGAAGTTAGCTGAATTTGACTTATTTCGACGATTCGTTCAAAATTAAGTTAGTCGAAATGGGGCAATGCAAAAAAAAATCATTGGAAATTAATAAAAATTCATTGGAAACAACAAAAATTGATTAATTACAAATAATCGCATTGATATAAATTGAATTTAGAAGCTGGTTTTTCGTAAACATAAAATATATTAGTAATAAACGAACTTGGCCATGAACCGGATAAATACAATCGGCCATGTTTTTTGGGGTACATTTGACTGCAGCGCCACCATTAATGCGAAAATGCAACACGGAGTTTTAGCTCCTTGTATAGTCTCCATGAAAAATCTGCTGAAAATATCATTCAAATTTGTGGGCCCTCTCCATCGTCCTCTCTCACCTTTTTCTTCATAAACCACTTTACAGCCGATTCTTGTCGTGTCGTGTATACGCTCTTGTCGAATCAGCCATAGCGTGCCATATTAGCGGGAGTCTCGGGTATCGGTCCTTCTACGACTTTCCAGCAGTTTTGGAAAAAATCGCCGTCATAGATCGCCGACTAGATTCACCATAACTTAACTTGTTTCTTTGAAATATTGGTAATTTTTAAGAATAAAAATAAATAAGCGAACAAAAATTCCCCCCCCGAAACCGCCACTGGCCTGAATATTCAGTTGTTCATTATAGTTTTAAATATAATATTGTATATGCTACCGAATACTTAATATTGCAGTTTCTTTTTTAAATTTTGCCATAATATGTCCCTCACATAATTCCATTCCTTGTACTTATACTGAACGCTAACTGAAAAACTTCTTTCCATTTTTCGTTTTCAGCACTTTTAGTAAGCTCGTTACTCAAAGCACCAAACAAAACTCCTTTATTGTCCCTTATTTTGGAAAGAACACTTTTTTTCGTTGCTTTTACGAGCCATCTTTACAAATGAGTTTTATTTGAGTAGGAATCTGTCCGAGATAATTTTAAAAAATTAAAAATTTAAAAAATAGTTAGTACCGCAAATAACGGCACTTGGTAACATTCAGGATGCCATAGAGTCCAGTGCTTCTATACTGGTAAAATTTATTCCACATATTTTGGGAAATTTCAATAATTCTAATGTAGTCCGGGGAAATTAGCATTTTAACGAGACAAATTCCAAAATGGCTGAAAATTGGACCACAGCTTCCTTGGGACTTTTTAAGAAAACAATTTCGGAATCACAAAAAAACAACATGGCCGCCGGAGATATCACTTTTTGGCAAAAAAATCACTCAAAAACTGGTATTTTCGAAAAAAAATTTTGATCAGTCAATACGAAATGTTATTGCCTACAAAAAAACCCTGTTGTCATTTTTGCGAAAACCTAACCCTTTCGAAGTTATTCTAGGTAAAAGTTTCCAAAAATCACATTTCGGCCAAAAAATACTTTGAATAATTCGAAAAGGTCAAGGTTTTCGAAAAAAATTCAAGAGGGTATTTTGTAGGCAATAATGTGATGTATTATTATATTTATGTATGTATTATGTATGCCAAAAAGTGATATCTCCGGCGGCCATGTTTTTTTTTGTGATTCCGAAATTGTTTTCTTAAAAAGTGCCAAGGAAGCTGTGGTCCAATTTTCAGCCATTTTGGAATTTTGTCTCCTTTCGTGCGTTTTTTTTTTGCTAATTTCGCCGGACTAAATAGTGTAGAAAAATTATTCGTGCAACCAAAATTTGGTGGACTTGTATTACAAGTATTATTTTACAGGCACTTGTAGACTTGTAGTTTCGTGCAACAGGCCCCAACAGTATAAAGACGGATTAAAACCCATTTGGAAACTGAACTTCCCGTCTGTGGCTTCCAATGCCGTATTTCACAATTTTTCAAGCTGAAGTGTTCGCCATAGAGGAATGGGCCAAAGTTTGTATCTCCCGAGTCATAAGTAGACATTCAAACAGTCAGGTTACTTGGAGTGTTTAAGGCTGAACCTACACTGAAGCAGTCAGAGCAAAACAAAAGCAAAAGAATACAATTTTTTAGAATTTTCGAATTTAAATCCTCATGTTAGAATTAGTGCGCCCCTACTAATTCACACAAGTCAGAGCAAAACAAACTAAGCAGTTTACCAAAATGTTCGCAGCATACTATGCATAATGTTTCAATGAAACAACCCACACTGCGCCAAACAAATCGGTCGGAACACGCAAATCGGTCGGAACACAGGCACACAAAGCAGTCGAAGCAAACAGACAAAATTTACACGCATTCCAAGGAAGCAACCCACACTAAACCAGTCAGGTCAAAAGAACAAAGCCAAGCAAACAAAGCATGCCTGTGATGACTGCTTGGTTTTTGCTTTGCCACACAGTCAGTTTCCAACTTCGATCCAATGTGCTACTCTGGATCTTTCATTTAGATGATGCACCCAAAACTTTCTTTACACTTTTTCACTAAACATGACATAGCCCACTCGTCTCACTCCCTCCACCTGCAGCCTGTATTTTCTCGCACTCTACAAACTAGTAATTCGTTTCTAAATAGAACAACTCGATTATGGAACAAACTTTCTTAGTCAGTATTTCCCAGCTCCTAGAACATCCAAGAGTTCAAACGCAGGGTTCATCGCCACCTTCTCCAACACCCTCCCGAGCCCTCATAACCCTTAACCTTCTTCTCCCGTACTAAGCTTACTGGAGCGCATTCAAAAACCTTACTAACGTAAACCACCAGGTAAGCTGTGGTTATGCTGCATCACTTCACTTAATCACGAAAGTTTATGTTTAACCATGGAGGTTTTTGAACGGACCGTGGTTAACTACGAGTTGAAAACGTAAAATAATTTTCCATAAAATAATTTCCGCTATTTGCTTCAATTATTTCTTATGGGTCCATTAATTATTTATTTGCAATAATCTAACAAATCCATTGTTTACCATTAAAACAATTGAGTTGTTTTTATTCTTCTTCTTAACTATCGCTAACCATGCTCCCGAACAGGGTTAAAATTTAACGACACCATGGTTAACCACGGGAGTTTTTGAACGCCAAAAAGTTATGCTCGTGGTTATGTTGTAGTAAACCACGGAGTTTTTGAACGACAAAAGTTTACCATTGTTAGCCATGGTTAACCATAGTAAGGTTTTTGAACGCGTTCCTGATAGACATTGCACCGTGACGTGACAAACGACATAACGGACTGCTAGTACAAAGGGTGACTCCTGAGCTTGGAACTACCACATAAAAAAAATAAGTTGCCATTACTACATCACTTTCTTCTTCCGATTCCGATGACATTGCCGCATTGACTGGCTACAACCCACATTAAATCAAGCACGTCAAATATGTTTTTGCTTTGTTTTTGTTTTACTCGATTTGATTTGTTTTGGGAGCCAGTCAACACAATCGCGTTTTACTTGTTTGTGTGTTGTTCGGTGCAGTGTGGGCTTAGCCTAAGACAAAAAAAACTGTTCATGTTACTCAAAGTTCTCGTCATGAATAATTCCGTCATTCTGAAATACACACCGGATATCAAGGCAATAAGGCAGCGGGACTGCCTAACCAAAAAATAATTCAGACTCGGTCATTTTAGAGCAGAATCGATCTGTAGCATATTAATATGCAACTTAAGATCAACACTGCATAATAATTGGGAGAACGAACTAGTCTTCCGATAACTACAGGGAATTCGCCAGGCGAAAAAAATCATTGAAATCGATATCGCCAGACAACGCCAAAGGTAGTATCACAAAACCATCCTCGATTCTTCGAACTCTTCTTCTGGTTCTGAAACATCGAAAATTTACTCTGAAGCTGCTAAGCGAGGCAGGCATTGACTTCTGACACTTAAACTGGCGTAGAAACTTAATTCCAGGCTCAGTATAGGATACTTCCAAAGCCTTTATGTGATCTGGGAATAGTACTACATAAAGTCACGCAATAAAACTTTTAGGACTGCAGCGGTACCTCTGACCTCTCTAAATTGTGTAGGCCGTACCTACTTCCAAAAAATCTGTATGCACTAGTAATAGAAATTTGGTAATTTCATCCAAAATCATACATCTTATTTTCTAACTTAAAAACTAAATAAATTTGTACTTAAAAACATGAATCTTCAATTTATTCACTTCAGGCATAATTATTATAAAAAATAGCAATTAAAAAATAAAATTTGTGCAGTCAAAGAAAGTTGAATAAATTGTAAATTTCTCTTGCGCTCCCACAAAACGAATAATTTGAAATCAACTTTTGGGGTATAAGAAATAATAAACAAACTTTGAATTGAAAATTGGCCAGTTTTTAACATAGTTTTAAATCAAAAACAATGCGCTATTTACGATTAAAAATACTTCAGTCAATTATTACATAAATTTCTCGATTTCGCCATAAATTTTCAACATTTTTCTCAAAACAAACCATTACCGAAAACAAAATGTAAACATTTTTCATCAAATTGTTAAAAGCATTCAAGTCAGTTCACAATGAACATAAATAAAGGTTATTTTAAAATATTTAAATAGCAAACAACGGCCATAAAAAATGTGAAATAAGCAAAAAAATAAAAGAAAACACTCGAAAGCAAAATATTTCACCATAAAACATATTTTTTAAAAGTCCGAAATGGACATAGTTCAAGGCTTAAGCATACTTAAATATTTTTTTGTGAATAAATTAATTAAAAAATCCATTAATTAAAATGCCAGTAGCGCACACCCTCAACATATATCGACGATATCGGCTTGAGGCGCATCTCCTTCCGGTCCTAAAATTTAAGATTCCCACCAATCATCATTAAAAATTCACCTAATCAAAGAAACACGAGAAAAAACTGGCCAACTTCAGTATTGCATCAACGACTAATTAATTTCCCACTTATAAATTGAATTTGCAATAATTTGCACCTTGTTAGTTCGTCTCGCAGAATTCAAAATCAGGTGGGTACCTTGAGACTTAAGACTATCGGCAATCGCTGGATCCCCGGCCCCTTGTCGATCGACTAAATTATTATCGGAGGCAAGCACTCAAAGTGTCTGTCCGAGCGTTTATGTCCCTCAAACGCGCTTAGTTATGCCACGGTTGCATTCTTATGCACAGCCAAACAAGTCCGTCTCTGAGCGAGCCTCAATCTCCGGTTCGAGTGCAGAAATGTCGACCATTCCATGTGATGATGAATATTGCAATCGAATTGATTCGCGCAATTAAAACTGCATAAAAAACCGCTCGCATACATCGTCACTACTTAATTGAGAAATGCCCGCGAAAAAAAGAGATTCTGAAATTCTTGAGGTGCAAGCAGACGAGATTTTTTAGATGCTCGGCAGCGCCGATATGGAAACGTATCATGATGTTATGGCCAGAGTTGGTTCTTTCACCGGGACTGCACCCTAGATATGGACAGGTCTAGTTATAGAAATGCCAGTCACTTGGCACTCGGTAATAATGACTCAATTTAATGCAGTCGAGTTTTTTGCTGCGCAGTCACATCTTCTAGGATTGCCAATCTGCTGATGTGGGATGGCCGCGCAGAGAGATGTGATTATGCCCTGGAGAGAAACAAATATCGGTTGATTGGGCATAATTAACCGCTTTTTTCGAGGCATCTCACTTACCTGAAACGTGAGGCTTCAGTGATAAGAGGCTGCTCGTCGACAGAGGGACGTGGATGTCGATCGCCGATGGAGTTGGACGAAAAAAACACACACACTTGGCAAAGTGCACTCTAGATTGTGAACTGAATTGTAATTTTCACACGCAATCGAAGAGGTGCATATAATGACGGAGGTTCACATGGCGTTTTTACGTTGCGTAAGTCCTTCTCCCTTTGGAGGTTATAACCGTTCAAATGATCGCAAATGTTTAGTGCTTAATAACATTATTTAACACAAATGCTGCAAGGGAGTATCTACTTTTAGAAGAAGCAAAAAAAAACACCACGATGCGACCAACATAAGGAACTTGAGTGCGTGCTCATCTCAATGCCTATGTTGCGATCGCTGTTTAACGTCCGGACTTCGATACTGAAGCCTTGTCAAGATCAGGTTGCGACTCCTGAGATATATTTTTTTCACATCGAACTCCGTTGGTAGATGTTTTTATCATCCATATCTCACCTTAGATTTATTGTCTTCCGATCAGCTAAAGAGAAGGTCTTTCTACATTGTATAGGCAACAATTCCAGATGGGTTCCCATATACGTTTCTCAACTGATCTTGCATCGCGGAACGATCGTGGCTGATGAACCGCGATGTGTTTACAAATATGGTGACTCTTTTCATTATATTTTATTTTATTTATTTTTTATATCTATTTCTCAATATCTTTTTATCATCTTCTATTAACACTCTAATAGCGAATGAGTGTGTGCTGCAATTCCATTAGTTGAGTATGTTTTGTTCTCTCTCCCTCGTCTTTTTTATTCTTCTTCTTCTTCTTCGTGTTTTCTTATCGTCTTTTTTCATGTGGCTGTGAAAATGCGCCTTCGTTAATTAGTTGAGTGCACATCGATTGCACCTGTCTTGTCTTTTATGGGGATTTTCTCGATCAATTTTCTTTATGTTTTGCATACTTGATTGGACATTTTAGGTTATCGAGCATTCTTTACTTGACGTCATATAAGGCCGGTCGCTTTTTAGGTGATTAAAATAAATTTTTATTTCCTTTTTATTAATTAATTGATTTTTTTGTAAAAATAAGTAAATACTGAAATCATAATTTAATGTTAATTAATTTTTTTTCTTTTTTATTTCAGGTAATATTATGGTTATGTTCATTAAATGCTTGTTTGTAAGTAAATTGATGAAATTATATCGTTTGTATAAATTGAACTTTAAAAAATGCGGAAATTGATATTTTTGTAAATTAATACAGGACTCATTAAAAAGCTGGCGAATTATATTGTTAGGTGTTAATTTAGACCCGGAAAAATCTGTTTTTAGGAAATTATGAAAATTTTAAAATTGAATTTTAATGCTATAAATAAAACGCACGGAAACAATGATTCCGTGTTCGACAGTCTTAAGTGATGAATTTGTACAAGGAGGATTATGTATTCCAATTATTAGATATGAAATCTGATACATGAAAAATATAGACGAGGCAAATTACGATTAATACCATTGAACATTTTGTTTCCGAGGAACTAATTCTTTAATGAAGAATTATGGGAATGGGTCATGAGCGAATCCAGGATTTCTTTCTCTCACACATTTTTGGAATTTATAAAAACATACAACATTAAAAAAAATATATTTGTAACATTAAAATAAGGTTTAATTAAAATATTACATATTTGATAAAGGCAGCTTTCTTTTATGCTTCCTACTGAAAATGTCCAGTACATCAGTAGGGTTCATTTTTAACTTTTTTGTAAGCATCTCCTGGAGATTTTGGGATATTTTCTCTCATTTCTTGCCAAATCTTTAGCTCTCCCTTCAAAACTAAAAAACAAGGAAAGTGTCCTTGCTTCATTTCAGCACATTGCAGAACCTCTTCTATTTTTGGTCACCAATAGCAGTCTTTGCAACTGTCCGAGTCTTTGCAGCTGAGTGCTAGGGCACCTGGAGGCAGTGTAGGGGAGGACACGATCATAAAATGAGTTTGTAAGAGGTACCTCTTTTTTATTTTGAGCCAGTACAATGTAATACTTCAAATGTGGCAAGTGCCATTGTAATGCCAAACTGACAAAAAAAAGCAAATTAAAAAAAGAAAGAAAACAATACCAATGAAGAGCTTTTTTACGAGTTTGTATCTAATATGCATTAAGCTGCCTCAGACTAGGTAAGAAAGCTATGTCTCCACCATTTATATTTATATTTTACAATCTCACCTCGCCTGATTTCGGGTGTGTTTCAAGTTTTATCAATTATTGCAATCACTCCATCTGTGGGCAATTGTCAACATCACATATGTCCCATATTCCATACTTCTTTTTCGGATCCGTACATTCTTGTTCCATTGTCCATCAATCATCACTGTCCATCATCATCATAAATAGCTCCACAGCCTGTTATTGGCCTTGGCTTCCTGCAACATCCTCCTCCAGAACTGTCTGTCCCTGGCTTGGGGTCTCCAATTTCTTATACCTAGGGTTCGTAGATCCTCCTCTACGCTATCTGTATATCTCTTTTTTGGACGTCCTGTGCCTCTGTGTCCGTCTGGTCTCTTGTTCATAATAATTTTTGTTATGCTGTCATCACTGCTACGTTCAACATGTCCTGCCCATCGAATTCTGCTAATTTTTATAGTTTTTATGATGTTTGGATCTTTATACAACTGATACAGTTCGTGATTGTATCTTCTCCTCCAAACATCATTTTCGTTCACTCCTCCATATATTGTGCGCAGGATTTTTCTTTCAAAGCACCCCAGGAGGTGTTCTTCATTACTGCTTAGTGTCCAGGTTTCGGATACATACAGTAGTATTGGCCTTATAAGGGTTCTGTATAATTTAACTTTAGTCCTCCTTGATATGTTCCTTGTTAAGAAGTGTTTACGTAGCCCAAAATAGCATCTATTTCCCAGCGCCAATCTCCTTATGACTTCTGCCGTCGTGTCGTTATCTTTTGAGATTAGCGTCCCTAAGTATATAAATTCTTTTACACCTTCGATGTTATATGTATCAATTGTCATATTCTGGCGATCATTCCGTCTTTTAGAGATGCACAAACATTTCGTTTTCTCTTCATTAATTGCTAGTCCGAATTTCTTTGCTGCTCTTTCTAGCAATATGAAGGCTTCTTTCATTGCTATTCTGGATGTGGCTAGTATTACGATGTCGTCAGCGTATGCCAATAGTTGTACCGACTTGTTGAAAATACTGCCCGCGGTGTTAATTCCTGCGTCTCTTATCACTTTTTCCATAGCTACGTTAAATAGTAAGCACGATAGGGCATCTCCTTGTCTTAGTCCTACTGTGGCGTTGAATGGTTCTTATTCTGCATATGACCTCTTTCATTGTCATTTTGGTCAAATCTACGAGGTGTTTGGGAAATCTTAAATACTCCATAGCTTTATATAATTCTTCACGTTCTATTTTATCATAGGCGTTTTTGAAGTCTATGAATAGCAAATGTATGGTAATATTAAATTCATTTGCCTTTTCCAGGACCTGCCTAAGGGTGAAAATATGGTCTGTGGTGGATCTTCCGGGGCGGAAACCGCTTTGATAGTTTCACGTAAGCTGCAGTTGAACGTATAAAATATTTGATAATACTTTATATGCTACGCTCAATAGCGTGATACCTCCATAATTACGGCAGTTGAGCTGATCTACTTTTTTATGTATAGGCACACAATGCCCTCGGTCCATTCCGATGGTATTCGTTTCTGGGTCCATATTAGTGTTACGATTTCATGCAGGCTTAATATTACGTTTTCACCTCCTTGTTTCAATAGCTCTGCTACGATATTATCTTTGCCCGGAGATTTGTTGTTTTTTAGCCTTTTCACTGCGTTTTGTACGTCTTCTAATGTAGGCATGTCTCCCGCTAGTTCTTCTGCTAGTTCCATGTTTTCTGTAAGGGGTTGCTCCTCATCTCGAGCTAGCAGTTCTTGAAAGTGTTCACGCCATCTAGTTAGAACTAATTCTTTGGTACTTAAGATCTCTCCATCCTTATTTTTGCACATGGTTATTCTGGGCTTGAAACCGACTCGTTGCTCCTTTACTTTTTTATATAGTTTCCTGACATCGTTTCGGTTGTGCGCTTCTTCTATTTTCAACATTTCGTTTTCCGGTTACTCCTTTTTCTTCCCTTTGTGCACTCTTTTCTCCTGTCTCCTTTTTTCTTTGTATGTCTCAACTGCATTTCTCGTTCTGTGTTTCTGTATCATTACTTGATATGCTATATTCTTTTCCTGTGTTACACGGCTACACTCATTGTCGAACCATTCATTTCTGCTTTCACGGGGTTCGTATCCTAGAGTATTTGATGCGGATTGTTTGATTAGGGTCTTCAAGTTATCCCATTTAACTTCTATGTCTTCGGCGTTGTGATTATTTGCATTTGTCACTCTTCTATTTATTTCTTCCACATATTCTTCTTGTTTTGCTTCTTCTTTTAATAATTTCACCTTAAATTTTCTTTCCCTGTGGTTTCTTCTTTCGTTTAGTGTCGATATTCTGCTTCTGATTCTCGTCCCAATCATATAATCGTCGGAGTCGATGTTTGCACCACGATATGATCTGACATCTAGTACTTCTGAACAGTGACGCGCTTCTATAAGTATATGATCAATTGAGTTTTGCGTTCTTCCATCCGGAGATCTCCAGGTTACCTTATGTATATCTTTTCGCTGCAATCTTGTATCTGCGATCACCATATTATTCATCATTGCAAAACTGATCAGTCTCATACCGTTTTCATTTGTTTCGTCGTGTAGACTAAATGCTCCTATTGTTGGTCGGTATGCACTTTCATGGCCAATTTTTGCATTTGCATCTCCTATGACAATCTTTACATCATGTCTAGGACAGTTTCTTAGCGTCCTATCTAAGGTTTCATAGAATGCATCTTTCGCTTCTTCTAGCGCATCTTCAATCGGGGCATGTATATTTATTATGGAGTAATTAAAGAATCTTCCTCTTATACGTATTCTACATATTCTTTCATCTATAGCGTCAAACCCCATTACTAGTTGTTTAATTTGTTTTCTTTCAATAAATGCCGTCCCAAAAGTATGATTCTTCTCGTTACAACTATAAAATATATTGTGCGTTTTTTTCTCTAGGATCCCCTTTCCAATCCATCTCACCTCTTGCACTGCTGTCAGGTCACTTTTATATTTATCTAATTCGTTTAGTAGAACTTTTAGTCTACCAGGTTGATACAGTGTCCTTACATTCCAAGAAAAAATTCGTAAATCATGGTCCTTAATACGATATCCGGGTCTTCGTTGTGTGGTCAATCCTATCCGAGGCTCTGTTGTAGGTCTCGTGGCAATGTGGTAATGCCAGGACGGGTTGCCAGCCCGTCGCTGGTATGTGGGAATATAGCGTCCCACCCTCGCTACTACCGTCGTTAGTTGGCTATCCAGTGGGCACCACGGGGAGGTGACGGTTCGATTTTACCCACCATCACTGTCCATCAGGGTTAATTTCCAGCACTGATTCCTCATAACTGATTGTGGTAAAACTTGAAACTCCCCCCTCAAGTTGGAAATTTTTGCTATCGCAAAAGAAATAAGAAATATCCCTCCAACTCGTATTTACAATCTCACCACGGCTCAGTTCAAATTTGATATACGCTCATATACCAGTAGGACATTATTTTTGAAATGTTACATTTAAAAAAAATTAGACCAGCACAATTTACCATGACGTAAGGGACAAATGTACTGCCTCGCTCAACTCTCACCTGGAGGAGATTTCATTTATTAAATAATCTATAAAAGTATTATAAAGGGTGTATTGCAAAACGGTCGGCTGTGAATAGGTTTTGAATGAAGACGAGCAAAAAATCATATGGTAGGGGGGGGGGGGGGTTATATTGAAAGGCGGTCGGTAGTTTTCTTCAACAGACTGAGTCTGAATATTAAAACTATTTGTAATTCTGCGGACTGTAATTTCTGTGCCAATATCGTTTGCGAAAACCTCAGCCACAGCGAAAAGCTTTTTGAATGCATCCGAACTAGTTTCACGTTGCCTCTGCAGACTGGCTGAACTGCACTGACTGATATAAGCTGAACTGCAGAAAGTATATCTATTTCAATGGCTTGTAGTAATCCTTGATATAAACGCAACGTGCGTCGTTCCTAAAATAAAGGCGCGGATTACCAAGCTTACAAGAAATTCCGACGACATTATAGCTTGAAGCAACGAAAATGTAGATGTTGCACGACCATCCCCTTGATCAGGCATTTTTTGCAAAATTCCAGGAAGACATGGCAAGACGTTCAAAAATTCCCATTAATGGCCGTCTGGGGGGGCATCTAAATCCGCCTATGGAATGGATTAATTTATGGTAAAACATTCTTTGAAAATGCATTTTTAAACGAATAGACTTTTACCTTATATTTTTGAATTCGGCTACTCTCTAAAAACGAATCAGTAAAAATTAACTGGTTGAACCATTGCTTAGTCAACCAATAGGCAACAGCGAAATTTCACTGGTTGAACCAGTGAAATTTACGTAACAAAGAGAAAAAAGCTTGTGCCGTTTTCCCAAGTGGGCCCCCATCAAAGCACTGAAATTCTGCTTGTCCTCCGTGATCAAACGAGAGACGGTTTATCGAGTATGCTAAATGGAAGCCTTTACACGCATGAAGATAATAATTGAATATGAGTCACATAAATTTTTTCACTGGTTAAACCCGTGAAAGTGAAATTTTTACTAATTCATTTTTATAGAGAACTTTTTAGTGGTTTAATCAGTAAACCGACGCAAATGAATTGGTTTTCTGGTGAAATTATTCTTTACTGGATGAACCAGTGAAATTTTCACTGGTTCATTTTTAGAGAGTCGACTTTGGTAAAATCTGTATGTTATTAGTGTAGAGCAAATTTCGTTGACTGTGTGTTAAAGTTTCAATTACAATCACTTCCCAGATAATCAAATCACTTCCAGCGATTGAGTATGCACATCAATGTGAACGAAAATAACAGCTTTTCTTTTCAACTCGTAAAACGCGTACCATAGAAAACACAGGCAACGATCAACTGAAAAGAAAGAAATCAATTCGATTTGTGTCAAAATTTCATTTTACTTTAAAAACACGCGCGTATTCGAATGCAACGTTGTGTCAAAATATCAAGTCAATGGTACCGACTACTTTTCTAGTTTTGCGAGTACAAGCATTGTGGGAATCTCCACGAGTATTGCTTACGTGTTGTAAAACCGGTTTTTTAGGCGAGAGGAGCAAAGCGGAAAGAGGGAAGTGTTGTAACATTTTCAACACAAAATTTTTGCCGTGAAAACTAACAAATGCACAACCAGCTTTCTTACTTTTTATCTTCTTCTTTCTTGGTTGTGAAGTTTACCAGATTTTTATGTTTATCATTCGTATACGGCCCTTCGAAGTGGGTAGACCTACCTGATTGTGGAAAAAATATTAAAATATAAAGGAAACTTTGAATTGTCACTTGTCAAGCAGAAATTCAATTCAATTTATTTAACTCGTTTCATCTGTCAAATCGAAAAATAAATAACACCGTGAAATTGAACCTTAACCAAAATGCCAAACCCAATTTTTAGGCAAATTTTAATACAAGTGAAAAGACGAAAGACCATACGCCGCTGCGGAAATCGCATCCCAACTTCTGAAATAGTAGTTGGATGTCACAACCCTAGATGCGGTTGTCGGGTGCCGTAGCCCTAAAGTTTCAGATTTAGCTTAAAGAAAACGATATTATAAAGAGATTACAGTGGCACGTATACACTTCTATTTTTTTCCTTTTACGGCAACGCTTGCAATTTCTCTCGGTGTATGAAAAAATATTAGATAACGAAAAAAGCTCGTCCAAATTTCTACAAACTAGAAATACGCCATCAAGCATATTTATCAAAGTTATTACCATCATTCATTGCCTTTTTGTCTAGATTACTATAAAATTTATGGGCTGTATTTCTTGCAGTTTTGAAGTACCTATACCTACATATGCCTCATAGAATTATCAAAAGATAAAATTAAAATAGACCGTAAGAAATACATTTTAAAGAGTATGATGCTAGTAAATATGCATTGTTGGTTTTCCTATTTCTAACAATTCATGTCAGACAATTTCAACTTCTATTTGCCAAAACCATAATAAAATCAGTTGAGGCCACACAATAGATGCGAACACTCAAGAATAGGACACACTATCGAATTTTCATCACATGCTAAAAACGAATCGAGAAACAAACAATTGAAATGCTTGTACAAATTGTACAGCTTAAGGTGTTACAATTTAACAATATGTATACATGTGAATCGTCCTTGTTGAAGCAAAGCTTTTTTAGCGACGTTTTAGGTGGAGTAAACCTAGAAAAATCGTCATCGTTAACTGGAAATTTTTGATGTGAATCTATTGGCGGGGTAAGAGCGACTCTTATGCCGTGACCGCAAAGTTAAGTTAAGATTTGGGTTAACAGCTCCAGAACAGCTGAGTTGAGTTGAGTTTAATTGAATTGAGTTGAGTTGTATTGAATTGAGTTGAGTTACAATAAGTTGAGATGCTTTAAGTTAAATTAAGAATTAGGTTAAGAGTCTAGTTGAGTTGTGTTGAGTTAACTTGACTTAAGTGGTGGGAGTTGAGTTGAGTTGATCCTTCCGAGTTAAGTTAAGAGATGAGTTAAGGATTTGGTTCAGTTGAGATGAGTTGAGTTGGGTTAAATTGAGTTGAGTTAAGAAGAGTTGCTGCTATAAGTTAAAAGATCCGTTAACAGTTGAGTTGAACTGACTTAAGAGTTTCGTGTAGAGCTAGAAGTTGAGTCATGATATTTGTGAAGGTCATTATTACACTAGTTTACAAATTTTTTCTTAATTGCGGATACGTAATAGGAAAAAATGTTTTTTTAGCCTAATTTGAGGTGGCTGAGAATGAAAATGACACTCATTTATTTTGCCAAAGAACCGTTATCGAGAAATAATCAAAACGGCTTTTTTCCAATTATTGCCAGATTCTCGAGAACCAAGAGCCAAGCTTGGCTTAAAAAATGCACTCTTTTACGCAGAATACTCCCATCTATCTAAAACTGTAAAAGTTAAGGTTCTACCCTGCAATGAGTCATCAATGAGTCCAAATTTTGTTTTTTTAACAAAAATATCAACTTCAACTATACCTTTTTCTCCAAAAAAATACGCAGTTAACCAATATTAGCTAACTATGTATTTTTTGGAGAAAATGTGGTTTAGTTGAAATTTTAGTTAAAAAAACCGAAATCACTCATAACTCTGGAAGTTGGTAAGGTAGAACCTTCGCTTTTCCTGTTTTAGGTAGGTGGGAGTCTTCTGCGTACACTGCTACATTTTTCATGAAAATAGGTCTTAAGGTTACAAAAATACAGGGTGATATAAGTAGAAAACTAAAAAAAACTTCAAAACGCCCTAGCGGCTAAACCGTTACGATTTCCGCTTTACGCTTTGTAAACTTAACGGATACACCCTGTATATCACCTGGGAACAATATGAAGGATATTATGGACTTCATTGCAAGATCACTTATGATTTATTCTGAACACGGATCCCAATTTGGTGGAACTAATTTTCACTCTATGCCGATCATTCTAGGTGGAGGTTTCAATTGCAATTTTCAAGATGAGAAATCACAGCAATTGGTTAATTTTCATTTTGAAAAATTTAATTTAAGAATGAAAAATAATCCAAACTCTCTAAATCTGAATCAGTGAATATCCTTCATCTGAATCAGTGAAATGTCGACAACTCCAGTGATTTTGATTTATAACTGATCAATACAGTGATTTGCTTTCAACCATACTGTCACGTGACTTTAAGTGGGAAATTTAATATTTTTATGCAAAAATGTGGCAGGTCGAGGAATAAAAATAAATGCATTATTCAAGTGACAAATTAATTACAAAACGAATGTTTTATTGAAAAATGAGTAAAATAGAACTCAAAACATATACTTAAAATGCAAGACATGTCATTTAAAATGTAAATGTTCGACGGATAAATGAAATTCATCCACCGAAAGAGCTTAAATTATCTTATAACAAGTTACAGTTTATAATACTTGTATGCAACAACGAAACTGCACTTTTTACATTCAAATCAATCTTAAAAATGTATTTTTGAATAACGTACATAAGGGTTATGGATACGATTGGATACTTTTTCTGTATTGTAATGGATACGACCAAGCGTTCAAAGAGTGGCAACACTGGTTGTTTGTTAAAAAAATCGTAAATACGTTCGACATGCGATATTTCGTCACAATTTTTTTGTTATGAGTTTGCTGCTTGA
Source organism: Thereva nobilitata (assembly GCA_963855945.1). NCBI lineage: Eukaryota > Metazoa > Arthropoda > Insecta > Diptera > Therevidae > Thereva > Thereva nobilitata. Next base: position 106,349,243 of record OY979695.1, on the reverse strand, counting down.
GATAGAAAAGGACACTGGCGCCGTCGACGTTATTTCAATGTATTCATTTCTTAGCATTTCCGAAAAATGATACCTTTTTATTTCGACAGGAACACATATTTTGAACGCATGCAGAAGGTTGTTGAAAATATTGTCATTAAAATATTGATAAGAAGAATTAAAACTATAACTCGTAAAATGTTTATTTACAGTATGTGAAAAAAGTAAATCAATTGAAAAAGTCGAAGAACATTTATTTCATATAAACAGTTAAAAATAGTTAATTTCATTATAATTTGTTGATCATCTTGTCAATTGTTTCATTATTTGTCAACAATATGAAAAACGCAATTTGTTGAAGTCGTCAAATAACACGAGTCCCACAGACTGTTCTCACTGGAGCATTCAGTATTTTTCATTGAAAATACACTGAAACCCCAGTTCAATCGTCAATCACGGGATGATCAGTTTTTTCAACTGAATGAATCAGTGTCTGTCACTGGAACCCAGTGAAATTCTTAATCGCTGGACAAATCAGTGAAATATTCACTGATTTAGATTTAGAGAGAACTGCTCGACAGCTAAATATGGAACAACTATAGATGCTGTATTCACTAGATGCATTGAAAAGGTTGAATCGACAACTTTTGTATCACATTTTAGTAACCACAAGCCCATAGTTACATTCATTGAGTATACCAAAATAATGATTAAATGTGCGTAATATGTATGTAAATGTGAGAATAGAAGTCATAAAATAACTGAATGTATCTACATTTGCTTAGCAACGCGATGATGATTTGTGAATGCTTTGTAAATACTATGTAAATAACTTATATACCAAATAAAAATATTTGTGAACATTCGGAAACGTGCAAAATATTGTCATCCATACATTCTTCACATACCTACTTCCACCGAAAAATGCGTCCCGCCACACCACTCCTTTTTTTAACTTCTATAACTTTCCTAGATGATTAAGATGTGAAACAATGGGTTAGTTAGTCATGTTGAGGTTCTCTACCAAGTTCTTAGCTCATTGTGTTGAAATTTGGTTCCGGAACGTCTTAAATTAATGAATATTGAAGGGTTTTTGTCTACCAGAGTGTGCTCTATCGGCCATCTTAATTTTTCAAAATATTTTTGGGCCACAATCACAGCAACATTTCAGAATGGTGTAAATACTTTTCGCTTTGATACAGCTGCTTTGCTAAAGGTTTTTTACTAATACGGCAAATCAATCTCGAACTAAAATTTTATTCTTCGCGTTTGAATTTATTTTAGAAATTAAGATATTCTCGGTAATTTATATCAAATGAAGGGCAAATTTTATAAAAATATATAAATAAAAGCTCTCAATAAATTTTTGGCAATATATTTGATTTCTCAATTGGCACAGCACAGAACGTCAAATATTTTTGTAACGACTGTAAATAATTGAAAAGTTTCAAATCGAAAATTGCATATTTTTCCCATTTTGAATGCGACTTTTCCACAACAAAAAATTCTTCCAAAACAGAAAATTCCTTTTGTATTCCTCCATTCATTCATAAAGTTTCCGCTGCAGAGAGTTTGAAGAAAGAGGAAATCCCGCTAAATTCAGTTTATCTTATTTTTATCGCAAACCACGTGCTGCAGTGTCCAATAAATTTATTAAGCGCGTATCAAAGTTGACAGTTTTATTATCTCCACGAGCCAATCCTGCCCGAGCGCCGGCCGAGGAGCCTGCACCGAAATCGATTAATCCCTTGCCAAGCAAGAACCTCTCAGAATCTGAAGAAATAATCCCGATCCCGAAAGTGCCGCAATTCCTTGGAGTTTGGGAGCAACCGATTTTTTCTGAAATATTCGATTACGACCCGAATCTGGGTTCCAAGCAAGCAAGCAGCACCGCAGCGAAGACACCTTCAATACTCAACGGCATCTGGCAACTCATCGCTGCGAGCGCAGTGCCGTGGCCGCCCACCCACCGGCAGCCGAACAACGGGGCTCAGTTCCTAAACAAAGCGAACGCGAATGATGGTGATTGAAGTGGAATGAACGATCTCAGCCATCAGCCATTTTGATTTACGACCATCCACCCCCAACGTAGAGCACGTCAGTGTGTGCGTAATCGTGTGCATTTGTGTGTTTACTTGAGGACGGCCACCTCCTCCCTGACGCTCACAACTACTCCCTCTATTTTCAATTTCTACGCCCGGTCGGTTGAGTGAGAGAGGGAAACGCGCTTATGGCGCCCCTTTCGCAACCCGTAATCATCGTGTAGTCGCGCTGAATACCGTTAATTCCCCTTCCCCACCAGTTTCAGTGAAGACCAGAGGCTTTGATGTCTGAAGTCTGACTCCGGCCAAGTCATAAATTAGACGAAAGTTCAAAATTTGATGGAGGGGAAAGTGGGTTATTATTCATAAGACCGCCCATTACCTCTTAATTGTTGGTTACCTTGTTCCACAGGTATGAATTATGCCTCTATCCCTGCCTGTCTAGGAGGAGGCCAGGTAGTGCTTAAGGGGATTGCTGTTCTCTCTGTGTATTTCGCCCGTTCCCCATGTGGTGCTGTAGTTGCTGTGAAGATTTATGCGTTTCGTGATGTTAATTCCTCTTTTCAGTTTTTCTGCCATCTACCGATTGATAGAATTAGTTGCGGCATAATTTAGTGAGTCTTGAAACCTGACATCGAGGTGCAGCATTTTTAATTATTGGTAGTTTGGTAAAATCATAACAGGTGGCTATTATAATATGTTTTTTTGGCGGGAAGAAATTTATTCAAATTTTTTTTTAAACTGAAATTAATTAATTAATTTCGTTAATGCATAAATTTTCTCAAAGCAACATTTAATTTTAAATAAAAAAACACTTAAACACACTTAAAAAATAATTCAATTCAAAACAATCACGACTCTTCGATCAATATTCACGATAACTTGGCGCCAGTTAGGAAAAAAAAATTGTTTTAACATTGTTTTCACCTTCTGCTAATCAATCAAGCTTGAGACAAAAATAGAAACATTTTTTATGTCTTTTTGATGATTTTATGCTTAACAATATTTCTGATGAATTTTTATCTGATTAAAATCGTTTATTTTTTGTGCCGAAATTGAGGGCATTGTCTGCTCTCGCATTCGCGCAGTTAAATATATTTTCTTCACCGACGACCCACGCCCGATTTTTGTTGATGATTGAATTTTTTTGGTATATTTTATTTTTTGGAAAAATAATTGATTGTCAATTATGATGACAGCCTGGAAGCTCAGGGATATGTGTTATGCCATAAATATGTTGTCACCGCACGTGAAAATCTTTTTGTGAAATGTCCCATCATAAAGTTTTTTATTTTTGGTGGTGAAAAACGTTGGAAATTTCATGAAAATACATAAAAATTTAAGTTTATAACGTTATTACTCTATTAAAAAAATTTATATATTAATATTTTGAAAATTTGACTTTACAAAGACGTTAAGAGTGTCTATGAACTTATTCTAATTTTGGATGATGGTATTTTTGGAATCTTTTTGCTTCCACTAAAGAAAATTTGCAAAGGCGAATACTGTAACCATTGTAATTACAAAGACATTCTTGCAATCGCGTTCAGGATACAGAATGATCACAATTTAATCAAGGTTTTGGTAATTCAATATAAACTTCTCAAAAAATATATACAGGCTTTGCGCTCCAAGTTGTTCATCCTTTTGCAATTCGACTTTTTGGAATTCAAATTAAATAGTAAAATTCACATTTTTAAATCATATTTTTACTATTATGCAACGCAAATTCATCGTTTTTGATGTGACAAAATTAACCTTGGGAATCACTCTGAGAGACATCTAGTTCGTCATGTTATACATAAATCATGGGGTAAGGTCTAGTAAGTAAGCACTGTAAACTCAAGTATTTACTTTCTTAACACTTAAAGCGTTTAAACCGTTGTAGACGAATGTTAAACACAGCGGCGTTTAATTAGTAAACGTTTGTAGCGTGTTTTTGGTTATGAATAATAAAAATTTTGTTGGTAGAACTATTAATCAATATTATATTATAACATAATACTATCATTGCAAAAACTGAAAAAAAAACAAAAAAAAAACCAACCCGAGTGCCGTTTTCCAAGCGGTCTGCCGACTAAGTACGAACCACTTCCAATATTGCTTGACTTCCGTGCTAGAACGAGATGCGCTTTACTTAATATGCTAACTGGTACCCGTTAGTGTTTAATGAATGAATAAGTGTTTTACTTTCAAATACCTTAACTGTTCAATTTCTAAAACTAAAACACTTAAGTGATTAGATTTTGTGTATTAACACTGCAAATCCAAGTGTTTAGCAGGTGTTTGGAAATAAAACGCTCTAGTGTTTTATTTCTAAACGATAAAGTATTTAATGTTTACTTTTAAAACAGAAGAAGCCTTAAATGCACAAAATCTAAACGCTCAAGTGTTTGATTCTTAAACACTTAAAGCATTTAACAGAAATTAAACGCGTAAGGTGTTTACCAAAAAATTGTAACCTAAGCGCAAGTGTTTAAAAGTAAAACACTTACTCGCCAATTAAACACTTGGGAAGGTAAACACTTAGTTATGATAAAACACTTATGGGGAACTAAACGCTCTAGCGTTTTATTTTTACACGGTAAATTGTTTAGTGGTGGGAAGTGTCTCTAATGAAATACTGGGTGATCCATTTAGAGGTACTATTTTCAGAAATAAAAAAATAAAATCATTTAATTTTTATTATCAGAATTTTTATTATTAGAATTTCAAGAAACAAGGAAGTTATTGCATTTTCCATCTAAGTTTTATGAAAAAAACAAGAAAAATCACTCAATTAATATACTTACACTATAATGCTTGAAAATAAGTTTCTATAAAACTTAAAATTTTTTTCAACTTATCACATATAGGTTTCAAAGTGATACAGTCCAAATTATAACTCAAAATATGTATTTGTTAATTTACAATTGGCCAAAATACAAATAGTTAAACATCTCGAGTTCACGTTAACAAAAATTAACTTTCCTTTTTTAAATAAAAGGTCCCAAAATTCTCTACGAGATCTGATAAAAATTTTTAAATTGTTTTTTTAAAAAAGGCCAAAAGAATGCAATTGTTGTTATTTGAGTAATAAACAGACTCTATACGAAGAAAATAGATTGTCGACAGTACAAAGGGCTTTCCCTGAGCTCTAGTGTTCCACATAAAAAAAAAAAAGAACTAAAAAAAGTAACCAAAATGACATCCAAAATTATTTTAGAATATATCTATTCTCCATTTTTTGGCCTTTTCTTACTTCATTTGTTGTTTTCATTTATTTAACTTAGTTTATCCTGAAATTGTTACGCCTTTGTTGACAGGTATTTTGTTAATATGAAAATAAAACCATAAAGCTGCTTAAATATTACGAATTTAAAATTATCAGTATCACTGCAAATCTGAGGTTTTAGAAGTGTTTTATTTCAAAACGCTTAAAACATTTTATTTTGACGTCATCCATTTGATTAACATTGTCGACACTTTTAAAACACTTAAGCGTTTAAAAAATGTCTACAATGTTAATCAAATGGGTGACGTCAAAATAAAACGTTTTAACCGTTTTGAAATAAAACACTTTCAAAAGCTGAGATTTGCAGTGATAAGACGAGAAAAAATTTGAGCTACCCGTATTTCACGCAATTTTGCTAATGCACGCCAAGGGTACCATTTAGCATATTCAGTAAAGCGCATCTCGTTCTATCACGGAAGTCAAGCAATATTGTAAGTGGTTTGTACTTAGTCGGGGGACCGCTTGGAAGAACGGCACACGGGTTGGGTTTTTTTTTGTTTTTTTTTATTTATTTTTTTTTTACTTTTTGCAATGATAGTATTATGTTTTAATATAGTATTGATTAATAGTTCTATCAACATAATTTTTATTATTCATAACCAAAAACACGCTACAAACGTTTACTAATTAAACACTTAAATGTTTACTCATTAAACGCCGCTAAGTGTTTAAATTTCGTCTACAACGATATAAACGCTTTAAGTGCTTAGCAACTAAACACTTGAGTTTACAGTGAATAACTTCTTCTGATTTAAAAAAAACACTTCCTACATATTAAATACTAATTAATTAAAAAACACTAGAGTACCTATATTATTTCTAAACATCTACCAAAAACTTGGATTTTCAGTGATCAAAGCACTGAATACTTTGCTGCAGGTTCACTGTTAGGCCGGCCGTATACACTGTAAACTCAAGTATTTACTTTCTAAACACTTAAAGCGTTTAAACCGTTGTAGACGAATTTTAAACACTTAGCGGCGTTTAATGAGTAAACACTTAAGTGTTTAATTAGTAAACGTTTGTAGCGTGTTTTTGGTTATGAATAATAAAAATTTTGTTGATAGAACTATCAATATTATAGAACTATCAACATAATAATATCATTGCAAAAAGTGAAATAAAAAAATAAAAGAATTTAAAAAAACAAAAAAAAAATAAAAAAAAACAAAAAAAAAATCCAACCCGAGTGCCGCTTTTCCAAGCGGTCCCCCGACCAAGTACAAACCACTCCCAATATTGCTTGACTTCCGTGATAGAACGAGATGCGCTTTACTGAATATGCTGAATGGTAGCCTTGCCGGGCATTAGCATAATTGCGTGAAATATGGGTCGCTCATATTTTTTCTCGTCTTATCACTGCAAATCTCAGCTTTTGAAAGTGTTTTATTTCAAAACGCTTAAAACGTTTTATTTTGACGTCACCGATTTGATTAACATTTAAGTGTTTTAAAAGTGTTGACAATGTTAATCAAATGGGAGACTTCAAAATAAAACGTTTTAAGCGTTTTGAAATAAAACACTTCTAAAACTTCAGATTTGCAGTGATACTGATAATTTTAAATTCGTAATATTTAAGCAGCTTTATGGTTTTTTTCATACTAAAAAAATACCTGTCAACGAAGGCGTAACAATTTCACGATAAACTAAGTTAAATAAATGAAAACAACAAATGAAGTAAAAAAAACCAAAAAATGAAGAATATAGTAGGAATATTCTAAAATAATTTTGGATGTAATTTTGGTTACTTTTTTTACTTCTGTTTATTACTCAAACAACAACAATTGCATTTTTTTGGCCATCTTGAAAAAACAATTTAAAATTTTTTATCAGATCTCGTAGAGAATTTTGGGACCATTAATTTAAAAAAAATAAAGTTCTAAAACTTTTTGTATTTTGGCCAATTGCTAATTAACAAATGCATATTTTGGGCTATAATTTGGACTGTATCACGTTGAAACCTATTCATTTCATGTGATAAATTCAAAAAAAAAATTAAGTTTTATAGAAACTTTTTTTCAAGCCTTATAGTGTAAGTATTGTTAATTGAGTGATTTTTTTGGTTTTTGCATAAAGCTTAGTGTCAAAATGAATAACTTCCTTGTTTCTTAAAATTTTAGTTCTTTTGTATGATAATAAAAATTACTCGATAAAATTAAATGTTTTTATTTTTTTACACTTCCCAACCCCTAAACACTTTACCGTTTAAAAATAAAACGCTAGAGCGTTTAGTTCCCCATAAGTGTTTTATCATAACTAAGTGCTTACCTTCTCAAGTGTTTAATTGGCGAATAAGTGTTTTACTTTTAAACACTTGTGCTTAGGTTAGAATTATTTGGTAAACACCATAAGCGTTTAATTTCTGTTAAACGCTTTACGTGTTTAAGAATAAAACTCTTTAGCGTTTAGATTTTGTGCATTAACCGCTTCTGCTGTTTTAAAAGTAAACACTTCCCACCATGAAAACGCTTTATCGTTTAGAAATAAAACACTAGAGTGTTTTATTTCAAAATACCTGCTAAACACTTGGATTTGCAGTGTACCAAAGCTTCATTATGCAGCTTTTCGTCACTATTGCTTGGAGATAAATATAGCAAAGCGGCATGTGACGATTTGTTCCATATAAAAAAAGCGCAATATGTCGCTAATAAGCATGTGAAGCTTTGGTAGGCATAAAAAACTGTCTCCAGTAGATCGTTTTTGTCTTAAGCCGAATTGCTTATCGACTAATATTTGGTTAGATTCTGGATAATATTTAAGCTTTTTATTTTAGTATTGCTTCCATAGTTTTGGAGAGAACAGAACTAATCCCTATAGAGTGACAGTGGGGGTTACTCGAGGCAGCCTTTATCGGTATGGGCTGAATGAACATAAACCATTTATCTGGATAAACTCCGGAGAAGTATGACACGGCGAACAGGTTAGTTGCATTTATCAAGGACCATAGGGGGTACTGTACATACCAGGGCTAGTGGATTTGTTGACATCGAACACCTGAGGAGGCGCCTGCACACTTCTCAGTCCTGGAAAAACTAATGGACGGGACCAAATAGCAGATAAAGAATAATTAGAGGCGATCAGAGCCTCTAATAAATAGGCTAAGAAAAGGGGTTGTAGATGAAGTGAAATTCTTCTTGATGCACTTACCAAGGGACAGAAGTTTTCAATGCCACCGGTATGTATCATTTAAAGTCTTACTTCTCAATATTTCATGAAGTGATGCTTTTATTCTCCAGATTGCAAGAATTTCTTAACCTAATGTAGTTATGGCTTCGATTCGGAAGACGTCTATCCGCTCTGTAAGGCGCTTCTGTAGCTTTAATTGCTTATGCTTGTACACTCTAGTATCCATCCATTCGGTAGAGGCCTTGTAGCGATCCTTTTGTATTTTAACAATTCAACCTTACATGAAAATGTTCACGAAATGACCATCATAGCATAGAAGTTGTAGATAACTCTATAAACCTTACTGCAGAGAATAATACCCTCGACACGCGGACGTTGTTACGGCGAATACTCAGCATAGTAACTGTTTACGACAAGATATTTTTATATTGCCTGAGCCTAGGGCGCTTGTACCTTAGACTCAGGCTGTTAAACCACTACACCACATCAGTATAATTAATAACGAGACTCCTATGGCGGATGCATTGGCTCTTAAACAACTACACTAGATGTAAAAGCCTGGAAAGTTAAAATGATTAGCAGTGGCAGAAGCTCTTCAACTACTACAACTCAGCAACTAAAATTGACTAATTCACTGCTTGACTGTGCTAATGATTATTTATTATGCTTTTCTATTTATGTATAAATTTTATTTTACTTAAAATCTACAAAATTATTACCGAAATAATTTTATTCTCCCATAGATCGCCGCAGTCCAAGACGGTAATATGATCCGCCACTTGCGGAAAATTTTATGGGAAGTTCTTGTTTCTCACAAGAAAAGCTTTTTCTGTTGTTTGGTTTTTTTGTCGTCTTGTGGGACATATTTTCTTAGATTAATTTAGTTTCTATTTTTATATTATGAACTTTCATAATGCTGAATCCTAACATTAACGATGCAAATTTTACTTCGTTACGACGAAAACTCAAATAGAGGGCCATCTGTCGGTAGATAGATTATTGCGAAAAGCTCGCTTTTAGGCGTTTTATATCCTCGACACAAGGCAATCATAATATGACGAAAATTCCTAATTTATGACGAACGCCCTTACGGGGCGACACACGTTAAAATACCTCATTATATTTTGACAGTTGTGGTGTAGTGAAAAATGTCAGAGAACGAAAAATAAAAAAATATATCTTTGGTACGTTGTTGCCCCCATGGAAGGGAAACATGTAGGTAATATTTAATTTTTTAATATGGAAAAGAGTAATATTTTTTATTAATTTTCAAGTAAAATTAAAATAAAAATCAGCTTACTCTGGAAAAACGCCTAAAAGCGGGCTTTTTAACATGATCTAACGTTCGACAGATGGCTCTCTTTTGGCATTTCGTACTAGATTAACCAAAATTTGCCTAATCGGTTTTCCTAATTGATGAGCTACATATTTCTAATTAATGATGAATTTTCGTCATAAATACGTGCGTGTGTCGAGGCTATTACTAATGTCATACGGTATCAGCTAACTTTTATTTTAATTTTGTTTAGAAAATTAATAAAAAATATTGCTTGTTTCCCTTTTGTAATTTTCATTCACTGACATTTTCACTGTTATCCACTTATTACGACTGTCAAAACATAATGACGAATTTTAGCGACAATGAAGAATTTTACGGTGTGTCGCCACTCCTTAAATTGACATTCGTCGTATTTTTTTTATTACTACGTTGCCATGTTTCGAGGATATGAAATAAAGGACGACATTTGTAGATCCATCGAAGGATAAGAAAAAACTATTTTCCCTAAGGTCCCAATTTTAAAGAATATGGAAATTTCAACGCAATGCAAAGTGAGAATATATAAAACATGAATCTACTTAACGAGTCTGAAGCTTGGACATTCGATTAGGAAAATTCTCAGAAGATTAAGCTGATGCTGCTGTAAGGATTAATCGAATGACGTTAAAGAACAATATGTATGAAAATTATAAGTACAGCAGACTAGAAAGAACTAGTAAATCATGGAGGCGATTGGGAAACCAGAATTGAAGAACCGAGCCCTACAAGGACTGTAGCACTATTTAAGAAAAAAATGGAATAACTTTCTACAGTCAATATTTCTGAACACATATTATGTGTTTTTTTGTGTTATTATTCCCCTTTAACCCCTCATGTCACATAGGGCGGAAACAGTTGGCCTCCAGCGGACTTTGTTTTGCGGTTTTATTTATTTATTTTGTTTGAGGCATTGTTTGCCGATTCGTAGCAATGGTGTTTTTCTGAGAGCGAACTGCTAACCCTCAGCCCAACAAACTTAAAACTCTGTTTTATGGCGAAGAGAACTCGCCATTCCACCATCTCCCATTAGCTCCTTCCGAAAAAGTACCCCACGCGGCATCACGGGGAGGTGGGATTAGGACTTGGTAAAAGAGCTGTTAGGCGTTCGTCTGCTTTTACTCTTCTCTGGTTTTGATAGAAGTGACAAATCGGGTGCGCACCACCCAGATGTAATTCAATTTAAAATGGGTTTACTAAAACGAACGCGATAACGTAGGACCAAGTCAAAATTCATTTGGACTGTCACCGTGGTGAGCTGGAGCTTCAACGGTAATGCAGAAGCTGATGCCCGGCATTCATGGGTCCAGAACTGGCCATTGCAACACCCACCAACTTGCTGAAGAGGGCCCGTGTCAATAGAGTTGGGCCGGACTTGCACGAGGCAGTACATTTGTCCCTTACACGGTGGTAAATTGTACTGAGTCCTCAATTTTTTGAAATGCCCTGTTCAAAAATAGTGCTGCACACGAGACGAGACTTGTCTCGAAATCGTCTCGTCTCGTTTCGATTTTCGAGACGAGACCTCCAGATTATAAATCGATACGAGACCGAGACTACCATTCGAGATCTCGCGAGACATCTCGAGGTCTCGAAATCAAATCGTTATTTTGAAATCGTATCGACACCAACTATTTCAGTATATTCACGCTGCGCTCTTTGACGGGCACAGCATTCGGCACCAATACATGACTTGAGCAGGCTGCGGAGACAAGGCGAAGAGTACGCATTCCATAAGCATTTAAATGCAGAGTCCATTCCAAAACAGAGGAGGTATTTTACTGTCATTTCATTTCAACGCATTTAAAATGAAATGCGTTGATATGAAATGAAATGACTGTAAAATACCTCTTCTGTTTTGGAACGGACTCTACGTAAATGAAACTCCACATTGATACCCTCTACCGCGCCCTGGTGCCACTGCAAAAGGCAGATTTACGTGTCTACGTCTGGGAATTGACTAGCATGGAAATATAAGGAATATTTGTATACAATTTCATTAATATGGCACATATTGATATTTCTCGAAATACATAAGACTGAGCAATTTGTATTATTGAAAGTGAAATTCGAGACTTTTCGAGACGAGACGAGACTTCGAGACGAGATGAGATCGAGACGAGACCTGCAAATTCCCATTTTTTCGAGACCGAGACGAGGCTGGGACAAATCTTATCTCGTCTCGTGTTCAACACTATTCAAAAAAAATGTCGTTCTGGTATATGAGCGTGTATCGAAATAAATAAGGCGAGGTGTGATTGTAAATACATAGTGGAGAGACATTTCTTACTTCTTTTGCGATGAAATTAACTTGAAATTAGACGAGGTGAGATTGTAAAATATAAATATACGTTGTGCAAGCATAGCTTTCTTACCTGTGAGCATAATAGAATTAAACTCGAAAAAAGCGCTTCATTCGTATTTATTTTCTTTTTTTTTTAGTTTGCTTGTTTTTGTCATTTTGGCATTACAATAGCACCTCGTCTCATTTGAAGTATGATATTGTACTGGCTCAAAAGAAAAAAAGGCACTTCCTCACACTACTTGTCGATCAGACTTTGATGAAACATACCGAACGGTGGAGGCCCGCGCCTGGCTAACTCGAGGCGTTTCCTTCCTGTGCCGTATCTTAACGCAGCCAACGAATTATTGCTGCGCAGTAGAAATGATGTCAGGCTTGATTGCCGGTCACTGTGCCCTAAATTACTACTTATTAACAATAGGAAGGACCTCATTTGCAGGCTTTCCTTTGAGGAGGATGAGTGGTCCCTTCATGTTCTTTGTGAGTGTCCCACGATTGCGAGGAGCAGGGTCTTGTTTGACGAATCCCCGAACATCCAAGTCTAAGCGACAAGACACTAGGCAGACTACTTTATGATGAAGCCTTGTATTCTGACGAGAGCTAAACATATAAGTCATCAAAAAACGAAGTTTACTAGTATCGATTCTAAATAAATAAAACCACTCAGACACCATTCTTTAATTCTCTTGAACATTTCGCAATCTTGAATGTGAAAAATGCTTTTTTTAGAAAATACCGAATCTCCCACACAACCTCCTTCCGGCAGTAATCGAAGCTGAATAAGCCGACAAACTTAGAGTAGCAATCATAAGGACGATAAATCAAGGAACATTATCTCTTTTGCTTGAATGATTTCCGCATACATGTGGCAGTAATATGTCCTTGTGCCCTTCCTTAGCTTCCTAGCTCTGAATCATACTGCCATGTCTGGCAGCCGCAAAACAAAAGATTGGACCTGGTCTTGACATCAGCACACCTACATCAGCCACAATCATGGCCGCCCCACCTTCGCATCCTTTTGATTTTAATTCCGGAAATAAATTCGCATTTTTCAAAAACAGGAAAAAAATGTAAACAAATCTGAAATCCCAGCCTCTGCAGAATGCGCCTCCGTGTAGATGGCGCTGTTCATACGTGAGAAAATAATTTTCCTTTAATTAAAATCGATAAATTCCTTAAACTCCTGCCGAATATCCTTTGGCAAAAAGGGTGACGAAGTGAAGGCAAATTTATTGCGTTGCCGTCTCTTTGCCTGCAAATATTTTAGCAATTTAGATTGGACGACACGATGAATACTTACAGGCTGGAAGGACTCCTGGAGAGGGGCAGATGGAACAGCATGGCGGAGCGCTATTGACGTTAGTTTTGTTTTGGTATTGGGATTTGGTTTTGCCTCTCCCACCGAGGACAATTGCGGAGATAGAGCAAGGTTTAGAGTGGAGTGGTATGGAGTTGAGTAGAGCATAAAGGACGACGATGCCAGTGCTAATCTCCTGCATGTGGTGATAAGTGGAATTAATCAAATCAAAGGAACCAAATATTCACACCATTTAGCAAGAATTCAATCCGTCGTGGTATTTCGCATCGGTTTAAGGGAGACTGCATTGTTCTTGAAGGTGTTTTCGGTGTCGTGCATATAAGTTGCAGTGTAGGGAATGGCACTAGGTTTATCTTAGTATGTGGGGGGATAAGGATACGTTATGACTGTGATACTGGGGCAAGGGCGGATAAATGAAATATAAGCAAGGAGATATATCCTACGAGCAAGGGCTAAAAGATATATTGCAGAAATAACAGTTATAAATGAGGTGAACTAGAATTGTGTCGATTGCCAAAGGGGGGAAAATTCAAGCCTAAAATACACTAAACTGGTTTAAAAAGTTTAAGTTTAACAAACTTAAAGAAACATTTTTCAAGGGTGTTCTAAAAATTAAGATGTACGAAAACACCGAATTGAAATTATGAATAAACACAGACCAAACCTTAGAAAACAGAAAATTATCTTAAACTGAATGAGTGATTTAATTTTTTTCATTATTTAAAAATGTTGTCGGACATTTACATTTGTTTGAGTCATCACGTATTTTATCATTTTTTTATTTTTTTATTATCATTATGTGGGTAAGTGTGAACACCGCGGCCAAAATTAGGTTTATTGTGTACATACCCCACTAATGGTAAACCGGATTTGAGCAGGGCTCCGACGCTTTCTGATAAACGCTCTTCTTCCAGATCAGAGCAGGATATTCACAGAGGACTCTCTTCGCCTTCCATGTAGAGCCGCCTTTTGCCTCCTGGGGCAATCCTAGGTTGTGGAGGTGATACCGCAGCCCTCTATGGTCAGTCAGATATCCAATCAACAGCCTAAGGTTCGTCCTATTAAGGGGCTATACCAGTGTTAGGGCTTAAAATTTAGGTGATTTTCGGGAATTTGTTTAAAGAAAACTACTTAACTAAATGTTTTGGAAAATTAAGAATGTACTTAGGTATACTTGACCAATATTACATAATTTTTTCGTTGAAAAATATAGAGATGCAAGCGACTTATGCGCTGTCTTCGGAAGCGCAAAAAATAAAAGTTCCCCCACTGCTGCCACGATTCCTGTCGATTGAGTAACGGGAATAAAAAAAATAAAAAAGGCGTTAAACTAGAAGGTATTTCCTATACAGTGAACTAGGATTTTTGAAAATAATCGAAATCTAACAAAATGGCGTAGTTATGAATAAATATTCTTTTTTTTTGCCTATAAAATGGTCAAGGAAAACACGTTTAAAGATTAAACAATCGCTTTTTGCAAGGTAAAATTAAATTACGGTTGCTCTTTCGAAGACTGCCATTCGAAAAGAATTATAGATACGGAATTGAAATTTTTACAGGATTTTCTTGAAAGTATAAACTGTCGAATAAGCAAAACAAAAAAAAAACAATTTTTTCAAAGTATCACACTGGTATAGCCCGTTAAAGTTATAACGCCCCTTAAAGCCAAGGATCTTATTAGTTCTTTAGCCTGTCTAAAGGTGCGTGTACACTCGCAAGAAATATTGCGCAAGTATTGCAGAAAATAGTTGCATCTATGTTTACACTACAATAAAAGTTGCGCAAGAAAGTTTGCTGCAAACGGTTTTCAAATCTAGTGCAACATTACTTGCCGCAATTTCTTGCAGTACTGTTCACACATGTACAAGTAATCTTTCGCAATTTCATTTAGTCACTTCATTTTCGCGTTTGTGATTAGGTTGAAAAGTTGAACCGAGGTTGAGTTGAAATTTCGACCATGGTATATGATGTCGAGTTGAGTTCACTTTGGGTTGAAATAGAGTTGAACTGACATCAAAACACAACCTGAAATTTTTGTGTGAAATTCTCATTTATAGATACGACAGCCTCTTTTTGTTAATTCTTTTTCTATATTTTTAAATATTTCTGACTTCCTATAGAGTTTCCATCATAATGATGTAGGAAATTTTGTTCCTGCACTATTTCTAGCAAAGTTTTTGTTTCCTGGTGTTCCCAAACATTTCTCTTAGCCATTGTCATAAATTTCCACTGTTATTCTTTAGTTTATATAAAAAACAAACGCGCTACGAAAACACCGAACACAAAACTAAAGCCGAAGGCAGACTCGCGGATGATAAACAAACAAAACAAATGCTACTTCAACCCAATTACAACTCAACCCGCGTATATGAGGCGAATTTTCAACTCAGAGCTGAGTTCAGTTGACCAAGTTTCAACTCGACCCTCGTTTATGGCTGGGTTGAAGCTGGGTTAAACGGGGTATATGTTAAAAATGTCTTGCAAACAAATAAAGCGTGCTGCTGCTATAGTTGTGGTTACTTTATTAAAGAAAAAAATTAAAATTATTCACGCAAGCGAAGAGAATGGATCAGAAACTGGATTAGTCGCCACGCCGGCAAAAGTTAGGATTCCACCAACTTTTATTCAAAGAGTTGAAAAGTGAAGATCGTTATTCTTCAAATAAATTAATGAGGATGTCTCAAGAGAATTTCGATTATCTATTAAATTGTGTATCACCTTTAATCGCGAAAAAGGTCACGAAAATGAGAGCAGCTATTTCAGCAAGTGAAAGACTATATTAACTCTGAGGATCCTCCAGACTACACCCTTAACCTATCCTATCCTTTTTATATTTTTCCTTCAGATCAAGCTTACTACTAATACTAAACATTGCACCATGACTTGAACGACATGACGGACTAGTGGTACAAAGCCACCTTCTTTCTTCTTCCATTCCTCATTCCTTCTGTAATAGCCTTCCGCTAGCACTGCCCCGCTCCATCAGCGCATGTCATCGGTTGGTTGATGGGATTCAACTCGTTTCAGGAGGCAATCCACTCCAGCGAATTGTTTCTCGTTGCACCGATGGCATGCGCCGAAGTCGCGATAGAAATGGTTGCGATTAGGTGGTTGTGGCAGTTCCTTCCTTAACCTCTCTCTTTCCCTTCACTATCTATCGACTAGAGCTTGCTGTTCAACATTGCACTCTATACGAAAAAAATAGATTGTCGACAGTACAAAGGGCTTTCCCTGAGCTCTAGTCTACCACATAAAAAAAGCGTGATCCCTGAGCTTGATCATGCAACATAAAAAAAAGCTTTCTTGCTATAGGTACATAATAATAAAAGCAGAATTTATAAATCTTACTTGTTTTATTTTAAAAATATAAAAAAATAAAATAAGGTTACTCGTACCACTCGTTGAGCTATGTGTTCCGAATCCCTCCAAGCACAATTGCTTTTTTCCTTCCATCTTGCGCAAGACCGAAATAGTTTTCAAACTGGTTGGAAGCCTGCAATACTATTGCGCAATTCGGAATTCTCTTGTCCACACTGGCAACAAAACCCTCTCGCAAGAACTTTCTGCAATGCTGCAGGAGTATTGCGCAAACAGCTTGCAAGTATGTTTACACTGGCAATTTCAATTGCCGAAATCAACTTGCGCAATATTTCTTGCAAGTGTACACGCACCTTAAGACCTGGGACTGATTCCCAATAGGCTAGGTTCAGTACCTTAACATAGTCCTCTGACAGTCTTGGACTACCAGACTGTAGCGGCATAAGTGACAACAGGTTTAACGATCGTGTACATCCAGTACATCATTCGTGCTGTAAGCCCCCATTTCTTACCTGAAAGCCTTTTATAGGCCCACATAGCTCGTGGCTTTACTGATGGCGTAGTGCAGTTCAGGGTTCCAGTTCACTTTCTTGTCTAGCGTTAGTCCTAGATATTTGACTGAGTATTCAACTGACGTACTCTCCAATTTGTAACGTTTGGAAAAAGGGACCAAGACGGCCTTATTCGGGTTGATTGATTGACCTCCGTGCTGCACCATTGTTAAACTCCTCGAAGTGCTGTTCTCATGACCTCTGTAATGGTCAAGTCAAACTTTCCCGACACAATGATGGCAAGATCACCTGCATAGCCGATGGCAACGAAACCAGATTCATCCAGTTTTGTCAAAAGCTTATCCAAAAACAGTGACTCGAGTAACGGGGACAGATCCTCATTTTGAGAGCAGCCCTTGGTAGCCTTGACACTAATGGTGGAGACAGGTAGGAGAAATGTCACGCCTTACAAGCATCTAATTTATCAACACAGTTTCCTTAGCGAGGAGGGCTCTCTCGATTTTGCTGGCTAGGTGGTGTAAACCCACCTGTGTTGATTTACCCTTTCAGTGAGCGAACTGAGAGCTATGTGGAGGAGTCCAGCGTTTTCAAAAGTTAAGCCGATAGGGCTATACGATTTAGGCAGCTGGCCTCTTTAGGCCTCTTGTCCTGTTTAGGGGTAAAAACCACCACGATTCTCCTTCAAATGGTTGGAATATATCCCCAATTGAACGTGGTTCTAAAGAGACAGACCAGGTTGTCGAAAATCATATCGAAACGCTTCCGAATGAGTGCTATCTCGATTTGTAGGCTTGAAAAGAGGCCACTCCCCAATTAACCTTGCCGCGGTCGAAGATGTTCCCAGAGAGGCATATCGGTCTGGAATATTTTTACATTTGAAAAACGCGAATGTACCAAATGTTTTTTTTTATTTCCCAATGAAATATTACACCTGTCCTATAACAATAAGTTTAGCGTCAGAAAGACAGAGAAAAAAATCACTAAAACTGCAAAAAAAATTGTATGTTAATGAAATTTGGAATGGTGGGAGTTTAGCAATTTAGTCCATTCAAAACGCGCCTTAGGGTGTTCCAACATAACACCGTTAAGAAAATCGAACCCTACAAGGATTTTGGGTCGCTGATCACGAATATCTTAATTTTTTTATTTTCAGTCGATTAGGGGTAATAAATGTTGAAAAAAGTGCATTTTATTGGATCATTTTACATTATTATTGAAATTATCGCGAAAACCCCAAAAAAGGGGTGTTATTTGCATTTTTAAGGGTGACGCCCATATTTTAGGACCGCGGGACCCCGATTTTCATGATCAGCGACCCAAAATCCTTTTAGGGTTCGATTTTCTTAACGTTGTTATGTTGGAACACCCCCCCGACGTTTTGAATGGACAAATAGGAGAAAAGGTAAACGTTGAGTTCCGGGCCGTACTCTGTGAAAATCAAGAGAAAATTCGATTGAGCGGATTTTCCGACGAAGTTGATAGGATAGAACCTTGATTTTGACGGTTTTAGACAGGTGGGAATATTCTGCGTACACTGATACCTTATTCATGCAAATAGGTCATAGGGTTACAAAAATACAGGGTGATATGTAAAACTCTACCAATAAAACTTCAAAACGCCCTAGCGGTTAAACCGTTACGATTTCCCCGTCTATCGTCTATCCATAACCTATCCACAGCCGGCCGCTTTGACCCTCCTCATGGGACACCCTGTATGAAAGGCCAAGCTTAGGAACCACTCTTTCGCCATTACGCTAATTTTTCAATTGTACCATGACTAGAGATAAGCTTAGTTCGAAAGGTAAATAGAAGTAGGCTGGTTCCACAGTCGAGTTGTTATATATATGAGCTCTAGTCTAGACTGTAGTATACATGAAAAGTAAAGCCGATGCGGGAGTTGCCTTATTTATTTCGATGGAACATAAATTTAAAAAAATATAATAAATAAAATAGGATGAATTGCGTCCGTTCAAGTTAGAGTGTGTATATACAAGTAATTTAAATAGGTATCTAGAGTCTACTTCTACCTGTGCTTCAATCTGATATTACAATTTGTTCGTTTATGTCTTTTTGAGCTTCACAATAGATGGCATTTGACATAATTTTATAATAATTAATATTCCAATGTTAGAAAATTTTGTAAAATACTCGTAGGAATCGCACAGCGAAGTAAAGCCTGTATCATGTACAGGCGGATCTGTTAATCTATTGATGTTTGAAAAATGTTAAATATTCCCAGTTCATTCGCTATTAGTGGTTGTTAACTTCTTCTATTTTTTTTGTTCCATATATATTCCATAAAACATAAAAACTAAACGCATTCTAAAGTCCTCTACGGAATTCATCCCATTCTTAGCAGTTTGAATTAACATACAGCAATTATATTTCTGATGCAGTTTTAATTTTAAGTATCTCACTAATTGCTTCTTTCTACTAGCTTAACCTTAATAACAATGAAACTAAACTGATGAGATACTAAAGGACGCTGCACAATAACATTAAATTGACGAATGACAATCCCCTACATTTATAAATGATTTCCTCTTCATATCTGAAATCTCACAACAAATATGTGTTTCTCCTCACTACAAAGTACCAAATACTTGAAAACCTCGCATCTTAAATTTTCTGTTCCTCATACGCAAAATCGTTCTCAAATCTACTAAAAATACACAAGCAAACATCTGAATGGCTCATTTAAAGGGTCATGAATTTACATCATTTTACCGTGAAGACATTTAACATTTTGTCCTCTTCCAAGACCCGCTTTAAAAACACTTAAAAGAAAAGGACGATGGCAATATTAACACTAGGGAAGCAACACTCTTAGTATATATGTCTTTTTGCTAAAAACTGAACTTCTGAAGAAAATCCCGAAATGCGACTGGAAAGAATTAATGAGCTCCTCCCTATCATGTTGTATTCATTTGGTTTTCTGTAGTCAGAAAATGTCACTTTAAGAAAAAGGCAAAAATATGACAACAATCAGTCAAAAGTCTTGTGGCGACGATCATATGTGATGATCGAGGTTTTTTGTTTGGATTTCTTCGTAATTTTCCTTTTTTTTTGTTTGATAAGATCTTTACCGAAAAAATTTTCGCTGTTTCTAGTTTACGACTTCTGTTAGACATGATCACATGTCACTCAATTCGGGCGCCAGTTTTAAAAATTGGATTAAGTTATAATTTCGTAATTAATCTTTTTACTATTTTCCTTTTTAAATAATGATCATTTTTTTCAAAGAAACTAACAAAATCTTCTTTTTCTCTTCCAGGTTACCATAAATACTCGTCGGATTAATTGCGTTAGGATCAAGTGATATATTCCAAATAATTAAAAAAAAGGATAAAATAAAAGTGCATTTCGAAAAGATCGATCTTTAAATATAGAGAAATAATAAAAAATCAATCAAAATTTTTAAGTTCAGTTAAAAAAGAGAGAAATTTCCTTCCACAGGTGATAATCGAATCCAAAATAACGAGGTTTCGATCACTGCATTCTCGTTTATACCTCACAATATACGTACTTAAGGTCAAGTGTTCAAATTAAGCAACTGAAACTATAGCGTACTACAGTATACGTCTAGTGATACAAACACACTCATACGCTGGTACTAAGCATAATTTGACTTAGTATTTATTAACACCCTATACAGATCTGCCCTGTATAGAAGCTCCGCAATAACCGTAAAGTAGTCAAAACAGAGAAAACAAATTAAAAAAAACAAAAACTGCAAAAATGACAATGAGTACAAATAACTGCGAAAGTATGACATCATACTTCACAAACTCCTACATGGGTGCAGAGATGCACGGCCACTACCCGGGCAACGGGGTGACCGATCTCGAAGGAAGCCAACAAATGCACCATTATAGCCAGAACCCAAACCACCAGGGAAATATGCCCTATCCGAGATTTCCACCATACGATCGAATGGGATATTACAATCAGGGCTTGGAGCATCAAGGATATACAAGAGCCGACAGCCCTTCAAGTCAGGTGAGCGCGGGAATGACACAGCCACAGCCAAACGGTGCGCAAATTGGACCACAGACCCAGCAACAGCAGCAACAACAGCCAGTGGTCTATGCCAGCTGTAAGCTGCAGGCAGCAGTTGGAGGCATCGGTATGGGGGCTGAGGGTGGTTCGCCGCCGCTGGAGCAAATGGGTGGACATCATATGAACTCGCAAATGACAATACCTCATCACATGGCACACCCACAGGGACAGGTATTTTTGAATTTATTTAAATTTGTTGTCAAGTTTTAGGCTGATTGTGTTTTTGTTAGCAGCAGGTCCATCAAAATCCCCACCAGATGGGGATGTATGCACAGACAGGTGGCGGTCCGCCGGTCGGAGCACCACCCCAAGCCATGATGCACCAGCAGCCACCTCAAATGCATCAGGGACAGCAGCAACCACCTACGAACAACCAAAATACTCAGTCATCCATGCCCTCACCTTTGTACCCCTGGATGAGGAGTCAGTTCGGTGAGTGAATTCCTTTTTACATTTTCTCTTATTGGATTTCGCTTGTTTCTCCCTCGGGTCTTCAAAGTGGATTCTTATTGGAATTTGGATTTAGGGAATTTTTCTGATATTTGGATAAATTCCCTTTGGATGTTCTTAGAGCAGTGGCGTAGTTATTCATTTATTTGGTGTTATTTCAAAACTTAAACAATTTTTTTAAAATTAATTAATTGTTTCTAAGCCTGATGAACTGCAACCTTTAGTGGACATATTTATTAACATTTCTTAGGATATGCATAAAAAAATACAGTTAAAATAGCTTCTTGTAGAATTCCGGTTAGTAAAGTAAGGAATAGTATTTAGTATTTCTGAAAATAAACAAACTAGGGCGCCTCAAAGCATAGAAGATTCCGCAGACTATCTCTTTCGCTAATTTGTTGATTCATTCATTGCATACTGCTTCTATAGTCATCGCTTGTATTGAAAAGCTTAAATAAATCAATTTTAGCTAGAAATAGTATAAACTATCAACAATATTTAATATGATCAAATATTCTTCTAGATATTTTTGAAGTTAATGAAAATAAGAACAAACTGTCAAATATTATAAGGATGTGTTGTGTAGTGTATAAAACCCAACCAGGTAAAAATTTTGTAGTAGGGGGAAAATATTCTGTGGATCGTTGTCATCTAATGTTTTAACAACTTGCTGGTTGGCCGTTATTATAAATCATGCCCCTCGCGCAGACCACAGTGTCATTTAAGCCGTCGGAGTAGGCGCACGTCCCTGTGAGCAAAAATCTTCCGCGGCTAAACTTTGACGGGCGTCGAAATTTGGTAAATAATTTCTATTGAATTATTTTATTACTGATTGTGGTTTCAGCCGATTTTTTGTTTCTTTGCATGCATTAGAATTTAAATTACACTATTTATTACGTTGTATTGTTGAATAGGTTTTATTTACTTCGTAAATAAAAAGGGCAAGTATCCGTATCAAAAAGGATAGTCGCCCTATTTACTTTTGCGGATAGTCGCTCTAGGGGCTACTATCCCCAACTAGCAAAGTTATAGAGCATAAAATTTCCTACAAATTTTGTCTTTACTGTTTTTTCGAATTCCGCATAGTTTTGCACCTTTTTTCAGATTCTGTTGATAAATCAAAGTGTCCAAAGAAAACCCGTTGAAAAACTGCAACTATTGATCTCATTTAATTTTTCATACAAATGCAGAATTTTAGCTTAAAATCTAAATCTATAGCGGCAAAACTATGCGGAATTCAAAAAAACAGCGAAGGCAAAAGTTGTAGGAAATTTTATGCTCTACAACTTGGCTCTTTTGATATTTTCATCAAAAGGCATAGTTTCTCCTCAAAATAGAGAAAAAGGCGGAAAATGCCGAAGAAGCCTATTAAATAAAGCCTTGACATATTTCGTTAGGCAAGCCATCACCGTTACTTTTGTTGTTAGCATATTTTTTATCATACAAAAAAGATTTCATTCGGTTACTCGATCGGTGAAGGTCGTTCTACTACGGATCCTGTACTATATCTTTAAGATAAATAATAATGTTTTACTAATAATAACTTACCTAACTTAAACTATGGATGCTATTTTTGTTGACTTTTTATATTTTAAAGCATTAAAAAGTAATACTATTTTATAATATTGATTAATATTTTAATAAAGGATTTCAAAATGAATTTCTTAAATTGATATAAATTTATTTCTATCTAAAAAAAATCATAGTGAGGCGTCTATCCCCGCACGAAGCAAGTATCCCCCGAAGCATTTTTAACTTTAGGCTACTATCCGCTACAGTAGGCAACTATCCCTTTTTTGAGCCGTCTAATAAAACAGGATTTACTCAAAAACAATATTAATTATATTTACAAAAATAGGCTACTATAAAAGATCAAAGACCTATGTTTTGATATGCATGTTGCATTATTGTTAGTAAGTACATATCTTTTAATAATAGGGCTTTTTTGAAAAGTGGGGCAACTATCCGGCTTTTACCCTAGGTACAAATAGAGAGAAAAGATCCTCGAAGCAGGAATGCTATTGGACTGCATTTCCGCGGAAAACTTAGAATTTAAATCACATTCCGTGAACATACAAAATAGGCTATCCTGGGTTTTATTTGAGATTCCACAGGATGAACGATCAGCTTGGTACCCTAGCCACTTTTTTTTGCTTGCCCATGGTGTTTTGAAGACATGTCGGCCTGTAGGCTGACGGGTCCGCTGGGGGTTTTCCGGCTTCGGAATGAACACAAGCTTTTAACGCTCAGGGAACAGTCCACCTGATGCCACACTGGCTGTTACCCTAGCTACTGTCCTTCAGCAAAGGTATAAGCAATGCTAACATGAATGAAATCTTAAGAAGGGTCTACGCTCCACTACAAATCTCAGCTTTTGGAAGTGTGTTATTTTTAAACGCTTACAGTGTATTATTGTGACGTCACCCACACTTTAAAGTGTGTAAAAAGTGACTACAGTTTTAATCAAATGGGTAACGTCACAATAGCACACTTTAAGCGTGTTAAAATAATATAGCTTGATATTCTTTGATATCAGTATTAAAGTTTCCAGTCGCAGGCTGCAGTTATCCTTAACTTTTTGCTTTATCTTTATAACATATTTTTCGTAAGACATCCTGCGTATAATTGATCATGTTGTTCATAACTTTTGAATCGGTCCCTTCGAGATTACATATCTGTCAGCCTTTTAACTTAGGATATCAATGTGATGTTATGAATTTTGGAGTGTAAGACATTTTATTAAGTTAGGGTTGGATGATCAATACTCTTCTAGCTTCTTGTACTGGATGAATAAATTACGTTTTAGTATCGTTTTTATTTTTCTTCTACACAGTGATCTGTAAGCCGAAAGTGACCTCCGAATATGTGATAACCAAATTAAACATTTTACGATTCTATTTAATATACATTTTTTTTTAATATGAAATCCTAAATTAAAAATACATTAAAGGTACCATGTGTGAATACATTCATATATTCTGGATCAAATGTTGCAAACTACTATAACATACTGATATCGGTAAAAGGAAAGTCCATGTGTTTTTATTATAAAGCAAAGAATTCAAGTTTAATCATGGGATGTCTTTCTATTGCCATAAAGCTTCAAGACTTCATTTTATTCATTATTTTTTAGTTCAGTAGTTTATTCTATAGTCCTACTTTGGAGTACTTATTACTTTCAATATATCATTGTATATATAGCCATTAAGGAAAAGCGTAGAAAGTTTATAGCGTATTTTTGTTTTTATTTTAACATACAACAATCGTCTTATCTACATATATAGATATGCCAAACGAAATACTTTCAATGAAAGTAAAATATTTAAACAAATGAATTTACGGAAAAATAAATCAAAGCACAAATTTCTTGGTCATTTTAAAATTCCTTTCTTCGTTCAGCAACAGTATAATTAATTTTTTCATATCTGGGCCAAGGTTTATTTCGTTAAGCATGCCACAGTAAAAAATTACTTTTTGTATTATGAGGGCAAGAACAAACTTAAAAAAATGCACAAAATCCACCAGAAAGTATAATCTGTGAACCACGAAATCTCTACAATTTTCTCCATGACTATTCACAATTTTACTGATCTGACCACGAAATTACCAACCAATTAGCATAATGCATTTTATCCACCCAGAGCCATTTCGAGGATAATACAATCGTACCCAGCCCTATTTATATGCTTGCCAACAAAAATAACAAAGGAGTTGAAAAGCTCTACCGGAAAACCACGTTTCATCGATATAATCCTTTGACAGTATTCGTGTGCCTTCTCGCCGAATATGCTATGCACCAACACAACAGTGTGACGAGACAGCGAGTTTTAACAAGGCTATACAAAGTTATAAATTCGAACAAATTTCTGTATCTCTACATGCAGAATATCCTTGTGGAGCAGAGTGGAGTAGATTGTGGACGCCTTTCGTTTTCTACATTCTACATTCAGCATTGAAACGTATATGAAAATGTGTGCTTTTTTTTTCTATTTTTTTATATCGTTACAAACCAAGTGGTGGGCTATAAATTTTAGCGACGTTCAACAATGTTCGGCAACAAGTGGCTCGTTCTGCAGACATCTTGATGTACTAAAGAGCTTTTTCGGTTTTAGATAACTACCGAAACCCGAGTTCATGGTCGATACCAACATGCTCTTAAGTGGATATTCTCGGGTTTTTTATATATTTTTTTCTTGATTTTTATCTTTTTTTATTATGTTCTTAATGATATAAAGGATGGTTTTGATGAAGGGCGATAAGGAGAGAAGTTGGAAGTTTTCTTTCTTACAAGGGTTTTAATTGCTGCACAAGAGAAAGTGGCAAAAGATAAGGTTCCCGGTCTTCAAGATATACAAGATGGGGATGAGGTTGTAAATTAAGATGTTCCCGGGTTGTCTCCGAAAGTAGCCTTCTAAAGGCCACCTACGGCTTGTGTAAGGATACAAACTAGAAATTAAAATTCAATTTCCATTATTCTAAGTCCTTTCATTTCCTGCTGGATATTTATGGGTGCAGTAAAAATGCAAGTAAAAGTAAGAAAGAAAAAAAAGCGAAAACAATCCTTATGCAAGACACTTCACCCCCAAACAGAAGGTGGTGGTCGCATTTTGTTTGTTTTTATACAAAAATTTCTAGAAGGGCAAAAATGCAAATTTCACTCTCGTTCCTCCGTAAGGGCATTTCTTGCATCCTTGAAAAATAGCTGCCGGCAACTATGAAAGGTGAAATTTTCTCCGCATGCACAATGGCAATGCTCTTCATGGCAGTCGGTATGGATAGAGGCGTAAAATATGTTACAATTATTTTCTTAGAATTTTCTTGCTTGGGGAATTGAATCATCTGAGAAAAATTAGGCTAAAGGATACTGGGTTATTTTTTGTTCCGGTAATTCCTTAAAGACAAAGAAATCCGACCCTTTATCTGACGTTGCCCATCAGTGTCAGGTAAGGGCATTACGCAAAATGTCGAAAAACTCAGTATGTGGGAAAGGTAGATATGTTCCGGTAATAAATCTAAGTCATTTCGATTTTGCTAGTATTTTGGGACTACCTGAAAAGTGAAGTTGAAAGTTGTGGATTTAAGTTAAATTAAGACATGATGGTAGTTTAGTGATGAACTTTAGGTGAAAATGCTTGATTTGTTTCCGTTTATTTCTGTTTTAGTTTTATTTTAAAAATTGTTTTTTATGATTTAAATTTTACAATTTGTGTTGCTTTTTCACTTTACTTGCTTTATTTTGTGGCAAGGAATATGTATAGCGTTATATATGTATATTTTTTTTATGTGAGAGTTTAAGTTTAGGTGTAACTCTTTGTACTACTAGTCTGTCATGCCATTCACGTCATGGGCAATGTCTAGGGCTGCATTCGAAAATACAGCCAGCTGCGCAGAATTGGCAGTATAGCAGTTTCGGCTGCAGGATATATATGCCCGGGTACAGCGGTTTTGATTTTTTGAATGATGTGCTGCCAATTCTGCGCAGCTGGCTGAATTTTCGAATGCAGCCTAGTAGTAAGTTTAGCTCGAAACAGGAAAAGGATATGATATAATGTTTCGTAAAGAAATACATACATACATCTTACATATATGCTAGATTGTTACTTTATTACAATAATTACAATTGTCATAAAATTAAAATAATTTTTTATGAAAAATATTTTGAATTTTGGGTCGTGTTCATTAAATGAGTTTTCAAAATTTTTTAATTTAAAAAGCGATAAATTTTTCGTTTTGTGTTGGGTGACAAGTTTGTAACGAAGAACCATTTTTTGTGTTTTGTCCAATTAAAGCAGTGCAAAAATATTTTCTGTTAATGCCATTTAGTTTTGATATAAATTTAAAATTTTAAGTATTTCGTCAACAGCTAAAGTAAAAAGAACATTAATTCTAGTGGTTGAGGGTACGATTTCCATCGAGACATGCAGTAATAACTATCTATTATTCCTTCATAGCGAGGAAACCAGATTTCACTTGATCTCACTGATGACAAGTAGCATTAGCACTTAGTGGCCAAATATGTAAGCCAAACTGCGGGATAAAATTTTTCATTATTTTTCTCTCGACTTTCTTTCATATAAGTTTTCTGTCTGAATGATGGGAATGCTTTCTGTCTATGATAGGACTATAATATTCTCGGGTGTTGTATTTTATCTAGAATAGAATCTATCGATGCTCATATGCTATTCTCCTGGATTATTCTCGACAGTAAAAATTTTTAAAAATCTAGTAAAATTGTCTAGCTTCCTTAAAAAAGTATACATCGCGATCCTTTCAATTGTTGTGCTATTACAATAGTAGAGTAACTGAAATTGGCCGATGGGTTTTATAAGAAAATTGTCTTCTGTATGTCCCCTCAAAAAGGATGTAGAAGAGCATTGATTTGCATACGTGCAAGCCAATCATGCTGAAGTGAAACTTGTATAAATGTTTACGTCTATAATTTAGGGAGAGTTGGTAGACTGGATTGTGAATTTTCGACCACACATCACTTTCACTTGGCTATACATATATTAAATCAAAATCACAAGCTTGAAAGCGATGCGCATGTGAGTAGTGTACAATCGGACAAACGTCACCTCTGTCGCCTTAGATACTGGTATAGGTACAGCCAATTACATTACTTTCATTACTTTTAAATGAATAATCTAATAAAGTCGGTAAACTTGCCTTACTTACAGTCTCTCGAGATTTTTAAATGGATAAAAAAACTTAAGCATATGAAACGTCAAAAAAATCTCTCTCTGCCATAATTTTTAAACTTTAATTTATTCCCTGTGGTATGAAAGCAAATATTTCTATTAAAATCTCGTAAAAGTCGTTCTCGTCTCGTAAATCTCATTAGTTAGTTGGATCACAGTTAAATCACAGAGTCAATGACATTTGTAGCATAGTAGTATAAAGGGATCCACATAGCACACGTCCTCCGTTCCCCATGTTCTGTGTTCCGCTTCCTGTCAAAGTTGATAACAATGTTTTAGTACTGTTTGACCAGATAAACAAAAAAAGAGCGGAACGATAAAAACACGGAAACGGAGAAGATAAACAAATTTCACGACATTTTTTTTTTATAAAAAAAGCAAATATTAAACTTAAAATCGCAAAAGCACTCACTTTAAAAGAAAAGCAAGAATATCATGGAAACGGACGCTTTGCTTTGTTGGTAACATAAAAATAAATATCGGAACACGGAAAGACGGAGAGACAGACAGAACACGGAAGAGGTATGGTATGTGGCCCAGGCTTAACGTCTTAACTACACAACTTTAGAAATCGTGATTTCGATTCCTGTCGACAGACATTGTTTTTGTCCTTTCTATTTTTGGTTTTCTAATCTTTGCGAATGATTCACTTTTCTCAGAAGCCCTCTTACTTTTTCTGTCAGCAATTGTAACGTTGCGAGAACATTGCCACGTAACAAACCAGCAAGTGTCGTGTTAGTATTTAGTTAGGTTAGAAACAAGCAAGGCACCTTTGATTCGTCTTTTTCTATTTTCCTTTCGCTGTAGCTTTGCTGCTAGGCAAAGTACTCGATTAGCTGTACAAAACTTGGAAAGTGGAAGAAGATTGAGAGGGGTTCCCAAATTAAATTTCTCACTTTAACTTGTAAACATTATTTTTCATTCTTAGGTTTGTGAGACATTGGGTCGCCTTTTGGACCTATTTAACTCTTTAACAGCCCTTACCAACTATCTTAAAATTGTAGTCCAAGGCGCTTAAGCAGGTTCAGCAGTTTGATTAGGGTTTTGTCACTCCTGTCTGTTCTAGCTAAGTCACAATAAATATTAAGGGTCAGAGACCGAGTACATGAGCGGCAGACTCATCTTCTTCTGCCTTTCAGATACTCGTGATGCTTTAAGATGCAGAATCTGGCAATCAAGCCAAAAAGTGTCCTGATATCCTTCCCAATAAGCACCAGCAGCGTTGCTAAATGGTATAAATAAATAATTTTCTCCGAATAATTATCGATAAACCGAATGTTGCCGTGTGTGAACGTATATTGCCAATGGTCCAATGATAAATTTTTGAATTTCCACTTTTTCTTCGCTCGCTTGCCGTTCAACAAGAAAGCGAAATTATGGACTTTTATAAGTTCTATATAAAGCGATATATCCAAAAGGGAAATGAACCTACGAAAAAAATGTGAACAATTTTTGGAAAGAGACAAAATGAATGTACACCAAAAAAAAAGATGTCGTGAAATCAGGAGAGTTCCGAAATTGGAAGGAAAGTTTCACGTAATTATTGAAACCCCCTAATGAAGTACCTCACTTTTACCTCCTTCGAAGTGAGAGTCGATGATATGGCTGTGATTATTAGAATATTATAAAGTATAAATTTTGATGTATCCTTTTAGTGAGCAATTTAAATAAATGCATAATTAACTTTCTCCGAAGTGGGCGTTAGCAGTTGGTCTGAGTGGAAAATAAAGTAAGGGAGTCTAGTGCTTGCCTATAGAAAACTGTGTTTTTCCTTTTATTATTTATAATTCATGCAAATGATATTTGCCAACTGCAAAATAATAATACAAAAGTAGTATAGGTAGACAAACATCATCAAATTATAATATTCTGAAATCACCACCTTTTGCTGGTATATTCTATAGATTTATCCATATCAAGGCATACTAATAGGCCAATTCTCGAATCATCAGTGACATATCACAAATCACAACAAAGTCATAAAGGCGTGGTGAGTCGCAGTTGTGACTTTTTCGTATTCTCGTGCGCCAGTCTCAAGTTATGACAAGCGCAGGCTTGTGATGACATATAGAACTGGTCACAGGGATGACAAAATAAAAAAATGGAAGAAATACCTTATTTGTAGAAAATGCAAACTAACAAAACGATTTTTTCCACACGACGTTTTATTTGTGCTAAATTCAAAATAAAATATACTTTCACAGCAAACTAACAAAACATGGTTTTTTCACACAAGCGTCCGAATTGGCCCTTTAAGGGCATTTAAATTTCCAGCCAAATCAGCCAAGAGATTTTGTATCCGCTTCAGGTTGGTGAGGTCATTTTTATTTTGTCGAATTTCTTGATGACTCCGGCAAAATTCGAGGAAATACTCAAGCTGCTCTGGAGAGGTTCTCTGGTACGACTTTTTTCCTTCTGTAAAGACTTAAAAATAATATAAACAATTTCTGATATATAAACAAAATTTCGTATTATTTACAAAAAAATTTACCTGTTTCCAATTTGGCGCACGTTTAATGATTGACATTTCACATAACAATTTCACAACATTTGACATTTCACATTTCCACTACTATTGTGGTGGAATTCTAGTGATGAATGTTTTGATTTTTCACTGAGAATCGGAAATAGCTCATTTGTCACAAGATTCGTCTCAAGATTAATGTTTTCATATTTGCTAATGACTTATGATCCGTCACAACTAAGAATTGGCTTATAAGTTGTTATTGCTATTTTAAGAAGATAATTATTGAAGGAAGCATTCATGAAATTTGAAAAAGAAGCAGCAAAATTTGGATTAACTATTAATGAAGGAATTATGAACTATGTATCTATGCACCTCGTGCAGATAATGCACCTATTCATCCACCTAGATACCTTGGTGAAAAAGGATGAAACACTAGTATGAGATAACATAATAATAACGATTAGAATCGTCGTATGAAGGAAGGCGAAAGAAAACTATTGACAGGTTTCAGCCTTTTTTCGGGCACATCTGTAGGGATTCATTCATAAATATAACTATTCCACTGTCAATCTCCCACAGCCAGCATTAGAACATAAAAGATCAAATGCAAGGTTCATCGCCTCCTCCATCAGCACTCCTTTTAAACTATCCCATTCTTTAATCGTACCTTTAAATTAAATTTACAACTACATTTTGCACTGTGATGCGTACGACATGACAGACTGGTAGTACACACGGTATACAGAAACAAGGTAATGTAACAGAGACTGACAGCTTCGAATATCGTAGAAATTTCGTGCCGAGTGACGTCAGCACTAATGTAGAAACAACAACACAACTCCGATTTTATATGGGAAGAGCGTGCCAAGTGACGTCAGCACTCAAATGACATTTCTCCATTACATTACCTTGTTTCTGTATACCGTGGGTAGTACAAAGGGTTAATACTGAGCTTATTTATTGCATTAAAAAATGGTTCTGACACACAGCTTCACAAGCTACGGCGAAAGCATATTAGTATGATGTAAGAGAAACATACTGGGTTTCGGATAAGTTCAAGAAGAAGGTTTATGGAAAAAAAATTATTATATTTGTGAATTATACGATTCTTATATGTAAAACATCGTAGAGGCCCAGAAAGAAGTATGCATGTCCGCACACAATCAACAGAACTATCCATTTAAAGCAGTGTTAGCATATAAAGCAGAACAGGAAAAGCCAGAAAAAGAGGTATGAACGCTATAAAAGAGCGTCTAAGAATATTAAATGTGACGAATTGGAAATTCTGGGCCATAGACTGAGAATTATAGAAACATCTGATTGAGGAAGCCAATACCAATAACAGCCTTTAGCGTAAAAAATGATAACAAAGCAATGGTGGTGGTTTTCACCACTGAAATTAGTTTTAATTTGTTGAATTTATGGTAAAAAATGTATAGCCTCGGAGTCATTAAACAGTAGTTCTATCATATGGAAATGAAGGTCATGTTTTTATCGATTTAACTGAGATAAAATCGTCCCAAAAATTTTCCATAACGAAAAATTTCTAAATCGCACTGTTCACATTCAAAAAAACTTACTACGCTACAAGCAGGTGCATTACGTACTACCTAAAAATATTTCCTGTAATTATTTCTTGCTTATCATTAATTCGCGCGGCGCGGCTTAATTTAGTAAAAACGCAAACAAAGAATTTTTTACTTTCATTTACTTTTATCAAATTGCCATATACGAAAAAATTTCGGCAATTTTCCCCCCGACACTATACATTTGTGTGGAAACCGAAATGACATCACCTTGCAAGGGCAAAACAGATTTATTTTTTGCCTCCCGGCGACCCCCAAAAAGGAATTCTAGTAGGGAAAATATTAACAAAAAGGAAAAGCTCCTGAAAACGTTCAAAAAAGGAAAGAAAACGACGATCCTAGGAGCAACAAAACCGAAAGGGAATCGTGTGCCACTCCCTGCAGTATGACGAGCAAAGTTCAAGCACGAAATCATGGCATCATCATCATTACAAAAAGAACTGAAAACATACAAAACCGAGGCCTAATGGCGATTTAATCGTTCTTCCATGTTTGAGATACTTAATCGCTTGGTCTGTGATGTTTTCTCTTATATATACTTTTTTTTGTTCATTCCGCCCAACCAAGCGTTATTTTTTTTCTTTTCGTTTTTGTTAGATTGCTCATAGGTGAACTCATGCGTTTATTTCTATTTTCACTGGATCCCTCAACCCTTAGTCAGAGCGCCATACCTAGATGGCTCGCTTAGATTCTGGGCTATGTACATGCATGCGGAGAGATATAGTCTATGTGGCACAACATCCCAAGGACTACAGAGCCATAAGAAACGAAGAAACTGGCCTAGTCATGGATCACTTGTGCAGCTATTACAAATGGTTTCCATCTCATAATACGAGCGCGCCATCAATCATGCAGACAAATCAGTGAGGAGGCATAGGAGAGCCTTCAGGAATCTCGCAAGTAGGTATAAGGTGGGATGACGAAGATTAAGATGGCGGATTGACGTTTGACTGGCCATGTGCGGGCATGCTGTTATTAAAAATGAATTTACAATAATTCTCTCTCTTCTCCGAGTGAATTGCGTGAATGAAATTCGTCCGAGCGAATGGCAAGAAAAATTGTGATCGAAATTAATGGCAGACCAATTTTCTTATCCGCTGTTTGTTACGTATTTTTTGCCTTTTGTTTTTTTTTCATTTTTTTCATGGAATCTTACACTTTCCCTTCAATTAAAGTCGGCGGAGTATGGCAGTTGCCGGGATTGTTCACCTTCAGAACTTTAACTACTTAACAACTCGTGTTCCTTCACTGTAGTCTTGCCATCCCCTTTGGACTATATAATTTGGGAAAGCTGCACGTGGTTAGGGCATTGTCACACATAAATTATTCAAATGTTTGCGCTCAGCATTCAGACTGCCATGAATGGTTGATTGCAGCTGACTTTTTATGCTGGACTCTGTCTATATTACTGGGGACTGGTAATGAACTCTGATATATAATACGATATAATAGATGTAAAATGGTGGACAAGGATTCGAAGGAATAATTATATGTGGGTTGGGGCTAACTTAATGACAGTATCGATTTCTGAAGTTTGGGGTGGCAATGTCCAAAATGTTCTGTTGTTTGAATTATTATGAATCACAATTTCAATTATTCATAAATGGATATTCGATGTCCTTTTTTAAGGAATGAAACAGGCCATGTTTAATCAGTCTATATCAGTTTATTGATCTTATGGTGAAAATAATATTAGAGTAATTATGGCGGAATGTTTGTGTCACATGGAAAAATTATTATAAAGAAAGTTGAACGATTATTTTTTTATCAGATGCAAACTGAATACCAAAATACTTGCTTTAAGTCTGAAATAAACTTTTTTTTTGTATTAGATATAGGAATTTATATATCGAAAATAGTTATGTAATGTCTTACAAAAATGCTTTGTTTTTATAAGGAAACAATATTTTTAGACTTTTACGAGACTAGCAAATATTTTTGTAAACTTTTTAATACTGAAATTATGAGCAATCACAATCAAAGAAATATCGTTTGTTGTAATACATGGAAAATGGTAAAATGAAGTCATCCGTTGGCAGACTTTCATAGCTTTGATATCCTAGATATTAAGACATCTTCGAGGTCTATGCTTCAATTCCATATATTATTTAATTGAATCGCTGATTGCAGAAACCACATGAGTCAATAATATCAAAGTTTTGGCGGATTAAAAAAAATTGATAAATTTTTTAAATCTATTATAATTATTTTTTTTTACCTGGTGAACTTTGTACAACTACAAGTGTCTGCCGGGGCCCAATGAATCCGGCAACGTGATTTTCCATATAAATTGTTGTTGCTTTTGCTGGTGCCGGAGACTTGGATTTAATTTTAATTTTCCGGTCTACCCCTCCACGAACCAAAGCTCTCTCATTTTTTCGCTCATTTTTTGATGATTTAAACAAGAAAGTTTTTACATTTATGTTGCTACTAGCAACCCGTGCACAATTTTCTTGAACAGAAGTGCGGAAAAAGTACTTTTTTTCATTAAAATCAAAACAAACACAAAATAAGCAAACAGTCAATGGAATCACTACAGAAAATGACATTTGTCAACGAAAAGCTACGCTGACGGTGCCGGTTTCATTGGGCGAGCTCTCACCGGCAGTGGTAGGGGAAAATCACGTTTACGGAATCATTGGACCCCGGCAATGTGACTTTATTTGAGCAGTCAATTTATTTTATATTAAATGATCAAAGGGCCCCATTAGCCCAGTTGTCAGAGACTTTGACCTCGCACAATATGTGATCTCGCTGAAAATTAAGACTTAGGTACTTTTTTGGGTGTAAAAAACGATAAAAAAATCTTTTCTGCTCTAAAGTGTATGCTAAGTTCACAATATCGAAAACAAATTCGAATATTTGGTTTTTGCTTTATATATCGAAAAATAAAAAAAATTTCGAAAAACTAATAGTGCCAACTGAAAGAGCGGAAAATTTATATTACAACTTATTTTAAAAAAAATTGTTTTATTATTATAAAAAACTAGCTTGGACCCGGTGCGCCTATGCTGCTCCCAAAAAGCCAATAGTAGTAATCAGGTGATATGAATTTTAATATACAGTAGGGGAGTTTGAAAACGGCAATTTTTTAGTATTTTTGAATCCAAATAACAAAATGTGAAACTATTAGGGATCTGGCATTTTGATCGCGACAATAAAAACCATCCATTGAAATGGTGTTTTTTGAGATATGAATTTTCATACACAGAAGAAGTGTCTCAATGAACCGCTTATTTTCTGTATTTTGGACCCGGTGTGGCTCGCTGCATCCAACGTTTAAACATTTAAAATCAATCCAAACCTTCAAAATTCAACTCTTCTTAACCATTAATAAAAAACCAACTATTCCTATAAAAGTTGGAGTTATTAGATTCAAAATATGTACCCACATTTATTTGAACTATGACCAAAATTGCCTGTGTATTCTGTTAAAACCATGAACGTTAAGACCATTTAAAATTAATGCAAATAGCAGCATCCAGCACTCGAAATTCCATTTTGGGCCATTTTCTATAGCTTTTTTTAATTTAAATCTAGAAGTCTGCAATAACAAAATTTTTCGAGAACAGTAAAACTAAATTGAAAAATGAAACAAATTTTTTATAGTTGGAAAAAGCAATGCCAAAAAACCAACATTTATTATCTCTTAATGCCACATATTGCAAAATTGCGTTCATATATTCGAATTAAATGTAACTGATGCCATACTTTTCATAGGGGAATTAATTGTACAATTATTTTCTAATGTTTAGCGTTCTTTTGTGCCGTGTATAAATAAAATTGCGATTCTGCACTTCTTGGAGCTCAGGGCTACACCGTTTAATTATATGATCTTCAAAATTAGATTCTTCATAACCAATAACGAAAAAGCAAGTATTCCTATAAACGTTCGAGACATTAGATTCAAAATGCATTTGTTTGAAGTGGGACCAAAATTACCTATATGTGTTTAGTTAAAACCACGAACGTTAAAACTTTTAAAATAAATCTGCAATTGATTGGCCCCTGGGTTCTCATCTGCAATGTCACTGACTCAGGTTTTATTTGTTTACCCAGATGCCAGCCTCTTCCGGTATTGCTGAACCTAGACTTATACCTAAAAATTCAGAGGTGCAGGGTTCCTTTCCTTCTTTGCCATTATACATAAATCATCCCACATTTCCGTTTCTCCTTAACATCTGTCCAAAAAAAACCTTGTTGATCAATTCTGAAACGATTGCTTAGAGAGCTTCAGGATACACTATATTCAATGTTTTTTCCATTTGTAGCTAGAATGTCAAGATTTTCCGATTTTCCAACTCTTGAACACCCTACATACAGCTAACCGGGAAATGACACTTATTTGGCAAAATTCTTCCGCCATATTGCCCCCACAATTTTGAATAAGTTTTGATCATAAATTCGTTATTTACTACCTTAAAAACTCCCATATACCGATTTTAATTGGAATCGGAATACAATTCGCAAACTCGCCGGCCATATTGGTGCGGCCATTTTGAATTTAAATTTTGCTCATAAAGTCGTTATTTGCTACCTTAAAAAACCCCAGATACAGATTTTCATTGGAATCGGAACACAATTAGCAAATTCGTCGGCCATTTTGAATTTATAAGTTTTGACCACAAATTCGTTATTTGCGACCTTAAAAACCCCTAGATACCCACTTTCATTGGAATCGGAATACAATT
Source organism: Thereva nobilitata (assembly GCA_963855945.1). Taxonomy (NCBI): domain Eukaryota; kingdom Metazoa; phylum Arthropoda; class Insecta; order Diptera; family Therevidae; genus Thereva; species Thereva nobilitata. The sequence goes on along the minus strand of OY979695.1, from coordinate 106,312,106 downwards.
GGCAAATTCAACCATATTTCTGCGGCAATTTTGAATTTCGGTCATATTTCGGCGGCCATTTTGAATTTCGAAAATCGGTCTTCGAGGTGTATCATGGGAGACCTCCACGGAACTTCATGCAAAAATTCAAAGCTCTGCGATGATTTTCAACGAAGCTCTCCATGACAGCGCCATCTAGGAGTGGCTTTAGAAAGTAATAAAATAGCCTATGTTCTAAGTTTGAATGTAAATAGCACATGGCTAAAATTTCATTAAGATCGGTTGCACGGTGTAGGAGCCTATAGCGATCATACATACACACATTCATTTTTATATAGATTATTAAAAATAAGAGCAAATTCAAAAAATCTAAGCGCGCCAAAAAACTGAGTTTTAATATTCTATCGAGGCGTTCAGGGAAAAACTAAAGTATTTTTGCCTAAAATCTGCGCAAAAATAAAAATAAAAAAAGCATTTTAAAGAGGACACTCTAAGCTTTCTAAGAAAGCCGTTAGTTTTTAATTTTTTGTTTTCTTTCTCATAGAAAATTTGACCGGAAGTTATAATTTGTGAAATTCTCACTGATGTTTATAAAATTGAAGATATATATTAATAGAGGCGTACGAAAAAAAAATCCTGGTACATTTATCATCATTAGACATTTACTTAATATGTATAAAGCGAGGACTCCATTATCACGACGGTTCTCCACATGAAAATCATTAGAAATCTCAGTTAAAACTAAATTGCGATTTTTAACTATTAGTTTTCATCAAAAAATGCTTGCGTTACATCCTAAGGATGACATATTGCTACACAGAGAAAAAAGAGTCACTTAAAAGTCACTTAAAAAGGAACAAATACATGGGATTTTTAAGTTAAATGGAAATGATTCGGCGCCAAATGGTGTTCTATTAAATTTAAAGTGAAATCAATTAGAAATTTTTCTTAGAATCTTAAGCTGCACTTTAAATGAAAACTTTTAATATCAAAAGGATTTACTTTCAGATCTAGAGGATTTTTTTAGTTACGCTTTAAAAGGACTCATCAAATTATACGGTTTCTTTTTGAATATTTTGAATTTTTTATTGCAGAATATAACGAGTTTTTTACTCGAATGGATTTCATCTTTCGAACATTAAACTAAATTATATTACGAAATTTTTCAATAATATATTTAAATTTAATGCTTGCAAGATGAAATTCATTCGAGTAAAAAACTCGTTATATTCTGCAGAAGAAACAAAAAATGAAATAAAAACAATGTATTATGACATATAAACTTCTATATTTTCAAAATTATATAAATCAAGAAATTACATTCATTGCAACAAATTGTAAGTAATATATTAAAGATCTTTTATTCTAATAAAGGTTTTCCATTATTTAAATAATATATATGTATTGGTGGACTGGAAAAAGAGCAAGGTTTCTCCAAAATTATGTCTGGCATATAGTTTCCTATTTCATATGATTGAAAATGTTCATCAAACTGTTTAATTTGTTGTTGTTTTTCTCTAAACTCTGCGCGTAAACCAATATCTGTAATGGCTTCTTTAATATCGTCTTTTGAAAGATATTTTAAACTGCGATAAGTCACGTTTGAGTCTGAAAATTCACTTATTAGTAAAAAAATTAAATACACAATATTTCCGAATTACAAATAAATTCTCTAATTGAAATTCATTTAAAACATCTTCTCAGAGTTCATCATCTACCATATTTTCATCACTTATTACATATTCTAAAATTTCATCCATTTTATAATAATTTCACAATCGACAGACTTAATAAACTCGCGCACATTTACTTCAAGACTGTTTAGTTTGTTGCGCAGTAGTAATAGGCTTGAATATCCTAACCGTAAACTTCTAAAATTAAAATGATATCATTTAAAATTCAAGTGAATCCCCTTTAACAAAAGTGTCAAAAACTCAAAGTTTTAAGTGAAAATTGGTTAAAGGAACTGCTTTTGAAATCTTTTTTCTCTGTGTAGCTATCTCAGAATTGGCAGTCTCAAACTGATTTGATTGATCCAACAGGACTTTATCGCTTTGATTATCTCTTGGTTGTCAGATAGCATAAAAGCCTGTCACTGTCTGGTACCATTCGTGTCCCATTCCATCCTAGAGCTCTTCATCTTTATAGTTCTCCCACTTAGACTTGTTGGCGAGTGTCAGTTTTTTCACTCTTCACTCTCCGTCTAGAGCGGTCGTCGGTACAAAGTGGCATTACCTCAAAATGCTAATCTTTCACATAAAAATATACGAGTCCATCCTACAATATTTTAGAGAAACTCCAGCAAAGCCTATGTTGAAAGCCCACGTAAGGAGGCTTAAATTCTCTGATCTGATAGTATTCCTACTTCCAAAATCTTTTTCAAAATAAATATCGTCACGTCGGTGGTACAGCATTTATAGCGCATTTCTTTCGGTCAAGATAGAGGCATACGAAATAGAATATAGTCGACCAGCGTAGCCGTCGGTGATATGCGAATAGTCCCGGTATGATGGTAACGAAAATTATTCTTTGAGTCTTGTTTGATTTTTAGGAGCATAGTTATTTAGCTTGGGTTTGTGCCACCACACTAATAATGCTCCATATGTTTTCATCGCCCATATATCATAAGAGGGATTAAAGGAGGTTGAAGAAGACGAAGAAATCTTTTAATAGTATCAAATAGTTCTATATCTGTCTTTTTCATACAGCTTCACGAGATCACGATAATTTATCGATATAGTCTTTTGTGTCGATTTTTCGAGACTATATCAAGACTAGATACTCTTTGCTTTTTCGAGACGATATCAATATCAGCAAGTCAAGAATATCGATATTATTGATCTCGACAATTAAATTTGTCTAGCTTAATGTTAAAAAAATAATAATTATTCGAATATTCATAAAGGCTATTTCACAATTGTAATTAAAAATACAACTAGTGAGAGAGAAGGCAATTCTCGGACTCTTCGTTTTATGTGTACGTTTTATTAAGTAAACATCGGTGATTGAAAAAACTAAGCAAAAAATGTTAACGAGGGTACTTTGTCAAAATCTGGGTTCTGTCTATACGTACACGTTTGCCAAACGGAGCTGCTCCCTCGACTGCCCCCTCATTTCATTTCCTTACGGGGGAGACGCTCATATGTGCTGAGTGCGGATGCCAGCGGCCAGTTCTGTCTAACCCTATAGCTTTTGCGAAATCGTTGATACTGATTTAAAGGTTATGAGTTCTAGCTTTGGACTCTGTATGAGTTATGGGATTCTTTCTTGTTTCAATTTTTAACTTTTGCTAAATCTTAATATTAACATTGTATTCTCTTGTGAACTCGTCCCTCTGCCCAACTCCCCTAAAAATCAAAATTTAAGATTTTTCGATTGTATCGATATGATACGATATTTTCTTTGGCGATACTGTCATTCACGAGATTTTTCGAGAGGAAGATCGATAATTTTAAAAATATAGTATACCTATTGCCTTGCTATCGTGAAGTTTTACTTTTCCAGATTTAATTTGAATCATAATTAGGCACTAAAAGGGCAATTCCAAACGTTTCAAGAGTGGTAATATAATTACGATAAATCCAAAAGATGAATTGATTATTTTATTGTGGACAATTTTATGATATCCTTATTGTATCCACCTTCAGTTTAATCTTTTTACCGTAAGGGAGCGTTCAAATCTTATGTAACGCGGAGCGGAGGGGGCGTTTTAAGGAAAATGTTATCAGCCGTTATGTGGGGGGTAGGCTGACTATTAGAAAATGTTGCCTAACGAAAATTAAGCTAAAAAAGAATTTTTTTTGTTAAAAATTTTTAATTTTATTAAAATCAGAAATGAAATTTTAAACTTTCGAGTTATTACCTTCTTTAATCATGCCATCTGTACAATCAGTCAACTAACCCAATTTGTCAGTTGTCTTACCCTTGAACTTTCTAAAACTATTAAAAAAAGGCTTTTATTTAAAAAAAAAGTTACGTAACGATTTTAGGGAGTATGCGTGGGTTAAATACAAAACGTTATCATAGCGTTACATGGGGGGGCGTTGTATCCCAAAATCCCGAAAATCAGCGTTACATAATATTTGAACGCTCCCTAATCAGCAAATAGACTATGTTGCCATTTTATTCATATTTATGTATGCAGTTCTAAATAATTAAAAGTGTTCAAGAAACAAGAAACACAATGATGCTCTACACAAATGCACTTTCCGCAAATTTCGCATTATTACACAGCATTGAAATTCAATCGAAAAATGTTTTTGCCTTTTCTAAGTTTAGGGTGGGGCAAAAAGTTGTCATCCTATCGGGCAATGATTTAATTTTTGCAAATGGCGTCTCATGTCATTGCGATTTTGACATTTGTGAAGTAAACAGAAGCAGAATACATGAAAGTTGAGCGAAGAATATTAGTAGTTTTGTTCCTTTCATATAAAATCGATAAAAGAACTACGATAAATACAATATAGAACTGAACACTTTTTTATTCCACGAAACGAAAATTGTTTTATTGCACGGGTAATTTGTCTTGTCATTTAGATCATGTAAGCTTATAATTACCTTGAAATTGTAGCCTTAGTTTCTACTAAGCTTTATATTCTTAAAAAAAATCCAGTCGTAATCGAAAACCCCATTAAATTCTATTAAAATTAGAATTTTTACTATAGTATCTACATATATGTGTAGTGGAAATCTTCCATTAGACTTCGCAAGTAATATTATCGAATAAAAGGTTGACTATGTTTCAATATCCTGTTTCTACATTTTTTCCTTCGTTTATTAATTATTCTACAAGGACTAAAGCAAATCCTGTTTTGACTAAAATCTGTCGAATAATATGAATAAATATGATTTCTCAATTTTTTCTGCAAGTATCGAAACATTCTTCTAAGTTTCTTCAAGAAAAAAAAAGTTATCATTCAAAAATTCAAACGTAAACTTATTAAAATTTATACCATCGTAAACCTCAAAACATTGAGCCCCATTTAAATAAAAACAGCATTAGCCCCTCTCAATGTGAAAGCGTGAACGCTTAACGCTGGATGAAAAACTTAAATCAGCTACATACACAAAATCCGTGAATGATAAAGTGGAAAACTTTTCCCAAGGAGTTTTCCTTTTCTTCGTCAACGTTTCCCGTCTTAACTTTCTGCCATGCTTCTCTCCGTAGTAAACCACGACTACCCACTAGCACCTACACTCGAGAGAATCTTACCCTGGTGTTCTACTCTTATTTCGCTCAAACCAAGGATTCGTTCCTTTTTTTTCATATTTTTTTCTTTGTGCAGAGGATATTGCCTGAGTGTTAAGAAAAAGAAAAGGCAAAGCTAAAAAGGACGTTGATCCGGAGATTTTAAGGCGGAAGGATCCTTGAAAACTATAATACGCCCCCCTTAAAATGGGAGAGAAATTTCAGTTTTAGTGAAATCCTGACGTGAAGCTCTTGTATTAGCAGCGGCGTTACTCCGTTGTTTGGCGAGGAGCACACCATGGGCGAAAGCTTTTAACCTTTATGCCGCCATTATTTAATGTATTTTCCTTGGTTTTTGTTGCTACATTATTTTAAGTTTTCCACACGTACACCCCCATCCAAACACGCAGAAGACAAGGCTCCTTTATCTATAAGCACAATAACCTCATATCAAGGACGAATATAAAGCGGAATGGCTCAGGACTCTTTGCTTATAGTTTGAGCAATTTTATATTAAGCTTTTGCATAGCGAAGATCGCTTCTGGATCCATTGAAGCATATAGCAATCTTTTTAACAAACCCATAAAGGCGGGGGTCGTTCTCATTTTATACAATTATGACTGGGGGCTGAGAAGGATACGAAGTCGAGAGTTTTTTTCTTTCCTTTTTGTTTGTTGGGTCCTCCCCGCTCGGATTTTCTTCTTCCATCTTCGGAGACTTTGATAAATTGTTATTGGATACGAGAGCACGGAAACGGCATAACTGTTTTGAACGACAGCTGAGTTAAGAGGAAGCAATCTCAAGGACTCGGGATGCTATTTACAATTAATGTTAAGATGAAAAAAAGAGGGGAGAAAAGTATAAATTTAGATTTTGTTGTGTTTTTTTATGCGGAAGTATTTTGTTGCAATTAGTTTTATTTTTGTGGTTATCGAGTCCCATCACTGACAGCGCAGAGTACGTCCATTCTCATGGGCAATTGAACTCGTTTTATCATAGATAAAATATCGTCATATCGTAAAGCGAGTATAAGAAGGATGCAGTGAGTGCAATAATTGGGCTATTTTTAATCTGATTTTGGCGTGTGAAGTGCCAGCTTTTATCTAACTCTGGCCATCGTCCATAAATTACTGTCATTCGCGTTCTGATACCGATTAATGCAGTAATATATGTACTACCTGTTGACGTAAAATTAATTACCTTTTGTACTTCAACTTATATGATTGGAAAATATTTCCAAAAAGTATGATTTAATATAACTCATCATCATTTGGATCTACAGTTCGGGGTAAGCTTCGACTTTACTCATCAGCTTTTACAACTTGTCTCTATTCTGGGCTTTTTCTCGCCATCTTGACACTCCAGCATATTGTAGGGGGTTTTTTTTACGTTATCCTATTGTAGCGATTTTTTTCAAGGTTATCTAGGCCTTCCCCCGTAATGGTTTTTCTCAAAAATTATTTTAGGGTTCTGTCCGACTGCATTATTATTACATGGGCTGCCCATTTGATACGTTTTTCCTTTACAAATTTTGCAATGTAATTCCTGGTTAATTCTTAAAATGTATTCACCATATTCATTACACTTAGGACCGAATATTTTTCATAACACTTTCCTCTTAATTATCCTGAGGTTGTTTTCGTCTTTTTTTGTATATTGCACATCCACGTTTTTGCACTATAACAGCACCGGCCTTAATATAGTTTTATACAACTTTAGTTTACATAACGTAGATAATATCTTTTATACTGATCGGCCTCGGTGGTATAAGCTTTAAGAAGCACGATTCCCATCCTAGTAGCCCATGGTTCGATTCCACTCTTTCGTTCTTAACAACTATTCCGCGCGCTCTCCCATCATCACCTGTAAGTACAATAAGCGAGGAACCCTGATGTTCTCCTCCTGTTCGATCGACGAAGTTAGGGTTCTGTTCTTCTTTTGAGCTCTAGTCTTTCACATTAACAAAACAAAAAAAATTCCGACAGCCTTAACATTTTGCTGATCAATTCAAAAAGCATCTTAGAAAAATTACACAGCTTAGAAACTTCTCTTGTAGTAACAGTGGCGGCGCTAGACCAAATGTAGACGTCGGCGACATTAGCTCTGCGAGGCCTCTTCCATTTCGCAGTCAGAAAGAAAATGATAAATAGATTGAGACTGATGTATAAGTATATAAGTTTTATTGCTAATCAAATGTTTACAAAAATTACATAAACAATCACAAATTAAAATAAACGAATTTTTCGGCTTTTAGCATCACTGAATTTTTTCAAGATTATGTTTTCGTTAACACCAGCCGCTACTTCCGCTTGACAGAACTGATAACGCAGTTAGTCTCTCTTGGCTTATCGTGCTTCTCACGTCGTAGGTCGTAATCAATTTTTACTTTGCTCAGCAACTTTTACTTCTCTCAGCAAAAGCTGAATTTTCTGATTGTTATGTAAACATTTGGATATACATACCAAATTATTTTCAAAAATGTATTGGATAAGTTGTTTTGCATCGTTGACAGAGTTTAGTGAACTGGATTTTAAATGCTGGAGTTTTTCATACAGTTCATAAGGTTGTATGTCGCTGAAACCTTCTCGAAGTATTGTACCTAAATCATTAAAATGTTTGAGAAGGTCCTCTTTTGGTATAGATTTCAAATAATTGGTATCTTAAATAAAACCAAATCGTTCATAATATTCATTGAGCGGTTTGAATCGACATTCGGTGTGAGTATCTATCATTGTGTTAAAAAAGTTAACTCTACACTGCATTTCAACAGATTGGCCCTATCTAAACTTATATTGCTTCAGCAGCAGTAGAACCGGGTTTTTAGGAGAGAGGTATAGACAGTGCTGCGGCTGGCATCTGTGCAGGATGTGCAACTGCACAGGACCCCGCGAGCGCGAAATTTTTTTGCAATAAAAATCATTTGAATTCATTATTTTCATTTTTACTTTATTGAATGGGCCACACAAATGAGTATGGGTCACACAAATCAGCATATGGGCCATTATTCTGTCGCGCCGGGACGGGTCTGTTTGAAGGAAAATGCGTGAGTGAAGCGAACGAAAATTTGTTTGGACTCTCTAGGGCCCCTCGCTGAATTTTTGCACAGGGCCCCCAATTAACTGGCCGCGGCACTGGGTATAGAAAGCGCAAGAGAGAACTGAACCTGTACACGAGAAAATTTTCGAGGAAAAACTCAACACATACACAATTCGCCTTCGCCTACTTTTCTTAATCGCGGATAGCAAGTATAATTATCGACACGCACACAGATATCTCCGTGTAAAGACAAGAAAGTTACTCGCGATGAAAAAATGCCAGTGTAGACCTAGATTAACTTCTAAACCCGGTTTCACTGCTGCTGAAGGAATACTAGTTTAGATACCCACATTGTATGGATTCATCAATATGTTCATAATAACGTTTTTTCTTTGCTATTCTTTTTGCTTTAAATTGTGACTCAATATCGTAAGTACTTTTTTCTACGCCTCTGTTAGAATACAGGCATTCTGATATTACTTTTAGTTACGGAATTAGCAGCATTCCACACCCGTGTGGAATATTCATTCCATCACTTGTTATGGAATGACTACTAGTGGCAACATCTCGTAATCCAAGAGTATGATTTATTAATTAAAGAAAAAAAAAGATTTATTAATTAAAGAAAAAAGGATTGTTTCAATAAATAAACAATCAATGATGTTCTGCTAGAATATTTTTGCTTTAAATAAACTATTCAATTATTAAATTACAGAAAATAATAGCATTTTTTTATTAAATTTTCCAGCGGCCATCTATTAACAAATTATTAAATTACAAAATTGTTATGAATGACCACTCCCTACTAATATGTTATTTAGTGTTGCTGTGCCTTATACATTATATTTTTGACAGTAGCTTTACATTAGGTGTGTTTTCTTTGCAAAATATCAATAAAAACTAAATAGAGGCGTAGAAATAGTATAGTCTGCAACACGTTTTGAATGGCATATTCCGCACTCGTGGACCGCCAAACTTCCACTTCTGCGGAATATGCATCATTCCAAACTTGTTACAGAATATACTAATTTTCTACAAACAATCGAGCTTCTGCAACACTTCTTTCAAATCCTGTATTACGGAATTCTTGAATCCAGCTACAAAATGAATGTAATGTGTCAATACCACATGTGTATTGCAACAATAAACTCAAAAGTTAACATTTCGTTTAAGACTGCTTCAGATTACTTAAGAGTTTCGGAATTATCAGTTTTATTTTTAAGTAATGACGCATTCGATAACATCGTCAAAGTGTAAAAATATTTCTTTTACTGCTCCGATTTTACTCTCACTTCGTGTTCAGGCAGAGATTTTAAAGTCAATTTTAATTTAGTTTTTACAAGATTCCAATGCTTGCTTGACTTTGAAAAGAGCACATATGTAGATATTATTGATAAAGCCGAAAAATGTTTTGGTTATTGTAGAAGAGTAAGCTGCATCTATAAAACGCAGATTCCAACTGTGGCGTCCGCACCTCATAGAGTGAAGAATGCTCTTGGATTAATATTGAGTATTCTAGTTCTGACACCTTATTAATACTGACCATATTGACGCCGTTATCATATCCCTGTCCTCGACAGTTTTGGATATCTAGACCATTACTACTCACGCGTACGGAAATATATACGAACAACTAAACCTTTAATAACATTGTTAAACTTTCGAGGCCCCCTCAGGTGCGAGGCCGTCGGCAGTCTAGCGCCGCCACTGTGCAGTAAATCTATTGATTGGGCCGATGTGTGGCATAAATTGTAGCAAGTCAATACCGTGGAGTTTATCCCACAAAAAAGATGAAATCATGTCTTGATATCGTTTGCCATTGACAATGGGTAACTAGCCCAATTATTTCTTCCTCATTTTTAATGCCTCAAAATCAAAGACAAAGATGCGTACGAAAAGTTGCACTTTGAGGATGCATTGTCTTAATTTGAATCATTCTCTGATTACCTGACTCTTACATTCGAGAATATTGTTTATTTACGTAGATCCGAAATGGAAATGCGTCTTTTCGCTAAGAATGATTTTGTGGAGAGTAAAACTGCAACACTTGCACGATCGCTGTAATGTGTCTGACAATACGTTATTGCATAACCTTTCCGCCCATAGCGGAATTGCCATATATCGACAACATGTGTAGATTTTTCGAAAATGTGTATTATATTCTTAAATTGTTTTTTACTAAATTATTTTTTGGAAATTTGTTCCGAGCGGTTTTTAGCTGGGTAAATTATCGGAAATCAAAATTGTGAAATTCAATCCAACCGTGATATGTGCATATCATCATAGTATCGTAAAATATGATAGAACAAAATTCACTGAATTAGAATCAAATTGATCCACCTTCGATTTCTACTGAAACCTTTCATATCACACTATTCCGTAGTCCACCTAACCTACTCAAGACACACATTCACCATTTTCCGTACTTAATTAAGAGAAAAGATTAATCTAAGGCAATGTCAAAGTGACAGTTACTATTACTCCATGATTTTTTCAAATCCATCAAGTGTAATTTCAAGATTCTCATCTTTCCAAAAATAATTTCAAATCTCCCGAATTAAAATTTCTCTTGCGTAAAAATAGAAAAAAAAGCCAAAAATAAAATGAAACAAAAAGTGAAGAAGCATAATAAGTTGCGTACATCTAAGGATGTGATAATTATACATGGATTAAGGCACATGCAGCCATTCTGACAAGAACAAATACATTCTTACAGGAAACAAAAGGAAACAAAAATTATGTTCGAGGTATAAAATCATGAAATTACATATGTACCCCACCATTAAAAATAGACGATCATAATGCATTCGGACAGGGGATTACACCAAAGATTCTCTCAAAACGAAGACAAAGTCTAAAACAAAAACTTGAAATGATTCTCGTCATAATAACACCCACCCATTTCGGTGATTGTATAGGTGATAGTTATATCTAGCGAATGGAAAATGATAACTGAAAACTGACCCATCTCAAGTGGATAAACAAAAAAATTGGAGAGGATGTATTCTCACCCCAGAGAATACCGCAACAAGATACAAGATGAAAAGATACAACAGAAAAAGATGGAATAAAATTAATCACCGACAACAAATGCAAGAGCGCCGACATTAATTAAAATTCACCTTTTGGGATTTCATAAGCGAAATATACAAGAAAAAATTTTTCTCTAATTGAGGCGGATTTTGACACAAAATTTATTTTCATTATGTTTTTTTTTTCATTCTGCTGAGGGGATTACTACGGCCGTCTTGGCACTTCGGTAGGTATGACCCGCAATGATGTGATGGACGCGGATTATTTTCAAATTGAGAATATTTCCATTCTTTTCGGTACGAACTTAATCAAAAAAAAAGACTTAAAAATGCTTTTGTCCAGGAATTTTGTATATTTTATGCAAATCTTGGATTTCTCCGGGTCAACCGTACTCGGCTGAGGTCAAGAAATAAAGTTTGCAATGTGTAGAAGCTTTTTTTGTGACGGTGTCGGTAGCGGTCATCAGTCTGTAGATAAGTGACGTCTAGAATTAGTAGTTTTCTAGGAGACTAACACCCTTTTACAGTAAAGATAATAGTAGTTTCAGCAGAAATAGTGCTGACATTTACTATAAGTGAAAATGACCCTATTTGATAAAAATCGAAATAAGGGAATCGCTTTTTAATTACATAGTTCACGTTAACTTGGAGATTTGTAATAAACACAATTCTTCCACCTTTGTATTTCCGTGTATGGACTAAAATTGTTCGGCTGGGAAGAAATTATTGATATTATCCTAACTCTAAACAATAATCTTCTGGTCAACAACTGGAGGGTTCTAGACAAAAGGTCCCCTCAGACAACACTTGTATTTTCTTCATTATAAATGTGGAACGAGGCAAGTCAGAACCTTACTGTTGCTTGAATATGATATACAGTGAGTGTCAAAAGTGAGTCAACATCTAAAAATATTATATTTCAACTTAAATATTTCAACACTAAAAACTCGTGGAAGGGTCTACCATACCTTGATTTCTAGTTTTCTCCCCTCCTTAAACCTCCAAAAATGCTACCGCCTGCCGAATTCTTTCAGTGTCTTCTTAGTCCATGGAAATGGTACTTTAACATTGCAAAAATGCAGGGCAAGGTCCTTGTCTTGCATTTTTGCATTGTTACAGTACCATTTCCATGGACTATCTGGGTGGCATCTGTGTCTTCTGGTTGAACATCTTAACAGCGTGCCAAGCAATACAGAAGAACCCAAGTTTAGGAGCCAGGATAAGGCTGGGCGAACGCTGGTCCCACACAGCCTAGCACAGCACAGCACAACAGAGAAAACTGTGTTTCATTATATCTAAGCTACCATCGCATATTTGGGACAGCACAGGCACAGCAGTCGCAGAGGCCTCTGTCTCAGCTCTGCAGGTTGTGATTGAAACACAGTTTCCTCTGTCGGTAAGACACAGTCAAGAAGCAGTAAAGCGTTTTTCAATTTTATATGATACAAATAATGAAAATTATGAAAGAGGAAGTCTGAAAAATAAAATATGGAGTAAAATTACAATTGAATTAGGATATAAAAACAGTAAAAATAAATTTGATCAATTTCCACAATACAAAATTGTGCACTGCGCTATGTGACCTGCGTTCAATACAATATTCACTGCCGTGGCTATGGGAAGCATCAGTCCGGCTCTGGTTGGAAACAGACACCATGTAATCCTTTTCTTACAGGGCTTGGGAGAGGTTTATAAGCTTACAATGAAATATATGTTACTTGAATATGATCAGCTGGATCTAAAGTCGCTCCAACCACAATGACATATGGTGGGCTGGGCAACGGGCTGCCGCCTTTTCCCACCTAACTCGTTTGCCTTTGTTTTATAGTTTAAAACAATAAATTGGAAAATATGTTTCATTACATCGTAAATAATCAAACGGGCACAAAGCACAATGTCCTCATGGCCGGTTCACATTATTCCAGTAGGAATCCAGTCCAGTGATCGAATCCAGCGCTGGAATGCTACTGGAATAATGTGAACCGGCACTGGAATGCACTCATTCCAGTGAACAATCAAGTCCAGTGACTGGATTGACAGTCTACTTTTTCATTCTAGCTCGCCCAATCCAGCGCCACTGGAATAGTGTGGACGACCAATCCGGTGCTGGATTAAACGTTGTACAGTGAACAGGCATTTACTACGTATACATGATGAGTTGAATAGTTGAGTTGAGGTTGAGTTGAATTTCCGACAATCGACAAAATTCGACAAAAATCACAAACAAAACACAGAGATGCTGCTGTCAACTAAATCCAACCACTCAACTACTGAACTTTCGTCTATATACATAATTTCAACTCAACCCAGGTAGCAGAGCTGAGTCGAGTTCAGTCGACCCTATCTCAACTCGACTCGCGTCTACATGCATTTGAACTTGGGTTCAACCTGGGTTCAACTCATCATGTATACGTAGTAATTGTTGTGTTTTGTAAACACGCATTGTTTTAGTTCCTGTATTTCTAACAACGATGTTAACTGAAAACCAATAAATTTTGAATGACTGCAATAAAGTAGACGATATAATCCAGTCTAGCACTGGACTGGATTGACTCGCTGGATTACTGGACTGGAATAATGTGAACTGGGCATCAATTAGATAAATATCTTTCCTACCTTCACCTACGTAGTCAATGAAATCGCGAACTTTATTTCGCCAATTATTAATCGAACAACGTATCAATACAAGACCATCAACAAGATCATTCCGTAGAGAAAGTCCGATTCATAAGTGGAGGAGATGCAGTTATAATCAAATTAACTTCCTTTTTGCACTGCGTTCATTTGCTACACAACGCGTGATCATAAAAGGCATGTGCCCAATCGCGCTGCTCCTTTTAAGTTCCTTTAATAGAAACTTTCTAAGTAGACAATCTTTTAGGATGGGAGTTACAACAAAGCCCTAAAAGGATAACTGCCATCCATCCACGATACAAATGAAAAAAGCTACAATTGATCCACATTGTATTAGGGAGAGTGTGAATGAAATTTTGTGTGGAGCTGCTGGCATTCCCTGCTTGGCCCTCCGTTCAGCATATTTCTGATGCCCACGAGCTGTTCAATTCAAGGCTCTTTTACTTTTTATTTCCTTAAGAAATTTTTCTTTATATTATTTGGCTGCTGTACTTTATATCGTGTTGTCCCTCCCCCGACACCCGTTTACGGTTTACGCTCCTATAATGTAAGAAAAGAAAAAAAACGAGCTTTACTTTGTGTAGTTGGAGCTGGAGCCCCTCAATAGTGTTATGTGCTGTTCTTGTAGCCTTGTAGGACGTGTTGTGTTCCTGTTGCTATAATCTAACTCACGGATGCCTTGGCGGCTAAAAGAGTGTTGCCTTTCTTAGCTCTACGCTCTTACTCGGTGCTTCTTGGGGTTTTCTGGGGATATCGCCTCGCTGGTGGTGTTTGGCTGCTTCTAAAAGAGATTGAGATGTAAAGCAAAATTGATTACTGTCATTAGTTACATGTTATATGCAATGGAAGCCATCAATTTATTTATCTCGGTACACGTTTTAAAGTAGACGAGATCCACACAATCTGGATTCACTTCGTTTTCTTCTTTTTTTTTCTTCTGCTTTAAAGAATTTTCTTATATCCTCAATTTGATATAAAAATTTTTTTTGGGGCGAAGTATTTTTTTTATCTTTCATTTTCGTGTTTATCTTAATCTCCTCCAGTCGTGAAATTTGAAGTGGTCGGCGTCTAGTTTGTAAAGGAAATGTGCCTTGTGTGTTGCGTAACGAGTTTTGTAGACATGAAAGTTATTCTAAATATTTTTTAATGAATTTTCTATCTTGTAGATGATTGATAATATTTAAGGAAATTTAATTGTTAGGTATTAATTAAAGCTGGTTTTAAGGTAGCGAAAAATGTATAGTATTATTAGAAAGTGCATGCAGTTGAAACTGTTTTGGCATAAAAATAACAACTAAGTGCACGTAAATTCTTTATCATACGAAAAATGAAATACATCTAAATTTGAAGATATTTTTACTCTTAAAAGACCCATTCTTTCTAACATAAACTATAAGCGATATATTGTTGATGTTCAATCTGTGTGATCTCTAGATTTATAGATTGTTCTTAATTTTCTTTAAAACTACCAATACTAAAAAAATATAAAATGTACAACTATAACAAAAAATCGGTTTTTGTATATAAGTATGTATAACTTGTGTAAACCAATCTGCTAGTAAACCTCGTTCTTTATAAGATAACCTGATGGTATATTACCAACTATAAAGTTTAGCATTTTTTATCAAACCTTTCTTTATAAGGTTCTCTCGATTTAGCGCTCGTAATAGATAAAAATTTTACAATATTTGTTGTACGATAATTTATTCATTAAAAAACAACATCTACGAAGGATCTTTTTCGCGCAAGAGTTATAATGAATTGAATTAAATATTTTACCCTGGAATTTTTCAATGAAATAAATAATTATTTATGGAAGGTGTCAGTATTTAAAGGTTGCGGATTACGAGGTAGAATTACATGGCTAAATCGAAACTTAACTCTATCCAGTCCCCACCTCATAGCAATACTTTCATGGGATGCATTTAAAGGTACCCCAAGATTATTTACCTCAATAATTCTCTAATAGACTTCTTCAGTAATTAAAGCCATTGGCCTACGGTTTAAATAAAGTTCAGGTTTATAATGAAATGACTTTTCATCTTCCAAATCAAAATTAACGTGAATGTGTATTTCTCAAATCAACTACAGACTGCCTAAGCATTAAATTGTACAAATGCATTTCTTGTTTCCTTAGTAATATTGTATTTTAGGACTTGTAAATATTCTTTTAGTTTTGCAACAATTTTAATTCCATATTGCAGACATTGAAAATTTCTAACTCTAATCATAAATGATATAGACTTAGGTTTTTTAAAGTATGCCTGCAGTTATAGTTCTCTACAGAAGTAGTTGTCATAAAAAATTTAAAGCTAATATTATGAAATGAGAGTAGCGTTCGTATTTCCATGGATTTACTGCAAAAATTGATGCCGGATGATTTATAAATTTCTGCAAAATCTGTAATTACATACTTCTTTATAGTCTAGAGAGTCTAGACTAGTGATTCCCAAAGTGAGGTCTATGGGATGATCCAGGGTGTCCGCGATAATTCCAAATTATTTTGGGGGGGTGCGCAAAGAACTACCGGGGGTCCGCGAAAAACATCGAAAGTTTTCATATAAAAAATTACAAAAATTTAAAAAGGGGTGTTTCCCGCGTGACCTTGCGGCGCGGACGAAATCGAAAAGAAAACACCTTATTTGACTGACCAATAAATTTAAAGTTACAAGGTGATCAATTAAATTTTCTCAAAACTAAAAGTATTATATCTGCATTTGTTACAAAACTTTTGTTATACCTACAAACAGAATTTGGGCTCGCAGGTGGAACGATATTTAGCTATATTCTTATTTTATTACTACTGGAACTTTTCGTTAACGCCACACGCTTTTTACATTTAAGTAAGTTATGTTTATAAATTTTACCAATAACTTCATTAATTTCATTCCGAACTTGATTTTGAAAGGTAGTTTGTTCCCTGGCTGGAGCAATAAAACCTTTACATTCAAAATTATTTTTTACTTTTGTGTTCATTTTAAAATAAAAGCGTTGTTTTTAATTTTTTTTGAACTATTTATTACCCTTTCATTTGATACCCTTCATACACTTTCATTTGATACCCATACCGAACGGGTTGTAAAGAAAAAAGTAATCCACTATTTTGTGTTGGCCGCCAGTTTGAATTTGGAATGGAGCAACACAGCTAATTCTATTCTACCTGTCATGTCGCGGGGTCGGGGAACACCATTGCAAAATTGTAACGCCCTCTTGGAACCGCCATATTTATTTTTCTTACAAAAAAATCAGAGTCCATTGTGACGCGAACTACGCATATGTGCAAAATTTGAAGTTGGTAGGTTATATTTTCTGCTTTTTAATCTATTATGTCTTCCGCCAATCTGTTTTGGCCGCCATTTTGAATTTAGAATGACGCCACACAGCGAATTGTTTTGTTGGCGCATTTAGGCCCAAGTTACTTTAACTCTTTAAATGAACGCTGTTAAGTAAACACCGCTCCTAGATAGTTATCATTTTACAACTAATAACAACCAAAAATTATAACATTTTTCAGTTTATAAATAATAACAAGCAAATAAAATTAATAATAATAATAATATCTTCATGCTGTATTAAAATATTACTAAATTATTTGCTTGCTTACAACAAAAATTCACAAGTAAACGTCAACCCCTTTTGACGGTTAGAAACTGTGCTACATTTTAGCTAAGCCAAAAAGCACAAATAAGTTTGCTAACAGCGTTAAATAAATTGACGTTTATGCCGTTTTTAACATGCCTGTTGCCAAAATCGGCTGCCATCTTGGAACCGCCATCTTGATTTTTTTTTCAAAATGGTCAGATTGCATTGTCACACGCAAAGTATACATACATTATATGCAAAATTGGAAGTTAATGGATATGTGAAAAGTTCCGGGTGTCGAAAAACTTTTATTTTTATTCGGCTTTTGCAGTTATTGTTTTTTCGTTTTTTGTTCCAAGGGCGAGTGTCGTTTTTCCAAGCAGGCCCCACACTGAGTACTAACTACGTCCAAGGCTACTTAGTTTCTCCAATCAAACGAGAACCCGTCTATTGAGTATGCTAATGGCACGATTTGTGGTCATTAAGATAATTTCCAGTTTTGCTAGTTGCTAGTTGCAAGAATGCGAGCTATGGACCTTCACTGTATAGACAACGAAAATGAACTCTCAGTTTTTAAATAAAGAATAATTTTTTTGTTTGAAAACTCGTGCTGTTATGTCGTGACGATCCATTGGCGATTGACAGGGGAATAATAGAGATTCAATCTCCTTCCTTTGCGGATTGCAAGTAAAAGTTATGACAAATTTGGGGGACCATTTTGACGGACATGTGCTTTCCCACACACACACTCAATGTGTGTAAGTGTGTTTGCAGGCGCGGATTTAAGGGGGGGCCCAAAAGCGCTCGCTGTTTAAAAAACAAAATTGATCCAACTAAAAAAACAAAACCAAAAAATAACCAAACGTCCAAAACCGACCCAACTTTTTTGCAAATTAAAGCAACGGCCTTAAAAAATTACCTTCAAGGTCAACTACATATTGATCTATACTATTTCTATATATTTTGATTTGTAAACTCTGAAGTTAACTGCACTCACAAGAAAGGGCGCGTCTTCATCAAAAACACATTAGGGCACGTTTTCTGCCCTACTCCGATCAAATTAGGGACAATTAAAGAAATTTTTCCCACAGCTATGAGACCGGTGCCAAGTGAAGGATATGGGTTGTCTAAGCATGATTTTCACAACCCGCAGTTCGAAAAAAAGGTTGTTTTTGAAAAATATGTGAATTTTATAGTTTTTTCGCCCTTTCTCTATTTTTAAGAGAAACTATGCATTTTGGTCAAAATATCTCTCCAACTCTCCAACTTTGATATTTTCACCAAAATGCATAGGTTCTCCACAAAAAAGAGACTTCACTTGGCACCGGTCTCATAGTTGTGGGAAAAATTTCCTAAAAATGGCGATTTTTTGACTAATTTGAGCGGACTACGTTTGTTTTTAATCCACGAGAAAATTCGGTTAGTTTTGTTCGTTTTGTTAATTTTGTGTTTGTCCCTAAAAAAACCTGTTTAGACGCTTCGCTCCCAGGAACGTTCCTCACGAACTTTGTGGATGAAGGGAGAGGTGGGGTGGTACCTCTCATCAACCTTACTACAGTGCCGCGGCCAGACAATTTGGGGGATTTGGGGAGAGTCCAAAAAAATTTCGCTCGGTTCGCTCGCGCATTTCTCTTCATACAAGCCCATCCCAACTACAGAATAATGGCCCATATGCTGATTTCTGTGGGCCATACTCATTTGTATGGCCCATTCTCACTGAAGTAAAAATGCAAATAATGAATTCAAATGATTTTTACTCCAAAATAATTTTTCGCTCGCCTCGCTAGCGGGGCCCCAAAATCACGGAGCCTTGTGCAGTTGCACATCCCGCACATATGCCAGCCGCGGCACTGCCCCACTACCTCCTTCATCCACAAAGTTTGTGAGGAATGCTCCTGGGAGCGAACCGTCTAAATAGGCCCTTAGGAGTAGAAATTTTTTTTCGCCACTTTTAATTCCGTGACCCCCCCAAAATAAAATTCTAGATCCGCGCCTGTGTGTTCGTGCATGTCCGTTTATCGCGATTTCCCAACGTTCGTTTCGAATTGTATCGATTTTTTTTGCTCCACCTAAAAGTTCTTTTTCACATAAGTTTTTGTCGAAAACTGCTAAATAAAGTCAATTTTAACGTAAAAATTGGGTCAAAAGGAGGAGAGGGAAGTGTTGTAACTTGTTCAACAAAAAATTTTTTGCGTGAAAACTAACACTTGCACAACTTCTTCATAGATAAAGGAGGCAAGGAGGTTGCCAATTCATATCACCTGTTGGGAAAATCGTATGGTACACTATTTTCCAGGAAAGTTCCACATGTGTTCGTAAACTAGAACTCGAATTTTCGTAAAATATTTGCACAATTCCTTTTACTGCGAAAAATGCTCCATGATTAATTTTACATGTGTCCATATGAAAAATTTCAGACCGTCGGCCGCCATGTTGAAAATGCCACGAATGGGGTAAAAAGCTAATATCTAGACGGTACGTGGAACACGCACTATAAACGTTGAATAATTATAAAATGAAACCCAAAATTTAACAATAATTCGGGTTGATGTTTAATTTGATCAATCATATTATAATCATATTCTAAGTTAACATTTATATTTTGACAAATGAAAATTTGTAATTATTCTGTAACAAACACTGTAAACAAAATATGTAAACTCACCTAAATGTAAGGTAAAATTACAAATCGCGATATGAAAACTGATTTACTACACACTTATTGTAATATAACTACACATAAAGTTTTGTAATATTGCTATACAGTTTGTAACTTCTCATGGAAAATTTGGGTGAATTAGGAATATTCCTAATAATATATATTGTAAATTTACAAAACTGCTTGTGAATAAAACTTCCAGCGCCTTTTTCAAAATTTTTTTACAGTGAAGTGCGTTGTCCAATCATACATAATAATCCATGTTAGGTCCCTTATTGTATAGTTTGTGAACACAATACGAGCGAGCCCACATAAAAAAAAATGTGTCACGTAATAAAATTTGCAATGGCAGAAGTCGTTCACACAAGTTAATAAATCTTTGACTGATATTTACTGACGAATGAATGCGATGTGGTATGAAGGGTAGCAGACTGCAGCTGATTTTATATACTAGTTCAATTTAAAAATAATTGGAACTAAAATTCTTAAACGTTAACTATGTGTAACAAATTATATACTAATATCCGCTCATATAAACCAATGCGAAAGTCCACAAAAAAGTTTCTATAGTAAATATTTTATTATACCAATATATCAAATATTTGATAAATTTCCAAATAATGCAGAGGCTATCGATTAGATTTCTAATATCTAACCATAAAATAATCACTTAAACATTTACCAGATTTCATGTTGATGTGAAATGTCCACCCCTATTCCACCCTTTATAAAAATCAATATTCATTCACCCAAGCCCATTATATCTGGCTAGCAAGCAATGTGCAGAATGCGATAAAAAAACCAACCGCGCCAAATAGAAAATAGCCATCAAGGATGAATGTTCATCTATAGACATACACCCACATACAGTATGTAACTCCATCGTTTAAACAGAGTATGATGGTGGGTAAAAGTGAAGTCCCTAGAGAAGGGCTGAACAGGAGAAAAAAAGCATGAAATAAAAAGGAAGAAGCAAAAAAAAAATCATTCTCATCCAGTTACATGAGAGTTGGCGGACAATCACAAAAAAATTCAGCCATAGTTGTGGCACCACCGATCCTCATAACACCACGGAGTGGCAGTTGAAGGAAAGTCCTTTGCCTTTCGTATCCTAACTCCTAAACCCTCTGTCTTTCTACTCTCCCTAAAGGGCGACAGGAAAATTTTTTTCTATTTCCCTTTATCCGTTTTTGTTGGTGGTGCCTTCACAAAACTGGGTTCGGCCCAGGGTGAATGTGTTCTTTTTTTCCATCCTTCTTTCTTTTCTTTGATGGCACAAGCACCCGAAATTCATCAGCACACATTCACACACAGGCCTGGCAATGGAACATATACGGCTGCAACAACAAAAACTAGGACTCTGGATATATCATTGGGAAAAATATGGGACCCATATCAAAATATTTGACAGCTGACTAAAACATGCCAGCAGAATGAAAATCAAGCCCCAAAAGAAGAAGAGCAGCCCATGGTATATAGTAGGCATGGCTGAAACGTCAGCTACGAAGACGACGGTTGGCGGAGGAAACCTGACGGTATGAAATTCCAGACCAATTTTAATTCCACGAAATTCAAAACTTAGCAAGTAATCCTCTAGATCAGACGGAACGTCAGTACGTAGTTGCGGCTGCTTCGGTGTCATGTCTTTGGGGGACCACATGAAAAAGTTGTAGTCCTTACACTATCCACTGAACCAGCATGGAAGAAAAGTTCCAGATCGTCAAGGCTGTTTGGTTAGAGAAACTTCCATCGACTCCAGAGACTGCTCAAAAAAATAACACCACATGTATCTAATTTATAAAAATGGATTCGAGCTAAAACGGAAAAGATAAAAGAATTTCTCCTTGGGTTTTTCTCTTGCTCCAGTTTTTTTCCCATCCGGGGATGTTTTTGTTTCTCACATTCCGGACTGCCACTTCTCCCCGTCCCCAAAGTTCCCTGGTACTTGGTGAGATACGCAACGTTACGGCGCGCCCCAAGGGAGGACTCACATATCTGAGTGAAAGGAATGAACGGATCACAGCCTGAAGGGAATTCTTATAAGAGGGGAATAACAATGCGATGATCCCTTCTAGAACAAAAACAAATCATGACTGTAAATAATTAAATCGATGTCGATATTTAGCGGAAATTAAACGATTTCGACGCAGCCCCACAGAGGTGCACACCTCAATTCACCCAAAACGAAGAATAGCCCATGAATAAGGTATGAACGCACAACTCACCTGGGCTTATTGCAAAATAATGACATCCCTGGCCAGATACTATCAGAATGCTTATGGAGTATGATGTGTAAATATTTTTCCATTGGATACCTCGCTGCGCAGAGTGGATAATTTCCGCAATTATAAAATCATTTTTCCTCTATGGGAGCTTAGTTATCGTAGCTTGACATGAATGCCAGTGTGTAATTTGTGATGAACAAGTTTTGGGAGGTCTTACGAAAGGCAACTCTCCGGATGATACTCCGACTGTAGCCATCACATAGCTGCAGAAACCTAGGCGAACGAACTTTAGATGCTCTTGGGTAAAAAAAGAAACGTCTTGAACTCATTATAAAATCACGAAAATTTACTGCAATTATAAACGAATCAAAGGTGAATTGAAGGTAAATTGCGGATAGGCGAATGGGGAAAATTGTTGTCTGTATTTTAACTAGTTGAACTTTTTTTCTTTGCTTTTATATTGCAAAACTTTGTAAAAGTGTAGAAACCCCGCTTTAGTTATTGAACATACAAATTCTCTGGTTTGGTGAAGAATAGAAGTAAGACTTTTGTGGCAATGCTCTATTCTAAAATTTTATTTATTATGAAAATCCACTAAAGCGGACTTACGTCAAATATATCTGCAACGTCACAGGACTAATGATTTTAGGAAGCTTTAACGATTAGAATACTCATCGCTGTACTAAGTTGGACTCATAAAGTCCTAGATCGGGGCGATGCTACCATTTTCTACAGCGGGAATAATGACCCCTGAAGGAACTTTGGCGTACTTTTCTATATGCTCAAATTTCTAACAAATAACGTCATAGATTTCGCCCCAATTTGTGAGCGGATCGCGACCGCCAAAATTAATCCGTTCATCACGGTGCATGACTTATGTTGTTAAGTTTTTTCCAAACCGATCGCTTCAAAGATACAAATAAAGAAAAAAACTATTTCAGCTTTTAAGGACTTTATTAATAATTTTATTGTTAAAGAGTATGATAAAGTCCCTTTCGATGAGAAAATCATATTAGGCGACATTAATTCGAAAGTTTGCAAGGAGTCATATTGGGCCCTATTCTGTAATTTTTCATAAAATAATATTTTATGTTATGTTATTATGATAAAATTTATTCTTCATAAAATAAAAATAAAGTATTTTAAAAATTCGTATTCTGTCACGTTTCCTTAAAATTATTTTATGGAGTCGTTTATGAACACATAACATAAAATATTTAGTACAATCTGCTAGGGGTTCTATTACGTTTTGAACAGTTGATCGGCTGAAAATGAAAACAAATAAAATTATGAATAAAAACAAACAAAATCAAAGCGCGCCTTGTATCAGTATCTGACAAAATACAATTTTTTTAATGCGTTGGGCGTATTAATTTTTAATTTAATTCAAAACTCAATGAAAACTAGTTTCACGCAAATGTCAATTCCCGTCTGTTATTTTCATAAAATGGGTTTAAAATACCTGTAAAATGTGCTGCTTAGATTATTTTATGTTATGAAGCGTAACGGGAAATATTTTATGTTATGATTCATAAAATAAAATAAAATTTGTCGGCCAGAATAGGATTTTAGGGAATTCATAACATAAAATGCATAACATAACATAAAATGATAAAAATAAAATAAGTGTAACGTAGGAAGGCCTCTTAAAAATAACGTGAGCTTTACAAGCGACTTGGAAAAACGTCATCAATGCCGAACGGAAATACTCCCAATCACACCGAGAGGTAAAGAGAAGTGTCCGTCGAAGAACATCTAACATTGCTCGCATAATCAAGGTATAGCAGCGCAAATTTGAAGTTGTAAGATCATTTATATACCTTGGGTCAATAGTAGCAGCCACATAAAAAAAAACTCACATATGCATCCGAGACTTGGGTGCTTAGCAAAAAGGACCCTCTTAGCTGTGTTCGAAAGGAAAATCCTTCGGAGAATTGTTAGTCCCTTATGTGAGGAAGGACGATTCTAGAAACTCGACCACGACGAGATCTACGAGCGCTATCGTGAGATAGATGTGAAGAAAATAAAGCTCGGTTGGCTCTGGTGGGCAGGACATTTAGCTTGTATAGGTGAAGATGAACCTCCGCTGGAAGGATGGCGTAGACTAGAGCGGTCAGAGCTTGCCAAACTGGATGACATCGGCTCAGAATCGACACCGGTGGAGAGAACAGTTTCGAGAGGACAGTACCGGATCCCGGTTGTAGAGCCAAGTGTAGAGGAAGGTTTATTACTAATGTTATGTTTTATGTTTAGAAAATAGAAGAATATGACATTGCTTCGAAGAAATATTTTAATCCCGAATTCAGAAGATGTATTATTGTTCCTTTTGGAAAACCACGTCATGTCGAAAAAAAACAAATTATAACGAGCCCTCACTTCTGTAAGGCTGATTCCTCAGTTACAGTAGGCTTCACTAACACATAACTAGAAATCATTTGAAAGTCCATTCGTTGTCCTATAAGTCTTTACGCTTTTCTTTTCCAAAACTTTTCAAAGAACTCATTCTAAAATTTTTGAATAATTTCTAAACTAACTTTGCATTATTTACTTTTTTTCAGAAAGGAAACGTGGCCGACAAACCTACACAAGATACCAAACATTAGAATTGGAAAAGGAGTTTCACTTTAATCGCTATTTAACGCGAAGAAGACGTATTGAAATCGCTCATGCCTTATGCTTAACTGAAAGACAAATAAAAATATGGTTCCAAAATCGCCGAATGAAATGGAAGAAGGAAAACAAGACAAAAGGAGAACCCGGCTCCGGTGATAATGCCGACGAAATAACACCCCCAACAAGTCCACAATAGACATCATTTCTTTTCTAGCAAAATAAACAATAAACAAAATATTAAGTAAAATATTATATATTTAAAAATACGTAAAACAATAACTTAAATAATAATAAAAAAAACGTTTTCAACCAAAAATTTAATAACAGTGGTTACAGTAATATATTGATTTTATTATTTTTTTTTGTTTTAGTTCTGTTTTAGTGATAAGTAATAGAATCTATGAAGAAGAAAAAAACAAATATCAGTGTTTTATTATTATTATATATTTTTTGAAATTAAAAAAAAATTGAGTAAGAATTTGGGGTTTTCTTTAAACAAAATTGTTTTTCAATGAAATTTTCAATTTTTATTCGATGATATATTTTAATTTTTTTTCCAATAAACAAAAATAAAATTAAAATATAAACAAAAAACCACAACCAACTCATGTGACCTCAGAACTAATATGTTAATAATTAAATTAATATAAATCGAATAAAAATGATGTAAACTATAAAGTAAATAAAATGTTTAAGTAAAAGTTATATTTGAAAACAAACAAACAAAAAAAAAATTAAATTTAATTATTGAGAAATTATGAATTTTTGAAAACAAAAGCACATGTTTTTTAATGATGTGTACTGAACTAGGGAAAATATTTGTGAAATTTTTACTTAAAAAACAGTTTTGTTTTTGATACACAAAATTATTAACATTATTTTATTTTTTAGTTTAAATTTTATATTTTTTCTATACTCAAAAAGAAAAAAAGAAAACAAACAAACACAAAATTTGTGCACAAATATGAATATTTGCACAAAACAAAATCTGAAATTTTATTGTTTCCTAGTTTATTAAAATTCTCGATAAATAATTTCTGTTTTATATTTCCCTCATCACATGTGTATGAGTGATTTTTGGAATGCGTGAGAGACCTATTTTTTGTGTGTAAATGTAATGTATTTGTTTATAATAATCTGAATGTAAGAAAAATCGAGAAGCCAGTGATTTAATTATTATTTTTTAATCAGTGCAATTTGTAAAACATGAAATAAAAAATAGAAAAAAAAATTATTTTAAGTATTAAAAACTATGAAAGAAAGAAAAACATCCACAAGATTTTCACTACAAATAAAAATAAAGAAAAATATTTCGGTGGAAGAAAAGTGAATTGTTATTTATTTAGTTTTCTTGTTTTTTCTTTTAAAAAAAACGAAAATATTTTTTCACAATATTCTCTTACACTTTATACTGAATTCAAAAAAAGGAACAATATAATTTCCGCTTTTCGAATAAAAAAATATTGAATTAATTTTAGCGAAAAACAATTAGCTGTTGAAAAAAAAACTAAAAACTATGAAATAAAAAAAACAAGAAATATTTCAAAAAAACATAAATTTGATATAAGTGAAAATTAATGAAAAAAAATTATTTCTTTCTGTGAGGATATGATGTATACCTACTTACCTACTTTTTGAATATTGAAATGAAAAAAAATATAAATCTTCGTATTTTCCGAAGATAACAAAAAAATTTCCTTATTCTTATTAAAAAAAATAATAAAAAATTGAAAAATAAAACAAGGAAAATAATTGGCAACAAAATGATATTTATTGCAATTATTTATATATTGATGAAAAAAAATGTTTTTTGTGAAGAAAAAAATTTTGTAAAGTGAAATGTTTACCTTTTTCTTATAATTATTTTTTTTTCTAGTAGCAATATTTTGGGCAGTTTGCGTTTATTTTTTACTACCTTGAATAATACTCATTGTTAATTAACTTCGATCTGTGGTAAAGTGTCGTTTGGAGGAAGAGAAAAGTGTTTTTATGGGTTATTTCATTAAATAATATTATGTTTCAATCATTTCGTTCTCCGAGCGTTAGTTTTTTTTAATTAAAATTATTATTTCTGTACTTTGAGCCATACTACAAACCATATACTTTCCCTATATCTCTAAACAATCTTGATATATCATTCAGATATTTGTCCTGTATGATATTTGTTTCATTTACGGACTAAACATTTATTTAACTTTAATATCAAATAAAAAGATTAAATGCTCTTTATAAATTCAGTCTGTTCTGTTGCTCATAGTTACTTCGAAGTATTATAATTAATACTATCAATCTATTTCTAATTTGGGATATCACGGCTATAAAGTGTGCATCATCAACAAAACTAAGGTTCGAATACATCAACCAAGATTTTTACGATATAGGATCAAGGATTACCTTCAAACGTAATCTGAGGCGTTTTAAACTTTCTCAAACAGCAACCACTGTAAAACATGAGAAGGTGGTAACGATTTTCACTTATTTTTGAAAACTTGTAGCTGGTCAAAGCGCGAAAGTGCGAATTCGTATCGCCATTTTCACCCCACTTCTACTTCATTATGAAGCTCAATGTAAAATTAATATCAACACTTCTTACTCATAAAAAAATAATTTATAATGAACACAGAGCATTTTATTTCTTTATTTGGTGCAGTCTGTACATAAAAGTTTTTAAAAATGATATAGTTAATAAGAACTTTAATCTAACATGTATTTAAAGTAAGAGCTATCAAAACACATCTCCTCGTAACTGAAACCACCATTGTTGTGACTTTCAAAATATCTCGGTTTTCGATATTTTTACACTTGGTGAATGCGGTGTAAAATAATTATTTTATCTAAGTAGATGTTCATGATAAAATCACGTTTAAGGATTATTCTCGTTGATGTTTACGGTCCTAAGTACTTACTTCTTACTTCATGTCCAAAAAGCGAAATAAGTGATGCTCCATTTTGGAGATAAGTAAAAAAAACATTGTTCTTCAGTTTAAGACTGTCCTTGAAATATAATAATGATTTTCTTGGCTTAAGAGGCCTTTTACAATTGAGTTTGACATATAGCCTTCTATTTGATCATTATGTTAATATTTTATTACACTGTCATTCATTAAATCCATGTTTCTTCATATAGAAAGGGTTTTTCCCGATACCGAGTGATCAGACCTATAAATAAAGATGTTTACTGCTGCCATAGTCATGTGTGTTGAATAGTGGCGAATTCTCGGGTCGTCAGTAGCTGCTCTGTCAAAACTTATTTTGAATGCCTCCTCTAGGTCTTCCATCCTATAAAATAAACTCTATGTCGCGGATTGAAATTATTACGAACAAATTTTCACTGTTATTTCAGTTATAACCGCACCCTCTCACCATTTCCAGCATTTATTAAATTGTTAACATCGCGTATTAGCTGTCGTAGTCATTTATGTATTTATGCCTACACCTTCCTACACAACGACGTGAGTCGCTATTAGTTCACCAAGTTTTGGGTTGTAAGGCTCGTACTGATTTTTTAAGAAAATTCAAAGATAACATTTTTACGTGTGTTTATTATTAGCCGTGTTTAATGAGCTGCTGTAGGTTAAGCTAGGTTGAGACATCTCAGCAAAATGTGTTTCATGAGCAATTCGTGTTTCATGAGCCTGCTCTAAGTTGATCTGAAGGAACTTAAAGCTTGGTTTTCTGCTCTACCTTTTTTGGTAGGGCAACATCGAGCAAGATTTCTTGCTCTACTTTTTTGACAGCTGCCGTACTTTGAGCTGCGTTGAGCTGTTCTATTTTTTTTCGGTTTCATTAAACAAACACACCTATTATTAAGTCATGGATTGAATTTTTTTACCATCTCTACAACCTTTTTGCCAGCGTATGTATTTTTCTGGTTAAAAACATAACGGCCGTCCTTTTATGGTGTGGTGTTTATAGACTAGTTATTTTACAGAAACTCACACCACAGGATATCTTTCTAATTTCGCCGGACACGGAGAATGACTATTTTGAATGACGGCCGATTTTGGGTCATCTGAAATCGCATACTCCAACAACTTATCCGCTTAACATTGGTTCAAACGACCCACTTTTAATCTGTAGTCAATCACTGCTTCAAATACCTAAGAGTGATCTAGCTTGCTTTACCTTGTAATTTATAATTAGAAATTCAAACATATGTAGACTTTTTCGTGCAGTCTAAATACTATTTTGTTCTTGGGGTCCCAAAATTTTGAATATTTCTTACACTGTAAAAAAAATCCAAAACAGTTCTGGAAGTTTTATTCACAAGAAGTTTTGTAAATTTACAATATATATTGTTAGGAATATTCCTAATCCACGTCAAATTCTTTTAATGTGAAGTTACAAAATTTATAGTACTAATATTTTTGGAGTACAGCAATTGTGTAGTAAATCAGTATTTCATATCGCGATTTGTATATTTATTGTACATTTGCTCTGTGAATTTTCATATTTTTTTACAGTGTAGTATATGCATAATCGTTGAAACTAACAGACAATTTAGGGAGTTCCTTTTGATTTTTTA
The DNA here is from genome assembly GCA_963855945.1 of Thereva nobilitata. Classification (NCBI taxonomy): domain Eukaryota; kingdom Metazoa; phylum Arthropoda; class Insecta; order Diptera; family Therevidae; genus Thereva; species Thereva nobilitata. The sequence goes on along the minus strand of OY979695.1, from coordinate 106,282,633 downwards.
TTATTTATGACTAAACACAAAATACGAGTTATGTTATTGAAAAAATCGAACAACTTGCTGTAATGTATAGATATTGTACGAAGGTATTATAAATATTCCATGCAATTAGTTACATCAGGCTATAAACAATTTACTAGTTACATTAGCCATTCAAAGGTATGATATGCATCTCTTTCAGATCATGTGATATTGAAGAAGAAAAAGTTACTATTGAGTATTTTTTTCAATTAACCCAGAATCTAAAATAGAATCATCCTAATAATTTACATGTGCTGTTCGGAGCCTGTGCGAATTCAAATCATATTTGATCTCAAATGTACTTTTATAAAATTTAGCTATTTCTAAAGAATATGCAATATGATGTTTTTATTCAATTTTATTACCAATTCCCTATTCGTTAATACTAGTTTTATATTTTCCACGAAAAACTTGACAAAAATAACCCAAAAAACATTTTTCTCAATCCTTTCATCAAAACACAAAAAAAATAAATAAATAAAAATAAAACTCGCAAACATTAAGAGGAGAATTAACCAAGTCTACAGACGCCCCGCATACCAAAGCCATAAATATTAAAAAATGCATACAATAGGTGACAATTTAAAATAAATAATAATAAACAATTGTAAAAAATAAATTAATTAATTAAAATAGTGAACATAAAAAACACGAATACCAACTGTACATCCCTATACATAAACCATACACTTTTTTTTTATTTGTATAATATCACAATAAGCAAATTGATTCCCCAAATATGTCAGTATGTGTATAACAAAAAAAATTTAATTAAATAATAAATAAATAAATGAAAATTTTGTAAATTGAAACACGGTGTGCCCAAAAATAATTGAAATTTAAACAAAAAAAAAACAAGAATATTATTATTATATGCCCAGTGATCTACATTACATTTTTTTTAAATTAGGACAACTAAATTCGTATTTTAAACCGGCCAGAAAAATACAATAAAAAATTGAATAAAAGGAATAAATAATTGAGAAAAAAAACATTTAGAAAAATCGTATACGATTTGTTTTAAATAATTTTGAAGATTAAAGAAAAAAATGTGAGAAACGTAAAAAACAAATTTTGCTTTAAACGAAAATTGAAACAAATTGAAAAAAAAATAATAATTTTTAATTAATACCTAATATACGTAATTTTTGGCACAATATATACGTACGAGAAAAAAAGTGTATTTATTATTATTAGTAAAGAAAAATTAAAAATTGCAATCAAATGTAGTTTTTACAATAATTGAAATATAAACAAAACAAACAAAAAAAAATTAATTAATACAAGAATAAAATAAAAAAATTAGAATTGTATAAAAACTGTTTAAATATTTTAAAATTGTGTATTTTTACATTAATATATTTATTTTCTCTTTCTTTTAGTTCAAAAAAACAGAAAAATACAAAAAGAAACATTCACAAGAGTAAATTTTTTGACGAAGACGAAAGAGACGAAGGCATTAAGGGCACATTTAATAAAAAAAAACTATAATTATTAATTAAAAATAAAAAAGAACAAAAAAAACTGTAAATTTTGTAAGAAAAAATCATTTGAAGTTTAATTTATAAATTATTATTAAAACCTAACAATTTATAGCAAACAAATGAAAAAAATCACAAAAAAAATAATAAAAACATGAAAAAACGAAGAAAAAAAAATACACACACAAAAAGAAGTTGTAAGATAATATTTGAAGTAAATAATAATAATAATAATAATTATAAAAAACTGTAATGTAAAATTGTGATTATTTTTGTTAAAGTATATATATATAAAAAAAATTATAAAAAAAATTAAATTATGAACACAAACACAAGAAAATACGTAAATAATACATAGAAATTATATATATATATATACACTTATAGAATTTAATAAGGAAGAAAACAACCAAAACTATATTAAAAAAAATGAATCAGAAATAGTTTAAAATTGTCATAGTTTACAAGAAAAGTGAAAAATTTCATATTTGATAATGTTTATTTATTTAATGAACACAAAAAAAAATATTTAAAAAAAAACAAAAAAATACAGTGGGTCTTTATATTCTGTAAAGGTTGAATATTGAAATAAACAAAAACAAAATATACAAAAAAAAAGTATATTATTAATTATTATATACAGTGAAAATGAAATCCAAATACGTAAGTGTAGGCCTCATTCTGTAAGAAACAAAAAACAAGAAAAAAACACAAAAAATGGATGATAAAAGAAACTTGTTGTAAATATACTTTTTAGAGTCAAAACCTTGATTATTGAGTTGTTTTCATTTCTTTTTACATGGGCATGTCTTGATTTGGATTTTGTTGCCTTGACCGAATGAATTATGTTTAAAAAGGCTATTTTCAATATGAAACCACTTCATAAAATATTTGAAGATGATTTTATATCTCAACGTTTTGTTTAAATTTTCTTCGAAATTTAGATGGAAATTTTGGTGGCAGTACCAATAGTGTTAAAAATAAGTTTAATTCGAAAACGAGAAGATGCAAACGAAATAAGCCAAGTCTAACTGTTTTCATTAGTATCACACACAAAATATTGTTCTCTTTTTCATAAACAAATTTATAATTGAACTACGTAAAGGAAATTTTTCTATATTGGTGTAGGATACTCAATTTTTTTACTAAGCACAGATTTAGGAATATTATTCAAAATGGTAAATCCCATCGCGCAATCCAAACTAGTATTAAATAAGTGACATTTCAGCTCCAATTTTAAGACTTTGATTTAATATAACGTAGGGTTGAAGCCGTTCAACTTTCGCTCAAGAGATCTAGGGCTCAGTTCTAATCAACGGCATAGCCGTTCGTTGTTCCCCACCTCCCTCTTCCTGCCCTCGTTTCTGCCATCGTCTGTAAGCATAAACGAGGAAGCAATCTCCTGTTCGAACGAGTCGAGTAAAATTGGTTGGTGGCGTTGGTTGTTCTTTTACTCTTCTCTCTACTATCTTTCTGACTATAACGTGCTGTTCAATATTGCACGCTAGTTAAAACCGTCAACAGAACAAAGGGCTTAGCTCTCGCTCGAAGGTTCGGATGCAAAATATTCAATCAAATTTCTGTTCTTTATAGCAAATAAAACACAAAAAACGTAAAAAACAAACCTAACTATGTTTCATTACCGTAAGGAGTTATTAAATTTTAAGTGAATTAAAAACTTTTCTAAACATCGTAAACACCCTGCATCTTAATGGATAGTAGCGATAGCCCCCGCTTAGAATAATTTTATTCTGCAAATATACCCAGGAATCACCCCTTACGGATCAACATCTTAGTCTCAACCACTTTTGCCAAACAGTAGACGATCCATGAATGAATCTGTTATAGTGTCGCACTTTCTATAGGCAACATTTTTAAAAATGTCCTGGAAATCCCGAAAAAAGGACACAGGAAATCGGAAAGTTCTTATTGATATTCATTTTGCCTGAGTAGGAGAGAGAGTCGTAAGCATAAACAATTTACAATTAAGTTTATGTTGCCTGCATATAAAATTGTCCACGGACTTTGGTTTTTGAAGGTTATATATTTCATATATGTAGATGTTAAAGAATTTCGAAACGAGTGTTCAGCCTTGATGGACCCTCAACTTTGACAAACAGGGCTTACAACTTTCGTTTTTATATTTTTGGACATGGTTTGAAGAATGAGCATGTAGTATTAATGCCGGGTTTTCATTAGTAGAATTTGTAGTAGAGTATGCTGGGCGAGTACTAACTATCCTGTGAACTCGCCTAATAAAAACATAACTGGTAGAGACGAGTACTTGGTTATAGTAGAGTAGAGTGGGATAGCACCGTGGTAAAGTTACTCTACCACTTAAAAGTACGCCAGTTGCTCTACCACTTATTCTACTAATGAAAACCCGGCTTAAGAGATTGAGGCCTATATAGATATCGTTTCGATATTGAGGCACTATGGAACCGAAACCGGTTGTCCATATTTCCAAGGTTTCTCCTATTGTGGGTATCTACACTGGTATACCTTCAACTTTATCGAACCAGTTCTCCAACATAATCTAGGTCTAGAAGGGTATTCCTTCATCACGAGTAACTTGGTTGTCTTTACAACATCAGAGTCAAGAAGATAGACTTATTCAGATCGGACTGTATTGAGAATGGATCGATAGTGCCTGGCATTTATGTTTCTTTCTTTTTCTTGTAATTTCAGGTTTCGGAGAATGTTGATTTTGCTACAGATTTTATAGTCGCTCTTGATCTGTACGCCTATTCTGTGTCTTCCAGCCGAAGTGCATAGCCCACTGACACTCTCTGACTCTTGATATAGTTTTCATAACAGAATTGACGTCTCCGATATGTTGGTCCATGAGATGTATTTTATTTCCCCTTTATCCCTCCCGGTACTGTGTATGAAACCTGCCTCAGGCTCGGATAAGGATCCTGAGGCAGGTGATTGAACAAGTTGCAAGAATTGTTCAATAGGAGTTTTCTATTACGACAAAACTTCAGACAAAGGATATGTGTCACAATATGTCATGCTTCGTATTGCTCTGAACAAGTCGGACTTCTCTCGCAAATAAATAGTGAACAGTTAAGGCCGGGCCACACATATCCGCACCGCGTCCGCACCGCATGACGGCCGTGTGTTGGACAACACACGCAGAAAAAGTAAATAAGTAAAATCTTACCAGTCAGTCCCCACATTTCCGCGCCTCCGTGTCCGCACCGCGTCAAATTTTACTTGTTTAATTTCCCTCCGTGTGTTGCCCAACACACGGCCGTCATGCGGTGCGGATATGTGTGGCCCGGGCTTAAATCTGTTATGGTTTTATCAATTTTAGTCATTCTCACTTCATATTTTAAAAAATGATTTTGGTCGAATCTTCCACGCCCCGTTCCTTTATCCTTATTGAAGATATTAAAAAATCAAAAATTGTAATGAAATGGTGAATCAAAAATTAGAAGTTTTGTATACCCTAACAATGGTAAAAAGACTGCTCTATTTTTCAATTCGCACCCAAATTTCTCTTAGCATAACATTTGACTTTTCGATTTGAATGGTTAAAGTGAGGGTGAAAAGAGGGGACATTTAAAAAAATCTACAGTCTTTGCAAACACGCAAACGACGGGATCATTGAAAATGATTTTGCGATATGTTGAAACTTACCTCTATATAAATATACACGCGAAATAATTATAAATGTAACAAAATAGAATTTCTTGTTTTCTGCCTCTTCAAATGCACTCGCTTTTTTCGCCTTCCTTTGCACACACACTATAAAAACCTGAGCACTCACACAAAAAGAATTTCACTACGCTAAAATTCGGCAAGGCCCTTCCTGTAGTTCTGTATTCCAAGCACGATACACGACGATACAAAGCCACATGCATCTCAGCATCTCTGCGTAACGCTTTTTCGTTACATTTTTCGTTACCAATTTTCATACTTACCGACCCTATAATCATTTTCAATGATAATTCAATGATAAAATTTTTGAACGGTGGCAAAGAAACTATTGAAGTAACATATTGGCTATTGTGTCAATGAATTGTTAGTAAGATTCAAACATTTCTCTTTTTATTTTGCGGGTTTCTACGGTACATAGTAATAGTAGTTAACTGCATTTTGGAGTAAAACTTTTTGAGAGTTTTTCAGGAAACTCCATTTGAAACATTAAGATATCTACAATCTTTCAAGTTTCAGATAATAATTCTACATATTACGTGATTGTGATTGCAGCTGCCCTTGCTTTGCTTCGTTGATTTTGCCAAACTTCTGGAATGTCTGACAGTGCAGCAGTGGAAGGCGAAGGCCCAATGCAATTTCGACAAATCAAGGGAGAATTGGTTAAGCCTCCCCTTTTAACGAGATTGTCAAGGGGATTTTTATGATGTTTTGTTAACCATTAACCATTTCTTTCCCATGTTTTGTAAAAAGTTTTATTACGTTTTCCAATAACGAAAATATTCCAAAAATTGGAAAAAAAACTGTACTTTTTTAAACCTGTCCAGTGCCGCGGCTGCCATATGTGCAAGATGTGGAACTGCACAGGGCCCCGTGACACTGGGGCCCCGCGAGCGAAGCGAGCTAAAAAAATTTTTGGCAATAAAAATCATTTGAATTCATTATTTGCTTTTGTACTTCATTGAATGGGCCACACAAATGAGTATGGGCCACACAAATCAGCATATGGGCCATTATTCTGTTGCGGGGTCGGGTCTGTACGTAGGAAAATGCGCGAGCGAAATTTTTTTGGACTCTCTGGGGCCCCCGCTGAATTTTTGCACAGGGCCCCCAATTGTCTGGCCGCGGCACTGAACATGTCAGCTATCGTGGATCTCGAAAAAGTCCTGCCGTGAATAGGCATTAATAGTGCGAGTGCCTGGACGCAAGAATCCACTTCATACAGTTACAGTTTTATGTCGTACATTGGTTAACATGAAACAAAATTGGGACAGGCGCCCTTGAAAAACTTATCCTTAAAACTCGTGTTATATCGTTTGCCTATCGGTACCTACAATTCAAAACTCAACCAACTATAAGTCTACTTTTACAAAAGTTATGTAGTTTAATTCACTACTAATAACAATTATGGATACTTGTGTTGCCTTATGTCTACTTTAACCATATGTATACATATATATCCTACATATTAGTAAATCGGTATGTGCTAAAGGTATATTGTAGAGGATTGTGCTGGTGTTTATTGAAATTGTAGTTAGCACAATATTGTATTGTATATATGCCTTTTTTAGTTTGTATCAATCCCTTCACAATAGCACATACTTCATCCCAGTAGTGGATGGAATACGCAGCTGGGAGGGTTAAATCAAAAATTGTAATGAAATGGTGAATCAAAAATTAGAAGCTTTGTATACCCTGACAATGGTAAAAAGACTGCTCTATTTTTCAATTCGCAACCAAATTTCTCTTAGCATAACATTTGACTTTTCGATTTGAATGGTTAAAGTGAGGGTGAAAAGAGGGGACATTTAAAAAATTTGTGAACGGTGGCAAAGAAACTATTGAAGTAACATATTGGCTATTGTGTCAATGAATTGTTAGTAAGATTCAAACATTTCTCTTTTTTATTTTGCGGGTTTCTACGGTACACAGTAATAGTAGTTAACTGCATTTTGGAGTAAAACTTTTTGAGAGTTTTTCAGGAAACTCCATTTGAAACATTAAGATATGTACAATCTTTCAAGTTTCAGATAATAATTCTACATATTATGTGATTGTTATCGGTTAAATCAAACTGATTTGAAAAGAACAATATGTGGAGTGTATATTGAGAACTGAAAAGTTTTCTATTTAGGACAATAACGTAAATAATTCCAAATGAAGCAAGTAAGTACATTTCAGCCAATTTCTACATTTTGGCAATTTTTATAATTGAAAAGATTCGTGAAATGGTAAGGATTTAACATTGTGCTGAATGATTTTGCAGGAGTTGATTCTATAAAGGGGTTTTAATACTATTACTTTTGTTTGTACTTTCTTTCAATTCATATTTGGCTACTTCTATTTACGTAATTTTTAGTCATAAATTAACTGTTGTAAAACTAATAGAGTAACCCCTCTAACACAGAAGGCGCACTTCTCAGCTGGGCTGAGAAATATTTACCACTGCGAGAGAGTCTTAGTACTGGCTTGAAAGCTTTATTGAACATTCAGCACCTAACTTCCATGTGGACTGAGGGACCATGGCAAACTTAATAATTAACGGAAAATAGCATTACACTGTGCTCTTTACAATTGAAGGTAATGCAAAATTAATAATTTTATATATTTCATATCTTTGGATCAATTTAGATCAACCAGCAAGCATGCAATCAAGAAACCGTGAACTTTGCCTGAATAAAAATTTGAAACTTATGGTTAAACGAATACTTCTATTGCTTGAGGTAAGCATAATTCTAATGTTTTTAATTTTTTTTAAAAATAGAATTCTCAGGTTATGGTACACAGCTCAACGTAACACTACCGAAATGTCCTTTTCAAGCCAGAAATTAATTCAATGAGTTTGAGGCATTTATCTGCCCACTATAGTGGATAAACTATGAATGCCACTTAAGCAAGAAAATGTGAATTTTTAAAATAAGGAAGGATAAGGTGAGATATTTCAGAAATTAGTTTAGTAAAAAATATGATTAAAAAATTTTAGTAACAATTTTAAAAATAAAATTTTGGAGCTTCACTAATTACAAGCTTTGATACCTTAAAATTATTTGCGATAAGTAATTAACAAAAAAAAACGTTAAAATTTTGTATGATTTCTGAGGCAGAAAATAATAAAGTTAATAAAATATAATAAAAAATCTTATTCGTTTGAAAGCTAAATTATTATAACCTGCATGAGTCTAGTGATGAGCAAAAATGCTTGCAGTCTTGTCTTGGTCTTGCAAATTTAGCAAGACCAAGAATAATAACAAGACTTACTTATGCTCGCAAGAACAAGAACAAGACTAACTGTGCAAGAGCAAGACTTTAGCAATAGTCTTTCAAAATTTTCACCTAAATTCATTCTTTTAAAAACAAAAAATATAAAATTGATTAGGGTGTTCAAGTAATTATGATATATAGTAAATATATGTGTGTATTGTATATTTACTTTTTAGAATGATAATTATTGTAAAAGCAGTTATTCACATTTTTACATAAGTACATAATGACTTTGCATGCATTGTGCGTCATCGAGATTCACAATCAATATTTCTGCATTTCGAAGCAAAATTTGCCGAAATGATTTAGGTAGATGTTTCACACTGTCAAGTCTTTTTTTAAATACCAATTTATAAAAATACATACAATACAAACTTGATGAGCGGAAATAGCCTTGATTTTGCAGTTTTGTCTTGTCTAGGCTTGGTCTTGCACATTTAGTAAGACCAAGGCCAAGACCAAGACTTAGCTATGCTCACAAGACCAAGAACAAGACTGACTGAGCAAGAACAATACAAGACCAAGACTATATTAGTCTTGTCTTGTTCTTGCGTTTGCTCATCACTACATGAGTCGTATGGAGATAAGTATAGGTAGAGAGGTAGAAACCCAGTAGGGAAAGCAAATAATTACCCATCCATTCCGAAAGTAGTTCTAAGGAGTTGCAACTAGCTCTCGTTTAGATTACAGGAGATAAGGCATTACATTTGCACGGCGATGTCATAGGCGGTAAGCAATCTCTCAAACTGCATTACATAGAACGCTCAAATTATTACTCCTTGCATTACTTTTATGTGGAAGTAATGCAGCAAGGAAGTACTTTTCAAGAATAGAACAGTCTTATTTTCTGTAATGAGACCTAAAGAAATATTCAGCATGGGCCAGCAGTTAAAGAATTAATTCTGGATGTAATTTATTGCCAGTTTCCCTACTGGGAAGCGACTCTTACAAGTTCTGTGCACTGTTAGAAAAACGAAGAATATGGGGATTTTTCTCATGCTTACACTACAAACCCGTGTGATTTTCAAACGCATTTCGCGTGTAAAATCGTGTTGACACCGTGTCCAAACAATTTTTATGTTACGGCCTTTATTTTTGAAGCTATAAGCAATTTTGATGTTTTTCGACAAAGCTCATGTGAAAAAGTACGAAATAGAGCCAATTTCAGCATCAAAATTGCTTATAACTTCAAAAATAAAGGCCATAACATAAAAATTGTTTGGACATTATTCATAGGAAATACTCCAAGCTTTCTAATTTTGGAAAAAAAATTATGGGTTAACTACGTGTTTCTTGGAGAAAAAGGTGGTTTTAGTTGAATTTTTAATTAAAAAAAACCAATTTTTGTATTTGAACTAACACTGTAAAAAAACTCCCAACATAGTTCTGGAAGTTTTATTCACAAGCAGTTTTGTAAACTTACAACACATATTATTGGGAATATTGGGAAATTCTTCATGTGAAGTTACAAAATTTATAGTAATGCTACAAAACTTTATAGTAATATTACAATAAGTGTGTAGTATATCAGTATTTCATATCGCGATTTGTAATTTTACTGTACATTTGCACTGTGAATTTATAAGGCCCCTATTCCCATAGTCACCCATTGAAAAATGTGACAAACCATTTTTCGTATTCTGGTAGTCACCTGTTGTAGAAAAAGTGACGGTATTTCTATATGATATATTTCTATTTACATATCCTGTCCGTTATTTTAATTCTAGGATATAAGAATAATGTTAAATCAACAAAAATATTAAAATAAAACATATATCTTACCCTTTGTCACTATCCATTTTAAAAAAAATCGTAGCGTCACCTACAAATTCCAAGTGATAAAAAATGACAATTTTCAGTGACATTTGCTGCAAAAAATGACTTCGAGAATACCACACCTAGTTTTGTCACATTTTTTCTCATTAACTTTTTCCTTGTCAATCGACTATGGGAGACGCGACAAAAAATGTGATGTGAGAAAAAAAGTGAGGTGACTATGGGAATAGGGGCCATATCTGTAGGTACGTGAGGCAACTTCTATAATATTTCTTGGCTGTTACAATAACTGTCCAGACCCTGATCAAAGTCAAAGGTTTGGCCTTAACTTAAAAACAATTGGGTATATATGCTTAGTATTCTATTTTTGCCTGTGAATTATATCCATGAGAGGAAAAATTTAAACCTTAAAATCCAATAACCAATTTGTAATTTTACTGAAAATTTATGTTCTAAAATTACGCCTCTTACTGGAAAATTACAGTTCAAAGTGTTAAGATTTTTTTAATAGATACATAACATTGATAAATATACTAAGAAAAGTTGTAATTTTCCTACATAAACGATTTAGAAAAATACACATTGTGTAAAATATACGTCACATTTATGTAATCAACATTTACGTTATGCAGTATTGGAGATTCTCAATTTCTTTATGTGAAGTTAAAAAATTTATTTTAAAATTACCATTGTATAGTAAATTCGTATTTCATAAACCGATTTGTAATTTTACTGTAAATTTGCACTGTGAATTTAGATATTTTTTTTACAGTGTGGATCCCTGGATCGGAAATTAAAATTAGAAACTTGTAGGTGTTCGAGTTACTTTCTATTGATGCATATGTTGAGTTAGGTTAGGGCACGAAACATAGAAAAAAATTGACATTTTCCTTGAAATTTCACTTTTTGTAAAAAAAGGAGTTTTGCTACAAACGCTCCTCTTGGTCGAGCAACGTTCGAGAGTTTAAAATTTTCTTCAAAACGTTTACCATCACGTACAAGAAAACAAAATCTACTTAAATTTTTTCCAATGTTCAAAATGGCCTCAAAACTTATTGACAATGAAACAAAGACTCGGAAACGTCACTTTTTTCAAACATATACAGGCTGTGTTGAGGAAAATTTTATAATAACAAAAAAATACACAAAAATATTTTGAAAAAAAAATAGCAAATAAAAAACAGCCTTCGTGAGAAAAAGCCCAGTTTTTGTGTCTAAATTAATTAAATTGTGTCTAATGGTGTGGCCACACTACGCGGTCTTGGGTCGTACGCGCTTTTGCCTTTTTTTTTCATATAGAGTTTTATGACTTTTTTACGACTTTTTTACGACTTTGTCCATGGTAAAGGCCGTGCGGCCAAACAACGCGGACAAAAGGCTGTGGTTAAAAAGGTACATTGTGCGTCCACACACTATGAGCTTTTCAAAAGCGCGTACGCCGTTGCAAATGAGAATTGATTTTTTCTCACTCATGACTCAAAAATTAAAAGATCACGCGCGCTTTTGGCTGGCCGTACGACCAAAAGCGCGTGGATTCTAAGTCCGCGTAGTGAGGACGGGCCTTAATGGTGGGACCACACTACGCGGTCTTGGGTCGTACGCGCTTTTGCCTTTTTTTTTCATATAGAGTTTTATGACTTTTTTACGACTTTTTTACGACTTTGTCCATGGTAAAGGCCGTGCGGCCAAACAACGCGGACAAAAGGCTGTGGTTAAAAAGGTACATTGTGCGTCCACACACTATGAGCTTTTCAAAAGCGCGTACGCCGTTGCAAATGAGAATTGATTTTTTCTCACTCATGACTCAGAAAATTAAAAGATCACGCGCGCTTTTGGCTGGCCGTACGACCAAAAGCGGGTGGATTCTAAGTCCGCGTAGTGAGGTCGGGCCTTAATATGTAAGTGCATTTTTAATAAGTGTGCTTGACCTCTCTGAATATAAATACATTTGTGGTAGAAGTGTTTTATATATACAACATATTTTTAATTTTGCTTAACATACTCGCATAGTTCCACGAAACTTCTCGTTTAAAGGGGTATGCTGGGGAAACGGGGACTTTTTTTTAGGTAAAGGGATTATAACTCAGAACATTTATATAATTATGTTTACTTATACATACCAATTAGTATTTTGCAAAAATATAATATGTAAAATTAAGTTATCGTAGTTTTAACACTAACTTGATCAAATATTCTAATTTATTTATAATGTTTAACCCCGCTGTGGTTTTTAATATATATTTTAAATTACCGTGATTGATAAATTTTTGAACCAAGTGAAAATCCGTCAACAATGAAGATTCCGAGGCTGATATAACCATCTTTTGAAGATATAAGAAAGGATGATGCCAGAAAGTGTATGGACTTTGGTACCCAACTCCAATTGCTATGTGTAATACGTCGTTGGATAGGTTTTTTTGAGCTGAATATAAGTTACTATGGCGCCTAGTTCGAAATCTTGGTCCATTCTGAGTTATACTGTCAGAACTGTATTTTTGTAACCGTATACCTATTTCCATGAACAAGGTACCAATGAACGCAGAATCGCTCCACCTATCTATGATGGTAAAAGCGATGGTTTTATCTTATCAAGTTTTGGGGTGATAAAGGGAAAAAGAGATAAAATAGTTTTATTTTGTTTTTTGACATATCACGATTTTTTGGTCTTTACAGAAACAAGTTCGTTAGTGAGAATCGTTGGTACTTGTAACGGACACAATTGGGAAACCGAAAAAAGTGAGTGTCATAAAATCACGTTTATTTTTCTATTTTTTTTGAGATATTGGGTCCAAAAGTACCGCGGCCATTCGCTTGGTCTATTGTGCTACACCCCTATACCTCATATTTGTGGGCCAGAGCGCTGGAACAAGTTCAACCTGCCTAGTGGCTTGTCGCTGTTCAAGTTTCCCGGGCTCCCGACCGTAGTCCTGCCTTCGGTCTGTTTGGAGGGAGTTAACGAAAGGGTATGCTCCGTGGCTCCCCAATTCCACTCCGGCCCTCCTTGCCTTGGCCTTTTAGTGAGTCCAGAACCTTAGAGCAGAACGGAGGCGGTCTGGGTCTGCTTGTTGTCCCAGTAGGTGGCTCATTACGATTCCACCCTTTTTTTCAAAATTTTTTTTCCTTCTTTTGGGGTCCCCGTTCCCCTGCATGATGGGAATGTTCCCCCTAAATTATATGGAAGCTCGTACCAATTTTCTGGCGGGTCCAAAAACTTTGGGCAGAGCGGCGGCTGTCCAGGACTGCTTCCTGGCTACCCTGGTTCCAGGCCACCGTCCTGTCCTTGGTCTGTAGGGAAGGAGCTCACGAAAGCGGAGCTGGGGTGTGCTCTGTGGGGCTCCCCAATTCCACTTCGGCCCCCCTTGTCTTGGCCCTCTCCAGATTAATTGGTCCACAAAAGCCCCATGAGTATGGTATGAAGGGTAAGATCCATCCTGACAGAGCCTCCATGTCAGAATAAGGCATTATACAACTGGGTGCGCCCGGTACCCAGAGGAGATCGTTAACCGACAGAGCAAAACCTATCCACTGTCATGCAGCCCTCGATACGATAACTTTACATCTTGGCTTGGTAGGCCCGATCATATTAGCCCATCCCATTATATGGGAAGAGTTGCCGAGTGACGTCGCACTAAAACGATATTCAGTCTTTTGCTTTACCTTGGTTCTGTATACCGTGATATTTAGATACACTACATGTTGCTCCGCCTATCTCGCTGGTGATTGACAACTCATAATATCATTACTGACGACATGGGTATCAAATTAAGGGATATGGCAAGTAGAATAATTAGCTATGTGACGTCATTCAAAATACAAAATGGCCGATTTCCTTTTTCTTTACAACCAACTCGGCATGGGTATCAAATGAAGGGGTGTGACAAGTAGAATACTATTAGCCATGTGGCGTCATTCCAAATTCAAAATGGCGGCCAGCCCAAAATGGCGGTTTACCTTTTTCTTTACAACGTCATCGGCATGGGTATCAAATGAAAGTGTATGATGAGTATAGTACAGTAGGCTGTGTGACGTCATTTTAAATCTAATATGGCGGTCACTACAAAATGGCGGAAGACATATAATAGACTAAAAAGTAGACAATAAAATTTATTCATAGTTTATAAAAACTAAAAAATATGCTTTTATTTTCAAATGAACCAAAAAGTGTAGGATATGTGCAAAGCATATAAGTACACTGTACAACTAATGTAGATTAAGAATTGGCATTCGGGCTACTGAGAGCAAGTTTAGAATAATTTATTAAAAAGCAAATTTCAGCCTCAAGTAAACATAAGAACATTGAGTTGGTTTTTGATTTGTTGCCGCCAAAATCTCCTACAAAAGTAAAAAATAATTTTGAATGTAAAGTTTTTATTGCTTCAGCCAGAATATGGAAACAACCTAGCTTTCGAAATGTAAAAAAGCGTGGGCGGCTAACGAAAAGTTCCGGTGTGAATAAAAGAAGAATATTAGGTAAAGAGTTCCACGCTTATTATTTTTTAGTTTTTTTAAACTATATATTTTTTAAATAAATTTTGGCGACGACAACGCGTTCTCCGATAGTAACATCATTAATTTTCATTAACGGCAATGCCTGTAGATGACTACTCAGCAATTGCAGACGCTGCCGCGGGCATGGCGCGCGCATTCTAAATTGTGTATTTTACTGCGATACTCTATAAAAAATTACGTAAGATTTACAAAGGATATAAATCAATCTCTAGAACTCTCAGGAACCATTATCCTTATTCTAGAGCAATTTATTAATAAAAACATGGAAGAGCGAGCTTTGATAACAATTTAGCACCAGCGCTTCTCTTGAAGGGTTTACAAAACATGGTATTAGAAATCTTCATGCCACAGATTTATGATTTCCTGTACCGCTTACAGGACTAAGGACGATTCTATGGCATAAAGGCCACCTTTATTATTTCAAGTGCAACTTCGACAACCCCCTTCGCCATTGTCACTACACAAAACCAACCACCACGGCAAGGCTAGGCACTGTATACCAAATTCCACTCAGTGCAGGCACAGAACGGTCCTCACACAACCCTTTTTGGCCTTTTGTTGCAGGACTCCTGAGATTCTGGTGCTCCTTTGTGCCTGCCCCGATTTCTATATTAAAATCAGACCTGGGGCACATCCATCTTCTCCATCATACATGGCCCTGCGGATGCCGTTGCTGCTATTTAACGCGGCGGCGGTTTGGGTGATGATTAAGGGGACTTATGAGCTGAATCTGATAAAACAATGAACCTCGAATGATTTTGATTGATTGCCGGGAATTAAAATTCGTGAATTGAATGCGATGTGGTTTTGATTGATTCCATTCCTTCCAAGAGACTGGTCTGTGCTAAATTAGATTTGGCGGAGGTTTTGAATGGCGCAAGTAATTACATCAAATTATTCGGTTGTGTTGTCTTCGAAGGGGAAATGGCGTGGATATACATGAATTCGAACAATTGTTGTCAGTCATTATTAATTGCCGTGCTTGAAGCGGATTTCGGTGGCCTTTTGATATAATTTCTGGGGGATTTTTCAATGTGGTCAGAGCTTTTATAGTGTTTTCTGTTGCTGTATTGATGTGTTTTATTACATTGAAATTTATATGAGGTGAGAATGTGTGTGCGTGTGCTCAATTTGATTTATTCATGTTAAGTTACTCATTTCATAACTATTCGAAAAGTTCTAATCTCGTCTGGCTTAGTTGCTGGAGATTGATTCACAAGACCTTATCAGATTGATTCACTACCTAATATTTGAATTGTTATTATTTTCTGCATGCGGTTTCTTTTCAGTAAAACGTTTTTGGAAGCAAATTCGTTAATTTCCTTTTTACCCATCAACAAAAACTAAGGGAAATCACAATTTGAAATCTAGTGGCCATTTGCAGAGAAAGTAAGCTTAAGAAAAGAACAGCAGAACGGTGAAACTTTTACATAAATAAATTTGTCAAGGTAAACATATTAGTAAATTGTTTTTTTGTAGTCATTGTAATAATTGCTTTCTTATTTTGTAATACCAGAATTCCAACCCAAAGCTGTTTAAACTTGCTTGAAAACGATAACAAGGAATAATAGTTATTTTGTTTGTTGCTTTCGGTGATTCCTTCTTTATTACTTTTAAAATTTGCCACAAATACATTCTTTTTCTTCTACTTCTAAATTTATTACCCTCTTCTTGAAGCTCTTTTTCCAGTGGTCTCTAAGTTTTGCTGGCTTTGCGCTTATTGTCTTTTTGCTTAGTCAGAATAGAACTGGGGGGATTATATCCTCACTATCTATTACATTCAGATTTCTTGATTCTTTATGTGCCGTTATATAAATAAATACTTTTTCTTTGCAAAAAATACCGCACGCGATTTTTTTTACCAAATGATTTTATATATTTTTATAAGCTTAAATTCAAAATGTCGTCATCCCCACCCTCTTGCTAAACTTACAGTAAAGGGAAACGCGTTTAATTCTATATCTCAAAAACTATGCATTTTACGACAAAAATGTATATAACCTTTTTTGTAGATAGTGATTTAACTTTTTTATTTTTAAAGTTTATTTTTAAAGTCAATATGTACTAAGCTATGGTGCTTCAAAATTCACATATCACTTTCTTTGCACCATATTTCGGTAATGGTTAATTCTACATGAAAACATCCTTCTTGAGACTTATAGAACACACGATTATCTATAATTGTTGTTATTATCATTTTTTACGTAGGGCTATTATTTCACGAGTTATAGCGCGTTAAATGTCAAAAAACGTAAATTCAAAAGTAGTTTCCTGCCAATATCTTTTTAGTTACACGTTTTATTGCAAAACTGATTATAGTTTTTTGTGCGCAGTTTCATTGCCCACATTTTTTGTTTTAACTTTTTTTAAGATAACGTTTAGATGTCATATTTTACTGTGGTACATTCCATAATTCTAACTCTCATATGTACTCGGTTGCGTAAACATCAACAATTCAATTTCATCTTTTTATTGATTCACTAATAATTGACATTTTATAATAATAATAATAGAATAACCCTTAAAACAGAAGGCGCACTTTTCAGCTGGGCTGAGAAACATTTACCACTGCCCTGTGGCTCAGCTGGAGCATGCAAACATAAAAACATATATACAAGAGACAAAGAAACAAATAATAAAGAAGCGTGCAAAGGAGAAGTCACGCCACATTAAAAAGAGATTTTTTAAGAGCAACTTCACTTCCTGGCATGCTAAAAACACTAATAGTCCGGGGAAATTAGCAAAACAACGCACGAAAGGTGACAAAATTCCAAAATGGCTGAAAATTTGTACACAGCTTCCTTGGGACTTTTTAAGAAAACAATTTCGGAATCACAAAAAAACATGGCCGGAGATATCACTTTTTTGGCAAAAAAATCACTCAAAAACTGTTTTTTTCGAAAATTTGCTTTGATGAATCAATGCGAAACGTTATTGCCTACAAAAAAGCCTCTTGTCCTTTTTTCGAAAACCTTCACCTTTCCGAATAGTTCAAGGTATTTTTTGGCCGAAAAGTGATTTCTGGAAACTTCGACCTTGAATAACTGCGAAAGGATTAGGTTTTCGAAAAAATTACACAATAACGTTTCGTTTCGTATTGATTCATCAAAACAAATTTTCGAAAAAAAAGGTTTTTGAGCGATTTTTTTTGCAAAAAAGGCATGTTTTTTTTTGTGATTCCGAAATTGTTTTCTTAAAAAGTCCTAGGAAGCTGTGGACCAATTTTCAGCCATTTTGGAAATTTGTCTCCTTAACACGTTAACGACCTAGGCGATCATTCTAGGGGTGGCCACAAACCAGATGATAAATTTGCACGAAATGAGTTAATTATAGCCCAATGTTAGAATATATTGTTTATTTATGTGTTTTGAGGAGTTTGTGACGTCAAGGATAGTATGACGCATATGCGCGTCGCCGGTTTATGGAACAAAATTGTGTTGTATAAACCGCAGGACGCAAATATGCGTCACTATAAAAAAAAAGTTAAAAAGGTTGTAGCAATTATTTTATTCTCGTATATATATTCTCTTTCAATATAAACTTTAAAAATTAACAGTTCATTCAATAATAACAAAAAAAAATATAAAAATAGATTAAAAAAACACTGAAAAATTAAATAATTTCAAAAAAAAAAAAAAACAAAATAAAAATGATGCTAATGGTTGAATTGTGCCACATTTTAAAACATGGTGCTACACATAATCCGATAGGCTGACCCTTGATATCTACACATGTATCGCAAATAAAATGAGTATCAGTCCTTTTTTTCTGCATTGAACATTGTCGGCACTTTTTACGTTTATCAGTACGGATTGCATAGTGTTGTAATTGTTTTTTATTTGTACTTGCTTTTTTCTGTGAGATAGAAGGATTAGGACTTGAGGAACACGATACATCAGAAAGATCTTGTGAGTTTAATAATGATATTGCAAGCATTTCTCGAAAACGAAGATATGATGTTTTGCTTCCTTTATGTTTGTTCAGTAACCAATTGCTGTTCCATACTGAAATATCAACTATATGGAAGAAAACTTTTATGTACCATCGCAGACTCTTTCTCGGGGTGGAGTAATAAGATGTCATCTGGTCGTTTCGGTCTACACCTGACATGTGTTTAATGTAATCTGCAACCATTACGGGTTTTTGTGATGTAATTCCCCTTTTATTTCGGTATTCGGTCATTTCAGCTTTATGCAAAGAGGATATCATCAAGACATCGCGCTTATCTTTCCATTTCTGCACAGTTATATTATTTCTTCGTCTCCAAATGGTTTCATTTTTCTTAAGCCTTTTGGTAATTACATTGCTTGGATTTTGTTTTCGGTTGGCCCTCAAAGTTCCACATAAATGTGTCCGTTGCTCAAAAAGATGTTCTGCCAAAATAACACTATTGTAATAGTTATCCATGTACAATATGTGACCTTTTCCAACGTAATCCTTCATTAACTCTTCAACAACACCAAAAGCATGACCTTCGACACGAGGTTGCACAGTATTCTCACCACTATAAATCAACATATTTAGGAGGAACCCATCGGGTGTACAAAGTTCATAAAATTTAATTCCATATTTATGTCTTTTATTGGGGATGTACTGCCGAAAAGATAGCCTTCCACGCCACAGCATCATTGCTTCATCAAGTGCTAGGTGTTGTGCGGGATAGTACACTTTTTTTATGTTGGCAAGTATATGATCGGAAACGTTCGATATTTTATGAAGTCTATGACTTGTGTCATTTGTCTCGCTATTGTAAAAACACAAACACCGCAAAATATTTTCAAAACGATTTCTGCTCATAATTTTTCCAAAAATTGGATGGTGATACATTTCATTTTTGCTCCAATAATGTCGTAAATATGGCATATGAACATTTCCCATTATAATACACAACCCAAGAAATCGCTTGAATTCTGTAATATTTAAAGGGTTCCATTTCAATAAATTTGATTTGGGCTTTAGAGTTCCAGATTGTAAATGGGCTGCGGCCCGTAAGTTGACCCATTCTGTTATTTTTGAAAGCAAACTTTCATCAAAAAATAGAGAGAAAATATTTTCTGCTGACACATTACTATCTAATTGTACTTTAATTCCTTCTTGACCAATAAATTCGAAAACATCTGGTTCAAAATCTAAATCAGTCCAATCTTCATCATTTTCAGAGTCACTGGTAATTATTGGTTCTCCATCATTATCTTCAACTATTTCTATGTCTCCTACATCATTTAATAGCGATACATCACTAGTAGATCCTAGATTTGAACAAAAATATTCACTACCTGTGTCAGAAAATGCTTCAGGTGTACTGCTTTCGTCGCTTGCATTTACAATTTCATTGATTTCTGAGTTCGCTAATTTTCTTGCACCCATAACTTTTTTATGTTTTTTACGAAAATAAAAAAAATTTTATTGTATATAATAATTTTTATAATAATAATAATAATTTTCTCACCTTCACTTTTTACTTGCAACTAAGCTTTATAAATTCTGTTCGAAGACTGAAAGTAATTGCGAAATTCTCATGTGTTACGTATCACACACAGAAAAACCACACACAGAAAACAACAACTTGGTACTTCCCCTAAACCGAAAGAAAAATTCAACAGAATCTCAAAATGGAGACGCAGTACAGTGGAGTACAAGTTCCCTTTCAATCACTTTTTACTTAAAACTAAGCTTTATAAATTCTGTTCGAAGACTGAAAGTAATTGCGAAATTCTCATGTGTACGTATCACACACAGAAAAACCACACACAGAAAATAACAACTTGGTACTTCCCTTAAACCGAAAAAAAAATTCAATAGAATCTGTAAACCAATACAGAAACTGTAATGAATGAATTACATAGAAAATGGAGACGCATATATGCGTCCTCGGTTTATGGCGAAAACCGCAGGACGCATATGTGCTTCCTGTGGTCGTTAACGTGTTAAAATGCTAATTTCCCCGGACTAGAAATTTTTTATTAACGTTAATAAGCATGCAACTGCGGTTAACATCGTCTATTCTGAAATTCCAATTTTCGATGGCGAGTTCGAGCATTTCGAGTGGTCTTTGGCCAATCAAACGAGTAATGTTGGTTAGACTTTACGTAACCCAAAGAAAAGTCTAGAGGTGTGATATCACATGAACTAGGCCGCCAATTCACCTTACTGAAGAATGAAATTAACTGCTCACCGAATTCTTTTTGCAATATAGCCATGGTTTCACAGGATGTGTGGCAAGTAGCGCCGTCTTGTTGGAAGCAAATGGTCCGTTATAATGGCGCGATAGCGAGCGCCATTCACAGTTATGTTCCGGTCGGCCTCATTTTTGGAGAAACCTTATTTGGACTGAAGCAATAAGTTAAACACATTTCATGCCACCATCAGCTTTATTCTTCATTTTTTCTTCATATGCTCTTTCTTAAGATTTCCATTCATTTTTAACTCTAGCCTTCTTTTTTTAAGCCGTATTTCCATCTTTAAAATATTTTCTGTTCTTTATTTTTCTATTTCTGACCACCACTATGTCACCAATCTTTTTCATTTCTTCTCCGGTGCAATTTGACCAGATCAACGCAATTTAAGCGTCTCTATACTAATTTCCTATTTCCCGTTCTATCCTTGATTTTCATTCTCAAGTCGCTCATCTCCACCCTCTTAAAAACGAATCAGTTCACACTATTCACTGGTTTCTAGTTGAACTGGTTGAACCATTGCTTAGAGTCAACCAATGGGAAAACAGTGAAATTTCACTGGTTGAACCAGTTAAATTCACGTAAAAAAGAGAAAAAAGCTTTTTCTAGCGCGAATGTCGTTTACCCAAGCGGGCCCCCTTCTACGTACTGAAATGCTGCTTTACGGTCGTGATCAAACGAGAACCGGTCTATTGAGTATGCTAAATGGAATCCTTTGCAGCCATGAAGGTAATTGCCTAGAATATGAGTCGCATATATTTTTCCCTGGTTGAACTAGTGAAATTATAATTCACTGGTTGAACCAGTGCAATTTTTACTAATTCATTTTTAGAGAGCATATCATCCTGGCATACCTTCAGTTTGGTTGATTGCCTATTTGTTGTAACCATACAGAAGTCCCTTTGCAATGCATCGACATATGGGTAGACCTACATCTCAAGGAAGTTTAGTGGGCTCGGGTCGTAGATTCATCATTTTCCAAGGTATGTCCTTAAAGTTAAATTCAAATAAAGGTTTACATCGGTATCTTGGCATTCAAAATAATTTATCTCAAACAATTATGTATAGCTCAAAATTACCTCCAAATATAGTCAAAATTATCACTTCCCTGTGGAGAGACATTGCAAAATCCAAAATTTAGGTCCAAATACTGATGTTTGACAAGCAGTTTTAAGAGCCTTAAGTGAAAAATCTTAATCATAAATTTTGTTTGCCAGAAAAACTGTAAAGTTTATACAGTAACATGTCCATTTTTCGTCAAGATTTTCGTCAATTAACAGAGGCGGCAGGAGTTTTTATCACTTCCCTGTCGTCCAAAAATCCGCTTTGGCGATTGATAGAAAGAGGTAAAGTCACTAAAGTTTATGTTTTGTTTCAGTCTGTGAGCGATTAGTCCTGTGAGTCCGCTTAGTGGCGACTTCCGCGTTAAGGCCAGTCAAATTCCCACTCATATGGTACATAACGTTTCAATTATTATCAATTGAGAGAAGAGGCCAGGACCGGATCCCGGTTGTAGAGCCATCAAAGAAGAAGAAGAAGATTTAATTTGAATTGACTGAACATATTTGTTTCAATTACACGGATCATTGGTGGATAATATATTTGTAATAAAATACACCATTCTTATGAATTTGAGACAAAATCATTTAAAATACCACTTCCCTGGATCTACATGTCCTAATGAGTTTTGTAAAATATTGAGCAAAACAGCAAGTGCAAAAAGTCAACGATGTATTTGGGGAATCAGTCACGGAAAGAACTAAAGTTTAAAATAAATAAAAGTTAACATTTACTCGAGTACTTTTTCTATACTACCTTCTTTTCCCTGGTAGGCATTCTTGTAAATGTTTAGCTTTCTATTCTCAGAAAGTTTAATAGATTTATCACATAAATGCAATACTTTACTATAATGTTTACCAAAAAATCTCTTTTAAGCGGCCCACACTCTCAGTTTTCACATTCTAGTGTCTATTCTCACTTCCCTGTCATCAAAACCTTTAAAAATGCTATAACTTGAAAAATTTCAAATATTTTGACTGACCCATTCAACTCTATAATATGTGCTATCATTAATTTTCGTTATATCCGATTTTCAATTTTCAAATACAATAAAACGAAAGCCCAAAAATATTTCAATTTTATTATTCCCTTGTTAGTAGAACTACACTGCAAACCCAAGTGTGTGATTTTAAAGCGCATTTCCCGTGTAAAATCCTGTAGTTACTTTTTTCGCGTTTAAAATGTGTTAATTTTTCATACGCGAAAAGTGTGTAAATTTAACACACTTAATGGGTGTGTTTAAAACACACCAAATATGTATTGCTTTGAAGCTTTTGAGTGAGGCTTTTTGTGCGTCGTTTTGCAGGGAGTAAACCTAGAAAAATAGTTACCGAAAGCTTAAAATTTTTGATGTAAACTGCAGCGACTTGTCTCGATGCCCTTCTGTTACCGACTGACTGTAAAGAGTGGTCGTCGAGCTCTCTGGTGATTGAGTATTTAAATAAAGAATTACAACTGTCTAACTTTCCTTTAAGTTATCCTCTCATTTAGTGGAGTGCGTGTGGAATGACACATAAAGGCCCGTCCTCACTACGCGGACTTAGAATCCACGCGCTTTTGGTCGTACGGCCAGCCAAAAGCGCGCGTGATCTTTTAATTTTCTTAATTCTCATTTGAAACGGCGTACGCGCTTTTGAAAAGCTCATAGTGTGTGGACGCACAATGTACCTTTTTAACCACAGCCTTTTGTCCGCGTTGTTTGGCCGCACGGCCTTTACCATGGACAAAGTCGTAAAAAAGTCATAAAACTCTATATGAAAAAAAAGGCAAAAGCGCGTACGACCCAAGACCGCGTAGTGTGGCCACACCATAATGTGTGATTTTCACGTGTTTAAGACGTAAAACCATAAAACGTTACAAAACGTTACAATTTCTTTAAATATTTTACGCTGAACGTATGTGATTTTTACATGTATATCTTTTTATCCGCATTATTTTAACACAGTTTATTCCTTAAACGCTTTATTTTAACACGATTAGCCGAATTTACTCGTTTATGAAGTGTGTAGTGTGTTAAATTCACACGGAAAAAATATTTTGGGGTTTGCAGTGTAGCCATATACCTAATTTTCTTTTAAGTTTTGGGTATGCTTTTATCTATTTCTTTGCGTTGCTAGTTTTAATAGATATTAAATGTCCTGCAGTATATGTTCTGAATATCCTCAGTTCAATCAGTTCTTCGTTACCTCTTACATTTTGTTTTCTAGCGTTTGTCAATATTTACTTTCGGTTCACAGCCGACAACGGCAATTTCCCCTAAACTGTAGAAGAGAGTACTCATAGTGCTATCTACACCATACATCACTAACAGTTGTTATTGTCATAACAATAACAACGTAACAAAAAACCACAGAAACGGAATATCTACAATCAACAACTACGTTTCAGGTATGTACGGAAATGAAAAAAATGAAGAAGGTTGTTCATGTTAAGACTGAACAAGAACAATCTATATCGCTTACGATGTCGGCCATCTTACCAAAATCGTGATTCAAAATTAAATCAAAAACAGAAAGAAGAGTATGCCGTAATATTATATATGTAGTGTTATTTCTAATACTGGCCAGTTATATTTTCTTGATTCACCTTTTGGTACTTACAAATGGAAAAGCGACGTTTTGATACCAGAAGTGAGGAAATGTTTCTTTTTTGGAACAAATAAAAAAGTTTTGAGCTAGCTAGGAAAGAAAATGAGGATCTTGTAACTTTTTCTTTCGACTGTCAAAAAAAATTCTGTCTTACCAAAAGTAGCTGATCAACCTGCTTACTACAACCGGCAGCTAAATTTATATAGTTTCTGTATAGTAAAAGGATCTTCTAACTCACAAATGCTCAAGGACAATGTATTTTTATAGGCGGGGAGCCGGTGACACTTAAAGTCCCGTCATGCGGAATTGGAAAATTTTTTGGTACTCGAAAGTTCGAAGTTAGACGAACAAGATAAGCTTGGTATGCGTGGATTTAATAAGCCGAAAAGGTCGGACATACCTCTTTGAAAGTTGTAAGTTGTTTACCGTTACATGTAGCAAGTTGGTTTTTTTTATTTTACTCGTTTTGATGTTAACTTTGAAAATATATTGGTATGCGGGCTCAAAAATTGCCGGAAGTATCCGGTATACAAATCAGCTGATAAGCAATAAAATATACTAGCCAGTGGCACTTTAAATTTAATCAATCAAAACGATTTATAATTAAAAAAACAAATACAATTTATTACAATTCGAGGTGAAACGACATATAGAAATAATTTAGGTAGTTTTAAGTCTGTTTTTAAATGTGGAAAAAGGGCTGAATTTAAGACTTTCTGAACGTGTATTACAGAAATTATTATTTATGCATTTCCAATTATTTAAATATTCTCAATTCGTTTTTCTACTTATTTTAAATAATTCGGATGCTATCCTTAAACGAAAATTACAAAATGTAACATAATATCACATTTCGCTCTATATCTCAAAATCATTTTGTATGACAATGTGCCCCTTTTGGTTCTAATAGTCACAATATCAACAATTTGGAAATAAGTACCTTTTGGAAGTGAAGTATTATGTTATATAGAGGAATAATATACCTTTTGCAATAAATAAAGTAAAATGATTACATTTTCGTAAAACATTTTCAAAAAAATGAT
The DNA here is from genome assembly GCA_963855945.1 of Thereva nobilitata. NCBI lineage: Eukaryota > Metazoa > Arthropoda > Insecta > Diptera > Therevidae > Thereva > Thereva nobilitata. Next base: position 106,257,059 of record OY979695.1, on the reverse strand, counting down.
CCCATTTAGGAACAAAACCAATTATTAACAACTAAATTTCATATGGAAAAAAGCATTTTTCGTAAATGGTTTTCCATGTGAAAATAAATATTTAGTACAAGAAACCAATGACATAGTTAACTCAAAAATTTTCAAAATTGACAATGTGTCCCTTTTGATTAGTCACATTTTGCACTATTGAGTTCACGTTACGTCTCTCACTCGCTCTCCCATGGCATCTTTCCTCTCGCCTGTCAAGGACTTATGCTAGCCAGATCCGCCTGTCATTGTACACACTTTTACTAAATCGCTTAGTCAAACATATAAATTTCAACTTTACGGAACAAAGTTTATTTTAATTCATATGTAGTACAGTCAATCTGTATTTTTGATTTGAAAAAATTACACCGCCGAATTTTTTTTCATACAACGTTAGGGGGTCATGAAAGAAGCTTAAAACCAGATTTGTGACCTCCCACTCTTTGCAGGTTTTTGGAAAACTCAAAAAGTTTTTTGAATGCGTTTTTCTCTGAATGAATGCACTGAATGAGTGAGTCATCAATTGTTTATTGTAATTTTTATTAAAACAAAAGTAATTACTAAGTTTCATTATTAATCAGTCGAAACAAGCATGTTATATCACTTGTGGGCAACGCACCAAACGTCACCATACTTACGCTTTGTACAAAAGGACAATTTTCATACTTCGGTAAGCTATAGCTCGAAAACTGTAAGTCGAAAGAAAAAAATGTTTGAATAAATGTTGTTTGTATTTTGAAGAGGAACAACTTTTCCATTTAAATTATAACGGAAAAAAAATGTTTTTTTGTGTGAAAAAGCGAAAAAACACTTTTTTTGATACTTTAGCGCCACCTACTTTTTGCATTTCAAGTCGTACGGAATTGTCTCAAGGACATTAATTGTAGACGGCAATGTCCTTTACATTTTTTGTTTACATTATCTTTCTCTGAAGTGCACTCATTCAGAGAAAAACGCATTCAAAAAACTTTTTGAGTTTTCCAAAAACCTGCAAAGAGTAGGAGGTCACAAATCTGGATTTAAGCTTCTTTCATGACCCCCTAACGGCGTATTAAAAAAAATTCGGCGGTGTAATTTTTTCCAAAAACAGCCATTTTTCACGACTGATTGACTGTACTAATATACTGCATACACTTATGCTCACCGAAATCGCCTGTCAATTTTTTTCTTTACCTTACAATGAAGGAACTAAATCATATTAAAATTTTTATTTTATTTATACTTTAAAAAATATAAGGGCTAATGACGTGCAGGACTAATGTCTGCCAGGTGGTGGTTACCGTACTTATCATGCTACGACTCATCACTAAAATAATTTCTAGCCTTACAGAAAGACTGTTACCCCGAGGGTTCACGAGCTCTCAGTTTATTAATCCATCCTATCTGTTTTCTATCCTTCGAGCTAAGCGTACATTGCGGTCACGGCCTAGACCTTTTAGTTTTTTGCTCAAAGCTTATCTTATTACCTCTCCATCATATCTTGAGCAAATCTTTGTCTTTAGGAAAGTTTCCGGCGATATGCAAGAAATGCTACTACATACACAACAATCCATAAGACATATGCGATAAACACTCGGTGGACAACTACGGTGGAATTGCCATCTTATCACCAGTCCCGAAACTTTTAGAAAAACTTGCCTACGATTAAATTGACACTCTAATCGATACGACATGGATTTAGAAAAGCCGTTTGATCACACCACTTATAGTCTTAATTTCTGAACTGTGCTGTGTTATGAAGAGCGGCCATCAAATTGCTGCCGCTTATACTGGCATCAGCAATAACTTTCATAGATTAGTCCATCATATTTTTATTGAAAAACTAGTACAATTTATGTCATTTGTAGCTGTAACAAGTTAATCAAAGCAACTAGCTGTATCGCTCTGCGTTCGGTCATTTCTTCACAAATCTCTTCACTTTCTATAAAAAAAACACTTCACTCTCCATGATTGCTTGCTGAACTGTTGCCAACTCTCGTTCCAAGCTGATCAAGTTGTGAAGAAGCATTATAAGCCCAGGTGATACTTAGTTGGGAAACTAACTTGTAAACATCACTTATGCCCGGTTTCACAGTGTCGATTTGAGCTTTCGCTCAGCTGAACCTGAGCAGTAATTTTGAACTTTAGCTCAAGTCAAAACTGTTTCACAGTTTGTTTTTGTGCTCAGTTCAGCTGAACTTAGTTCACTGGATTTTGCAGGCCACTGTGGTTGAATCAGTTGGGGAAATTTTTGCTTTTGGTTGATAAATTGTGTGATTTTTCTAGTTTTTAATCTTTAGTTGTAAGGATTTTTGAAAAGGATATGGCCGCTAAGAACGAGTACGACGAAAGTAGACATCCTCATCGTATTCCTGAGCTCATCTCAAAGTTCCGGATAATTTTCCATTGTGGGGAACTCTGCATTTGGAATGGTTATATGGAGCGTTTAACCATACTATTATTTTGTCAGGTAAAAGGGGGATCGTAATCCAGTAAACTGGTCCACTATGATCCTCAAGGTGTTAGTATGGTGTATGCAGGAGCGGCCCTTTCTGGATCCAGCTTGCTGTCTTCTAAGTGTTCGGTCTAGTGCCTCTCTTATCTTTGATAATAATATGTGGGACAAGATTTTGCCCACAGTAGATAAATAGACAGATGCCTCTCCAGTCGTCGCATACTGCTAGGTCCCATTTTTTGGGGTTTTTGAATATGATACCTTTCGTCCAATCCTCCGGAAAGGTACAGGTGTTCCATGCTAGTTCCAGGCTTGGATTATCGCGTCTGCTATTAGCAGTAGTTTTCAGCAATTCTGGCGGGATGCCATCTTTTCCAGCAGCTTTACCATTGGCTATTGCACGAATTGTGGTTTCTATTTCTTTCTTAGATGGTGCACGAGTAGTAAGCTTTGGCTTAAGTGCGCAAATTTAGTAAATCAGTTCAAATAAATTTTGAACCAAGTTCAACACTTTAACCACTACTGTGAAACAGTAAAGTAAGTTGAGCGAAAGCTTAAGGCTGAGCGAAAGCTTAAGTGAACACTGTGAAACCTGGCATTAATGTCTTGTCAAGAACAAAAGTGAATTTGTATCAATATTACGACAAAAGATCACAAATGTAGTTCCAACCCCAGCAATTATACAGAACTTATTTAGAGAAGCAGGCGAAGACATCCCAGGATGTTGTCAAGCGGAAAGGAAAGAATGGATCTAAGACGAAACATGGAAAAAAAATCAAAGAAACGTGTTAAGCACAAAATTATTGAATTCCAAAAAAGAGGAATTAGAACACACTAAAACGTTATATCAACGTAAAGCAAGATAAGTGAAACTTGCTGCAAGACGAGATAGAAGGATTTTTATTTAAATATTCGCTAGGGAACCACAAGTAGCAGCAAACAATAGCAATACGCATCAGTTAGTCGAACATATCCGGAAAATATCAAATAAAGAGTTGAGACGAAGACAGCCCCTACGGAAGATCAGATACGAAGATGGCGGCAATACTATACACAAGGAGGCCAACAGAGAGAAATCAGTGAATGGCAATCGATATGCATGAGAGAAGTCAAAGAAGCAATCGTCAAACTGAAAAATAAGAAAACAGAAGACCCAAGAAGAAGTTGCTCAAAGCCAACATTGAAGTACCTGATATCTGAGATATTACATCCTATTTTAGAGCAGAATTGAATTGACGATAAAATAGAGCTAAGAGAACAACAAATAGGATTTAGGAAAGGACGCGAATGTATAGACAACTCAAATACCCTAAAATTAATAGTCGAACAATCTAGAACGGAAGTTATCAAGAACAAAGCTCAAAAAAAACTAATTCAAATGATCGTGATGCTTACGATGAAGCAGAGCTAAGAATCCTTCATAATGGACAACTAAGTGATACAATAACGACAACTGGACTGAAACAAGGTTGCCCGCTTCACCCTTCATTATTTACTTGACGAATTAATGAAGAAAGTCATCAGAGAAGCAAGAGGATTCAGATGGGGAATGCTAGAATGGCTAGAAGATCGCAAATAGGCAGATGATAACACACTTTTAAATCATTCAAGAGAAGACATGCAAAGAAAAATATACAGCTTAAAAATTTGTGCGTTGGAAGCAGGTTTCAAAATAAATGTGCAAAAAGCAAAATCCATGAGAATTAAAACTACAAACACCAACCCATTAATAATAAAAGATTGCATAATAGAAGACGCGAGTTCAATTACCTTGGTAGTATAACTAATGCTTAAGTAGAATTTAAAAAGGTAGAGGTGCATTCAAATGAATATGGAAACTGTGGAAATGGCCACAACTATCTAGAAATGTAAAGTTAAATATTTTCAACTTCTAGAAGGAAGTAGAGGTTTTGGTACACCGAATAATACCTGGAGAATAACACTAATGAAAGAAATCGAAAAATTTGACAAAAGCTGGATTGAAGTCAAGAGAATAGCGCAAAAAAAGTCCGATGGAAAAACTTTGTAAAAGCTGTATGTATAATAATAGTCAGGTCTTGTCAGTTTTAAAATTAACAATTTATTTATTTATAATGGTTAATTATATGTCAAGGAGGTTAATGCAGTATAATCTAACGTAGTTAAGTAATGAACAATTAAACCCAGCTACATTTGTATAATCGCCTCCTTTTATTTCATTCATCCTGCGAAAAAAACACCCCTCAATTTCTAGTCCTGCGACTGCACATCAATTAAGTTCACCTTACCTCAATAAAAATCCCATATTTCCATTAATAATTCCATTAGTTCCAACATACGAAATAGTGAGTAATTGCCTGTTAATATTTTCGACAATTCCATCCCCTGTAAAATATATGGCAGCTAGCCCAAGACCTTGCCGTTCATACATCGTCATCCATACATACGTAAGAAGGCGAAATTCATAATTAATATGATCAAATAAAGAAACTGTCAAACACAATATGATAATTCGTCAAAGCCTGTGCAGAGTCCGCTAGTGTACGGCGGGCCCATTGTAGGAGAGAAAACAGCGGCAGAAAGCACATTTTTAAAAAATGATCTTATAAATCTGACATCATAATAAGCCATTAATCAGGCATTAAACATTCCGAACACAATAAGAGACGTTTATTCACATTTCGCCTCTTAAATCACACCCGACCCAGCAGAGCCCAGACCCAGACCCAGACTCAGAAATGAGCATTTCGCGCACCAACAGGGCCCCGCAGCAGCCCCTTGCCGGCTAGCGGAGGGCTTCCAGGGATGGAGGAGAGACCCTTCGGCACTAGGGCCTCCGGTGTGGTGTCAGGTGTGGCACGGTGACAACTACCCCCGCAAATGACACTTTTCAAACTTCTGTCGTGGATTTTAGCGTCGCTTAATGGTCAAGTCCCAGGGATGATTGGATTTCATAAGACATCGCCACTTCATTGAAAGCGAAGCGGAAATGTGCAATTGAAAACTCGCAGGTGGAAAATTCAAAAACTGTCACACTACCTGTGCGCGGCTGTGCCCGAAAACAATCGAAAAAAGTGAGAAGTCTTACAGTTATTTACCCATCAGCGAGCCCCAGGCAGCTATTTACTCGCCAGCCTGATCCAATACAATCGCAGGCACAGGTTAACCAATACAACCACCACCCGGCCGACGCATACTCAGATCGAGTAAATAACCCTGAACGCACACCACTGCGCCTTAGGTAAAGCGATCCGAATGGTAGAAAATAGCCGAGACAACTAGATCGATGCAGCAGTATAGTTGGACCGTTCGGATTACGGAAGTTTTTCGGGTGCCATTACGAAATGGGTGCTTTCTTAGTTAGGCTCCGCCCACGCGCTTTAACTATAGTTGATTGACTTCAAATATGGCTACCATTGTTCGGGGCTTTTTGGTGTTTCTGAAATTGAAATTGAAAATGTTTCTTAGGGTTTTGCTGAAAATTTTAGGATTTTTCGAATTTAAGTTTTTACAATTTTCTTGATTAAAGTTTTTTTTGGCAATTTTTTAATTTTGGATTAAAATACTTTGAGCTATTTTAAAAATTGGAAAGATTCCGAACAAGGGGAATTGCTCTACACTCAATAAACCGATTTTAATTTTTATTTAACAAGTGAATTGCTAGATTAGTTTGCAGTAATTTTAAAATTAAACAAAATAGATTAATAGATAATAACAACGCTACAAAATTTGACCTTTTTAATTGTTTCTTCTAAAATTATGAAATTTCAAAATGTATAACGTATTTAAGTGAATTGATTTGTGAATGGTTTCTGCAAGTTAAATTCGTTGCTACATTTTTTTGTGAACATTTCTTAAGGGCGACAATTATACCTCAGATTATGGTATGGTTTACCTAGATTATTCCATTTACCGTTATTACCTGTTCGCTTTTGTTATTTTCCCGACGGCAGTTGCACAATAATTTTTTTTGCATTTCCCCGACGGTAGTTTTATTAAATGCCAATTTTTTTCTGATTCTTGAAGGTTTTTGTAAAAAAATGTCTTTTTGCTGCATAACATTATGTTTTCAGGTATTTTTAATACTAGATATATTTTAGTTGGGAGGTAGATAAGAGTTTCCAGTGTTTTCCGCCATATTTTTGTTCTTCAAAACAATAATTTAAAGATCTCTTTTGTTTCGCTAATTTAAGGAATTACATTCTTAGAAATTTTGCAGTTTGTTTGAAATATTTATCTTAACAGATATAGTTATTGGCTGTGAAATTTGGTTAGAGTAAGTCAAGGTAATATTGATTCTCATAAAGAAAATGTCTAAAATACATTTTTTCTTTGAAAAAAATTAAAATTAAATTTATATTTATAATTGTGTTTGATTATTATGTCGGATTTGACACCAGATTTCTTTTCAATCTCTTTCACACTCAGTATTTCCGAACTCTTACGAGTTCAAACACTGGGTTCATCGCCATCTCCTTCCACATCCTCCCTACTCCTCATAGCCCCAAACCTATTATATCCCACGTACTAAGCTTCCTACTAGATATAGCACAATGACATAACAAACGGCATGATGGACAAGTCTATTTATCACATAAAAAAAGTCATTCTGGCAATATTCGAAAAGAAAACTTCAGATAAAATCTCTCAATTAAAATCTTCTAACTTTGTAACACTGTTAGTAGTTAGGTCTTTGCATTTGATAGTCCCGGATCGAAGCCAATTAAAGGTTGTCTTTAAACTCTAGGCCCTATTACAGAAACTTTTATGTTAATCTGTGGACAGAAGCATATGTTTTCATTTTTTTCTTTTAACAAATTACAAATTAAATTCTTTTAGGAAAATTGTGTTTTTATAAAAATAAAATGGAAAATCTATACAAGACATAAAAATGTCATCATTTCGGTCTTTCTATTGAAAAGACCGTGAACTTAAAAATATTATAAGGGTCGTGTTTTGTATGAGTCTAAGATAATAATACCAAATAATTGAATCGCACACAGATATTTTGAAAACTTTTGTCTTGGAGAAAAGTATTTCATGAATAAGCCAAGATGCCTACCATTTGCGGTTCGTTGTTGATGACGATCAAACGATCGATGACGCTTATTCCATTCAAATATTGCAAAAATTACTTCAATTGTTCTGCAAATCCGTCGGTAATTACCAAAAAAACATTGAAAATGTAAAAAACCCTACCTGGTATTGAATGGTTGGCAAAAACATCGAACGTTGGCAATTAGATTAAATTCAATAAGATTGCAACCTATAGAGATTATTGTGTACCAGGTCACATTAGGTGTTTGGAATTCGCCTCTAATGAGGCTAAGGATCAAGTTCCCACATCCTTTTTGGTGCTAGCAAAATAAGCCTAGGTAGGTGTTAGTCTCGCGGTTGGTTCGCAACTGCACGATAAGTGCTCTGCTATTAGACCAAAGCGACAGGTTATTTTGTTGCTTTGGTGAACTTTATGGTCCGGTAATGACAGAGATCTTCCTAGCGAGAACGTTGCGCACATATAAATGAAATCCCAGACAGTTTTGAATTTAAGCCCGAAACACACATATCTGTAACGCACTCTCCCCGAGCCATATCCGCAACACGGCCGAGTGTCGGTGATGGAGATGGGAGGCCCCACTGTTCCGAGTGTTGGCCGTGCATTCGCCTCCGTATTCGTTTTGCTCTCACGTTTTACACGTTTTTTATATTCAGCATTCGGTATTTTTCGTTCGTGCGGACGCGGTGCGGACACCTAGGCGCGGACTGTCTTTTAAAATTTTACTTGTTTACTTTCTCTCCGTGTTTCGTCCAACACACGGCCGTCATGCGGTACCTACGGACAAGGGGCGGATAAGTGTGTCTCAGCCTTTAGCCTTAAATCCTTTAGGCGCCTTTAGGACGACATGGCTTTCTGAATGCGGATACTGATTGCATAATAGGCCTACCCTAAATGAAAAGTAGCGCAGAAGTGAAGTAGACGTAATTTCTTTCAAAATTGATACATAAACCAAAATAAAAAGCTCATAAGAAGTAAAGTGAACAGCCTTACTTTCTTAACTTTTGTCTACTTCTGGTGCGGTTCTTACCGCATGGTTACTTCTCTAAATGACTTTACGAAATTTTTCGAAATTAAACTTCCACTTCACTTCAATTTTGGTACCTATGCAATGGTACCTAATTTCACTTCACTTCACTTCCGATTTAGTGTAGGACTAATATCTATGCTTTTGGAGAAAGACACTTCGGCGCATTGTTCTATAGCCGCAGTCAAAAAAACTAAGGGTGAGTGACCCAGTGCCTTGGGAGTACGGCATCTAGACACCTATAGCCCAAATCGCAAATCAATTTTTGGTGGATCTCTACACCATGAAGTAGATCCAGGTGATGGGGATCTGCGACCAAGCATGAACGCGAGTATGGATGGTTTTCTCGTCTTGTTCGCGCCTTGTTTTCCGTTTCGAGTGGATACGACGTGAGTGTGAAGCTGCCTTCAGACTTCCATTTTTCACGTCCGCCGATAAACACTACAAATGGTTCATCAAACTAGGCTTCTAATATGTCAGATGACTAACTAGATGGCCTAAATTAGATGTCTTGAAAGTGCTCTCTTGTGGTTCCGTGCCATTTTAGTTTTGTTTTAGCCCTTTATGGATCTAAGCAGGGGTCGTATTTGATTTCTCGAGTCGATATCGACTTCTGTCGATAAATAAAAATTGGCATTTGGCAACACGATATCGACAACGTTTGTCTCTTTACATGTCGATAAACACGGTTTGACGTCTATTAAAAAGCAAAATTTATGCATACAATAAACTTTAAACAATTTCTATTTTAATTGGCAGCGCTTATCTGTCAATTTGGTCGTAATGCCAAATATGAAACTTAGAGAAAATCGGGAAGTTTTTTTTGTCGAGTCGATCCATCGACTCGAGAAACCTAATACGGCCCCCAGGGCCGTCTAAAGCCAATGCATGTCCTTCGGTTCGATTCCCCAGAATTTTCTAACATATTAACGGCAGGTGAGGAGAAGAATGATTACTCTCTTTCTTACTTTAATGAGATGAGACTTCCAAAGCTTCCTAGGAACTCGTGTCTAGGTTTTGGCCTAGGTATTCTGCTTCACTTGAGAACTCTAATGTAACACCATTCAAGGTTTGAGCTCTTAGATTCAGCATCCGTATCCTAGTAAATGTGTTAATGCTTATATTTTACTTTACTCGGGCAGTTTGTACTTAGTCATGTTTGCCTGATGACATTATAATGGTCTTAAAGATCCAATCCTGATAAGGTTAATTTTTCTAAAAATTTAACAACCACAATAGTTGGTTTGAAATACGAACTTCGCTTTGTTTAAGAAACACCATTGCTAAAAATAATTGCGATGAAAATTGGATTACCAATCGACACTTTTCATTATTCATTCGTACATCTGGGTAAATAATGAGTGCAGAGTCATATTGTACATAATTGAAAGAACGAAAAATCAACCAATTGTCATATTCTCTTTGCTTTCCTTAATCACCAATCAAGGTTTTATCAATATCACCCGGGCTCGACATCAAATAATGACGTTCTTAATAGGATTAAGGTAGGTATAACATTTAAAGGCTCTGTTCCCCTGAAACCATTAAAGCCACTATTTTGAAATTGCTCTTGTATTTTGTTAAAAATTCGTTTCCAACTTGTAGTTCTTATTTTGACAAATACAATATACAACTCGTTGGTTTTGAATAATCCTACATTAAATGCGTTGCCTTTTGCCAACTATAAAAAAAGGCAAAAAATTGAAAAATTGAATTTTTTTATTTTTTTCAAAGTCCTAAAATGGGCATTTTAAATAAAGTAACGAAGTATTGCGTGTGCTCACAAGAAAGTACATAAAAAAACCTAGAATTAAAAAAAAATATTTTACCGTACCATGATTTGGTATAAAATGGCGGCAATTTTAAAATTTTTCGAAAACTGCCAATTGTTGCCGTAAAATCGAAATTTTTTTTTCAAATTTCAACCACGTATTTATAGCATCAAAGTACATCTTTTCTCCAATTTTTATCAAAATTCGACCTTTTCTCCGTTATTTATTGCATTTTCAGTAAAATAAAACAAAATTTCATACATTTTGGGTTTTGAGGTTAGGATTCATTTCTAAAGTATTTATACCGAATCAGTTCGATAGCTAGATAGCGATAGATAGTTATTTTCCAATTTTTTTATTTTTCTACGACCAACAGAACTGGAGAAATTAAAAAAATAGTGTAGCAATGCATTCAAAATGCATCAAAGAGGGACATTTATGCAATTTTCTCACGCATCACACGACCGATTTTGTAGAAATTTTTTACCATCAGTCATTGTACACTTAATTATCAGACATCTTATAATTTCTTATATAGTTTATATTTTACATTTGGGTTTAATCTGTGCAACCAGAGTTATCTATACAGGGTGTAACGCATAAGATTGTACACCGGGCGGATATGAATAGGTTTTGGATAGACGAACAAAAAATCGTTCCGGAGGGGGTGGGGTAATCTTAACGGTTTAGCCGCTAGAGCATTTTGAAGTTTTTTTGCTAGAGTTTTACATATCACCCTGTATTTTTGTAACCCTATGGCCTATTTTCATAAATAAGGTATCAATGTACGCAGAATACTCCCACCTATCTAAAGCTGTAAAAATGAAGGTTCTACCGTACCAGGTTCCAGAGCAATGAGTCAACAAAGTGAAAATTTTGGTTTTTTTTTACTAAAATTTCAACTAAAACCACCATTTTCTCCAAAAAATACGTGATAAACCTAAACTTTTTTTTGTAAAATTAGAAAGCTTGGACAATTCCCTATGAAAAATGTCCAAAGAATTTTTTTCGTACGACTTCTACTTTTGGAGTTAAAAGCAATTTTAATGCTAAAATTGGGTCTTTTTTAGTACTTTTTCACCTAAGCTTTGCTAAAAAGTACCAAATAAGCACCAAATAAGGTCAATTTCAACATCAAACTTGCTAATAACTTCAAAAGTAAAGGCCGTAGCATAAAAATTGTCAGGACATTATTCATAGGAAATTGTTCAAGCTTTCTAATTTTGCAAAAAAAAGTTTAGGTTTATCACGTATTTTTTGGAGAAAATGGTGGTTTTAGTTGAAATTTTAGTAAAAAAAACCAAAATTTTCACTTTGTTGACTCATTGCTCTGGAACCTGGTACGGTAGAACCTTCATTTTTACAGCTTTAGATAGGTGGGAGTATTCTGCGTACACTGATACCTTATTTATGAAAATAGGTCATAGGGTTACAAAAATACAGGGTGATATGTAAAACTCTAGCAAAAAAACTTCAAAACGCCCTAGCGGCTAAACCGTTAAGATTACCCCACCCCCTCCGGAACGATTTTTTGTTCGTCTATCCAAAACCTATTCATACCCGCCCGGTGTACAATCTTATGCGTTACACCCTGTATACTCGTATATAAAAGGGAAAGTTTGTCTGTATGTCTCTTTTGTAAATGTTTAATAGGGGTTTTCGGGTACGGCGGGTGTTCCTACGTGGTCTATTTTGATCTATCTCGAACACGGGTAGCTGTAGTGTAAAATTCGAACTTCTGTATGGCAGGTACTCTTCGAATCACTGCTAAACAGCTCAGATCCGTTTTATTTTTGTTTTTTCGAAAAAAATACGATTCCCAAAGTTTCAGATAAATCGAAGGTGATTTACGGGTAGTTTTGGTACAATTTCAAAAAACATCGTACGACAAAAGCATGCAAAGTGTAGCCAAAGCAAATAACGGTAATAGCAATTTGATTTTGGCGTCGATTCGAATGCAGAATGAGATTGAACTCGCAGTGAGATCATCGGAAATAACATCAACTTTACTTGATGGTGGACATACAGCACATTAAGCACTCAAGCTCCCATGGAATTTGATACTACTTGCAGGGGATTTTTGCTAAACTTTGCCTGTTATACCTCGACCATCGCCCGCAGATGAACTTACCGCATGTTTTAAAGCATTAGTAATGGACGAAGAGCAAGCATTCAAATATCCAATTAAATGTCTTAATCCTTGGGAGCCACCAGGTAGTGTTGAGCCGGACTTACACGAGGCAGTACATTTGTCTCTTACATGATGTAAATTGTACTGAGGCCTCAGTTTTTTTAAATGTCCCGGTTCAAAAATAATGTCCTACTGGTATATGAGCGTGTATCAAGATAAATGAAGCGAGGTGTGATTGTAAATTACTCAGTGGAAAGACATTTCTTCCTTCTTTTGCCACAGTAAAATTTCCAATGTGAATTGCGGCGAGGTGAGATTGTAAACACGAACTGGAGAGACATTTCTCACTTCTTTTGCGGTAGTAAAATATCCACTTTAAGCTGAGCCGTGGTGAGATTGTAAATACGAATTGGATGGAGAGACATTTCTTCCATTTTTCGAGGGAGTGGGGTTTTGTCATGAAGAGACAATTCTTACATTTTTCGAGGGAATGAGGTTTTGTCCTGAAGAGACAATTCTTACATTTTACGAGGGAGTGAGGTTTTGTCATGAAGAGACATTTCTTACATTTTTCGAGGGAATGAGGTTTTGTCCTGAAGAGACAATTCTTACATATTTCGAGGGAGTGAGGTTTTGTCATGAAGAGACATTTCTTACATTTTTCGAGGGAATGAGGTTTTGTCCTGAAGAGACAATTCTTACATTTTACGAGGGAGTGAGGTTTTGTCATGAAGAGACATTTCTTACATTTTTCGAGGGAGTGAGGTTTTGTCCTGAAGAGACAATTCTTACATTTTTTGAGGGAGTGAAATTTTGTGCTGGAGAGACATTTCTTACTTTTTTTGCAGTAGCAGAATTTCCAACTTGAAATTAGGCGAGGTGGGATTGCAAAATATAAATATATGACCACGGTCAACTAATTAGAAACAGTTTCATATAAATTGCATTTATACAGTTTTTATGTAGGAATCAAATTAAAGAATTCCCACCACCTCCTCTAAATTTTTTTTAAATATATAATGATTGAAGGAAATCAATAACAATATCATAATGAATTCCTAACAGGATTGCTACATAAAAAATAAAAAAAGTATAAATGCAATTTTTATGAAACTGTTTCTAATTAGCTGTCCGTGGCTGTACATTGTGGAGGCATAGATTTCTTACTTACTCTAAGGCAGTTTAATGAATATTAGAATTAAGCTTGTAAAAATGCACTTCATTGGTATTTATTTTCTTTCTTTTTTTTTAATCTGCTTGTTTTTTGTCATTTTGGCATTACAATAGCACCTCATTTGAAGTATGACATTGTACTGGCTCAAAAGAAAAAAGAGGCACCTCTTACAAACTCATTTTATAATCGTGTCCTACCCAACACTACCACCAGGCATGTCACCACTCATATTGACAAAGAAAGTTAGATCACCTCTGATGCTAAGGGGGCGTCCATAAATTACGTGAGGTGTTTAGGGGGGGGAGGGGGTCGAGCAGAATCTCACCAAATCTCACGTGGGGGAGGGGGAGGGTCTCCGCAAATCTCACGTAATTTTTTTCCGCAAGAAACAGTGTAAAATCGCGAGAAAACTGGGTTAAATTAATAGTTACAGGTAAATTAAGCACAGGCTGAAAATTGGCAGAGCGCTTCTTTTTATGCTTTTTAATAAGAGGTTATAAAGTCTACCGATTTTCTACTCCGAGGAGCCCACTTTTTAGGGGGTTATAGCCCTCAAAATGGGTATTTTTCGATTTTTCTGTAATTTTTTTGCAATATTTCTTAATATCTTTTTGTTTTTTTCAATTTTAAGTACAATATCTGTAAATGAGAAAATCTTTAAAATCGTCTTTTCGCACCCGCACTTAGATTTCATTCACGAAAATCTTAGTGCAGTATCAGATGAACATGGTGAAAGGTTTTATCAAAACATATTGCAAATAGAGAAGGAATAATGAATCAAAACGTGATACTATTACTATATTTCGACTCGTGATATTATTACTATATTTCGACTCAATAGCAATTGTGTACAAAAATTTTGCACTGCCGTTTACACTGTATTTGTTCACTGTTTCAAAAACCATCCAACTGGAACATCCAAAAAAAAGTAAACAAAATAATTTAAATATCTGGGAATGAAGACGTGATGAAAAATTCTTATCTTTTTATACAATGGTCTGGGAAAAACTGCGAAAGTAATGTATGCATTGACTTATACCACCATTTTTGGACAGATTGCGACCCTACGATGAACTAGTGTGGGGGTCTAAGCTTAAACAAAACAAAAAGGCCTAGAAGCCCAATTGAAAAACCTGGAACCTAATGCGCTCCTAAAGGCCCGTCCTCACTACGCGGACTTAGAATCCACGCGCTTTTGGTCGTACGGCCAGCCAAAAGCGCGCGTGATCTTTTAATTTTCTGAGTCATGAGTGAGAAAAAATCAATTCTCATTTGAAACGGCGTACGCGCTTTTGAAAAGCTCATAGTGTGTGGACGCACAATGTACCTTTTTAACCACAGCCTTTTGTCCGCGTTGTTTGGCCGCACGGCCTTTACCATGGACAAAGTCATAAAAAAGTCGTAAAAAAGTCATAAAACTCTATATGAAAAAAAAGGCAAAAGCGCGTACGACCCAAGACCGCGTAGTGTGGCCACACCATAAGAATCTCAAGTGCATAATGTACCCAATCCTACTGCAATCATAGAGATTATATTAAGAATCGGCTCTTTTCACATCAGTCAGAACACATGCTGTCTGCAGTGCATTGTCACTACAAAAGCAGACATTTGCACCAGGCGACATAATTAGTTATCTAAGCATCTTACAGGACTCGAATTTTGAATCGACGACCATCTGCTCTGACATACCTACTAGAGGCCAAGATAGATTTTGAAAACCTTTTGTTATCATTATCGAGAGTTGTGAAGAATGGAAGTCTAACAGATCCGCACTTCTTGAATCTGTATCCTGATGTACAGGCGGCTCAAACGTCAATTTGAGAAGCTGGCTGTGACTTCAGACTCCGCTTTTCTAAGACGATACGAAAGTAGGAAGCAAACGGAAGGTAGTAGCGATGCCTGATAAATCTTCGAAAAGAAATTATTTTCAGCCAACCAACTTCATTTATTAACTTAATTTGACATTTTGATGCGAACAATAAATTGTTTCAAGAATATTTAAAGAGTTTTTAGAATATTTTAAAACAAACAAATAAATGCAGCGCATGCGGCAATGGCTTTACTCGCGGACTGAAATCCGATAACAGGCGGACAAATTTAATTCGAATTCGCATTGGTGAAGGATACCATTTTCTTATTTCCGAATTTCATGACTTTCGAATCGGATTCCAGGATAACCCCCCGGGTCTTTCAGTCACAGGTTTTTTACCTAACGATGACATATATAGAAGAATGCTCCGAAGTTTGTATATCTCCAGAGTCATAAATGGCTCTACCATTACTATTCAAACAGTCAAGTTGTTACTCTCTAAAAACGAATCAGTGGATGCCAACGCCAACCTTCGTATGTCAATATATTGTAAAATTCTAAATTTTTTATATTCCACTAGCTGGGACCCGGCGCGCCTATGCTGCACCCATAAACCAATAGTAGTAATCAGGTGATACTACTTGTCATACCCTTTCATTTAATACCCATACCGAATGGCTTGCAAAGAAAAAGGTAATCCACCATTTTGTGTTGGCCGCCATTTTAAATTTGGACCGATCGATCTGAAACTTTGGGAATCGTATTTTTTTCGGAAAAAACCAAAATAATATAGATCTGAGCTCTTTAGCAGTAATTCGAAGAGTACCTCCCATACAAAAGTTCGAATTTTACGGATATCGGTACACTACAGCCACCCGAAGTGTTCGAGATAGAGCAAAATAGACCTCGTAGGAACACCCGCCGTACCCGAAAACCCCTATATACAAAAATTCAGGCCAATCGGATGAGCGGTTTCGGAGTCTATTGAACATTTACAGACATACTTTCACTTTTATATGCTTGCTCTACAAATACACGAGTTTTCTGTTCTCTTGTTAAGAAATCATTATCCCTGTAAGGCACCCTGAGGTTGGTTTCCAAAGGGTAGGCAGAATCACCTGCTAAATGGTAATCCACAGGTATTGTAGTTTATATTGGGTGCATGCCTAGTTGGTGCTGTTATGATTTTGTGGTACTGTTCTTCAACACAAATTATGATTTCTAAAAGCAATCAAGCACAGATTAAGGTATTTACACTAAAAATACGCATAATAGTGTAAATCCTACAAATTTTTTAAAATTTTAAAAATCTCACGTGAGATTGAGGGGGGGGAGGGGGTCGAGACAAATCTCACGACATCTCACCAAGGGGGGAGGGGGGGTCGAAAAATCGCCAAAATCACCTCACGTAATTTATGGACGTCCGAATTCGAAATTTGAACACGCCAAAGCTGTGCAACGGAACGAGACTTATCATCACACAATTAACACCGAATTTGATCGGACCAAGAATCATCTACGGCAAGGTAAATTCGAGGGGGAAGACGTCCGAATTCCAGATATACTGATGATTTCAAAAGCTATACCTTTCGAGTATAAACGGCTTCAGTACCCTTTGGGCCTTGCCTTCGCGATCACCATCAATAAAGCACAAAGTCAATCGTTTACTATTGCTGGGTTTATTTTAGAAAATTCCTGTTCCAACATACAATTCTAATGTTGTCTGGTCGCGAGTCGGAACACCAACTTTATACATTTCTACAACAAACAAAAAACCAAAAATATTGTGCATCCGTTAATGATTAAGTACATGTGTTCTTTATTTGTGCGCAGCATCGCACGACGGATATGAAATCCAAAATACAGAAAAGTAGCCGTTCTTTAAGAGACTTCGTCTGTGTATGAAAGTTCATATCTCGAAAAAGTCCAAGTCAATCGATGGTTTTTATTGGTTCGATCAAAATATTAGATCAAAAATACGAAAAAATTGCCCTTTTTTAAACTCTCCTACTACTATGCTGTTTAAAACTCTCCTCAACTGCAAAATAAACCGAAGCTTCTATTGACTTATGGGTGCAGTTAGGCGCACCGGGTTCCAGCTAGTTTGCATATAAAGCTTATACCGTTCGGAATCTGTTTTCACAAATCTGAACTTATTGCAGTACTTTAAATATATGTAACTTGATATCTGCGGAATATAAAAGTTGGTCCAAAAACGATTTTCAGTTAAGAAAGATGTCGTAATCGGCGCCACAAATAAATATACTTATGTGTATTAGATAGTACTAATCTTCAAAGCCAATTGTTTTCGATGGGAAAAAATACGTTCAAGCTCAGCAATTACTTGAGATGTGTTATAAGGAATCTTCCCGGTGGAAAACAACTATTTGTCATTTGAAGCTGTTTAGCCAGAATAAAAAGGATTTTTTGAGACGTTATGTGACAATGGATCCACTATTGCCCTCTAGAACGGTGGTTAGCTGAGTGAAAAGCAACTTGCACAATAGTCGGCTGGAGGGCCTGGCGAATATTTTGGGATGCGCATGGAGGAAATCGAGAAGAAACGGCCTCATATGGCGAAGAAGCAGGTGCTCTTTGACCAAGGTAGTGCACCGTGTCTCAACTCGATGGTTACAATGGAAAAATTGTACGAATTGGGCTTCCAGTTGCTTCTATGGCCACCGTTTTCCTCAGATCTGGTCTGCAGCTACAAATACCTGTTAGCAAGTCTCAAAAGGATGCTCCAGGGAAAGGGATTTGGTACAAACGGAGAGCGTTGTAATAAATGTATTACTCTTAAAGGAGACTGTGCTGATGAAAAAATTGAATTTTGCAAAAAAATGTGTTTTTAGTAGTTAGTCCCCTGATTTTTAGACCGATTTGTTTGATGTCAAAATAATGTTTCAACCTCTGTCGCCCGCAATCCCGTCTGCGTTGATTTTGCCGTGCTTTCTTCCCAAAAAAAGCGCCAAAAAAGATCATTAATTTTGCAAAAATTGGTGCACACTGTGCAGCTCAAAAATTCACACTTTGGGGCCCCCTAAAAAATTGAATAAAGACATTCCGGCTTGAGACGATCATCGGCAAAATTAAAAATGTGTGTGTTATCTTTTTATCGTGGCGACACTACTAGCACTGATTTGATCCTCAAAAGTGCCGCTGCTGTTTTCTCGTTTTCGTATTTCGTCGTTTCGTGTTGACGCCTTGTGCAGCTTGCTTGCATAGATACCGCCCGCACGGCACTGGAGACGCAAATGTGCAGTGCATAATATACAGGGTGTTTCAGACTTAAATGCTAATCCATTAAGGGGTGATTCCTGGGAATATTTAGAGAAAAAAATTGTTCTAGGGAGGAAATTGTTCTAGGGCACTATCCACTGAGATACTGGGTGCTTACGAAAATACGTTTTGAAAAGTTTTTAACGTACTTAAACTTGAATAACTACTATAGTATACCTATTATCGTAGAGCAACATATTAAGGCTTGTTGCTGCTTGTTGTTGAAAAATTGGAGGCTCCGTTTAGAACAGGGGTGGCCAACCCGCGGCCCGCGGGCCGCATGCGGCCCTTCGCAAGAAATTGTGCGGCCCGCGAGATTCAACAAGATTTAACAAAATATTTTGTGCTAGAAGGTTCCAACATGTGAAAAAAAGAGTCAGCTATGAGCAATGATTAAAATTCACAGCCTGCCATAGAGAATTGGCTCTCGGGGTGACCGGGTTGATGGATAAAAATCCAAGTAATTGTTTTTCTCGGTAACAATTCAATATAAATACCGCATCCGCAACAAAAATTTAGTGCCATGGAGCTAGCAGAGAAAACAAGCATATTTACAAGGAAGTACACTTCTTTGGTCAACATCCAGCTAGTGTGTTATGAGTGCAGGATTCTTTTTCTTCTGCTCCTTTATTCCCGCACGGGACATAGGGCGGAAACCGTTGCCCTCCTTGTTCTGGCGTCTTTTGGTAGGGTTCTCCTCCACTTTATTCTAGGTTTTCCAACTCTAGGGTTCCTTACAGATTCCAGTCAAGGGCCTTTTGGCTAGATTCACTTTTGAACCTCGCAGGGTATGGCCATTCCATTCCATTTCCCTTGCATGATTTGGTCATCTATCGTTTCTTTTCATTTGTAATTCTATCTTGCCAGCAGATTTTTATTTAGGATGAAAACTTGAAGGCGTGTTGTGATAGATTGGGCCACTTTCAATGTTTCGCACATACAACAGAATTGCCTTAACATTGGAGTTGAACAGCCTTAATTTGGCGTTAGTTGAGATCTCCGTCGATCTCCATATGATTTATATATTCTGCTAGTGACGTAACTAATGAGGTAACAGAATTAATCTACCAATTCCACGTCACCATTAGTCAGCGCTGTATCCACATTTCTTTAATTTTAATCGGATTTAACCTTAAGCCTGTCGAACTACTTTCTGCTACTAAATTGTTTAACATATTTTTGAGGACCTGAATGTGAAAAACCCTTTTAAAACATGATTTTTATGTTATAAGAGAAAAGTTTTGTAAATTGAGAAGTCTGTGACAAAAAGTTGTGGAATCGTTTCTTTTCGAAAATGGAATTTACGAAAAATTAATACCGCGCCACCTTGTCTGACGAAAACCTGCACCACCAATTACATTACATTTCACCTAGTTTCTTAAAAATGCTCATACCTCGTCTATTGCCTTGATTCTTTTTGCGTCCATAAACTTGAAGTAGCGTTTAACGATTGTGTACTTACCTACATACCTCAACAGTTTGTGCAGCTTTTGCAATCCCTCACAGATAATTTATAATTCCGCGTTTCCGCACGTTGATTGGTCAGCATTCTTTCTTTGTCTTCGCAGAACAGCTTTAGAACTCTCTCCCTAAATTATATTAAATTAAATTTGAATCACCCAATATATGACCCCGGCCCGCGGGATCATAAGGCATTTTCTAAGTGGCCCGCGATAACATTTGGGTTGGCCACCCCTGGTTTAGAAGATATCTAGGTTTAAATTCGAAATTTTGCATCTGAACCATCCAAAAATTTTTGTTTTTTATCTCTTTTCTCAGAAAAATCCATTATTAACCATATTTTTTTTCTTCCGTTTCTGGTGCACCAAAAAATTCCCTAAAAAACTTCCATACGAAAGAATGATGTAGGTCGTATTCTTTTCCAGATAATGAGTTTTTATTCTTTATTTCCCATGGTACATTCATCTCTTCGTAAAACTTGACCTTTATGACTGTTTTTACAAATGTTGCACGGAGAATTTTCCATAAGATCTTCTTCGATCAGTATTGTTTTTCCTTCAGGGAGTAATGTTCCAGCAATCCAGTTCTAGTTATCTGCAAGTATTTTGGCTAAAATAAGACTGATTTTAAAAGTCTTACCAGTGCCGCGTGGTGCGCCTAACAAATAAACACCACTTATTCCACTTATTGTTGGTAGAATGATTTTTGTTCAATGTTTAACTTAGCTTCATTGTGTTTTTCGATATATTGTCTATTTAAATTATCCCATCACCCAGCGGCCAGACGGAGCGGCGCCCGTTTAAAAATGAAGGTAGCCGGGTAGGTCTGCATTTCGAAAACCTAATCGGAAAAAGTATATTCCTGATAGAGTGAAAACTTTTTCATCATTCCAATTATTGAAGTGCTCCAAGAGCTCTATTTAAATCCGTAAGTAAATATTGATCGCAATACAGGTAACGCTATCCACGAAAATCTGACCAAAAAGAAAGGGGTTGCCTATAGTACGATCACGATTCACTTAGGCATATTTAGATATTTAGATCGAGCTCTTTAAAGGCCTACAATTAGAAGGATAAAAATAAGTTTTCACTCTATCAGGCTCTCCTTCGAATATCAGTTCAAGTTTTCGGTCTGACCCGAGTCGCCGGAAAGGCCAAAATTCCCCGGAGGCCTTTCACCTCGAATACCAACTCGAATGGCCCGATTGCATTTTTGGTTTTTATGTGCAAAAGTCTAGGCCCCTTGTATTACCAGTTTGTCATAAGCAAGGATAGAAACTAATTTGATACTAAGCTTAATTTGAAGGAGGATTGAAGAGAATATGATAGTTAAGGGGCCTAGAGGGCTGAAGTATATGGCAATGGACCTTATGTTTGAGCTTGAGGATGTACGAGTTCGGAAATACTGACTGCCAAGATTCACTGTCGTGTTCTAAATATAAACAGCTTCTAAGCCCAAGTTGCATGAAAAGGAGTACTGTAGGTCGCGAGAAAGATAAAATTTTGTCAATTCTGCTACTTTCCTACGGTGGCTCCATAAGTCCATGATGGCGCGAAAAGTGCCATCACCGACAATTTTGATGGTGGCGTTTTAGACCTTATCGAGCAACCACCTAAGGCGGTTTTTGAGTTGTATATAGGGGCCGGGCTGTTGGTTGAAGGGAAGGAGGAATTTGCACCTCTTATAAAATGCTAGTTTGGAGATTTGGAACATGGGCTCATATTCCATTGCAGATCCTCAGCTTAGGTTTTGCCTAGGATGTTAAAAACTGGGACAGCCGTTATATTCATATATTCTATTGAGATAAAAGGAAGGTCGGTGCAGGTTTTATATGAACCGAGACAGTACTCTGTTCTTGAGACGTTTAATTCGAAGCTCTGAAGTGGGGTGAAGTGGATTTCCAACTGATCATTCATAAAAAAAGAGTGGATGAAGGTAAAATAACGAAGTGCCTGCCTTTGACTAGAACCCGCAAGGAACCCGTCGAGCTGGAAGACCGAGAACAACGTGGAGGAGAACTTTATTACCAGAAGCCTGGGAGATCCTGGACGGAGTTAGAGCTGTCGCACAAAATAGAGTCCGCTGGAGCGAAATTGTTTCCGGCCTATGTGCCCCTGGGGAGTAAGTAAGTAAGCTTCAACAATATCGGCCTCGAGGCCACTCGGTTATTCGGGAATTGTATTAGTCAGTTGATGTTTCTCATGATGAAAACTATAGAATCATCAAAACTTGCGAATAAATCCCACTGAATCACTGAACGCAGCAGCCTGCGGGACAGTTATGCCTAATCTCCAATGGGAGAACCAACCACGAACCAACCA
This sequence comes from Thereva nobilitata, assembly GCA_963855945.1. NCBI lineage: Eukaryota > Metazoa > Arthropoda > Insecta > Diptera > Therevidae > Thereva > Thereva nobilitata. The sequence goes on along the minus strand of OY979695.1, from coordinate 106,234,597 downwards.
ACCAAAATGCTGCTACCTACTCCTTCTCATTGTAAATTGATTAACCCGTCTCGCTCGTGTTTTGGTCGACTTGTGTAACTTTCCGTATGTGTTAGTTAAACCATTTGAGTTGCCATATGCAATTCAGCGGGTTTTTTTTTCAGTGGCTCTAAACAATTTTGTACAGAAAAATGTCAAATATGAAGGCAAAAATGACGTTAAGTTTAATTTGAATATCGCGCCAAAAAATATGTCAACACAAAAAGTGAAAATGACATTTAATTGGAGTGCTACTAGATTAGCTAATGTTTGTAAATTATTTATTTCATATATAATTTTGCGCGGCATTCCCGATCAAAACAAGACAGAAATTTCTGACATTTCACATCTACATTGATAGAAATGTGTGTGAACGCATTTTGTCAGCTAATTCAGCCAACTGGTACGTGGTTGGTTCGTGGTTGGTTCTCCCATTGGAGATTAGGCATTACGCTACAAAAAGGGGGATTCCGGGTCGGGCCACATAATGTAGGCTTGGCTTGCTTGCACTTGGTGAGCTTTTCAGGTACCACGTGCCAAAGCAAAACAAGCCCAACAAGCCAAAGCAAAACAAGCCCAAATACACGCTTTACTTTAGTTACTTGACAGTTTGCTTTTTATGAGCACAGGAAATAGAAATAGTACACGAAAGAGGTAAGAGGTATGAATTTTGCGGAATTTTTCCTTTGGAATGTACATTATTGTTTCATAAAAAGAACAAAGGATCAAATTAATTTTGAACTTTTAAATATTTATAGTTAATGTTATTCCCAAAAAAATAATTTCTTTATGAAATAAATGTTCTCAAACCTCTACAAACATTTATTTCTCTAAGAAGCAAAATAAATATTAAACAAACGCGAAAGCATACAAAGCATCAAAAAATTGAACATTGGTCATTTCGAGCTTTGCTTTGCTTTGCTTTGGCTTTGCGCTTTGTCATAACAAAGCACTGGTTTATTTGATATGTCAAAGCAAAGCAAAGCACTAAAGCAAGCCAAGCCTACATTGGGGTTTCACTTTTAGCCGTTTTGGGATTTGGTTTCACCTCATAATAAAGCATAGCAGCAAAGCAAGTAAAGTGTACATTGCGGTTTGACCTTAAGGGCCAGGAGCATGAGTAATCTTGTTATCGGATATAGTCAAGACACAAGGGACCAAGTAGCGGGTCACACGAACATTGGTTTTTTTGGAGTGAATATTGTAGGCACATCGGTGGATAATGTACAGAAGCTGCTGTGTGTGATGAAGAACGATTTCACCATGATTTTTCTAAGCAGGCTTCATTTCGAAGAGTTTCTTTGTAGTTGTCCGGCTATGATCAGAACTGAGCATTTGGTTTTTTTCGCTAGTGTTGTTACAAAACGGTGCCCTTCAGCGCAACTCCTGGCCTCATCTTAATCAGGTCAACCATCAGGTTGAACATTAGAGGTTAGTGTTGATTGAAGCGCTTCGTCGAAAATGGTGATGATTTGCACAAGCTGATATTCGTGCTGTGTGGAATGCCTTGTTATTGGCCATATCGAACATGGAATTGTGACAGTGACTTGCTTTTCAAATATATTTTCAAAATCTTCTTAAAATGATAAATAGATTTATAATAGATAAAATTATATCATTTTTAAATGGTAACACTACGAGTGCATCCCCTATTTTGCAGCTGATATCACTCTTTCCTTAAACGTTAACTTTTTCTTTTTTCTACTTTTATAATTATAAAAGTCAAGCCGCGCATAGATCTTTACCTACCCAATAATCATAAAGAGTCCACCTCTATTATGAAAGAAGTCCGTGATTAACAGCGTGATTACCGTACTCTTAACCTAAAATCAAGAAGTATAATAGGCAATCAATTACTAAATCTAACATCTCCGAAAGATTTATCACTACTTTACAGGAAACAAATTGAATAAAACCGAAAACGTTTCGCTAATGCTTCACCAATTCTGAAAACATCAAACAGAACTCAAGTCATGGCAAAGCGACGAATATAAACAACAACGGCAACAACTAAAAAATTCGTGAAACGAGACTGCGTCGCGATTGTTCATCAAAATTAATAAACAATCGCGGTTAATAATGGCTCGCAATCAACCATCCAAAGTGATGACACTTTTTCACCTGGCCTGTCGATAAATGGCGCGAAATAGCGCAGAACAGCAAGGTAAGCAGCAAAGGTGGAGATGGGCTGCACGGCCGTGGTATCCATATTAGAAAGGCGCACTTGTACCTATGGCCTGGTGTGCGCTGTACCTGGTGCCTGATGCCTGCTGCCAGGGCACATAGTAGTTGGTAACATCGAAAAGACAGAACTGAATCGGCTCCAGCAACCAAGGAACCAGACGACGACCCATCACCCGTCGCAGCAATCCGCAATCCTACCGGGTTCCACGGGCGCTGTTCTGCTGCTGCTGCTAACTCCATTCGCATGTACGAAATGGGTTTGAAATACTGCCGCATCATTAAATTTAATATGCTCCCCATTTAGTCGAAGTGGTGCCGATTTGTTTCGAATATTTATTGCGAAAAATAAATAAAAAGCTCGCATTCCTAAGCCGGGTCCTGGCTGGGGGTGGAGGACTCGTCAGGACTCGTCTCATCGTCTGCCACTTTGAAGAGTTGAGAGACTCAACTTGCTACCGGGACGGGGTGGCGGCGGCTGTCTGCGGTCTTATCATCTCAGCATCATGACCATATCATCATTGTCGCATCATTATCAAAGTGCCATCGCATTACGAGCGGCTGCCTTAGCTGGGAATCTGTGACCTAGGACTATATTTGCGTGCTTTATTTCAGGATGCTGAAAGTTAGTTGCCGAAATTGGACTCAATCCAAGGCTTTGAGGGGCTCAGCCGAAAGTAATTGATGACAATTGGTGGCTGGATAGAAGCTGGTCAAGGCCGATCCATTTAGGCAATACGGAGCAAGAGTTCCACATAAGAGTACAACCGTGTTGCAGAACTGCATTTCATTAGAGCATTGTCTTGAGCCTAGGTAATGAGGGAAACACCCTTTCTGGATTCTCTATCCAGAACATTTTCTTTGCTACGCTTAAGCTGGCAATCAATGTCTTTTTACTGGGCCTGTTATTTGCAAGCCTCTCTCTAATTATCACCACACCGCGCATGCTATGCACTAATCACAATAACAATTCATTTTCCTTGTAAACAATAGGAAAAATTCAGTTATACGAAAGACGCAGTTTAGTTAAGTACGAAATTTCAATTGAAACTCTTGCGTGCCATTCGCATTCACCTGGCGGTTCTCTTTAAAATTGCGTGAAAAACATAAGATGTTCTAGCACCCTTTACTTAGGTATGAACTCATCTCAAGTCAACACTTTATAAATAATCCTGGAATTGTGTACGGTGTTAAAAGATAAATTAACTGAAAAATTTTACTTAAATTCTCTTCACACATGCACGGCCATGTTTTATTAATTCGCGTTTAATTACGACCAGTTATAAATTACTCCTCATTTAGATGAGCGAAAAAAAACTGGATAATGCTAAGGAGTAAGAATTTTAATATAATGCACATGATTATAGTGGTGGCTATGCAGAAAAGTGTAACAATTATTAGTCTTGTAAAAATGAGGCGAAACCGAGTGCGTGTGGTTTTTTACAAAAAAAAGCGAATATAGTATAAATGATGAGGTTTCTTGTGTGGGTTTTATTGTAATAAGCTGCGATTAAGCTGAAGAGCAGTTGGTCTAAATAACATAAAATTTATAATTCGAATTTGGAAAATTACTGAAATTCATTTTACATCTCCTTCCTAAGAAGCGAAATAAAAATCTTATTTTTGTTCCTTTTACTAGCCGCAGTCTAGTTATTGCTATTTTTTCATTACTATTTGCTCAGTAGAGTGTTTCGAGATGTTGCTCTTCTCCGTTCGAAAGGACGCCATACTGACAAAAAAAAACTAGGTAATGTCCAAAGTCTACATGGATAAAGCCGCTACGATTGAGGAATTGGAAGCCCACATTACTCGCTCAAACCCGTCATCAAAAATTGGAACTTCAGAATGGATCATGTTAGCCACATTTGGCAGAAATAATTTTTAAGAAATAAATGTAAAGAATCGTTCTTTTGTATGATAATAAAGATTGCCCGATAAAATTGAATTCTTTTATTATTTTTTCTCATTTTTAAAAAAAGGTACCTCTAACCACCATATAATAGAAAAAAAACTGATTTCGTTTCGTTTCTTCCGCGACGTGTCACGTAGATCTTCGATCAAGTATCTATTCTGGCGTAATACTTTGGCAACTAGAATATCAGCCTCCATACAACACCTCTAATTTTCGGGGCTCTCACGCTGATGGTGCTAAATTTTCGATAGCTAAGAGGTCTTTTGGTACGTACTTGTAGTACTTAGGAGGCTTCTCAAAGATAACATAATATAGGAAGCAACAGACATCCGACTCAACAATTATCAGGACTATTATGGTATACCCACGACGTCTTAAAATTTGCCCGGAGAAACTATGTCATGCCTTACATAGTCTCGTTTGTAAACTCTAGAGAAGCAGAAAAATGCCGAAATCGAGAATTGTTGCAGTCCAAAAAATGCGAACTGAACTGAAGAACTGCAAACCAATCACACTCTGTTTAAGCAGCTTAGAAAGTCCTTATTTTATGGTTGCAAAGCGACAAACTTCAGTCAAGAATCAGGTCTTCGACGAGGTAATGCGATCTCACCAATAGTTTTAACAGTGATTTGGTAGTCATATTAAGAAAAGCAGTAGTAAATGGAGCCAATGGCATCTTCACAAGATACATTCAGGCAGTAGCCTTCGCAGATGACATAGTCATAATAATTTTAGAAAGCCAGTAAAATTCAATCTAAGAGTACGAAAACAATGTACATGATTGTATCAAAAAGAGAACTACGACTAGGACGACGCATCAGTCTGGACTATCATAGAAAAGGAAATTGTAGATAACGTTATAAGTTTAAGGACAATGCCAATCGCATTAAATAAGATGTAGGACGACAATCAAAACCGGATCGTAGCCGCGAATCTATTCTAAGGACCTCCGCACACGAGTCGACTGATTTGAAATCCCAGTTGCAGTTGCCTGGGTACGCAATTGGGAATCTATACGCGGGTCGACAGAAACAAGACCGATTTGAAACTAGTTTGCAACTGCGACTGCGTGCGACTGTTCTTGCCGGTCGGAAGCGATTTCAGTTGCGTGGTTGCACTTCATCTGAAGTTATACGATATTGTACGATATTGCCAAATATTCGTGGCTAAAAACTTTGTGGGCACAGAACATCGATTGATCAAAAATCAGTTGCGCTCGTGTGTGGACTGGGTTTGGAAATCAGTCGACCCGTGTGCGGAGGGCCTAAAGAACCTATAAGTCTCAAGGCAATGCAAAGTTAGAATATGTAAAACATTAACCGCCTGTTCTATGGTACGGGTCCGAGGCAAAGTGGCTATCAGTTCAACACCTTCGAAAAGAAATAGTAGGAAGATTATTTTGTAGCTTAAGAGCCGGTTTAGACGGTGCGCAGTGCAGTGCAGTTTCACCATGTCTGCTTAGTCCTTATAATATGTACTGGGGTGGTAGCACGTAAGTTGTTTCAATCGACTTCTTCATACAAAAATTCTGAATTTTTGCATGAAGAGGTCGATAGAAACAACTTGCGTGCTACCAGCCCTGCTTCTGTATCAATAATTTACTTAATGGGCCAAAGAATCCTAATACATACATATTTTCCTGCTTAGTTTTAGAAAATGGTCATAGATTAACTGTTGTAGGATCCTACCGTCTTTCACCTTACTTTCTTTCTTACTATAGCAGCATTCTAAGCAAGATATAGTATAAGACTTGACAATTTTTCCCATTTCGGTGAACCAAAATGTCCTATGTCGTCTTGGAAAATCCTTATCAGCTCGTACTGCTTGGGCACCAAAGTTAAGTTAAGTATATCCTTCGGAGAACCTTCCTCTCAAATATATCCATCATGTCTGCGGATTTTTGGGAGATACTCCATGTTTCACACCCTTACGTAGCTACTGTACATATGATCGTTTTGTAGACTCTTATTTTGGTTTTCTGTGGATGTCTTTGGATTTCATAACTGGCAGTAGTGAGAAGTATGTTCTATTTGCGGCGTTTATTCTTCTTTGCACGTCTATCGTCTCATCGTTGTCTTCGCTGACTGTGGACCCCAGATAGTTAGTTAAATTTGTTTACCCGTTCGAAGTTATATTCCCCTAGGTGGTGTTGTGGTTTCTTCTTCTTCTGTCCACCCTCGCAGAAATGTAATAACAGCCGTATAAAATCCATTTAGCCAGAATTTTCCCGGTAATTAATTCAATTTTACGACCGATGTTGACCGAAGAGAATGGAGCCCGCTCAAACATGTTGCCTTTTCTGTCGTCTCCATCATATTCAATTTTTGGTTTCTTATAGAGAAAATTGTTCCAAATGCTTGGATTTTTATTTTACAATAAAAATTATCGTAAGATTTTTCAGTTAATTTTTGACTTTTCAGTGGGTCGCGACACTAAAAAAGTTGAGAAACGCTGGCAGAGCATTGACTAAACGCATCTTTCGTCGGCTTCAGAAGCCTGGGGTTGTCCGACGACCATCCCAGTTGTTCGAGTTTGATATTTTGCATGTTCGAAGTTTGTACTAGGATGAATTTCGTTTGGCATTGTACTTCAATGGAAATTCTTTAAATTTCGTGGTACATGAACGGTTGATAAATCAACCGAACTTAAGAACTCCACTCCTAGACCGGTAAAAACATTTCAGCCAGATTAGGAATAAATAAGTGGTAGAAGTTTACCATTCCTAAGAATTTCTGAATATGTACCTACATATAAAAGAAGATGTAGCGCGAGATAAACAATAGCTTAAACAAGATCAGCAGCGTGTAAAAAGTGACTACAATCTGAATCAAATGGGTGTCGTCACAATAACACACTTAAAGCGTGTTAAAATAACGCCCTTCAAAACTCTGAGATTTGCAGTGCAGGGTGTGAACTAGGCCACATTAAGTGGAGTGAAGCATATGTCGTGGGAGTTGCCAGTTTAATCGTTAGTAACTTACTTATCGTAAGTGTGGCATATTTTTAGTTATCAAAATGAAATGTAGAAACTCACGTTCGCCGTAACCGTACACCGTAATCATCATTATTTCATCATTTATTAAGTTAATCAGACACATTATTTTTGGGTAATGAGTATTTTTTTTTATTTCCAGCAGACTTCAGAAGTAGTATAACGGGAGTTTGCTGAAAGTAGGCAGATATTGCACACTTGATAGAACCTTCGACAGTACAGAAGGGTTTAGCTCTGAATGATAGATTTTCACTTAAACAAAAGTAGTTTTATTTCTTGTATTTTGTAGTGCACTTGCTCGTGGTAGTTCTTTTGTAGTTTCGTCACCTTTATTGGCTTACTTATTGCTGTATCGTAATCAAATATAGGTATAGTATAGGTCGCTTCATACCACTTTGCGGTACACGCCATGTAATTTCTTTAGTTTTGTTTAGTTCTAAATAGTCTGTTTTCTAGATATATAATAAGAGAATATCTATATAATGGCCGAGAAATAATTGTCTAAGTTTATGTATTAGATCTTCATTCCGTCTGTTACTCAATATATTTTAGACTAGTCGGTGAGGCTTTTTCATTGCAATTTTGGCCCATGGGAGAGATTATTGTTGGAATCGCTTCGTTTTAGGGTGTAGTTAAACACCCTAAGTTTGCCCACAAATTGGTTGACCGCATAACTTTTTAATTAGGTTATTGTGAATAAAATAGGCACTTTTGTTATATTTCTTTCAATAGCTCCGTTCCTGCTAACTTTTAGTATAACATATGCATTGGGAAAGCTCTTCGTTATGAAATTCTCTGTTAGAGGTCGCTAGGTGCAAGGGTGATCTTGCAAATGGCTTCCAAAGTTTTCAAAACACGTTATTTTCACTATTTGTTTACAGGAAAACAACTGCACATAGAAGGATGAAAATTCGTAAAGATGGTGTTTATGTGGTCCCCAAATTTCAACTAGATCGGTTCATCACTTTTTGAGTAATTAACGATCTAGTTTGTTTTTTTACCTTAACTAACAATGCTGCCATTTTGTGTAGGATCAGTTTATAATTGGGAAACTCATTTAGAAAACTTAAGAAACAATTGAAAATGAAATCCCGTTGGAATTTTTGAAAAATCGCAATTTTGATCGATTTTATGAGGTTTTTTAGGCACATACCTTTTTATACGCGACATAAATAAACATATATGTTGTTATATTTTTACTTTAGAGAATACGCCCTTGCATATCTAAAAAGCTGCAATTTTTTTATAAATTTTATGAACAAAAGTTTGTAGTAGCACGCGCAGGAACCAAGTTAATTTTTTTCCAACAAATTCGTGAGGGCTTGTTATATGTACGTCGTACAGGGATCAAATATATGGAGGTTGAACTTTACTACTAGTACTTTCAATAAAACAATATTTCAGTCCTTTGTTGTGTTTAACAATTAGGCAAATCTGATTTCTTCATTGACGGAATTTTATTATTTGTGAGTAAAAATAAGGTGTATACAAGAAAAGTATATGTATAATTTACTCGTAAACACGAAAAAGTTGATTTCTATATATATCTATAAAGTAACACAAAATTCTATAATCTATAGAATCTATCAAGTAACATTGCGATTGCGATTGCCTCATTAAATCGATCAAAATTGCGATTTTTCAAAAATTCCAACGGGATTTCATTTTCAATTGTTTCTTAAGTTTTCTAAATGAGTTTCCCAATTATAAACTGATCCTACACAAACTGGCAGCATTTTTAATTAAGGTAAAAAAACAAACTAGATCGTTAATTACTCAAAAAGTGATGAACCGATCTTGTTGAAATTTGGGGACCACATAAACACCATCTTTACGAATTTTCATCCTTCTATGTGCAGTTGTTTTCCTGTAAACAAATAGTGAAAATAACGTGTTTTGAAAACTTTGGAAGCCATTTGCAAGATCACCCTTGCACCTAGCGACCTCTAACATGGCTTATTTTTTAGAGAATTTCATAACGAAGAGCTTTCCCAATGCATATGTTATACTAAAAGTTAGCAGGAACGGAGCTATTGAAAGAAATATAAAAAAAGTGCCTATTTTATTCACAACTAGTTGGGACCCGGCGCGCCTATGCTGCTCCTATAAACCAATAGTAGTAATCAGGTGATATGAATTTTAATATACAGTAGGAGAGTTTCAAAAAGGCAATTTTTTTTGGTATTTTTGATTCCAAATAATAAAATGTGAAACTATTAGGGTTCTGACATTTTGAGCGAGACAATAAAAACCATCCATTGACATGTCATTTTTCGAGATATGAATTTATTTTCTGTATTTTGGATAGCTGGGACCTGGTGCGCCTCGCTGCATCCAACATTTCAACATTTCAACATTTAAAACCAATCCAAACCTTCAAAATTCAACTCTTCTTAACCATTAACGAAAAACCTACTATTCCTATAAAAGCTAGAGTCATTAGATTTAAAATACATTTATTTGAAGTACGACCAAAATTGCCTGTGTATTCTGTTAAACCATGAGCGTACCCAGATGCCAGCCTCTTCCCGATACATAAATCATCCGCTTATAAATCATCCTACATTTCCGTTTCTCTTGAACCGATTGCTTCAGGATACACTATATTCAATGTTTTTCCATTTTGTCGCTAGAATGTCAAGATTTTCCGATTTTTCAACTCTTGAACAACCTACATATCTACAGCTAACCGGGAAATGATACTTATTTGGCAAAATTCTTCCGCTATATTGGCCCCACAATTTCGAATAAATTTGATCATAAATTCGTTATTTACTACCATAAAAACTCTCATGTACCGATTTTAATTGGAATCGTACTACAATTCGCAAACTCATCGACCATATTGGTGCGGCCATTTTAAATTTCAATTTTGATCATAAAGTCGTTATTTGCTACCTTAAAAAACCTCAGATTTCATTGGAATCGGAACACAATTTGCAAATTCGTCGGCCATTTTGAATTTATAAGTTTTGACCACAAATTCGTTATTTGTAAAAACCCTACATACCCACTTTCTTTGGAATCGGAATAAAATTGGCAAATTCAGCCATATTTCTGCGGCAATCTTGAATTTCGGTCATATTTCGGCGGCCATTTTTAATTTCGAAAATCGGGCTTCGAGGACCATCATGCAAAAATTCAAAGCTCTGCGATGATTTTCAACGAAGCTCTCCATGACAGCGCCATCTAGGAGTGACTTTAGAAAGTAATAAAATAGCATATGTTTTAAGTTTTAATGTAAATATCACATGGTTAAAATTTCATTAAGATCGGTTGCACGGTGTAGGAGCCTATAGCGAACATACATACATCCATGGGTGGATGCGAAACTTGTCGAGCTTACTGCAGTCACCAAATTATTGTACACACTATGATTATCTATGTATGTGTATTTTCGCCAAACAAAATTTCCCACCCCACCAAACGTCAATGCAAGTGTGTTCGTAAAATCAACGCGAGAAATAGAATCCAAAACGTTGATTGCCCTTTTAAGCACCACTTCACCCTTTGCCCTAAAACTCGTTCAACGACTGCTGTAAGCTCGACACGTGTCGCATGCCCCATACATACATACACACATCCATTTTTATATATATAGATATAGATGTATACTAAAGTTACAAAGTGGCCGGCTGTGGATAGAATTTAGATAGATGAATGGAACATTTGCAACAACTTTCCGTAACCACTAACGAAAAACCAATTATTCCTATAGAAGTTCGAGACATTAGATTCAATATTCTCCTACTAAATGATATATTTGCCGTTAAATCTGTAAGGGTGTGTGAAATTATGAAATTGTTTCTGATACAACAGAAAATGAAAGACAATTGCGCTGTAATTACCTTGAAAGTAGACATGAAATTGCGTCGCGCCAAACGACGTCATTTGGAAACAGCTGTTTTATTTTTGGATGTTGGCTAGGAAATGTGTAGAATCACTTCCCGTTCCAGAAACTAATCCCGCTCTGGTGGCTGGACCAATTGTGGCAATTTCACTTTTCCACCCGCACAACACAATCCAGGAGATTCACCGCTGTATATTTACGCCTTACTATGCAAACAAACGACCGACATTTCTCCAATCATTACTGATATGTCCCCACCGTAATTGATTTCCGAATCGTAATGGAATGCCGCTCGTTCCAGGTTCACAGGAGCACCGAGTCGGCGCAATCGGTCATGTTCATTTTGTGGTGCTCGCTGGCTATTCGCTTGTCGTTCATTTTCAGTAGCTCTCGAACGTAATTCGGACATGCCAATACGACTATTTGCATTATCCGTCGCTCGCTGGTCATCAGTGGGGTTTGCACGTGAAGTAGCTCGCCGCGCATTTGACTGACTTCGACGACCTATGCAAGCTCGTGTTCTTCTCGGCATTGTAATGAACAATGTAAAAATGACACGGAATTGTTTTCACAGCCACTCAAATCTGTCGTACTTTCCAATATTGAAATCCTCTAACTAAGTCCTTTGTGGCTATGTCTAAGGCCGGCCGTATTCCAAAGCTTCATATGCAGTTTTCCGTCACTTATTGCTTGGAGATTTATTTTGCAAAGCGGCAGCTTTGGAATACGGCCGGCCTCAGCCTGAAAAATCAATTTACCTTAATAGAATGGCTGAGCAAAATGAATGTTCGCAAAATGCAAATAAATTCGCTTTAACCAAATCTATTACCAAAATCCACTACCTTTTTAAAAAAAACGATGTTTAATGCAATAACAATTAATAATAATTGAATCAGTCCTTTCAAAAACCTCATAAATCACTTTTTTTCCCTCCAAGCGCTTCCTTAAAGGTAGATGCGTATTCCGGGTAATAACCACATAAGTCAACACATTCTTCCTTGTCAAATAATACCGCGTAATCATTTGCATCTTCTATTCGACATTATATGAGTTTTCATTATGATACAGATAAAAAAGGTATTATCACAGTCAAGGCACTGTCATACTTAGGTTAAAATCATAGCTCATCATATTTATGGCCAACCGCCAACTACAAATGTTGAAGCTAATCCAGATGAGAAAATTCAAAGGAACGACTGAAAAATCTAAAATCATTTGGGAATTTTCACTGCAGATTAGTTTTAATAGCTTCATGGCCTACCTATTGTTTGACAGCTGCGCAAATGTGAAATTGTCATTAAATTGGGGTTTTTGAGAAATGACCGATTCAATTTAATAACAATTTCACATTTACGCAGCTGTCAAACAATATATAGTTAGGCCATGAAACTATAGAAACTAATCTCAAGTGAGAAATCCCTAAAATACCAGTTTTTTTGATTTTTCAGCTGTTCCTTTTGGTTTTTTCTAATGGTTTTTTTTTCTAAAACCACCCCTGTATTGAGGCGAACAAAACAGAAAAAAATTATTGAAATCGGTCGAGCCATTTTCGAGTTTTTGCGGGACTAACGCACGGCATTCATTTTTATATATATATATAGATAACCTAATTAAAAAGTTATGCGGTCAACCAATTTGTGGGCGAACTTAGGGTGTTTAACTACACCCTAAAAAGAAGCGATTCCAACAATAATCTCGCCTATGGGAGAATAATACACTTTTAATCATTTTTTCCTTCTCGCCGACTAGCCTATTTGGTCGATAGTTGAACGTTTTGTTTACTAGAATTTTCGGGAGTTGTTTGAAATTTATGATATCAAGTGAAATTTTGAGGCTTTCCAGTTTTAAATTTTTAAGTTTTTCAAATATTTAAATTAATTAAACCAAATTCTCTGGCGCAATTTCTCTAACTGTCCACAGTAGAATTTATAGAATATATGGTCTGACCAACTGAAAGTACCTCATAGTGGACGATTCCGTTCTAGTTACACCACACACACGTCAACTTGCCTTTTTAACGTCAACGCCTTCACTAACGCTTTCTCCTTGCTTACGATTTTTGACGCTTCTTATTGTATTACCTGACCGATTAGGAAACGTTTTAGAAAGGGATCTTTGAATTTCAGCAGCGTATCGCAGATGTTAATGTCTATCATGTTTTTGAGATCAACTCATGACGAACCCACTTAGGGACATCGTCCCACTGCACTTCTAGTACTTGATCGACAACAAAAAGAAAAAGCTTTTAATAAAGTTAGTCGGCGGTCTATTAAAAGAAAAAAACAAGCAACGAAAACCTAGCTTGTCCAGTTCGCTGGAATTGTAGAAGTTATATATAATAAAAATAAAAACGATATTAAAAAACCCGGGAATAAATTATAGATCGCTAACAAGTACGTTTAAAACTAATTAAATCAGAGTAAAAAACACGAAGGTGTTAAATAATAAAATTCGTTTGACGTGGGTGCGACTCCAAAGAGCTAGTGTAAACATACTGACATACATATGTACATTGTACATATGTATGTCAGAGTAAATAAGAAAAGGACAAAACTATAATTAAAATAATATTTTAAAAAAGGAATAACGGAATACGTATTGTTTGTTGTGTTGTAAATAAACTAACGTGGATCTAAGGAATACAATACCCATACACTGAGCTTTGTTCTTCCCTTTGTCGTTATAATGTTGCAAAAAAAATATACCGTAATTTCTCATTATTTGTCTCCATTTTCTTACGCAAAGAACTTTTCAACCACTGCACCATGCACACTCAAAGTAACACTGTCACTTTTCAAGGGAGCTTTGAGGAGTGGTGACGCTGCGATCAGCGATTCGTGACTTACATATTTGCAGTTGAAGTCATCTATCATGAAAAGGCTAACAAATTTTTTCCCAGACCTAATATTTCATTCTATTTAAATGGTGCTTATGACGTTTATGAACATTAGAGTATGATTTGACCGACATCCATACATATATTTCTTCGAGATAATCTTCGCCTTCATTGTTTCTTACAAAGTTAGTTGATTTATTATAAAGTTGAAGTTGATTTTTTTTAATGACCGTTTACTTACAATTTTATATATAATCGCAAAATTGTCTGAATCTTTGTCGTAAATATCTTCAAATGAAGTAGAATTGGTTGATTTTGCCAGCACATTGATAATGACAAATTAATCTTTTCCTCGACAACATAAATCTTAAAATTAGCCCAACAACTACAGATCACAGTTGGTAATGAATTTTTACAAGAAGTAATAATGAAATGTGCTCTGCCAATTGGATGACTAATACCAGTACTGAAGATATGTGGGTATATTTTTCAGTAGGTACGTACTAATTTGTATGCTCTAGTCTAGTCTATAAGAAGATACCCGTACGTTATAACATTACCAACTTAGTGTTAATATTGTGGTATTTGCTTTATTTGAATACATAAAGTTCGAAGTAAAATATATAGTGTTTTCTTCTGTTTGGAACTACCGGTTTTTTTGGGAACAATATACAGGAATCTTCAAGAGCTCATCACCAAACACAAACTGCTTTAAAAGTAATTTCAAAATTTTGTAAAACTGTCCTATGCCGCATTGGAAGGTCTACTCCAAATAGATTTAGTTGCTCTTTAAAAAGCAATTCCCAAACTAATTTTAGAAAATAATGTTTGCAAAGTCTCTAGTATTATCTCTCCCTGACAAACACACATGTATACTTACATTGTAAAAAACGAAATCCAATTATCAGTTTGATTAATACCTTTTCAATTCCATTTCCACACATCAAACTTATCACCCCCTAAAAACATACATCAGAAAAGAATTGAAAATTTCCCAAAAAAAAAACCGAGTTCAAATCTAGCTCGACGCTCTGGACTAGAATTTTTATCCTTCTGCTATTTTCAGCATTTAATTTAATAAATGTTCGTCTCCGAGTCTAGGGGATGATGACAAGACCAGGGAGAACATGTTGGTCTACATATTGCAGAATTTCCTTTTCGTCGGTTTTATAACATACAAGAGAAGCACTCAGCGGTAGTGCAGGAAATTAAAAGTCGTAAATCATATCATATGCCTGTTGTGATATTTGTGCCTTTTTGCATGGATGTGTATGTGTGAGGGTGTGTTTGCACAGTTTTATATTTGTATCCTTTAATATTCAAACATGCCCCGCATATTGTTGTCGCTTACAATGCAGGAAAATATAAAAGATGACATCACAAATATGATATTTACCCCGTTTCCTGATGCTGATGCTGGTAACTGATTATTTAAAAAGGATATGAAATATTGTTTAAGGAAAGTTATAATTGAAATGTGTGAAAATAGAAGCGCTGCTGATGGTTGAATAACTTTAATATGGTTTTTATATAAGTAAAATTACAACTAGATGGAAAAGTAGCGTCACGAAATTACAATAACTTTTCAAAATGGGTGGTTTTTAATGCATAAACTTTAAGATTCTTGAAATTATCCTTTATAGCAGTAACTCTAGGCAAACCCACTTCAGTTTTTCAACCGGAGGTATACGCCATAGAGAGCTGTACCCGCGAATGTCTGAGGCGACAGATAAACGGCACAAATATAATGCCGAACAGTCGAGCAGCCGTAAAAGACATTAGTTCATGCACAGTAAAATCAAAGCTTATAAAGGGATCGATTCCCTAAATGCTTTCGGATCCACCAACAGATTTGTCCTGAATATAAGGTTATGAAAGATTCGATGGAAATGAGCAGGCAGATCGCCTAGCCACAAAGGCGCCTGCAACCAGTTTATCGTCCGAGAGCCTGTCTCTGAGACATCCAGTGGTCACACCAAAGAGATATTGAATTAGAGATTCAAGCTTAGATTTCATAACCTTACATTATTTACAGCACATGCACCAACTCTATAAAACCAACTATGAAACTCTAAACATTTTTTTTAACATAATGCCTAGCTGCGATAAGAAGATTGTACTGGGGGATTTCAACGCGAAAATTAGCAAAGAAGAAAGTTTGTATCCTACATCCATTTGGAAAAATAGTGCATACAGCACAGCCAACGATAATGGGATAATAATGATCTAACCATAGGTTGAACCTGGTTTGAGCATAAAAATATTCATAAGGTGACTTGGGGTTCGCCTGGTAATATTATGCGGAATCAAATTGACCACATCCTGATAGGAGATATAGTTCAATCATACAGGATGTTAAAAGCGAGGTGCAAACATGGACTCTGATCACTTTTTAGTGTGCTCAAAAGTAGGAACGACCGAGTCTATTTTCTACCAGGTAAAGAATACGCAGAAATGAAGGGCTGAAATGGGATGTTAAAAATATATAGGTTAAAAAAAACTAAAAAATACGGTTTTATTTTGAAATGAACTAAAAAGTAAAAAATAATTTTGAATGTAAAGTTTTTATTGCTCCAGTCGCTATATGGGAGCAACCTACCTTTCGAAATGTTAAAACGCGTGGGCCTCTTTACCTATATTCTTATTTTATTAACTCTGGAACTTTTCGTGGAAAGTGTTGTTCAAAATAGAAACACTGCTTACGTCCATAATTTCATTTTCATTCTCGCAATGATCATTCAATTTGCAGCTTACTTCGCCTAAATTATTTTCTAATATTTTTAATTTCATTTTCATCTTCACCGTCTTTTATGCAAATATCTTCTACAGGTATGTTAGAGCCCATTATTTCCGTACAGTTTGTAAACCATGCCTTGGACCTCACCACGTCCGATAGTTTTATTCTTACTAATAATACTATGTTGTATATCAAATTAAAGCCTGTTTAAAGCAGAAAAAATTGATGCTACTTTCAGCTCTATATGTCATATGGTTTTTGCACTAGAGCAATTTAAAGATTTCAGAATTTGTCAAAATTTCGCGATTTTCGATTTTTTAAAAATTTGTAACTAAAAAGTTAGCTGTCTGAAAATTTTGGGTTTTTCTTAGTTTCCACCAGAAGAACAAATATCAAAAAAATTAGGTGATTTGAAGTCCATGAGGTCCAAAATTATTTAAAAATTGGTTGATTTGATTTGGAATGACGCATCCACAAGATATTTGCTCTCTACGTCTCGGATTCGAATTTTCGCTTTTTTAACATTATTTTCCAAACTTAAATGAAAATGTGAGATAGACAAATTGTAGCCTTTAATCTCTACTTTTAGAAACCGTTTTGTAAATTTAAATCGGGCCACTCACACTCGGCTCATATTGGCGCAATGCGCCAAATTAAGGTCTATTTTGTTTATTCTGCAATTATGTAGAAACTATACATGCGACAAAGGACATCATCCTTTTTAGCCCAAATGTGAAAGTGGCGGCCAAAAAAAAGGTTTGCTATATTCTCTTAGAATTTGTCCGCCTAAGCATTTTTTATTATGGCATCAAAGCTGTACTGCCATTATCCTTGGCGAAAATGGTCGGATCGGAGTCTAGAGAAAACCATTTTGTAGGTTTTTCAGTTCTCTAAAAAAGTCCTGTTGAGGGTAACCTAACCTTATCTGCTAAGACAGAAGGCTCTCTAAGGTAATATTTAGTAGATATAACATATCTTAATTCATCTTATGCCTTTTCGGTCCCTCGCCACGCCCCGTTTTAAATCAATTATTAGCCGTGTTCCTTTTCGGCTCTTTTTTACTCGTATTTACTTGGAACTACTCCTGCTCTCACAGAGAATTCATAGGTTTTACTCATATCGACAAATTTTGCGTTCCTTTAATTTTTTACTCCGGAGTACTTAAAAGTAGAAAAGGAACACGGCTATTATGTTGATGTCTCGCACTTCCAATTTTTTGACGAAACGTTGTTATTTGAAATGTGCCCTTATTTTTTTTCAAATCGTTTTCGAGCTTCTTCCGAGATTTTGAAATTTAAAAAAAACGTGATTTTTAGGGAAAAAAAATTCCGTTTTTGACTAATACCTCTTATATTAAAAAAGTATTTTCGATCTTTAAAACGGCGATATCTCATGAATGGCAATTCGTACGGGAAAATGTATAAAACTTTTTTTGTAGATAATCGCATAATCTACAAACTCTGCAAATACTATTTTATGATAACACTTACCGTTTAAGAGGTATTAGTCAAAACGGTATTTTTTTCCCTAAAAAACACGCTTTTTTTTAAATTTCAAAATCTCGGAAGAAGCTCGAGAAACGATTTGAAAAAAAAACAAGGGCACATTTCTTATGAGTCAAATATCAACTTTTCGTCAAAAAATTGGAAGTGCGAGACATCGACATAATAATTGGTTTAAAACGGGGCGTGTCGCCCTTAGGAAACCCCATAGGGATTGATTTAGGGTGCAGTCTCCGATGACCAAGTCAACTAAAGAGTAGGTACTAGAAAAGCGTTCCTTAGGGTAGTCTGGTACAATCCATTCATTGATCAAAAAAGAAAACCAATTAAAACATGATATTTTCTTTTAGTATTTGGGATATTTAAGAAGTTAAAATTTGCGAATAATGCACACTATGTGTTCCGACGGGTATTTAGATTTTTTGTTTCCAATATACAGTTTTACCTATTCAGCTATAGGTACCTACCATATTTCGGTGTAAAAAGATAATATAGTATTAAACATTATTATTATCTTTCTTAAGGGGACTATCCAGTGATTTTTGGTCTAAAATCGAGTTTTTGACGTTTTTTTTATTGCATATTCTGATGGACTGAAATGTCCTCTTCCTCTATCATTTAGCGTTTTCAGATTTTAATAAAACGACGTGCAACATGTTTTTTTTGTGTTTGTTCAATAACGTGCACGGCGTCAAAAAGCGCTCGGCACTCAGCGCACGCCAATCGGCCTTTTTTTTAAATTGTTATTTAAAAAAAATATTGTTAAAAAACAATTTTTATAAACAATCGAGAACGCTTTTGTTGATTACTCGATAACAACAATGTTCACACAAAATTTCATGGCGATTGGTCGACCCGATCAAATTCTAGCTATTCCAGGTAGAAACAACGGAACGTGACACTTCAAAGACAATTATCTCGAAATTTTTTTTTCAACTTTTTATCAACTTCTAAGCGTAATAACAGCGCGAGTTTTCAACCGATTTTAATTTTATAAAGTGGAAAATGTTCGGAATTTATTATAGAACAAATTTGTCTGGTGGATTTTTGATTTATGAAAAATTCACAAGTTATAAATAAAAATTTAAAAAAAAATTTGGAAAAACCACCATTTTTGGCCCATTTTTGACCTTTCGGCACATATTCGTGGATTGTTGATAAACAAAAGATGATATTAAAATTCTGCCAGACAAATTTGTTCATTATTAATTACCGAACATTTTGACGCCAACAAAATTAAAATCGGATAAAAATCCACGTACTTATTATTCGTTAAAGTTGACCTATTTTCCAATTGTTATTTAATAAAAAGTTGTTACAAATCGTAATTTTTTTACAAACCAACACGATTTTGTTGTTTACTTGATAGCAGCTATATTCACATAAAATTTCATCAAAATCGGTCTATTAGATCAATTCTTAGCCATTTCACTGTATAGTCCGCTTAATCTCACTGGGAAGGGCTTACACAAAGCTTTCCCAATAGACTCTACACATTGAACGCTTTTCTTTTGTGTTCAGTTCATCCCTAGGTGTGTTTAGGTCTGCTAAAACTTCTTCTTCCTTGCGGATTCCATTCGATTGCTCCTTTCGTTATTGTTCTATTCTGTTTTCGAAGTATTTTATAAATCTACGTCCATTTCTTTCAATACGCCAAACAACTAGGTTCCTTCTTTCACTGTCTTACAGTATTGCAAGAGTTGATAATATTTATTCTTACACTTTCAAATTTTAATTGTTATAAAATTTTGTATATTTGTTTATTTATGTCGCGTGTAAAAAGATAGTGCCTAAAAACCGTATAAAGTCGTTCAAAATTGCGATTTATCAAAAATTCCAACGGGATTTCATTTTCAATTGTTTTTTAAGTTTTCTAAATGATAATTTTTTAAGTTTTCTAAATTATAAACTAATCTTACAAAAAATGGCAGCATTGTTAATTAAGGTTAAAAATAAACTAGATCGTTAATTACACAAAAACTAAAAAACCGATCTTATTGAAATTTTTTGTACATTGCCGGGACTACATAAACACCATCTTCAAGAATTTTCAGCCTTCTATGAGCAGTTGTTTTCCTGTAAACAAATAGTCAAAATAACATGTTTTGCAAATTTTGGAAACTATTTGCAAGAGCACCCTTGCACCTAGCGACCTCTAACAGGGCTTACTTTTTAGGAAATTTCATAACGTAGAGCTTTCCCAATGCATGTGTAATACTAAAAGTTAGCAGGAACGGAGCTATTGAAAGAAATATAAAAAAGTGCCTATTTTATTCACAATAAATTAATTAAAAAGTTATGCGGTCAACCAATTTGTGGGCAAACTGAAGCGAGAAACACAATTGCAGCTTTTCTGCCAGCTTTTCGGCTGGCTTGTAAATAAAATAAAATTTTGCAGACTAAACTCGACGACATTTTCCCCCGTTTAGTGAAGCACAGATCAACAAAAGATAATGACAGCAGCCAGCTGAAAATTTAAAATTTTTTAAAGTTCGAGCTGACCGAAAATCGGCATTTCGGCTAACCGAAAATCCGAAGCTGTTATTGTGACCAGATGCGTGGTTTTCCATATGCCAAAAGCTCAAGCTGGCAGAAAAGCTCCAATTGTGTTTCTCGCCTGAGGGTGTTTAACTACACCGAAAGCGATTCCGACAATAATCTCGCCTATGGGCCAATAATTCATTTTTCATCATTTTTCTTTCTCGCCGACTACACTGTAAAAAATTTCTGTGGTAATTTTACAAAAAAATATTTGAAGTTTTATTCACAAGCGTTTTGTAAATTTGCAATATATATTATTAGGAATATTCCAATTCTACTTTACGTATTTTTACCAACTGTGTAGTAAATATACATTATTTGTGGGATGTAAAAGTACAATCAGTATTGGAGCTTTCACTTTATAGTTTTGTAAATTTCCAAAACTTTTGTGTATATGTCCACTCCCTATACATAAAAATAGCATTTTGCTCACCCAGCTTCAAGCTGCAAGCGTCAAGCTGCAAACTTCAAACTACAAGCTTCAGCTGAGTTTTGCTTTATTTGGGCATTGCAGCTTGAAGCTGTGAATGTGAATCATTGTACACATCTTTAATCCTAATTTTTGAAGCTTTAATTGTGAATCGGCCCTAAGCATCAAAAATTATCAAAAATTTCTTGGCTGTTACAAGAACTGCCCAGACCCTGTCCAAAGTCAAAGGTCTGACCTTAGCTTAAGAATAATCGGGTATATATGCTTAGTATTCCATTGTTACCAGTGAATTATATCTAAGAGAGGGAAAATTTAAACCTTACATTCCAATGAACAATTTGTAATTTTACTGAAAATATAAAATAGTACTAAGAAATATTGTAATTTTCCAACATAAACGATTTAGAAAAATACACAACATTGTGTAAAATATAGGTCACATTCATGTAATCAACATTTACGTCATGCAGTATTGGAGATTCTCAATTTCTTTATGAGAAATTACAAAATTTATAGTAAAATTACAATAATTGTGTAGTAAATTTGTATTTCATACCGCGATTTTAAATTTTACTATATATTTGGACTGTGAATTTACATATTTTTTTACAGTGTAGCCTAATAAGACTATTTTCAATTTTGAAAAGTCTTACCTTTCCAATTTCCGAATTATTTTAGGTCTCCTTTTTAAATGAGTTTATAATAATCGCGTCCTTCTATTTATTTTTCGATATTTCTTCGGATTATAGTATCTCGGATAGAACTTCAACATTGGCTTGGAGTAATTCAGCTCATTGGCTTTCAGTTTCACTATTACTACACCTTTGACATCTCTCAAGGTTTTTGGTGGAAAGTACCTAATGTCGTGATATCGTGTTCTATCGTGTCTGTCATATTATTTGCCATTCAGATTTCCTCCTCTGTTGACTTCGTTGTAGAATAGTAAAGACATAGTATAATATAGGCAATACTTGCTACAAGCACATAATAATTTTAATTTTAGTATTGTTGTAAAATTTTTATGCTATTTATTAATGTGTATTTCAAATAAATTGGTTCTAAACAGAGAATAAATACAAAGCTGAATCCCTACAAGATTAGAGCTTCGCCATTTTTTTCTGGTCCGGTCCATTAAACAGAACATGCCTACACACTTCAAGGATTTGTCTTCCTGGCGAAGGGATATTTCATCATTCCTAATTGAACGCGTGCATTTCCTAGTATATATGGGGTGACACCTAGTAATCTCTACATCCCCTAGCATCTTCTAAAATAGACTGATTAATTAGGTGTCAAGTGGTTCCAAGATAAAGATCGACTATTGGTTTGCCTTAAAACTACTCAACTTGTACCTGGATAATGGATGCGAGCAAAACAGAAACAAATCTGGAGTTTTATTAAATTGTATTTTGAATACTGGTGATTGGTGATTAACTAACGACAGGACA
Organism: Thereva nobilitata; assembly: GCA_963855945.1. Classification (NCBI taxonomy): domain Eukaryota; kingdom Metazoa; phylum Arthropoda; class Insecta; order Diptera; family Therevidae; genus Thereva; species Thereva nobilitata. The sequence goes on along the minus strand of OY979695.1, from coordinate 106,212,150 downwards.
AGATATCGGCATTTGCTATTGTTAAGTAAAAATAGAATGAAAGAAAAACATCAAATTTTTTTTTGCTCCGTCAGTCCTAAAAGCATTGTATACTTACGTCACACGCAATTCTTGTAACAAGATTCCATGGAATCCAGATGTGGGGCAAACGTTTTTGCTCTTATCCAGCACAGAACACAGCACTCAATTTGGGCCGCTTTTTGGGGATCCAAGACAAATGATTCATTTCCACATCTTTTGTTATGGCCATCAATCGATCCCCACGACCACACGCGCCTTATTAATACTCTGTTCTTGAATACATTTTCTTCCTTTTTTTATTCTGGTGCCCAAACTCTGTTTTATTTTCATTTGGCCTTGCCGGGCGGGGTTGGGGGTGGCTGGGAGGAATTCTCCCCCAATGGGCTGGGTTAAGCTCGTCTCCAATCTATCTTTGCTTCTTACTTTTTGGGGCATAAACACTGTGTGGATCGCGACAGCCACTTACACAGTCCTTCTATACAAGTTGGAGTAGATATATTTCGAATAGAACACCCCATTTTTAAGGGCGAAACTTTTTTTCTTGCGTTGATATTGATATACAGATATGGGGTGGTATGCCTGTGTGTAAGTGTATTCTTTATATCCGTGCATTAATCCGAGTGACATTTTCAGTTTTTCGCTTTCCGTTTTACCAATCCATCAATGTCATGAGCGTGTTCCATGTTGCTACGAAAGCAGCCCCAACAGAACAGTCGCAAAAGCAGAAGCAGAAGCGGTGGTGGTAGTCGTTATATCAATGCCACTGCTGGTAGTTACACAGTATCAAGGAAAAAAACCATTTGTACCCAATTGTAAAGGTATCCATGAATGTATACCTAGTATTTCTTTTTTTCCTTCTCTTTGAAAAGCATTCAGAAAGCTCTACTCAGTCTCTTAAGAGAAGAAAACAAAGGACACATTTTTTGGCAGTCTTGTTGACATATTTTGTTCATATTTTTGTCCCTTTGTTCTATAGGAAGCGTGGGATGTGCCACTTTAATATAGGAAACTAATGATGAAAGGCTCCCAAGGACAACTGTGTATAGGGAAGCTGATGGGACGTACAGCCGCATTTCGTAAGTTGATGTTTTTATTTTGTAAGTTTCATTGTTACGCATGAAAGGATATTTACAGGGGTTGAGGATAATTTCCAGGATATACCATAAAAATAGGAAGGCACGTTAAATTCCTTATAAAATTACTCGTTTCTAGGAAATAAGTCGAGGGGGTGATTACATTTGCATAGACATGTTTTATTTGTGGTTTTTCTCTTAAGACAGTTTGTAGTTTTTCCTTAAAGAGCTAGATTTGTTGCGCTTTATCCTATTTAATAACAGAAGAGTGTCGATTACTTCTGTAAAATAACTCAAGTTTGGTCCAACGAAAATTGCGTTTCAATAAAATGTAAATAAGATTTAACTTCCAAATTTTTTAATGTCTTTTAGCCTGTGTTATCTTGTAATTTAACTAATCTCTCACTATATTGATATGTACCTACATTAAAAGATATCTTTCGGTTGGGAGATTATTATCAGCAAAAATAGCAAGATTTAATTCATCATTAATGTCGAAACAGGCACACTTGGTGATCCTTTGCTGCCTCACTCTATATCTACTACATATATTGCCAGCTGTTCTACACCATGCAGCTAGTGTAATAATAGTCGACATACTTTTCTTTTCCGTTTGTCATTATGCAGCACAATTTAACTTACTGATAATCTTTTAGCACAACGGAGATTTTCTATCCACACGTGTATAGAATGATAGAATTAAATTAGAAGATCAGTAACAGTTTAAAATGCTTAAACAACAACCAGTGTAAAATAGCTGAGAAAATCTTTTTTATAATTTTCCAAGTCACTCGAATTTTGTATCGCTGCTTTTGTCCTCTTTTTCTATGTGGATCTGTCGCTCAATAGATTCAATTTCGTTCTTCAGTCATGAATCCCAGCTGAAATCTAGATGTCCTTAATTTCCTAATTAAACCCATCTGCCTCCAAGGAAATATTTTTTCCGTAATGTTCGGCTCCTATTTGAATATAACCCGTGTATTTGGGGCTAGCGCGTATGTGAATACATGCATGTTTACTTTGAAACTTTGAAAAGTCTTCTTCGGAAGTTTTCATGGTTTTTCCTTTGTAGTTGCTCTTCTTTTGATTGGAACCTTGCAGAATCTTTCAGCAAGTTCCTATATTCAGCGATGCTCTCTGTTCTGTCATTTGGCACAATTAGATTTCCATTTGCTTTCGAAGAATCTCTTAGCACGTTGAGCTTACTATTCAGCGTGGCTTGATTTATCCATGCTTTGTATGAACTCTGCCCTTAAGGTAAATTTATCTCACGGATTAAATTGGTGGTTTAATTTTCTAAATAACTTTGTCAGATGACCATCATCTTTTCAGTCATGTCTCACTCGAGATTCGATTTTCAGTCATGTCTCACTCGAGATTCGTTCTCTACTGATGCTGTCACTTAACAAAGCTAAGGTAATTTTCAAACTATAGTTAAAGGATATTCAAAATTTAACATTTAAACAACCATGTACCACGAATAAATATTTATGTAAGATACCTAGCAGTAAGGTTTAAGAACTTAAATTTAAATTAATAGTCCTGTAGACAAAATTTTACTAAAACCTTACACTAAAACCAATACATACTTAAAGAAAAAAAATTGTTCTGCCGGAAAATCTCGAAAAATTAGTATTTCCTCTATAACGTGCAAGGGGTTGAAAATTTCGATATCATGTATATTGTATAGGAACAAACTTGTAGAGCGTGAAAATCTTCACAAAACACGTCTCTACATTTTTTTTTCGAAAATTGCTTGAGATAATGAGCTATAATTGATATTTTCAGATTTCCGCGCGAATTACTCGGGATATCATAAGATTTACCCCAACGCTCGACGGGATGGGTCTAAATCCCTAGCTTACTACTTCTTTCACACAAAAGTTTTTCACGAGTGCGGCCAAAAAACGGCGCACTCTAGCGCCAATTGTGTCCCAGCCTACGACTTTTTTGTTTTTTTTATGTGGAAGACTAGGGCTCAGGGAAAGCCCTTTGTACTGTCGACTATCTATTTTTCTTCGTATAGAGTGCAATGTCGAACAGCAAGCTCTAGTCAATAGATAGTGAAGGGAAAGAGAGAAGTAGGAAGGAACTGCCACAACCACCTACTCCCAACCATTTCTATCGCGACTCTGGCATCGGGGCAACGAGAAACAACTCGCTAGAGTGTTATGCTTCCTGAAACAAGTTGAATCTCATCAACCAACCGATGACATGCGCTGGTGGAGCGGGGCAGTGCTAGCGGTAGGCTATGACAGGGGGAATAAGGAATGTAAGGAGGGAAGAAGAAAGAAAATGGGAAAGGCGAAGGACCGTGGTGCTGCAGGGATTCGAACCCGGGACCTCAAGGATGGTAGCCGGGCGCCTTACTCCCTAGACTACCGCGGCCCCCCACGACTACGCCTACGACTTGGACGCAACTGCCGCTTCTACCTACATACATCCATACAAACATACATCCATGCAAACTTTCGCGTTTCTAATATTAGTGGGATTAAAACAACTTAAAAATAAAGAAAAAAAACACGCAGAATATGGAAATTTAACGAGAATCAAACGACAATGGATCAGCAAGAAAGAAAAGCTCATTTCGGTTTAACTTTTGTTTCCGCAACTTTATTATGTCCACTCTCATTTACTTCTGGAGGTTCTAATCAAGTTTCTTCCGTAGCTATAGCTTCTTGCTCTCATTGTAATTGGGCCTTGCCTGTACATTTGACGAATTTGTAGTTGTCGTGTATAATCATTTGCTTTTTGGTGTAAACCAAATAGTATTATAACCTCTTCTACGAGCACCGTTGCCAAGCAGGACCACATAGAAATCATTTTTGGAGTTAAGGTCGGATGTTTGTCCATCTATAACCTACTATTATTATGGAAATATCTACAGCAACTAGCCATCGCGGTCTATGCTTTGGTTGAGATGTTCCGCCAGGCACACGAAAAAATCGCCAGTAAGTTTTTTTGGTCTGAACCCGTACTGGCTGCCGTGCAGGATTTGGTTATATTCAAGCTGGCCATCAGCTTTCTATTGATTATTGTGTGATTTTGGAGAGAACAAAAAGGCTAGTCGGTGAGGCATTTTTATTGGATTTTTGGCCTAAAAGCGCGAGTATTGTTGGAATCGTTTCGTTTTAGGGCCCAGTAGAACACCCTAATTTTCCCACAAATTGGTAGACCGCATAACTTTTTAATTAATTAATTGTGAATAAAATAGGCACTTTTTCTATACTTGTTTCCAATCAATCCACGTCCTATTCTTTTTTGAAGTTACAAAATTTATAGTAATATTACAGACCTGTATAGTTGTTCAATCCCAAACAAAACTTGCTGAAAGGAAAATAAAAAGAACAAAGAAACCACTAAAATATCTGAAAAAGGAAACTACACCTAAAAACAGCACAATAACAAAAGTACAAAATTATAAAATTAATTTCCATTTTTATTAATACGAAATCTGAATTACTAATTTTAAACTACTTAAATATTACTTATTTTATCTTAAACTTAAACTTAAATTACAAACCTAAAACGAAAAAAGAATTAATAAAAAGAACAATGCACATATAATCATACGAAAATACTCACCTGATATTCTATAAGTATACCTAAAAGAAAAGAAAATTAATATGAAATTAAAATAATGTTAAGTATACGTACTTACCTGGATTGAAGACTTCATACACAGCCGCCTGAAATTAAAAAAACAGTGAATTGACTATTAGAATTAACTATTTGAATTAAAACATTTATGAAATACAGTTAACTGAATTTGTATGTCAACCACCACGTTTTATTTCCTACTTTTTTAACAGTGCAAATTGCTGTATTTTTTGATTTGCAGTGAACAATAGTTATATTACTAAGTGTGTAGTAAATCAGTTTTCATATCGCGATTTGTAATTTTAGATCGTTTTTAAGATCAGATTATAGTTTAGGTCTGTCGACAGCCATATCTTACGACGCCCATGTTATTACTAGTCCTTTTAGAAGTAATGATTCTCTTTATATCACTAACTTAAAAAACTATCATGAGGAAAATTAATAAAACCGCACATTCGAGTAAAGTTAAAGAAATCTTTCTATATGTGGACATAGTGAAAGAATATCGAAGTAAAATAATGATTATAGCTGCTACAGTGAAAACTTATTGCTTGTTCATTTCTCTGCAAATTATGTAACCGCAACACAAAAGGTGCAAAAACCTTCTTGTATATAATAACGTGAATTCTGCGTTAAGATTCAACGGATATCAGCAATCGCCATTCTTGAAAGATAAAATATTAAAACATTTTTTTTGGAATGAAAGTTCACCATCTCTTATTGGCACAGCAAACTATATTTATCTACAGTGTAAAACCCCGAACCGCTCAAGGCAAATTATAATTGATGATAATGGCAGTAAAGGACAACTTGACGACACTAAATTGCATCCAAAAAATCAAAATCTGTTTACAAAACGGAAAAAAGAAACTCCTCAAAAAGTCCTTCAACATACGATAAACTCTGTTTCACGGCGTGTTAACAACCATCCACGCTTAACAGTGTTCTGGAAGTGTTATTAAATGAATTTATCATAATGGGAGCTTGTCGATTGGCAAGCTGATTACCCCTTTTTGAGCGATATTTTTAAGCCTGCCAGGTATTTTAATAACTTAATTGACCGCAATCATGAGCGCCAGCTACTGTGCACTCACAATGTCTCCGGCATGCAAGTTACCTGCTTAAGGTAATTATTTACGTCAAAGAATTGGAGCATTTCTCTTTAAAAGTCTTTCATAAGTATGCAAAAAAAATCAAAATAAGAAAAAAAAATGCTTGCGCTCGCAGCAATTTACTTAAAGATCGTATTAAAGAAAAAAGGAAGGAAGACATCAACAACAGACCGCTAGAAACAATCAAGAAGAAAGAAAATATCAAAAGCTTGAAGGAGAAAATGTTTTTTCTCTCTTACGTTGACAACAAGAAAAAATGGCGTTTCAAGCCGAGGTATTAGCCAGAAATTTGAATTTAAGTCGCGGACCCAAGTTAAGAAAGGAGAACCCCGCGGGATACGATAAGAAGAACGGCGGAAAAAATTCAGCCATTCGTGCAAAATGTTTGTAGCATGAAAAATGGGCCCTCATTAGGCATGCAAAGTTATTAAAAAGAGGTCTTAGGTGTTGGCTTCAGATTTTGTCACACACCTTTAGTCACTGCTCGCTGCTTAATACCAATGGCGTTAAATTGCAATTGCTTTTAATAGAACTAAAAATAATTCTGGAACTAAAAGAGAAATTTCTAGAACCACTTTCTTACTTAAGTTTCTGGGGGCATGGGAAGCTAAAACGTCCATAATTTTTTTGATTAGATTTGATATATATTTTTCAATTAGTCTGTAAAAGGAATATTTTACAGCATTCTGAGGTGGGGTTTTTTACACTAAAAATAGGTGTGTAAAAATGTTGGTCTTTACCTCTTGCGGTGATCATATTCGGCTAAAGACCGCCAGGCTTGGAATTACGAAATTGAACTAATAGCTGAGATGGTGGTCAGTCACCCAGCGAGATAGAGGAGGAACTTGTAGTGTATGTAAATACACGCGTTCTGTAACTATCTCGGACGGAAGTGGTGGCCCCTGGTAGCTGTCCTGAAAAGAAAGGCCTAATATGATCGGATCTAGCAAGCCAAGATATAAAGTTATCGAGTCGAGAGCTGCATGCAGTGGTTAAAAGCAGAACCAGATAGCCGCCGCTCTGCCCAAAGTTTCTGACACCACCAGAAAATTGGCAGCACCAGCTCCCAAATTATATAGGGGGATCGGTCACAGGACTCCAAGCAGCAGGGACCCCAGAACAAGAGAAAGGGGAGCCTCAATAACCATTCTACCGGGACACGGAGCAGACCAAGACACACGCCGCTTTGCCCTTAGTTGTTGGACCCAGCTAACCTGCCGTAATTCTAGAGCCATAACTTTTTAACATATAAAGTATTGTCAAATATAAGAGATAATATGCATAATAGGAATTGAAGGAGAACTGACAGAACCATTCAACACCACAGTAGAACTAAGACAAGTATTTGACGTAACTATTAGCCCATCAACTAGTGACAGATTTTGGTGCCCCATTTTCTCATGCTAGCCTTGAAGAGGGTTGAAAGGTACATCGATGTTGAGTTGAAAAAAGTTAAATTTAGGTGCCGCTCCTGGGGATAACGTAGTTAAAATTTAATTTTTCGTAACAGAAAAAAGAGGTGTATCTCGCCCATATTTTCACGCTAGCCGTATTTACTACACTGTAAAAAAAATTTGTGGTAATTTTACAAAAAAAATACTGGATGTTTTATTCGCAAGCAGTTTTGTAAATTTGCAGTATATATTATCAGAAATATTCCTAATCTGCTTTCCATATTTTTACCAACTGTGTTGTAAATATACATTATTTGTGGGATGTAAAAATACAATCAGTATTGGAGCTTTCACTTCATAGTTTTGTAAATTTCCAAACTTTTCTGTTGTAACTTTTTACCAGAGACTGTTCCTCTCCCTAACGTATAGCTAAAGATTCCCGCCCTGTGCCAATGTGCTTGGCCCTGCCAAAGCGCCAAATTTTATTCCTTGTTTACCGACTTCTTATACATAAAAAATAGCATTTTGCCCACCATGCCCTGTAAAGCATGTACGTCAGGCAACATCTATCAAAATTTCTTGGCTGTTACAATAACTGCCCAGACCTTGATCAAAGTCAAAGGTTTGGCCTTAACTTAAAACAATTGGGTATATATGCTTAGTATTCCATTGTTGCCTGTGAATTATATTCATGAGAGGAACAATATAAACCTTGCATTCCAATAACCAGTTTGTTATTTTACTGTTCTAAAATAACGCCTCTTACTGTAAAATTACAGTACAAAGATTTTTTTAGTACATAACATTGATAAATATACTAAGAAATATTGTAATTTTCCTACATAAACGATTTAGAAAAATACACAACATTGTGTAAAATATACGTCACATTCATGTAATCAACATTTACGTTATGCACTTTTGGAGATTCTCAATTTCTTGATGCGAAGTTACAAAATTTATAGTAAAATTACAATAATTGTGTAGTAAATTAGTATTTCATATCACGATTTGTAATTTTACTGTATATTTGCACTGTCAATTTACATATTTTTTTTACAGTGTACAAGATTTTTTAGTGGAAACTAGTTCCCGAAAAGTGAAGGCATAGGTGTAATTGATGGCTAAGGGATGGAAATAAGGGCGGCAATCATTACGATTACATGATTTACTTGAGTTCTTGACTTGAAATTTACTTGAAACTCAAGTTGCGTTTTCGGTTCACTTACTTGATTTCAAAATGTCTTGAAATTTTCTCGAGCTGACATTTGACTTTTCCAATTAGAACAGGTACTAGCTCCTTATTATACCTAATATAAATAACTTTAAAAAGATTGTATCAAAAGTATACATTCACTATAGTTTTTATCTTCTTCTTGTTCCAAGAAAAAAAACCACACGCAAAATTTCAAGTATTCAAGTAGCGTTTACATGAGCTTTTTCAAGTCAATCAAAAAAATATTTGTGATTTACTTGACTCAAGTATACTTGAAGTCAAGACGAGTTTACATGCATATTTTGTTACTTGAAAACTACTTCAAGTAAGCATGTAAACGTAGTAAATCTTGTCATAATAAAATCGAGAATTTGACCGATTTTCTTAAGCCGCGTACCCACCAGCCCAACGAAGACCAACGAACGATATTCGGCGTTGGCTACCGAAAGTTCGTTGGCGTTCGGAGATGCGTCCATAAGCATTTGTTGGTTTATCAAACGTTCGTTGGGACCTGTATTCGGGTTAGTTGTATGAAGAGGATGATGGATGACGACGACGAGGAAATAATATTTTCGAATTTCCTATACCTTGATGAAATTGTAAGAAAAATGAAACGAAAACGGAGGTGGTGGACGGTTATATGAAAATCACATCAAAATTAGGTATAAGAAATCTATTGAAACGTATAAATAATGCAATAAATAAAAACTGATGATATCCCAGAATTGTCAAAATGTTAAAATATTCGTTTGCATTCGACTCCCGTCCACACTGCATTCGCTCGAATGTCCTATTTTCTTGATGTTTCCGCTAGGCTACGGGTTGGAAGCGAACGCCAACAAACCTTCGTTGGCCTTCACTAAGCCGTCCATTTAAGAACCAACGAATGTCAAAAAATCCCATTCGTTGGCTTTGTTGGGCCGGTGTGTATACGCGGCTTTACACAAGCCCATCGAAAGTGTGAAAACATTCACCGTCACTATTGTCCAATCAATAGGTACTTTTTCTTTGCGAAAAATGCAGCACGCGATTTTTCTCATTACGAAGGCCTTTTTTCGACCTATTTATTGGACTAACTAGTCATATCAAAATATTGGTTTGAGTGGCGTGAAGGGATAAAACCATCTGGGAGTCGGTAACTGCGACGGAAATTATTTTGGAATTTTCAGTTGCAATCCTTTGCCTTAATTTCCGGGCCGTTCCCGTCATGGTGCAATGTCTATTAGTTAGTTTAGTAGAAAAAGGATATAATAGGTTAAGCGAAGTCTGGAGGATGCATATGAGGAGGAGGCAGTGAGCCTCGCGTTTGAACTCTTGGATGTTGTATATGTTTATTTTTGTAACCAGCAACCGGTTAGTCGGATAGACAGCCTCGTCGGTCTGTTATGGCTCCTGAAACAAGTTAATCCTGTTAATCAGCCGACAAAGGCTGTAACGCCGGCAGTAGGTACCAGATTACTAGATGAACAAGAAAATGTACCGTCCGCTAGGTGAAAACCCGACCTAACCGGACTTTGGTAACCTATTATTAACTGGTTAAACCGGCGCAATGCCTTATTAGGACTACATACTAAAAGTGTTGCTAAGAAAGGCTCCACAGCACTAAAGGCCTACTACGGGCTAACGAGAACACCATTGGGGCTTAAGAGTAAAAATGACCTTTATTACAATCACCATACCCAAGAGAAGATGACCCAGAAGCTATTCGAAAAGTAACTAAAATTGCGTTTTTACAGATCACAGAAGCCTAGAAACTGCAATCCACTCCACGTATAGCTAAAAAAGAGGCAGCCAGCAAGACCCTAAGATTAGCAGCAGTACTCACACTGTTCGATATGGTTACCTCTGGCGCGGATGCTGCCCTAAAATGTTTCGTGTAATATCGTCCTGTGCAATTCGTTGATATTACCCATTGACGTTGGCTTTAACCTTTTCACAATTTTATGTCTTTTTGTTTAAACTGTAGCTTCCAAAATGAATTATAGGCAGAAGTCCATCGAATTCTAGTGTGTGGTGAGTAAAGAGATTACCGTTTCGAAGAAATAGAATGTGCCAAGTGATTTTTGTAAAAATGGTTGTGTGGCACGAGTCCTGTTGGAATATTTAGCAATTGGCACCGAATTGTACGACGACGTTGCCACTCTTGCTATTGAAAGAAAGAGGTGAAATCAGCATGGTTTAACAGCTATGTTTTGTTTCATTCGGTGAGCGCAGGCTGTGATATTTTTGTCGGATAAAGGTCGATTCACACACATCAGTCACGTCACGTCTCAGTCACGTCAGTTACGAGAAGCATCAGTCACAAAAAATATGCTATCTATGAAAGTTAATGGAACTGTCTACACTGAGCTGCCGCCGCTCCGAATCAGTCAAGTCAAACTCATCGCCGTCGCCGAACCGTCAATTTTAGATTTCTCGTCGACGATTTTTTCTGTTTTTGACTGACAGCTTTTTCGAAAGACTTGATAAAAATGGGTGACGAAAAATTAATTGAGGGGGTTCGTAAATACCCAGTAATTTACGATTTACGATATCCAAAGTTTATGGATATTGCGTTCAAGAATGGCATTTAGAAAAAAATTGTAAAAAACAAGAAACACAAGAAAAAATAAGATTATTAATAAAAATAATGAAATACGGACAATATATTAGAAAATTTAGATATTAGGGGTATTCATGTCACGTTTCACATTCTTCGTAGGCTTCGTAGCTTCGTAGTTCGTAGTTTATTTTCATACATTTGGCCTACGAACTACGAAGCTACGAAGACTGACTGAAGAAATGACTGAATGGAGTAAAAAAGACTGACGGACATATGTGAATACAGTCATCATTTTGACTGAGCCTTGACGGCGACATTTCTGATTCGAAAAAGTGACTGAGACGTGACGTGACTGATGTGTGAATCGACCTTAAATCCTCACCCTTATGCCGGGTTTTCATTAGTAGAATTAGTGGTAGAGTATACTGGGCGAGTACTAACTATCGTGTGAACTCGCCTAATGAAAACTAAGTGGTAGAGTAAAGTACTTGGTTATAGTAGAGTAGACTGGGATAGCACCGTGGTAAAGTTACTCTATCACTTGCCGTCGGCTTAAAAGTACGCCAGTTACTCTACCACTAATTCTACTAATGAAAACCCGGAATTTTACTCTTACGTAATCAAGTTTGGAAAATTTTAGACCTGAAAATATTTTATAAAGTTACTTTTAGAAAGGTGAATAAAGAAATGAAAGCGACCACATCAGGATCCCAGGAAAAAAATAAAAGATACTAGAGATATTTAAAATTTTAGTTTTCGTAACTCGCAGTTTGGTTTTGTTCTTGGGGAACTCCTGTAGGAGTAGTTTTTATTTTTTAATGTGAAGAACTAGAGATCAGAGGTAAAAGCCGTTTGTACTGTCTACTTTTATATCTAGAGTGGAATGTTGAACAGAATGGAAGAAGTGCCAACGCCAACACGCAGTTTTACTCCACCGGCTCCTATTCTATACTATTGATTTGAACCATCTCACACCACTTATGTTTACAAGCGATGGCGGAAGAGAGAACAGGAAATTTCTGTAAGGAGAAAAGAAGGAATATTGCCTTCTTGGAGGAGTAGTGGAAAGGTGACGGGAGATGGCACTGCGTGAAATCGAATCACGTCTAGACCATCACTGCAAGACTGTACCAGGACTGCAAGACCAAGAGCAATTTTGCTACTAATGGACTAATGTTCTTCATCTAGGTTGCCATACAAACGCTTCTGTTTGTGTACACCACATGAGAGTAAATGTGTTTTAGAAGTTACATACGTTTTAGTCACTATATCCGTCGATCCAACGATAATTTTAGAAAATAGACCTTTGTTTCGTTTCCTATCATAAATCGTTTAACTTGATAAATTAATTTCTTGTCAGTAATGTAAGGTGAATTTTTAATTTGTTCCAGGATAAGTAATGACATTTAAATTTGATTCTGTGCATTGAGATAATCATTGAAGTTTTCACTTTATCCCTATCACAAATGCTTTAAAAGTCGAATTGAATTAGAAATAGTATTTTTAAAATCAATGAATCCCAATTTTTTATGGTTTATAATATACATAAATTTGAAACAAAAACAAAATATATTGTCCTTCGGCAAGTTAAATGGAGCTCAAAGTTTTAAAGTTTCCTTTCGAAACAGGTACGTTATTAAAACACTTTATTTCAGCACATTCTAGATGTGCTGCTTTACATAAAACCACCTGCAAATTAAAATCAAACAAGCATTAATCACGTAGATTATGTTCCAGAGCCGTAAGCCACTTGTAAAAACATAAACTAGATGCAGCAAGACTAAAGCATTAGCATTGCACAAGAAAATACTATCGCAGCAATCCTGCAATCACTCTAGAATTTCATTTCATGAATTTTTTACACCTGGGGAAATCAGTCATAACGCTTATTGCGTGGCCGTTTTCTAGAGATCTCCTATCGCATCTAGCTACGAGTCCATCTAGACTCGATGTGATTAAGGGAAATGATTAGACGTTTTTCTGTCATTTGGACAAAATACCGAATCCCATGTGCTGCAGCTCACCTCACTTTATCGAGGAAAAATATGAAATTTGTTGTTGTTGTTGTTGCCATTTTCTTAAAGTCCAATTTAGCGCAAAAAGTGACTTCCCAGCGAGGACATTAGCATCATAGGTGTAGCACTATCATTGTCCGTCGTGCGCGATGGCAGCCAATAGAGGCTGGATAAAAACGGTGTATCATGGCATATAATTTGTTGTGCGACTGAAACGATAATCTCTTATGTGCGGCCTTTCCTGCGACTTCACCTGTAATTCAAATTTGATTGCCATTTAATTGCACGCATCCCAAACAAAAAAAAACTTTTTTATCTACTCCGTGCTTTTGAACATTTTATTTCGCGATAGAAGAAATGCTTAATTGGTTGCGGAGTGATTGCGAGCGTTTCTTGCATTTGAAATTGTTGAGAGTCGAGAGGGTTTCTTCGTTTTTGCAGTATTTTTTCTTTTAAATTTAGAACGATGCGCATTCAATTACTGCATGAAAAATTGTTTAAGTACAGAAAAGAGAACGATATTGTGGTATTGCCTTTCTAATTGATCTTTTTGCTGCGACATACTTATGTCGAAATGTGATTGCGTCTTACTGACCAGTCGACATTGCCGTATAGAATGTTATGCCACAATTTCATTTTCAGTTGCAAAAACAATTTTTTATAATAATCCAACTCTATTTTTTGAAATCATAAAATGTTTTACATTTTTATTCAGCCTAGAAAACATGCTAAGGGCTTTTCACTAAGTCTATAAATTGACAAACTAGTGTGCGGGTGTGCTGTTGTCCGCTATTTAAACAAGCGCCTACGCAAAAAAAATAAAATGGCGTTTAATGAAGCAAGTGAAGGTGTCATCAACACTCGGAAAAACAATGGATTTAACAGACAGACGGCACAAGCGTGTTCTTTACTCTCTTCCCGCACCCCATATCGATAACGACAGCGTGATTGGCTTTATTAGACGATCAATACACTTTGGTACGTAATCTCTCCTCTCATGGGGGAATTGTCATTTACTCGTACCTATATAAGGAGAGACGTAGATTTTCAGAAGGTGTACATTACTAAATGATCTATATTTAACCACCTCAGTGTTAAAAAATCTCTTCTATACCACGACCATTTTTTTTGTTGTCCATAATGGTGTCCTAATATTAGTAATGATCTACCTCATTAGGGTTTGACGCTATTGCAACGTATCTCCGAATTCTTATCCTTCCACCCAAAGTGTAAAATCTTTGTTGCATTAATCATTAATTTCAACGTTCACAATGTTAATTAGGAAAATGAATGAATGAATTACTCAATTGGTGCAAGCGAATTTTTTGCCGAGGATTATAACTATTCATCGTGTGTTCCTGACTGTAGATTTTGCTGTTAATTCGCCTATCGGCAACTCGAAATACTGCCTATAGTCAGCCCAAATTTCCCATATCAATATTCTACCGCAACAAACCCATCTCATACGAAATCTGTTGGGAATTCCTCTTTTTTTTAAAACCTGCTGACTGGGATGTATGTTTGCATCACCAAAATTATACTGGCCTGAATGCTTCCAAATTTACGCCATGAATTTAAAGCCAGGAAACCAGCCTACAGAGAGGAGAGACTTTCTCCGAGTGAATCACTTCGTCCACCAATCCAGGAAAATTCATTAATTTCACTTTCTGATTTATTCCGCTAATATATACTATATAGAATATACTAATATTCCTGAACGTTCCTAAACTCCATCAGGAAAAATTTCACTTCATCTACAACCCCTTTTTAAAACTTTTTTATTAGCTCGCTTTCTTGTCTGTCTGTTTGTCCGGTACAAATTTTGCAATCGATTTTTTTAATACTTCCACTTATCCGACCATGATGAAATTTTAGGCACAGCTTTAGCTCCGCTGCAATACAGTATACTCAATATACCGTTAGATACATGGCGGCCGTCTCAAGAGGGCGCATTTTCTACACAACCCCCTCGACCGATTGATATATTATTAGTAGATTTAGGTAACAATTTTCCGCATGCATCTGTCATAATATCAAAATTTTCAAAATCGATTGCAAAATTTCAGACACAAGATTAGAAAGCAGAAAATAATTACAATTTTTAAAATACCAGGGATTTAAAAAGAACTAAACGGTATAAGATAATTTCTCCGAGCCCCATACAGATTTATAACCCCATACATATTCCTAACACCATAAAGATAGTCCTGAATATTTGTAATTGTGAATTTGTAATACATAGAAAAATATTTGTAAGATTTAAAACGAAAAAACGTGGGGCGCATGCTATAGACAACAGTAGGAAGGTAGAGAACGCTAGAGAAATTATTCGCATCAATCATGCACACCAGACTGGCTGACCTGGTTGCATCTCCGTTCGGCTTAAATTTGACCTTATAGTCCAATAAATAGGTACTTTTTCCTTGCGAAAAATACCGCCCGCGATTTATTTTTACCAAATGATTTTATATAATTTTATAAGCTTAATTTCAAAATGGCGTCACCCCCACCCTCTTGCTAAACTTACAGAGAAGGGAAACGCGTTTAATTCTCTATCTCTATCTATGTCTAACTTAAGTGGAGGAAATTGGGAAAATATGACGAAGGATTCAAACATCCTCGAAGATAATGACATATTTTGATTACTAAGCTATTCAAATTTGGAATTACCGGCCCTGTACTGGAATGGATAAAATCATAGCTTAGCGGTAGAACTCAGGTCGTCAGATTTCAAGGATTTTTATCCAAAGAAATCGAAGTAACTTCCGGTGTCCCCCAGGGAAATCATCTTGGTCCGCTCTTGTTCAATATCTTCAATGAATAGTTGACGAGATATTTGTAAAAAACCATTCTTTATAAGCGTTTAAGGTGTAATAAACCCATAAATATCAACTTTACAGAAAAAAGTTAAAACAAAAAATGTGGGCAATGAAACTGCGCACAAAAAAAGTTATAATCAGTTTTGCAATAAAAGGTGTAATCAAAAAATATTGGCAAAAAACTACTTTTAAATTTACGTTTTTCGACACTTAAAGCACCATAACTCGTGCCATATTAGGCGCGGATTCAAGGGGGAGGGGTCACGGGGGTCATGACCCCCTGCCAAAAGCGCTCGCTGTTTAAAAAACAAAATGGACCCAACTAAAAAAACAAAAATCAAAAATTACCAACCGACCAAACTTTTTTGCAAATTAAAAAAACGACCTTAAACTAGTTGGGTTGTGGGTTTGACCCTTTCGGTCCATACGATCAACTTTCCAGTATAATTACTTAATTGCTCCTTTAATCTCTCATGGGTCATAAGGCGGAAGCAGTTGCCCTCCAGCGGACTCTTTTTTGCGCGACAGCTCTCAGCTCTGACCAGGATCTCCGGTTGTTGCGGCCTCTGCTAATAGGGTTCTCCTCCACGTTGTCGTAGGTCTTCCGACTCGACGGGATCCTTGCGGACTCCAATCAAGGGCCTGTTTGGCTAGATTCTTCTTCTTTAGGTGTGGCCAACCCAATTCCCTTTCCTTGGCCTGATTTGGTCGTCTATCCTTTCTTGGCCGGCACGGGGCCATAGTTCCCCATTTGTAATTCTATCATGCCAGCGGATTTTTTGGATACGACGTAGGCAACTGTTGATGAAAACTTGTAGGCGCCCTGTGATGAATTGGGTGACTTTCCATATTTCGCAACCGTACAAAAGAACTGCCTTAACGTTGGAGTTGAACAGCCGCAATTTGGTGTTAATTGAGATCTCCGTCGATCTCCATATGTGAAACAGGCATGCATATGCGCTTCTTGCTTTATTTATTCTGAAACTGATGTCTACCGAGGTAACAGAATTTATCTACCAGTTCCACGTCGCGGTTATTTAGCGCTGTTCGTTCAAGGGTGTTTGCATTTATCCGCATTTCTTTGGTTTTAGTCGGATTTAACCTTAAGCCTGCCGAGCTACTTTCTGTTGCCAAATTGTTTACCATTTGAATGAATGTTGAATATTATGAATGGATCTTTTAATAATAAATGATTACAACAAATTGTAAGAAAATTCATTCACGGTTCTTGAAACTAACACAGCTCCTATACCTATTGGGGCGACGTAGACTAGTCATACTTCAACATGTAGTAAAACTGATTTTACTACATACTCACGGCGTACCGTGAAAATTCCCAGCGGGGAAGAAGAGCGCTTCCACACGGCAGTTAATGTGTTTCTTTGAAAGCACGGAGTGCTTGCATGTTCCATTCCACTTCATTGCAATTTTACATGGGGATGTCATCAGAAAGATGCGCTTCCCCTTTCTTTCCTTAAACGCGCTTCTGAAGCTTGTTAAATGGATGGAGCGGGAAGCACTTGCGATTATGGTTCTGTTTGGATATGCGCAGCTTTTAAGCTTTTTTTTAATTAAGGGTGGAGGAAAAGGGCTGGCTGAAGAGATAGTAAATATTTTATACTTAAAAACAGAGCATTTTTGAGCATTATAAAAACAATATTTTGATATTCTCACACAAAAACTTCCAGTTATGCTCCTTCACAAATCACTACTCATTGGTTGCGCAGACCGATGAAAACTAAAATCAAGGCAAATCCACAGCGAATTGTCATGTACAAAGAGAATTCGCAGCTTGCACCAAACCTACTTCCGATTCGTAATACTTTGGAAGCGCATCACTAAAGCTTCCAGTAGAAGCACTTGCTTTATTTCCCGCTGGGTTGCTTACTGCACTAAAATTTGTTGTCTTTACAAGGACCATCAATGTGTGTGTTTGTTTGAGGCAAAAAAGAGAACAAGGGAGGTAGGAAGAAGCGCATTGTAAATGTGTTAGTTTTCACGCAAAAATTTTTGTTTTAAAATAACTGGTTTGGTTACTGCACTTCCCTGTTTTCCTTTCCTTTCTTCTTAAAAATCGGTTTTACTACATAGTAAGCATGACTAGTCTTCGTTACCACAATAGCACAAATTTCGTAATATTAAATACTATATATTAATAAACTGACTACTTCGAAAATAGGAATAGTTTTAGTACTAGTGGGAAATTGACCAGAACTGGTGCCAAAGTAATCCTGAGAGAAGTTAGTTCAAATAACGATAATAGTGGTAAATCCACAAGATTTTTCTAGAAAATCTGTTTTTACGCGTGGTCGAACTAGCCCTGAGCGGGTTAAAGCGCCACTCATAAACTGGAAAGCAATTGACTTAATTTTGAAGTTCGAACGATTTCAGGAGATATTAGCAAAACTAATCAATGCCAAAAAGTGCTGATCTAGTGGAAAAATCGTGGTGTTTGTGGCGTTTGGGTAACGTAATTTTTGCACGATTTTTAAAGAGTGCTCGGATTTTGATAAGGGATGTCTTGTTGGGAAACTATTGCCCTGCTGAATCCAGAAGAGGTAACTTCATTTGGAACGAATTTCATTCCAACGAGTTTATTCAGAAAAACTAATCAATTTAAGGTGCATGTGACCCTTAGGCTGGTCGCACACTGCAGCAGATTCGGCCGAATTTTCTACGGCTGTATTCGGCCGAATTTTTCAAACAATTATTTTGCTATTCTCATTCGCACATTACAGCCGTTGTTTTCGGCCGTTGACGTCCCTAGGTTTACTCCGATCAGATTTGTTTAATTATTCGGCCGTATACGGCCGTAAAAAATTCGGCCGAATCTGCTGCAGTGTGCGACCAGCCTTAGCTGAAGTCTTTTCATTTAAACAAAAAAAGGGTTTGACCGAATGTTATGAAATTTTTTTCAGAGCAAGTTTTCGTTAATACGCGTCGATCGGCATCTCAACGAAAACGATATCCTTTCTGGGTCGCGCGAGCTCGTGTAGGAAAATATGACCACATACGTACGCACACACACACATACTTCTACCAAAATTCATCCGTCTTCATCAAAAGCACATTAGGGCACGTTTTCGTAGGGCACGTTTGTTTTTAATCCACCAGAAAATTCGGTTGGTTTTGTTTTTGTTTTTTTAGGAGTAGAAATTTTTTTCCCCCACTTTTATTTTCGTGACCCCCCCAAAACTAAATTCTAGATCCGCGCCTGATTAGCCTTACGTAAAAAATGATAATAACAAAAATTATAGATCATCGTGTGTTTTATAAGTCTTACAAAGGACTTCTTCATGTAACGAAATATAATGCATTAACGAAATATAATGCAAAGAAAGTGATATATGAAGTTTAAAGCACTATTTCTCCGTAGATATTGGCTTTACAAAAAAAATTTCTAAACAAAAAAGTTAAATCACTTATTAATGTACAAAAAAGATAATATACATTTTTGTCGTAAAATGCATAGTTTCTGAGATATAGAATTAAACGCGTTTCCCTTCTCTGTAAGTTTAGCAAGAGGGTGGGGATGACGCCATTTTGAATTTAAGCTTATAAAAATATATAAAATCATTTGCTAAAAAAAATTGCGTGCAGTATTTTTCGCATTACGAAGGCCTTTTTTTCGACCTATTTATTGAACTATTACCCGATACTGCCATGCCACCTCCCGCCATATACGGTTCTTCGCAGTCAATGGGCATAGTTTTTTTTCGTCCTTTGCCGGCGTTCCAGGGTCCAATACCCATTCTGAATCGTCTAGCTAGCTAGCGCGCACGAGCGACATTTGTCTCCGTGACTGTTTCGTCACTTTCGAATTATGTATGGAGATGCGCCGGTTGTCACGTCGTAACATGCGTGACATATACACGGACTTGATAAAAGCGACGAAACAGTCACGGAGACAAAAGTCGCCCGTGCGCCCTGGCCCTTATATTAACAGTCTGTCATATCGTTCAAGTCATGTTGTCTAGCAGTGAGCTGTGTTTGAAGGATAGAACTGCTCTATCCTATGCAGGGGAGGTCTGGAGTTGTTGGAGCAAATGAAGATGAACCTTACATTTAAACTCTTGGATGTTGTACGAGCTCGAAAAAATTGATTCTGGGAGATTGTCCAATTGTTCTGCGTAATAGTTCTATTTTTAAACGAACTTCTAGACATAAGTGTGGGCGAAAAGACGGATTGCAGGCTGTGAGGACGAGCCGAGCGGGCTAGTCTTTTGTTGCGGGAAAAATATTGCCGTGCAGGCAGGTGGGCGATAATTTCAGTGGAAAGTTGCTATATGGTAACAGTGATACAATTTTGACTAGGCTGCTACATTCCTGCGGCAGTTCAAAGAGTAAATGGAAATGCTGCCACCTCCAATGATTTGGATGGCGCGGTTTGGTTTCATGCCCAGCCACATTAAGGCAGTTTTCGAGGAATTTGTGATCGTTCCATCGCAGATTTTCAGCTAAAGTTATACCCAAGATGTTAAGAGAAGGGTCAGCTGTTAACTACAGTTGTCCACTGAGCCAGAAGGAAGATCAGGGCAGATTTTGTATTAACAATGAGACAGTACTTCGCTTTGGAGGCGTTGAATTCGACAGGATTTTTGCGGTCCCATTCAAGGATGAGTTCGATGTCCCTATTGACAGAGTTGGACATGAGTTTACGATGTAAGCGATAAGGCGTGGCACGTGCTTATCTTATATTGTCGAAGACGTAGGAATAACACAGTGTACGGTGCCGGCGAAACTGTGAAGTGGGTTGAGAGTAGATTATCTCACTACCTTGATTGAACGGCCAGAAAGAAGTCCCTAAAAGCGAATCAGTAACTATTCACTGGTTTCCAGTGTAAATTCACTGTTTGAACCATTGCTTAGTCAACCATTGGGAAACCAGTGAAATTTTGCTGATTGAATCAGTGAAATTCATGTAAAAAAGAGAAAAAAGCTCTTTTCCACCGCGTTATCAAAAGAGAGCCGGTTTATTGAGTAGGTATGCTAAATGGAACCTTTTACAGTCATGAAGATAATTGCCTAGAATATGAGTCACATATATATTTTCTCCCAATGAAATTAGAATTCCCTAGTTGAACCAGAAAATTTTAACCAATTCATTTTTGGAGAAAACTTTTCATTGGTTCAATCAGTAAACAGACCTGAATTAACTGATTTTGCAGTGAAATTATTGTTCACTGGATGAACCAGGAAAATTCTGGATCTAAAGCCGTACTGTTCGACATATAGAATTTTGTTGGATTCCAGATATTCCATTAGCTTTTTGTTGATGACTTTGGAGAGAATGCAAGTAATTGCCATTAGGCGGTAGTTAGAGCGGTTGTTAGAATCGCCTTTTTCGGAATGGGCTGATCATGAGCTAGTTTCCAGGGGTCAAAGGTGAAGCATATTTATTGAGAACCATGGGGGGTACATTATCAGGGCCAGTAGATTTATTAACGTTTAGCCTTTTGAGACATTTATATACATACATTACGATTCCTGAATAAACTCCGTCCATTGAATAAGCTGTTCGCTCTGGCGCGGAAAGAGGCATACCAATTTCGGTTAAAAAAGAATTTAAGAGATGCCAATAAGTCGGCCTTGGATTTGCTTTCTGTTTTCACATCCTCCTTATAAATGAAAGAGGCGAGAGATTTTTCTTGATGGTAGTTAGCAAGAACCAAAAATTGTTATTGCCAGTGGTAGTCTATATTAATAAAAGAGAGTTTCTGTACGTATGTATGTATGTTTGCGCTATAGCGGGTATGTATGTTTGCGCTATAGTCATCGCAGAGCTTCGAAATTTTGCACGAAGGTCTGTTGGGGTCTTCCCTGAAACACCTCGAAGCCCGATTTTCAAAATTCAAAATGGCCGCCGAAAAATGACCGAAATTCAAAATGGCCACCCAAATATGAATTTGAAAAATGTGCTCCGATTTCAATGAAAGTGGGTATCTAGGGGTTTTTAAGGTCGCTAATAACGAATTTGTGGTCAAAACTTATAAATTCAAAATGGCTGCGCCAATATGGCGGACAAATTATTCCAATTGTATTCAGATTCCAATAAAAGTGGATCTAGGGGTTTTTAACGTTGCAAATAACGAATTAATGATCAAAACGTATAAATTGGCCGCACCAATATGGCAGATGAGTTTGCCAATTGTATTCCGATTCCAATGAAAATCGGTATCTGGGGGTTTTTAAGGTAGCAAATATCGAATTTATGATCAAAACTTATAAATTTAAAATTTCCGAGCCAATATGGTGGACAAATTTTACCAAATAAGTGTCATTTCCCTTTCAGCTGTATGTAGGTTGTTCAAGAGATGGGAAATCTGGAAATCTTCACATCCTAGCACCAAATGAAAAACAAAGACCATAGTCTATCTTGGTCATTTCCCTACTGTCGTGAAGTTTGCCACGCGATCGAGTGTACTTATAAAATCCTCGACGAATAAAAGGTAAATCTCCAAAATTACAAAGAAAAGGGAAGGGCCCCCCACTGCCATCACGGCGTCAAACGATGCCATCTATCGCATCCAAAAAGTTCGATCGAAAAGAACGGGACGGAAGCTGTGTTCGGGATGAACACTAAGAAGGGGGCAGTGTAACGGCTAACCGAAAAAAGAAACAGGTTGAATTTTAAATGAAATTTAACATGGGTTTCGTTTTTTTCAGCCAAGCTTTGAGCACTTCATTTCCATCGGTTCAAGGTGAAACTTGGTATCCTTAGGTTTTCGATACCGCTGAATACGAATATCATCAAAAACCAGTTTTAACTAATGACAGCTGTCAAAAAAGCTGTCAATAGAAATTAACCATATAAAAGGTATCCAAAATCATTTTTTCCAGATTTGTTGTTTCTTTCACTTTTTTCCTACCGCACAAAGTGCACACATAAATTTTTTTTATTGAAAGGCGTTGCAAGGCACGCGGGTTTTTTGCTAGTATTAAATAACTTACCTCTGAAGATGGAGTTACAGGAGTTTCTCAGCTTAATATATTCATGACGAAGTGACTCGCTGGGGAACGCCTATACGCTCTAAAGGCACCTTATTTTGCTTTAATCGCATTCATACACTACCCATTAATAAAAGCCATCTATTCCGCCGAGGCTTTATAGACTTGGTTGAACGAGGAATGAATAAACCCATTCCTGCCTGTATTACTTTGGTGATACAGAGAGCGACAGACAGTGACCTTCAGAACTTCTCTTAATATCCTAGACATAACCAAAAATCACATGTTCGAAATTGCTAAATAAGGATCCTCTTGCCTGGGGATTACCTCCTTCAGCCTCTACAAGCCCTACATTCGTCTCGAACTTGAATTGGGCCATGCCCTCAAGAACCGCTTTATCGTGGCTCGACAAGGTGCAAAACCGTGTTCTAAACTTATTGGTGATGCTCCTCAAATGACTCATTGAGCCAGAGTATCACATTTCACAGAATACCTATTACAATTCTGGCAAACTTTTACCGCTTTCACCCGTCCTGAGCTTTATTGATTTACAAAATAGTTTCACTAAAGTGCTGAACGATGTTTTTTAAGGCATCTACTTACCTATTTGGTGCAACTCCTGTGCAGAGCAACTAAACAAAGCTGGTTTCTAGTGGCAGTATCCTATTCCGCCATATTGCAACAGTGGAATTTTTTACATTACGTTCGTCCAACGCAAAATGCCACCATGTCTTCATCTAACATCTATTTTAAGTCCCTTGTGGCACCTTCTATAATTTTAATCAAATATTTTTGTTTGTGTACGCTTCATAGCAGTTTTTTGATTACCACAACGAAAAGATGAAAAAACCGTCGCGTCATTTTTCACCCTAGAAATTTTAATTATGTCAGAATTAAAATGGAATCAAGAACCTAGGAGTTATGAAGTTTATGAGGTCGCATTTATTACTGACATCGTCTCAGTTGGTACTTTTTCGTCGTGGTATTTATTTGTTTGTATCTCCTTGGATTTAGTGTCCTGGAGGAATTTCCGGTTATGTTTTTGCCCGCTTCACCTCTAAAAAAGGGGGATTTTGTATTTTTTAATTAGAAGTGCATGAGCTGCGAAAAAGTTATTCGTCACAGAAAATCCACTGGGATGGTCTCAATGTAGGGACCGCATGGGTTCAATTGCGAGACCAGGGAACGAAGATGTACAGCTGAATCTCCTCTATTCAACGAATCTACTTTTTTCGTTGATTATTACCAAAAAAAATGAATATGGTTGTATTTTAGAGCAAAATATTTAAATGTTGCTTTTATGATTAATCCTTGCAGCATATCGCTCGTCTGGATAATTCGATCTGCAGGTGATTTTTTTGTCAGTAGCATTTTATTTATAGCTCTCATAAATTTAAAATGGACTTGAGCGACTTACATATTTTAGAGAAGCGTGTTAAATTTCATACAAAGGTGAACTAATTTAAATATTTCTGAAAAGAAGACAAGAAGGATACCCCCTGCCATGTTGTTCGTGTGCGCATGCAATTTTGCGTGAATCGGTTTTAGTGAATCCTTGCAGTTTTGGGTATTTCGTTTTCGGTAGGCATTTGTTTAAGAATGTGAAATCTTTTTGATTTTAGAGACAACAATTGTAGCGGAATAAAATAGAGAGGAACAGGAGAGGTATATGCACGTAGGTAAACGGAAAACAATATGGAAGTTTTTGTGTCAATAGTTTGAAGTTTTACTTGTTTGATTTGAAAAAATAATAAGGGTTTTAGAATAAAGACCTGTGTGAAAAATACCTTAAGTTATTTTTTATATCTAATCTGGGGACCTGTATACTGAGCTTCCACACGGAATTTGAGACTCACATATCACTTATTTAATTATACTTTTTACGCATTTTGACAATGGAAAAATTAATTGAACAACGATTTTTTCCAAAGATATGGTCCTTTTCACCAAGATAGATTCTAGATAGGGTAGCTGTAGCAAGAAGAAATGAGCCGAGTGGGCTAATCTGATGTTGCTGGTATTCGTACCGTGCACGAAGTCAGCTCCACCTGGCCTCCGAAACGTTGACGGCTCTGCTCATAGTGTCAAAAAATTGTAAAATGGAAAAAAACATTACTGAGAAAAATACATAAAGCTTATATTGGTAAGTCGTGCTATATAAATGCTTTATTATAAAAATAATGAACATTATATTGCTTCTACCACAGTTAGTGTAAGAAATTCTGTTTTCAGCTAAATTCTAAGAACTAAGAACTAGCACTAAGCTGATTGTAATTGTAAGAGCAGGTTTCCAGACTGTCACTCATAACATTAACTTTCAACCGCAAACTTAATTGAAAGGAAAGAAGTTGGTGTAGGTGTCTGCTCAACACGTTAGAGATGTGGAGGAGTTGACATCCATTTCTTCGACAAACTACAAAACTTCTCTAAGTGTAAACAAAACTTCTCTAAGTGTAAGTTTAATACTTGTTTCGAAATAGTGTATTTGTGATTCAGGACCGTAGCCAGAAATTTGGGCCGGCGGGGGCCCTGGACGTAGTTAGAAATCTTCGTTATAAGGGGGGGGGGGGTGTAATAGATAATTATATTATTGAAGTTGAATTAATTAAAGTAAAAAACAGCTTGCTTATTGTCAATCAAATGACGTTGATCAAAGTAAAAAATTCAAAATTTCAATTTTCGAGATTTCTTTGCTGCCATAATCTCGAGAACTTCATTCTGATCAACATCTAAGTTCCCATGGATTGACAGTACGGCGAGTGCACTGAGTATCTCATTACCCGTTGAGTTTGGTATGTAAGTTTTGATTCTCTTCAATGTCGAAAATGACCTCTCCACACTTGCCGTTGTGACCGGAAGAGTGTCAACACTGTTAAAAGATATTTGATTGCTGGAAATCTGCTCGGGTCACAAAAATCCAAAACTTTCAAAACCTCGGCATATTTCTCGAGTTATGATAATTTTTCATACCACAATTTACATTCAGCTCTTACTCTGATAATCGATCATTGAAGTATGGAGCAAGATGATCCAAGTAATCTACTTTTTCATTTGCGGTAAATCCAGGTAGAAGTATCTGTAAGCTTGAAAGGATATCATTAAGAAATTTGTCTGAAAAATTCTGAATCAGCGTATCGAGCCAAGGAATAAAATAGCAGAACGAAAGTACGCTTCAACAGAATCTGTTTGACAATTAAAACGAGCTGTTTGCTTCAACGTGAGTCTCGGAACTTTGAGTTCCATATCGAACGCCTCTTTCGCGAGTTTTTCAGCTGTTCTAAAAATTTCGCCGAATGCATTTTTACGTTCTTCTTGAAGCGTATCCACAATTTCGTGAACATGCTTTACTGCTGATGCCAAATCACATGATTTTTCTTGCAGTCGAACTGACAAACGAAGCGATAAACTGAAAACTCTGTCACAAACCAAGAGACTAAAGCTGTACTAGCTTTCCTGAACTGCTGCACTGCAAGTACGCACACCGCTGTTTTTGAGAAGATCTAAGATTTCCCAGAAAGGACGTCGTACTTTTCCTATGGAAAATAGCTTTCAGCTAATTTTCTTGAAATTTTGCACGATGATAGTTCTCAATGGGCACAAGGCCCCATAACTCCAGGGCTAGAGCAATATAACAGATTTCTGAATGTAAAGCAATTTATTCTTGTAGTCCACCCAACGGGTACCCCAAACAACCACCCCCTTCGACGGTTCAACCACCGACCATCTAAACCCTCCTCTCCCACGTCCCACAGTGGCGAGAAATGCCAGTGTTCCACCCAAATTACTCTAGAGGTCGTAAATTTTAAGTTATTGAGACAATTTTGTTTTAAAATGTTCATCTTGAATTTACCTATCGATCCCTCTAGCCGAATTTTGAAATTTGATTTCTTATTTTTTGTAATTTATAAAAAATATCTAATTTTTACTAAAAAATTCTTTTTTTTCTATTAAATTTATTCTAACGTAAATTTGAGTTTTCGTAACAAACATTTTTTTAAAATCCTCGTCTTTTAATCAGCTATTAATCTGGGGGGAATCGTAACTAGGGCGTTTTGAAGTTTTTGTTTTAGAGTTTTACATATCACCCTGTATTTTTGTAACCCTATGGCCTATTTTCATGAATAAGGTATCAGAATACTCGCACCTATCTAAAACTATAAAAATCATGGCTCTACCCTATCAACTTCCAGAGTAATGAGTCATCAAAGTAAAAATTTCAGTTTTTTTAACTAAAATTTCAAACAAAACCACCTTTTTCTTCAAAAAATACCTTGTTAACTAATATTTTGTTTTGAAAAATTGGAAAGCTTGGACAATTTCCTATGAATAATGTATGGCCAATTTTTATCCTACGGCTTTTAATCTTGGAGTTATAAGCAACTTTAATGTAAAAATTGGCTCTATTTCGTTATTTTTTAGTACTTACCACTTACCAAATAAGGTCCATTTTAACAGCCATATAGTCACACAGCCACAGCTGGGAGGTAAACAGACCCAGGTAAGTCATGTAGACACGGAAACACGGACAAAACAAAAATACCGAAACACGTATTTTTTTATATTTGACAGTAATTTTAACAGTTGTCATCAACTAAATCAAAAATCCATCTAGACAGATCAATAGCTGATTAAAAGACGAAGATTTTAAAAAAAACGTTTGTTACAAAAACTCAAATTTACGGCCCGTTAGAATAAATTTAATAGAAAAAAAAGTATTTTTTAGTAAAAATTCGATTTTTTATTATAAATTACAAAAAATAAGAAATCAAATTTCAAAATCCGGCTAGAGGGATCGATAGGTAAATTCAAGATGAACATTTTAAAAAAAATTGTCTCAATAACTTAAAATTTACGACCTCTAGAGTAATTTGGGTGGAACACTGGCATTTCTCGCCACTGTGTGTCCCCTCACACCCCACTGTCAGTAAAGAAGACAAAATGAAGAGTACTCACCTTTCAATTCATTCGTTCTTGATTTTTCGAAAAATTGGCCTTGTGAGCGTTTCATTCCGATCCGATTCGTTCGTAAAAAATAATATCAAAAACTGGGTTGAGGTTCGCGGGTTTTGGCGATTAAAATGTGAAAAGTATCCATTTTCGAGAATTCCGAATTTGAAAATTTTGAATTTGGAGTTGTGAGCATATTGGAAAATTTAAAAATTAGGGAGACGGGAAAATTTCGAAAATGCAAATTTAGGAAATTCGAAAATGGAAATTCAAAATTTTCCGAACTCTGACATTCAAAATTCTGTTAATGTTAATTTACTCAAAAGTAAGTTAATTGTTCAATGAAATACCTGCAAGATCTCTAAGTTGCTCTTCTTTATGGATTGATAAAAACCATTAAAATAATAATTGTTCTCTGTTATTGTAGATTCATCGGAATATACACAAGTGTGTATATTGTGAGGAGTATTGCATTCTTTGTCCTTCATTTTTTTTAAATATTTGAAGCAAACTGTTGACTCTTCTATTTCTGTCTGAATCTCAGCTTCACTTCATTACACACATATCTTTTGCAAACAAAAGTTTTTCCTGGGTTACTTGATGTTAGAAAGATAGACACTTGGCATTGTTGATCAATTTTAAAAACAATTTCTTCTTCACTCATTTCTGCAGTTGGAATAGCATTCATGAATGGTAGAGTCATTCGGGGTAACTGAGCGCTGTGGGTAAGTGTGCGCAGTGCATGTTTTTCCCAAACGAGGAGCGGGAAAGCGGTGGTTTATTTGGGTCGAACTGTGGCGCTAGAGTGGCCAACTAATCGCGACCTGTTACAGTAGGGTGCGGTTGAGTCATAACTTTTTTTGATAAAAAACAGAATTGAGTGCTTAAATCCGTAGTTTTTTGTTTAATGGAAAACAGTGTAGCGTCAAAATTATTGATTTCACCACGGTAAGTTGTTTTTTCTTTGAATAATAACATACTTACGCTACGTTTAGACAAAAAACTTTGAGGTTATATTTGTTTACAATTTATTTTATGAGTATCCATTTGCAATTTGGTGTTCTGGGGAACACTCACCTAAAAGATGAGCCTAATTTTGTTGCTTTACGATAATTAGTCTAGGAGTAATTGAAGTTTAAGTAAATTGTAAAAAAAATTTTTTTTTCGTAAACACCCTGTATTTTAGTGGATAGTTTGGATAACCCCCTCTCTAGAACAATTTTTTTCTCCAAATACATCCAGGAATCACCTCTGAAAAAAATAGCCACGTAGTCCAACAAAGGATTTATTGAACGTCTGATGACCTATATACAATTCGCAAATGAGTATTTTAAATCTTTAAAACGGCGATATCTCATGTATGGCAATTCGTACGGGAAAATGTGTAATATCTTTTTTTGTAGATAATCGGATAATCTACACACTCTGCAAATACTATTTTATGATAACACTTACCGTTTAAGAGGTATTAGTCAAAAACGGAATTTTTTTCTCCTAAAAATCACGCTTTTTTTTAAATTTCCAAATCTCGGAAGAAGCTCGAGAAACGATTTGAAAAAAAATAAGGGCACATTTCTTATGAGTCAAATATCAACTTTTCGTCAAAAAATTGGAAGTGCGAGACATCAACATAATAATTGGTTTAAAACGGGGCGTGAGTAGCGATAAAGTTTTGTTAGGGCTGCCACATTCCTACGGTGGTTCAGAGGAGTCGTCACCGATAACGTGTTTTTCAGAGCCCCACCGCCGAGGTGAGGCCGAATGTAGGATTTGTAAATTACAGCACGGACCGATGGCTGCAGGAGGAATTTGCACTTCTTAAGAAATTCCAAGCACTGTGATGCTTGTTTGGCAATTTTGAATATGTGGTCAGTCCATCGCAGGACATTCCTTATTGTCAAGCCTACGATGCAAAGGAATGGGTCAGTCAATAGTTCTACACCATCCCCTGCCACGGATGGTGAGATTTTGCAGTTGCATGATTTATTTGAAATACGACATCGTTTTGGAAGCATTCAATTCGACTTCAATTTTACGTTCCTAATTGAGAATGAGTTCAATGTCTCTGTTGATTGAGTTGGGCATAAGTTTACGACCATGTCTATAGCAGGCGCTTGTCTTGCATTATCGAAAGCTTTAGATTAACGCAAAGTACTGCCACTAGCTAAGCTGTGAACTCCGGAGAAGTATGAAAGCGCATAGAGTTTGCGCAGGGGTTTTCCTAAATTATTTAGGACCACAGGAGTATAATGTCAAGTCCAGTGGATTTGTTAACATTAAGGACCAGTCATGATTATTAAGATTTTCTTTTCGAAGAAGCTTATCATGTGATGTATTCTTTTTGTGTGAGCGTCCATATGTCACTCCCATAGCATTTATAATATCATCATTGAGACGCATGAAGGGTCAGACAGCCTGGGTGGTGTTGTAACGGTACGCACTGCACAGGGTGTGTTTAAATGACCAGTAGTCAAAGTTGTGAAATTACCCGTATCTTAAGACACGTCTTAAGATTCAGTCTACTGTAGTTTAGATTTATTCAAGAAATCTGAGTAGTCTTAAAAAATACAAATACTCTACGAAGAAAGTCAATCTTAGGCTAATGTCACATGAGTCTGAATTCAGACTCTGAATTTTTCAGACTCGGATTTTTTCAGCTCAGATTTTGGTGTCACATAAGTCTGAATATTTCATATACCGTAGCTAGGAGACCAGTGTTGTGCGAAATTTTGTACAAAGTGTTTTTTTTATGTGGAAGTCTAAGTTCAGGTGTCACCCTTTGTACTACCAGTCCGTCATATCGCTCACGTCATGGCCAGATGTCTGGATTAAGAAAGGTTAAGGGGTGTCTGGGGGGTGTATGAGGAGATAGCGATGAACCTAGCCCTGGCCGACGCGACGGCTGGAGGAGGAAATTGTATCCTTTGAGAAATCCCAAGAATTGCGAAGCTTGTTTTGAAATTTGGAATATATGATTACTCCAACGCAGATCTTGTACATTTAATTTTTTTAATTTCCGATGAATTCCAGTTTTAAATAATCGGGATGGTCTATTTTCCACAGATTTTCTTTGCTTTCAATGCACGAAATTAATTTTTCGCTGTCATTTTTTAGTATAACCTTACAGACGCACGCATTTTGTTTAACTGAAAAATTCAGACTCATCTGACATGGCGCGATAAGGAAACATGTAAGAGAGCGAATTTTTATTCCAATTCTGAAAATTTTAGACTACATTTTCAGATTGAGTAGTCTGAATTTTTTCAGACCGTTTGGAATTTCTGATTCATGTGTCATGGCACAATTCATTTCTGTGCATTTTTAGACACTCTGAATTCAGACTCATGTGACATTAGCCTTAGTTAGCGTAGAAACAATCAAACAAACAAATTGTAAAACAATTAAAATTAAAATCAAAAAATAAACGAAAAAACTAATTTAAAAACTTAGCATTTTTAAAAACCAAGATAAATGGTAGCACAAGTTTTCACATGAAAGATACTGTTATTGGTGCTATCTAAACTAGTATTGCTTCAACAGCAGTAGAACGGGGTTTTTAGGAGAGTGGTATAGAAAGGGTAAGAGGGAACTGTAGTAACCTGCTCACGAGAAAATTTTGGCGTGAAAACTTAACACATACACAATTCTCCTTCGCCTACTTTTCTTAATCGCGGATAGCAAGTATAATTATCGACACGCACACAGATATCTCCGTGTAAAGACAAGAAAGTTACTCGCGATGAAAAAATGCCAGTGTAGACTTAGATTAACTTCCAAAACCGGTTTCGCTACTGCTGAAGGAATACTAGTGTAGATACATACACTGGGTTGCTTTAAATCTTTGTTATAGTCGGGGCTGTTGGGAAAATTATTGTTGCATGACGAATTGCAGATTTATACTTTCAAGTCAACTATAGGCGAAAAAATAATAGTATACCTGTCTACAATCAATGATAGTTCAAGTTTTCCATCTAGGCCAGTGATTGGAACTACTTAATACTTTAAATTGAGGAGCTGGGGAACAAAACCGGACTTGTCCACGATAACGGTTTTTTTTTTAAATTTTTTTTTTTACTCTCTAAGCCCACCTCTATAGACCCCTGAAATATTTCCATCCAAAAGTGTTGCAAACCCACAAAAAAAAATTTTTAAAAATACTGATTTGGTTCATAAGTGGACTTGTCCTGTTAAAAAATGAAAAAATTCAAAGGAATTTGTTTCATAACTAGACTTGTCCATGACGGTTTTGAATCAAAACCGGAGATGTCCCATACATATCCATCGTTGCGAAACAAAACCGGACTTGTCCATTCAAAAAAAATTAAAAAAAAATAGAAAACATGAATTTTTGTGCCCAAAAATTAGGCTATTGATTATTTATACAATAAGCTATAATTATATTCAAACGCAAAATTTTTAACTAATGTGCAACTATCGAATTCAGTATTTTTGCTCTAGTGTAAAAATCAATTTTTGGGACAAGTCCGGTTTTGTTCCCCAGCTCCTCAATTATTGTGAATTTAGTGAAATGTTTAACTTGAAAGTCTGACTCGAACGGCTGCAAACAATACACTTCTAGTTTTGCTAGTTTCAAATAAAAATGAATCTGCCTTGTAAATTCATTCCGAAGAGGGTTCCTCTCGAGGGATGTCCTTTAGAACCAACATTTCATAAAGGTTCCAACTATAATAACTCTAACCGAACGTCCATTTTATTTCCAACAAATCCCTCCATCCGACATTCATTATTTTTCCAACAATTACCAATGCAAATTTAAAGAAAACTGTAACAATTCGCATCAACCCAAACTAAATCCTTTTTATTATGTTTGTAAACCATCTGAAACTAATTTTATGAGGTATTCGTAAACGTCAACCAAAAATAGACCACATAATAAACTAAAGCTGCACGAACTGCTACAATTAGCAGCTACTACACAAAAGGACAGGTTAAAATTGCCTTTGATTTTATTGCACGCCATTTAAGCCAAATATACATCAATCATCCACAACGAGTGTCCTTGAATCCTTTTAACAGTAAAGCTAATCCGTTTAAATTAGGGCTGTAAACATGGGTTAAAGAAATATTGAGGTTCGGCAAGGAATGAAATCCTTTTTCTTGTAAGACCATTCACCAAGTATTTTGCAAATCCTGTCGCAGGGTGGCGAATCTTTGACTAATGAAGTGTTGCTGTAAGGATTCAAGGTTAAGTTTGGCATTTAGTGATGTTTTCTCTTTTCTAAGTCAGGCATATGCAAATTTTAAAAGAATTCAGTTTTCTTTTAATTTTTGAATAGAGTAGGTCGGAAGGAGTAGAGTTCTGTGTGCCTGATTAACGGAAAGTGAGTGACAGTGTTTCAGGGTTTAGAAGTTTTTCTTTGCGATTTAAAAGTTTTGAATAGAGTTAGTGATAGTTCGTGTAATTTTGAACTAAAAAAACCAATTCTATTAGATAATATAAAAACAAAATAAGACAACATTTAAAAGTTATATACTGTGACAAAAAAGTCCCAGACCCTGAAGTTATGTTTTTAGAACTCAGAAAACTAAGGATCTTACCCCAAGTAGCCATAAATTTATTGTATTAAATGATTAAATTGAATTGGTTTAGTTTCAACATCATCAGTTTATTCGTAACTGGTTCTATTAGAAGACTGGGACCGGTAAGTTGCGCCTATTTTAGAAAATACATTCTCAAAGAGATTGGCCTGGCCAAAAAATTATTGCAAACCTCTGTAGTTTGTATAAATGCAATAACACTGCACCTCATTTCTGTGTCACTGCGCAGGATGTTGATCATTTCACTATTTCTAAAAATTTGGTCGAATTGAGAACATAACCTATCTTGTCCTAATACATAAATTGTAAGTCCTTCTGTTATTCGCAGCCAAAAGAAATTTAATTTAATTTCGCCAAAATAATAAAATTTACCAGTTGCACTAACAGCCTTTCCATCTTCCTAAACCTTCTGAATTAACATCATCGGTTTCGAAAAAAGGCCTCTCCATACAATGTGGTCTAATTTGAATAAAATGAATCAAACAACCATATGGCCTTTAGTAGTCGGGAGGGCTTAGGCCGGGCGTCCACTAATGTGGTGTGCCAGTGACGGTCTAATGGCAAGTTGAAAAATTGATTCCCGTAAATTCAAATAAAGTAGCGCACATTGAAGTGGAGTAGCGATGGTGTGGCATCTGGCAAGTGGCGTGGCGCCACTTGATTGCCACTAGTCTCCGACAAGTTTCATTTTTGAATGGTAAGTGGCAGTGGATGTTAGTAATAAGATGATGTTGAATCACTTACCCCATTCGCTGCTTGCCATTTCGATGGGCGCTTTATAATTTTAATACCATTCCGCCACCATTCAATTGCCTCACCACTTCGTTTCCACATGACAGGTCAAAACCACGCCACTACCACACCACTTTAGTGCGCGCCCGGCCTTAGACGCCCGACTACCATCGCAGGGAACGCGATTTGATTCCACATAGCTTTATGGTCCTTCATATTTTCACGTAGTCTACCCCATATAATATTGCCTCTTTCTTTTCCTCGTTGATGCAGCTGTTGGTGTACTTTAAAGCAACTATTTCAGTAACATTGGTTAAATGAAATAAATTCCTTCAGTTCAGTTTCAGTTTTGATTCTGGTTTTTTTAAGAAGTGCTGTGAATTACTTCCTAATAGCAACGAGTTAACGCTTTATGTAATATCAATGGATGATGCGTTCCCTCTACAGAAACCCTTTCATGAAACCCTTTAGCCGTCACCACACAAAGGCACTATTACCAAAGACTGCACAATTATAGGCATTCATGCGCTCGTAGATTAGTGGAAAATACGTTGTAGGTTGCTAACAAGTGTGTTTCGTGTATTTAGAAAACCACTAATGATTAATTTGGAAAACTCTGAAATTGCCGCAAAAACATGCATTTGTCTTCATAATTTTTTGAGAAGGAGAAAAACATCGCGATCAATATATTGTCCTCAAGGAACTTTTGATAATGAAATGCAGATGGCAATTTTATTTCGGATCATGCAGGGTAGTGTTGTCCAAATCGATTCTAGTCTGCAGCGTTTGCCACATAAAACCATGAAAGTCAATTTTTGAAGCTAAAAAAGTGAAAAATTAATTTACGAGATAATTTCAATCAGATGAAGGCCGGCCGCGCACTAGCAACTTTTGTTATGGGCGATTAAATAGTTTAATCAATGAAAAATTTGCGTTGAAATAGCAAATACTTTAATGCGATTTACTTTAATGCGTTCTATTTTTGTGATTAAAAATTTGCTTCAAATTAGTTGCTAGTACGCGGCCGGCCGAATGCTGTGTGACTTGGCAGGATCTTTACGCCCAACTTTTATTATAATATTCAAATATATATTTCAAAATGCTAATAATAACCTAATACATATAGAGTTTTTATGTTTCTAGTAATTTAAAAAAACTCAACGTCCTCCGGATCACTGCCAGCAGTTGACAGTGTTGATTTTGGGACTAATCTTGATCTTGGGACGTCCACTAAAAAACTTAACAGCTCAAATGCGAAGTGTAATTGTTAATTTTCTTTAATTTGTCATTTTTAATCCTAATGTCTTTATAATCACTAATTTTGTTATTCCCTAATTCCGGTGAATCTTCATAAATGATATTGTTTACACAATTCCATTTCATCGCAGGATACAAGCCGCAACGATCCGCTGACTGTCCATTGATATAGATCAAACTTAACCTGCAAGTCCCTCCTAGACCACCTTAAAGCTGCTTTCAACTTTTTGTTTGTCAAGGATCTTGGCTTCTTTGATGGAAGTGATGTAAGATCGAACTATGCTGTTTTGGGTTATGCCAGGTTTTCATTAGTAGAATTAGTGGTAGAGTATACTGGGCGAATACTAATTAGCCTGTACACTCGCCTAATGAAAACGTAAGTGGTAGAGTAGAGTATTTCGTTATAGTAGAGTGGGATAGCACCACGTAGACATAGAAAAAACCTCGTGTCATTGAAGTATTTAGCATGTTTGTGTTGAATATGAATGTCTATGGAATATAACAAGAATTGATTATAAAAATAAAAGTAAAAAAACATCTGCGTATGAAGCAATAGTAGCTGAAATGGGCGAAGAAATTTTGGTGTTGCTGAATTGAAGCAAAAAATTAAAAACCTTAGATGCACAGATGTTTGCTATTCCTTCTGTTCCATACTATTTTCAATTTAAGTGAAAACGGGCACTCTACCAAACGAAGTAGAGGAGAGTTAGCTGGACTTAAAAGTACGCCAGTTACTCTACCACTAATTTTCTAATGAAAACCCGGAATTAAGGATAGCGCGGAGGAAATTAAGCAGCACACGGCAGATAGTGATCCAAATGATTACTAATGCCATCTGACATAAACCGCCATTTTCGACTTACTCATTGTTTGAGCAATTGAAATAACTAGTAACGCTTTCTGACATTATAGTTGCGATTAGCTACTTTTGTACAAGTAACTAGGCTGAATTAGAAAAATGTTCAAATAAAAAAAAACAATGAAATGTAAAAATAAAAAAACAAGAAGTAAAAATGGGAAAGATAAATATAATTTAAATTAATAATAATAAATGATTTATATTTATATAATAATAAATGATTTATATAATAAATGATTTATATTGAAAACGAGTGAGGTGTTTGCATGGCCTTTTGCTTGTTTTCGAGCGACAGTTATGCCTTCGTATACTTCGTTTTAAATTTTTTCCATGGAAAACTGAGAATTAAAAAAAAGTGTGACACGGAAAATGACATGCGTATAACAAGTGCTGAACACTGAATTGGGTTCTTGTCCACACCTTTTTTGTTTTCGTTATCGTTTTTATTGAAAACAGGTTCCCAAGTTGTTTTCGATTTATATGAAAACCCCCTGTTTTCGATTGGGTTTTTGCTCAAAACGCCAAATTTTGACGACACGTGTTTTCGAGCCGATGTAAACCCCGTATTATATAGTAAAAAAATAACTTAATACTAAATTATAATGGTTTAAAAAAAATATAGAACCAGGTTTTTATAAGTTCAAATTAGATTTTTTTTCAAACCAAATTTAATGTTATCGTCATTAGCTGTATTGGCAGAAACACTTCCACTTCATTAAGTACTTTTCTTATTTATTCTTTTTTGTTAATTTCTTTAATTATGTTGGGTATTACTTGAATTTTGATATATTTAATTTGAACTAGAACACGAATTTGGGCTTTAAAAAATTGAATTTGAATTGAAAAATATTGTTTTTGAACTTTACAAAATTTAAAAAAAGACTTAACAAATGAATTGAGAATTTATTTTTAAAGATTTGAATTTTAGTTTGATAAAATTGAATTTGATTTGAAACAAATTCAATTTGGTGTTTAGAAAATCTAATTTGAACTTAAAAACCTATAATATAAATATGTATGTTTAAGCATGTAAACTAACACTTAAATTAAAATGTAAATTTTTTCAAACGAAAAAAAAAATTTATAAAAATCAAAGCCAAATCAAACTAGTAGAATACTTCTATTCATTATGTTGCTTGTTATCGGGTTCATTAAATATGAGCGAACATAAGTCCTATAACACGACATTATACAATATCGTAATAGTTCGCTAAAATTTCTGGTCATTGGTAATAGTCTATTGACCTTCTGAAGCAATTTTCGAGCCTGAAAGTATGATTTTGTATTTAGTAAATACAAAAAAATTTCATAAATTCGGTACTCACACTAAAATCTTGTAGATCAGTGGAACTATTATCAGTTTCTGTATTGTTTGGTAATTCACTTACGTCTGATACTTCATTTTCACGACATTGCAATACATCTTGACTGCCAGCCATGAGGCATTAAATTTTCTTGATCCGAGTTTGCCATCAGCACTAATTCCTGCCGAAATCTAGAAAATCGTTCCGATCTTAAACATCTAAGCTCGCGTTGTTTGATACTGTCCATTTTATGTTTTATTAAAATAATATTTTTAAACAACATTTAAATACTTAAACACTTAAATATCAAGACGTTTTTCAGAGTTTAACAATAACTGCAAAAGTTAATAGTCAAAACAAAAATTTGTGTTTTGTTAAATAATTTAGATGTTAACACAAATATTAAATTTTACGTTGGCACAGTTTGACAAAACTAAAGCTTCAGAGCTTAGTATATAAAGCTTCCTGAATACATAAGGCAGATGGTGGGAATGACCCATTTCATATGATTTGTGTGGGGTTTGCCCAATAGGGCCTTATGAGGAACTGATAGGGCATACCTCACTTCAATATCGCTGGTATTTTTTTGTGGGGTGCTCATGAGGAAAACCCTTTTTGGGCTTGCCCCTCATTTGCCACATGCGGTCCTCATAGGGAACATACGGGGAGACCCCCCTTTGGGCATGCCCCTTGTTTGCCACATGGGGCCCACACGCTGCATGAGGCATGCCCCTTTTAAATGCTAGCCGGGGTATTTTAAATCTTTAAAACGGCGATATCTCATGAATGGCAATTCGTACGGGAAAATGTATAATATCCTTTTGTAGATAATCGCTTAATCTACAAACTTTGTAAACATTATTCTATGAAAAGACTTACCGTTTAAGAGGGATTTGCAAAAAACTGATATTTTGACCTTTTGACCTTGAATAAAAAAATTTGCTCCCGACCGATTGCATGTCAGTCTCGAATTTTTTTTGTAAAATGAAGTTTTTAAGGTGTGTACCAATTTTCAGCAACTTTCAAATTATCAATCAGTCAAATATCTATTATGACTGGACTATAGTGTTCATCACCGCCATTTTCCCTCATAGTTTCTATCCTGACTCCGTATAACCGCAACCGATTTTTTTCCTAAGCTAAGCCTGTTATTAGATATTGCATCATGACCAAAGAAATTATGAGTGATAGTGAAAAGTTAAACTTCAGAGCTAAGAACTCAAAGTAGATTTCTGAGCTTCACTATACAGACATAAAACGTTCACCTACTCCCGTTCTCGTTTAAAAGGGATTTGAAAATAATTTCACATTTTTACCAGTTACATAATACAGCCTGTTTTAACAATTGTAGTAGGTTGATTTGATTTAATCGTTTTTCGCTTGTAATAGTTTACGTGCGTATAACTATATAACCTTCATATTATAATATTAGTCCACATTTACAATTAACTCATTTTTGCGGACAAACACTGAAACGTTTTAAAGGAAATTTTATAGTTTATTGGAATGATTTTTCTTTTATAAAGAATTGCATAAAAACAATTATCAAAAGACTTTCAAACTT
This sequence comes from Thereva nobilitata, assembly GCA_963855945.1. Taxonomy (NCBI): domain Eukaryota; kingdom Metazoa; phylum Arthropoda; class Insecta; order Diptera; family Therevidae; genus Thereva; species Thereva nobilitata. Next base: position 106,173,185 of record OY979695.1, on the reverse strand, counting down.
CAACATTCATTTTTATATATAGTTCTTTTTTGATGTTTTTTCTTGTTGACTACAATACTTTTGCTATTGCTATCTATACCTATACCTAAAATAATTCTATACAACATCTATAGGATTGTTATTGTCAATAACAAATCTTTCTGAACATAGCTTCACATTTAAAAATGAATCAAAAAGTGAGAACATTTTAACTTTAAGTTACTTTTGGATTAAATAAAAAGCAAAGCAGATGGAGTAAAATTTCTGCAATTAGTAGTAGTAGATAGAATATTATGAGTAAAGCTTTTCTTACTTTCTGAAAAACCATCAAAATGTTGACATTAAATTCTACGTGTATGCAATCACATTACATCATACAAGAAATTCTTACTGATACTTAAATATCTGCTACTTAATTCCATCAAAAATCTATCTCAACACAGAATTAATCCCAAAAGCAACAGCCAATCTTGCATGAAAACTCATTTTTCATATTAATAAAAAAATCATCATCTCTCATGAATGTAAACAAATCTAAATCCAAGCCATCATTTAATCTCCAAAAAAAATGAGCGCTTACAAAGAATAAAGAACAAAAATCCGAAATCCTTTTATACAGATCCTAAACTAACATTCGACCACAGTCCTCTGGATTGAATACTCATAAATAATGGATGCACCCTTAAGCCCCTGAAAGATGACAGATATCCTTGCTTTCCTCTCTGTAAAAATATTCATCACTCGGAAAGAATCCAAAACAGGTCCATAGGATTCTGATAGAATGCCAAAGAATCCTTGCGGCAACAACAAATCAAGCAGACAATCAAGAAGTGATCTCCATGACGGCCTGTATAAACGCCGCCACATCATCCAGGTCCTGTAAGAATGTATGAATGTACATGCTGCTGTACATGAAGTGGCCATGCTTACTTACCATTTTCTTTATTATTTTAATGATGGGAGGACAAACTTACCCTCACTCAGAGTCAAAAATAATTTATGGGCTGGCGAAAAAATTCCTAGCCATTGATGAGGTCCTTGTCAGGCAAACAGGTTTTTCCTTATATGAAGAAACCATCTCGCTCTGGCGATCCTTCCGCTGAAGGAAACACACTACCAGACCCCTCACCCTTGGTATAGTTACACTTTTTTTTCCTTTTTCGTTATTCTTTTAAGTAACCCACCTCCTCGTCCTTCTCCATTCTGATAAAGGAGATACATTTACCAACACTATTAGAAACCATACAATATATCCTTATCCCACTTTATCCTTTGCGTATGGCTTGCTATTTTTCCCTTTTGATGGTGGTAGTGGTACGGTGGTATTTCATGTGTTTTTCAGAATATTTTCTACCCTCGAGTGTGCGGGGACTCGTGTGTATGTGTTTGTGTGTCACACTCCAATCTACATCAATCTTATCCTTGCAATGACGGATGGCATTTGTCAATGTCAGACAGCTTTCCCGTATATACACTCAACACATTCCCCCTCGCTTTTAAGGCTGCCTTGGGGAACGCATGGACGGGTATCGGCTAAGTGTTTTCACAAATATTTGCATTTTTAGGGCTACTCCTGAAGGGAATCCTTGTAATTGGTTTCGATTTTGGAAGGAGTATCCCTTTCTCGGGACAACGGTATTATGTTTAACATGTACTCGGGGGAATATTTTTAAGAAAGAAAAATTGTCGCTGGTGCATTTTTAGACAAGGAGTATTTTTTTTGAAACAAGGTTTCAGTCAGGATTAAAAAATGCAAAATAAATTAAATTCAGGTTTCGGAATAAAAGTCCTGAAAGTTGGGCACGGTTTGATGTTAATCAAGCTCCTTTTGTGTGAGATAGGAATACATATGATAAAAAAACACTCAGTACGCAAATATCTGTGCTCCTCTTTGTTATCCCAGAAAACTACTATCAAGAATGGCATTAAAGTTGGGTAAGTAGACATTTTATAATGGAAATAATAATAAAGATTACCACGTATACATGACCAAATCGAACGATCCAGAGATCGAAAGGTTGAAAGTGAGAATTTGCGTATTTGACATCGTCGGATCGAGTAATGAAGTTTAAATGGATTCAAACGTAATCGAAAAGCAATTAACATAACCCACAATTTGTAGTTTTCGTATCGTTTCACTGTTGATTCGCTTTTTCATCGAATTCCGCTCGATACTATTTGAATTCGATCTGCGTATACATGCATTTTTCTAAGATCCCAGCTGGCTTCAATCCGGCTTCAATTTCGCTTTATACGTACTAATTTGTCAGCGTTTATTGCATATTAAAGATTCTATTTTTCTCCAAAGTAACGAAACTATGCTATATTTTATACCTTGAAATTTTGTTCTAAAAAGATACAATTAATTAATTAGTTTCGTTTGCGTGGACTAGAAATTTTTGTGAAATATGAATTGGGATTAAACATGAATATGCGAAAATTATTGCTATTTGTTTTCAATTTAGAGACGCTAGGACACACTTTGTGCTCCGTCAGCATTTTACAATTATTTCAATATGAATAACACAAATACGAAGTTGGCATAGAAAAAAATCAGATCAAAGCTGAAGAAAAATGTTGATGTTTATGAAATATGTCATCGGCTCCAATCCAATACTACCGTGAAAGAATGGGCGACTTTTGTGATCGAACAGGAGATGGCTTCCTGCCTTAATATACCTGCGGGACAGTTAAAAGGTAGGCAATTGCTGTCAATAGAAAAGGCAAGAAAGAAAGAACCAATGACTCTGATATGATAGTCGGGCGCCCTAACCCTTAGCCTATCCAGCTCTGAAGTGATAGGATTCAAACTTTCAACTCATTTTTCTCAATTTCATTCTGTTTAATAAACAAATTGATACATGTTACAACTCGAGCGGATAAATAGATTACAAAACATGTCGCATACACCACTATATTGTATTAATCGAAGAAAGCTATACCATAGAATAGTGTTGTGGCTCTTGTTAAACAACAAAACGTTTCAAAAATGGAAAATGATTTTTAAAAATGAAATTTACCTCAGGCTGAAAATTTTGTAGAGCATAAAAGGTTTGGATACACTTTTAAAATAAATATGATTCAAAATAATGATTATTTCTACTTAAAAGATTGATAATATAGAATGGAGGAGTATTAATAAAAAAAGATTTCATATTATTTATTTCTGTTATTTTTCTTATTTTCATTTGTTACGAAACAATCCGTATTTATTTATTATCACGTATATGGCCCTATCGACAACCAGTAAATATCTAATAGTATACCACAGCTTCACAGACTCATTAGCGACATACGTCGCTAGCAAGTCACTTAGCTGAACGTGCAGCTTTGTTGCATAAGCCGCAAATACAAGCTGCTTAAATGAAAAATCTCAAAAGAACAAAATGAATTCTAGCGAAGAGGACATACCTGTGGCTTGGTATTTATTAAGAAAAGAAAGTAGTAGCAAAAGGAAATAACGTACACATCAGCACTTTAAAAACAGGTAGGTTGGAGTATTCTACGTGCAGTGCTACCTTTTTCATGAAAATAGGACGTAGGGTTACAAAATAATGGGTGATATGCAAAACACTAAAAAAAACTTCATAACGCCCTAGCGGCATAACCGTTACGATTCTACACCCATGCGATTTTTTGTTCGTGTATCCAAAACCTATCCACAGTCGGCCGCTTTGTAACTTTATGCAATACACCCTGTATATCGCCAAGCTTTGGTATACGGCCTGCCTAATATTTGTCATTCGCTTTTTAATAAGTTGTTGACTTGTTAACTTAATGGCTCTCAGCAGACACTCTAAATTAATCAATTTCTTATTTAACTTATTCCTTTGGGCTAAAATTTTTCTATTATTTTGTTGACAAATCTTTCCTTAATTTTGTTTTAATTCGAAGAAAATTATTTAAGAACTTAGATGCTAGATGCGTATCCGTCTTTTATCTTGAATAAACTTTTAACCACAAACCTAGATGGTCAGCCAGTCAGTCACCATGTAGTGTATTCAAATATTTGAATACGCACTTGCCGTAACTATCTCAGACTGGTGGAAGTGCGGTCATAATCTCCTCGTGATGGCCACTGGAAGCTGTCCTGAAAGGGATGGATTAATATGTTCGGGCCTACCAAGCCAAGATGTATAGTTATCGTGTCGAGGGCTGCATGTCAATGGTTAGGTTTTGCACTGTCGTTTAAGGATCTCCTCTGGGCACCGGGCGCACCCAGTTTCTTATTGCCTTATTCTTATATAGTGGCTCTGTCAGGATGGACCTTCCCCTTACTACCATACTCATGGGACTTTTGTGGACCAATTCAAGGAGGGCCGGAGTGGAATTCGGGAGCCCCATGGAGAACACCCGAGCCCCGCTTTCGTGAAGTCCTTCCCTACCGACCGACAAGCCACTAGGCAGGCTGCTGAACTTGTTCCAGCGGTCTGGCCCACGAATATAACGTGTGGAAAATTAGATGACGCCTCTGGCAACCCTTACCGTCTAAATTTATCCGTTAAACTAGAATTTTAAGTTAGTTCTTGTGATCTAGCGAGCGCGTTAACATTTTTGAGCGAGCGAGAATAATTGTTAAAATAATTGTAATAAATTTCAGTCTTATAGGAACCCAAAGAGTTTTATTTTCAACACGAGGTATAGAGGCGTAGTACAATAGGCTAAGCGAATGACCGCGGTACTTTTGGACCCAATATCTCACCACATAAAAAAACCTAAGCTAAACAAGTTTTCGTCATTTCTTTTTTAATGATGCTTTCAAGGTCTACTCTCTAAAAATGAACCAGTGACTATTCACTGGTTTCCAGTGAAAATTCACTGGTTGAACCATTGCTTAGTCAACCAATAGGAAACAGTGAAATTTCACTGGTTGAATCAGTGAAATTTACGTAAAATAGAGAAAAAAGCTTTTTTCTAACCCGAGTGTCTTTTTCCCAAGCGGGCCCCCATCAAAGCACTGAAATGCTGCTTGCCCTCCGTGATCAAACGAGCGCCGGTTTATTAAGTATACTAAATGGAACCCTTCACAGCCATGGAAATAATAGAATATGAGTCACATATATTTTTTCACTGGTTAAACCAGTGAAATTAAAATTCACTGGTTAAATCAGTGAAATTTTTACTAATTCATTTTTAGAGAGAACTTTTTACTGGTTTAATCAGTAAACAGACACAAATTCACTGGTTTTCCAGTGAAATTATTGTTTACTGGATGAACCAGTGAAATTTTCACTGGATCATTTTTAGAGAGTATACAAACTTTCGTCTTTTGGTAAATTTGACACGAGATTTTTCATTTGGAATATATGTACCTACAACATATAATTTAGAGATTTGACAGATTTAACTAATGGGATTTTGAAAATTACTTCTATTTTCTGGGAAGTGATAGAGACAATACCCTATAGAATCCAACTACTCTCTAAAAATTAACCAGTGAAAATTATACTGGTTCATCCAGTAAACAATAATTTCACTGGAAAACCAGTGCATTCGCGTCTGTTTACTGATTGAACCAGTGAAAAGTTCTCTCTAAAAATGCATTAGTACAAATTTCACTCTTTCAACCAGTGAAAAAATATATGACTCATATTCTAGGCAATTATCTTCATGACTGTTAAGGTACCATACACGGTCAAATTGGATGTACATCGAAGGGCGGATGTACAACCAAAACTATCGATTGTGAGCCGGTCTGACGATCAAAACTCATTGCACGCATAGGCTTGATGAAAATTTGGATGTACATCCAATTTGACCGTGTATGGGGGCCTTTAAGGGTTCCATTTAGCATACTCAATAAAGCGGCTCTCGTTTGATCCCGGAGGGCAAGCAGCATTTCAGTGCTTTGATTGGGGCCCGCTTGGGAAAACGATACTCGCGCTAGAAAAAAGCTTTCCACCACCAGTTCTACCAGTGAAATTTCACTGTTTCCTATTGGTTGACTAAGCAATGGTTCAACCAGTGAATTTTCTCTGGAAACCAGTGAATAGTTACTGGTTCGTTTTTAGAGAGTAAATATTAGGCGAGAAGCAGTACAGCTTTAGTCAATATAGTGGCGACTTTCTCGTGTGTCTAAAGGGGCCCATACACGAGCGTAATTTGCGCAAATTGGTGTTTGCCAAAAAATATGTGATTATCCGTACACTATGCAACGAGTTGCACAAACTTCAGTTGCGTTTATGTTTTCGTGGAGAAAACTTGTCTGAAGCTCCGTGTTTGGCAATTATAATTGCAAGTTTTGCAGAAAATGGCTTCAGAATGCACCAACATCACTATACACGAGGAAAGAACTTGCGCAACGCTGCCCGTTGCACAAAAGTTTTCAAACGCGTTTGATTTTCATCAAACAGTTGCGCAACACATCAAACCGCCCTATACACGGGGAAAATGTTTGCACAACGGGTTGCGTTGGGCCAATTGTTCGACCGTATATGGCCCCCTTAATAGAGGACATCTATCAAAATATGCATCTCTTTGGTGAGTTTGGTCTGGTTGCTTTAGATATTTTCAAGGCTTGCAACAGAGTATGGTATACTGCTGGCATCGAATATAGCGCACCACTCCAACAACATTTTCCCAATCTTTTAAACCGACCTTTTGCCAATTTATCCCCGAACACACTAGGCAGCTTCATCAATGACGGTCCTCTGGTATTATTATCTACCATAATGTAAGACAAGCACGTGCCTGTCTTTATGATCTACTCATGTCGAATTCAGATGGGTCGTAGAGCCATTATTGGAAATTAGTTGCTTTTGTAAATAGTTAAATTTATAATTGTACAAGCGAAAGTAATAAGGTTATCATAAACAATTGTTATGATTTAATAGCGGTGTTCATCCTTATTAATTTCTAATGTAGGTACTCCTTAGCTGGCTGATCGCTTCCATTAAACATTAAAATCGCATTACAGAGCCAAATACAAAAAATGTAACAATCAAAGAAATTGCCAAAACAAACATAAATAACGTATCTTATCAAATCGTTTTAGTGTCATGCAATTTCCTGAATTTGAATAAAATTCCCCCGCAATAAAGGAACATTTGTGAATTTTTCGAAAATTTATCCCTCAAATACTTCATCACCATAGAAAATCCTGACAAAAATCAGTACACTAAAGGGCAATAAAAATAAATTCGAAGGTAATATAATTCCCTCATATTATCGCCCATCAAAAGTTTATGACTGCCGTTCAAACAAAACACCCAGGCATATCCTCAATCCTCGATCCACAATCCTCAATCTAGAATGGTATACACAAGCAGGACTCACCGCCAACTTCGGAAAAATATGTCCCGCCATTAAAGTGACGACTTTCTAACGTGCAAAACTACTCGAGTAACAAATTAAATAAATAACCGAGGCCATAATTTAAATGATGACGTCATTTTTTCTATAAATTTTATTTTAACTACCCACCTGTTGGTTGGCACGAATACCCAAGCAGCCCAGGATACGGGGTACACCGCCCGAACGAATATCCTTCATGGCAGTATGTACTTATCGGTGAATACGTAGTAGAGCAGTTGCTGGTAGCCGTGTACCCGTCAGTGAGAGAATTGTGTCTGCTCGGTTGTGGGTTCTCTGTTGTTGTTCCAGGACGAAGCCCGCACCCGTATCCTGGTACCCATCTCTCTCGTCTATGTGCCCCTGTGCCGAAACCCTTGTGCCGGGAGAGGGCTGCGCCGAGGAAAGGGTTCGAGGCAGGGCGATATATCGTTACAGCTTAAAATCGTATTAAGTACTTTATGTGAGAATATTAGAGTTTACGAGTACTCAATTTACACACTTTGTCCAGATTTAACTGCGGATAAAACTAAAATCGGATGTTGACAAATGTACACTACACCGGGCCGCCTTAACCCGGGCGACGGTCCGCAAAACCGTCTGCAAATCCCCATCAAATTATTTTATTAACTGCAAATAATCGGCCTCTATTAATTATTCATGTGGGAATCAAATCCATAATAATTTAATTGGCCACTCATTATGCACCACTGTGGCTTAGCTACGTTCCTGCGAGTCTTCTGGGCTTACGCCTTTAGTGGGAATTCATTTTAAATTCAAATCCAATTAATTTGCTGTGTGTATGTTATATAGGTGTAATCATATTTCAGGTAATCGACATTTTAATTGAAATTAGCCGAGGATTTCGATATTACGTTCTTCTTCAGTAATTATTTAAAATTTTGAGGTGTTTCTTAAGTGTTGTGTAGATAATTATGATGAATGGGTGTAAAAAGTCCTTCTAATAGTCTATTAAGCTCCATTGGCCTTACAGATCCTACATGGATGTTTGTAAAAATTTATTTTTAGTATTACAATTTTTCTTTGCTTGCTGTATAAGTGGGCACATTATTAATTAAAAGGCCGAAAAGAAAACTAAATCAAACATTTGTTGCCCCGGTGGGCGGGGGGGGGGGGGCGCGGGGGTTATAAAATTCTATGGGACATTGGGCTCAAAGTGGTTGGCACTGGCATGACGCCACTCCTTGGTTTGTTGACCGGATTACCACTGCTGCACCTGAAGGTTAACTCTCAGTGAATTTTGTTGGGCAGCAGCTTTGAGGGAGGGCAGGGTGTAATGAGGCAATGTTAGTTTTACTTTTGTACGATTAAGATACGTATTGCCTGTATATCAATTCGTTCATGCTAGTCTCATGTCGGGAGAGCCACGACACACCCGTTTCCTGCTTCGGCTATCTTGTCCTAGTGTCTTTGAAATCATCAATAACTGGTTGCAAGTCATTGTTCTTCTACAGGACTTTGAGAATTTTTAATTTCCTCTGATTGAACAAATCAGAAGTCGTGTTACGACCACTCATCGCTTGCAAAACCCTGCCAGCGGCAACTTGAGATTTGTAGAGGGTTTGAGGCACCTTTCCTTTTCCTAGTTTCAAAAAAAATACATTTTTTATAATCAGGGCTTCACAGGTCAATCAAAATCATCAAAAGGTCAATATCTTCCCCTACCAATGTCACATATTCATTTGACGGGGCCAAAATAAGAGCTCTTGTTATAATTAGGATATTGGCGTCTTTCACTTCACAGCTTGCTGTGTATTAATTTTTGCATCATTAGATCTTTGTTTCATCTCAGCTCTTGTTTTTGCTGTTTGCAAGGAAATTCTCTGTCGATACATTGGACACCATCGATTTTTTAAATGATATTGCAGCTGATTTGTTTATTCTATGCGCTTTCACAAGTTTCGACAGGGTAGCCATCGAGAAAGACAAGGAATTTTATTTGTAGTTTGACTTGACATATGATGACACATATGATTTGACCCGGTCGGTGTAACAAATACTCTCCGATGACATATTTGTATCGTTCAAGTCCTCCTGTTAAGTCGAAGCAAAAGCCCTGCACTAGGTTCGATTTTGTTCCTTTCGTCATCCCATTCTTATCGAAGAGAGAGTGCTGGGTAAACGCAAAAATTCGTTCGTAAAGCAAAAATTCTCGCGGTGGTTAGATTTATGACTATAGTACTGCCTTGTATCTGAATAGAGCTGTTCATGATTGCAAGAGGCTGCAATCTTTCGCTTCGTTTGAATTTTAGAGCTTGAAAATCGTCACCTGTATACCTTTCATGTCCACCTCCTTGAACAAATGGCAGTTGATCATCTGGCCTGGACTTTGACATTAGGTCAGTAGTCTCTGGAAAATAACGATGCTCGTGGAACCAATTCAGCAACTTATGCGCATCAGTGTTGTCTCGGTTTTGCATAGTATCTCTACTGTCAACACATTTTTCTGACGTTTCGAGTTTCACGTTGCTCAAACTCTTGACGCAAAGTATGCTGTGCTGTCATTCGTTGTGTTTGTGTCCATCAACACCTGCAGTTACCACGTCCATGAGGGAGACTACCGGTTGTCTTCATTAATTTCATTAGGTTTTGTACAATCGCCATATCACTCCAGGTGCCACACCACAGTTTCTTACTCCTAGTAATTCACGAATTGATAGCCTTTAATAAAAAAAGGGGTCAACCTCGGAATGAGAGGTAATAAGCTGAAAATTTGTATGAACCTTTGTTTTGGCATTCTAAATTATGTGTTAAAAGTCTCATAAAATCTCGTGTCCGCGTCTTGAGATATTAGAGGTCAAAGGTCACCAAAATCAGTTTTTCGGAAATATCTCGTAAATTATCGGCTTTACGTAAATTTTGGTTAAGTAAAGTTGGTTCATTAGATAAATCTGCAAAAAAGTGTCCTTTTGCTTACTATGAAAAGCTCCTTGCCAACTATGAAAAAAAGGCAAAAAATTGAAATTAGAAATTTTTTAGTGTTTTCAAAAACCTAAAATGGGCATTTCAAATACAGTAACGAAGTATTGCGTATGCTCACAAGAAAGTACATAAAAAAACCTACAATTTAAAAAAAATATTTTACCGTACGATGATTTGGCATAAAATGGCGGCAATTTTAAATTTTTTTAAAAACTGCCAATTTTTGCCGTAAAAAGCGAAATTTGTTTTTGAAATTCCAGCCACGTATTTATAGCATCAAAGTACATCTTTTCTCCAATTTTTATCAAAATCCGACATTTTTCCCGTTATTTATTGCATTTTAAGTAAAATAAAATAAAATTTCATACATTTTGGTTTTTTGAGGTTAGGATTCATTTTTAAAGTATTTTTACCGAATCAGTTCGATAGTCTATTCATTTAAAAGTATTTTCCAATTTTTTTATTGTTCTACGACCAACAGAACTGGAGAAATTAAAAAAATAGTGTAGCAATGCACTCAAAATGCATCAAAATTGGACATTTATGCAATTTTCTCGTGCAGCACAGGACCGATTTTGCAGAAATTTTTTTTCGCTTTATCTTAACATATGTAAAGAAAAAAAAATCCAACTTCCCAACTACATCACAACTTCGCTTTTTTTTGTTTAATTTCCCTCTACTAAAGTGGCTATAACCAAAGATAATTAATATATTTCTAAGCTTGGGGTTTTAAAACCAATTCCCATTAAAAAAACCAATTCCGAATTGGAATATTTTCCCATCACACCAGCCTAAGGGCCCATTTACAACGTCAGCTTGTAATAGAAACCTCCAGAAATTTGCGACTGCATCAGCGTTTTTGTACAGGATTGTTCCCTACGTGGAGATAAAAGGCACTTTCAACAAGTACAGCACCGATGCTGTTCAGGTGGCTTGGCGGAATTCGGCATTTGCAATGGTTTTAATCAATGTCTCCGCATGCTGAAAACTAGAATCATTCAAAGCTGTTTTAGCAACAGCAGAGTAATAAAATGGACGTGTCGTTACATGCCCCAGGGAGAAGTTCTCTTATGGATAGCATTCCAAAAATATTAGGGAAGGACAAGCCAAATGCATTCGCCTATATGGACGATGTGGTGTGCATGTAAGGTAAAGTTACCGCCACATCCTAGTATCCGGAAAGTTTCTCTACACAATCAGCGAAATTATGGAGATGGCTCTTGGAAAGGTTAGCGACTGACCCAACCGTTGTGGGCTTTCCGTTACTCCAGAAAACACAGAACTGCCAATAGATATCAATAGAACAAAAATCCTCGATTTCAGTGTAACTATTAATGGTTGAACACTGAACCAATTCAGATAAGAACTTGGGTCTTATTCTGGACCTAAAGCTGAACTAGAGGGTCAAAACTGAAGATTGCAAAAAGGCCAGTACAGGTCTCTATGCTGATAAGTTGACCATCAGCAAAAGATGGGGCTTGAAGTCACACATTGTGCCCTGGCTCTCCACAGCCGTGATTAGATCTGTGCTGGCTTACGGTTCTGTCGTGTAGTGGTCCGCTTTTGCAAAAGTTTATAAGAAATCCCGACTAGGTCAATTCTAAAGAATGGTATGTCTTCCGGAGTAACGGGGGCTCTGTACTGCACTTTATACTAGTGGACCATCTGACTACATCAAATTGAAACTCAATTTAAATCCAAGTTTAGATGTTCAGATCCCAACCAGAGAGGAATGGGTAAACTTCCAGCCCGACAACCACTATGGCGTAGATCCACCCAATCCAAGTACTACTGCCTGCCTAATTCTAACAGTGTCTTGCAGACGGAGCTGCTGGAAATTGTCAAAACCCGTCTAGCCAAACACACTGTAAAAAATATATGTAAATTCACAGTGCAAATGTACAGTAAAATTACAAATCGTGATATGTAATACTAATTTACTACACAATTATTGTAATTTTACTATAAATTTTGTAATTTCACATAAAGAAATTGAGAATCTCCAATACTGCATAACGTAAATGTTGATTAAATGAATGTGACCTATATTTTACACAATGTTGTGTATTTTTCTAAATCGTTTATGTAGGAAAATTACAATATTTCTTAGTATTATTTATCAATGTTATGTACTGAACTTTGTATTGTAATTTTACAGTAAGAGGCGTAATTTTAGAACATATATTCCGATTCACAATTAAAGCTTCAAGCATCAAAAATTAGGATTGTAGGATTTATTTACGATTCACAGCTTCAAGCTGCAGTGCTCAAATGAAGCCAAAGCCAGCTGAAGCTTGCAGCTTGAAGCTTTCATTGTGAATTGGCCCTTAACAAGTCATAGTGAGAAAAATGCTATTTTTTATGTGTAGGAAGTGGGCATAAATTAAAAATAAAATTTGGCGCTTGAAAATATTTCAGCCAGGGCCAAGCAAATTGACACAGTGCGGGATCCTTAGCTTTACGGTTTTTCCTGTACCTCTATTTGGTAAAAAGCTACAACACAAGAGTTTTGGAAATTTACAAAACTATGAAGTGAAAGATTTAATACTGATTGTATTTTTACATCAATGTATATTTACTACAGAATTGGTAAAAATACGTAAAGTAGATTAGGAATATTCCTAATAATATATATTGCAAATTTACAAAACTTCTTGTGAATAAAACTTCCAGTATTTTATTTATAAAATTACCACAGAAATTTTTTACAATGCAGACAAGCCCAAGGAAAGGAGCTATTGTAATATACTGTTATCGGACAGCGGCTATTAAGGCACTAAGAGCGGTCTGTGAAACGTCCAAGTTGTTCGAAATCTCTCAAATAGAGCTCTCTTCTTCGGCTAGGAGATACGGGGTCACTCTTCATTGGGTACCCAACGTTGGTCACCTAACATTTTTTAAGATTTAATTTATCTTCTATTGTAGGTTCTGGGTCATCTGTACTTTGGTTGCCTTTATTCTCCTTGTGTTAGGTTTTTGTTCCCTTTGAAGTCTCCAGTGTAAAGTCTCTTAAAGTCTTTTAAGTATTTCTCCCACACCTCGAGATTACCATCCTCCTTCTTACCATGTTGGAGGTTGGTTTTGATCCTTCTTTAACATGTTTACTTCTTGTACTCCTAGCATCTTTATTACAGTAGCTTCCTTTCTACTTATTCTATTTCTGAAGTAGTCTAGATTTTTCTGCATTAATAACTTTTGGTTGCTGCGTACTTCTCTTGTTGTTAATGTTGAAATAATGTTTTGACAAATCGAAGTAGCCTTAAGTATTTTAATTAATTTTACGATTTGACAATAAAGGAATTTTCACTCCACTAAAACATTCATAACAGAAAGACGTGTTTTTCTTTATATCACTGATAAACCTTAATAGGTTATGGGCCCAGCATTTTGAAGGTTTAGGAATTAATAAATTAAATAATACTAATTCTTAAACATTGTAGATATTTTATAAGAGAATAAAAAAAAAATTCAAAATGGAGGCCGAGGTATCAAGAATTGATAAATTGCAAAATGCAACGCAATATACGACTTGGCGATTTCAAAGCAAATTGAGTCTAATGGCGTTGGACATTTATGATTTGGTGGATGGAACAATTCCTAAACCAACTGAAAGTGGAGATTTACAGGTAGATTGGGTAAAAAAGGACGCTCGAGCACAAAGGTTAATCGGGACAACAGTATCAGCCTCAGTTATCCCTCATATTGTTAATTGCAACACGGCAAAAGAAATGTGGGATAAATTGAGTGCTGTGTTTGAAAAGAAAAATGAATCCAGCATCTTAATGCTGAATCAACAGTTCTTTTCAATAACAAAAGAGGTAACCGAGGATATGGTAACATTCATCGCAAGAATGGAGGACCTGATATATAGTTTAAGGTCGTTGGGGCAGTTAATTTCTGATGAAATGATAATTGCAAAAATTATCATGGCTCTACCTGAAGAATATAATGCTTTTGCAAGTGCGTGGGAATCTACGAGTAAAGCTGACAGGACATTAGAAAATTTAAGAGCACGTTTAGTGATGGAAGAAAGTCGTGTGGAAAATAAAAATACGGTAATAGGTGAAGCGTTATTTTCAAAACGGAATTACCGGAACAAAGCACACGAGAAATCACAAAGAAAACCTCAAAATGACAAGAAAATATATAAATGTTTTTTGTGTCATAAACAGGGACATTTTAAACGGGATTGCCCACAAATAAATATGAAAATAAATAAACCAGCAGCTAGCAAATCTGATAGGGAAGCTTTTATGTGTTCGGCAAACGGATCAAATGCAGATCATTGGCTGCTGGATACCGGTGCAAGTGACCACATGAGCCACAAGTTAGATTGGTTTCAGGATATTCGTCAGCTAAATCCACCAAAAGAAGTAAAATTAGCAAACGGTGGGATACTAAAGGCACCGTTATGTGGAACAATTAACTTACTTGTTTTTAATGGAAAGAAGTGGAGCGAAAAAGTTCTAACGGATGTCCTATACGTTCCAGACTTGCAGAGAAATTTATTTTCTGGAGCTAAAGCTCTAGATAAAGGTTTTACCCTGGCTTCAGATAAAAGCAAGTGTGAACTAAAGCGAGGCGATGTCGTTGTGGCAGTGGGAGCTCGCGATGGAAATTTATTCAAGATGCAGTTCAAAGTTCAAACAAAGTCAATTGCAGTAAACATGGCAGAAAAGTGCAATACATTGAAAAGTTGGCACGAAAGACTTGGGCACCAAAATTTAAGTCATGTTCGAACCTTTTTAAAGGAATATAATATTGAGTTTGTCGATGAAGACTTCATGTGTGAAGGATGCTTAATGGGGAAACAACACAGAGACCCGTATAAAACCAGTGCAATGAAGACTAATACATGCGGCGAAATAATTCATGCTGATGTTTGCGGTCCAATGCAAGCTGAATCCATTGGTAGAAATAGATATTTTTTACTTATTAAAGATAACTTTTCGCATTTTCGTACTATTTATTTTATAAAAAACAAATCAGAAGTTTTTGAAAAAATAAAAGCATTTATTAATTTTGTTAAAAATCAGTATGGTCACAAGATCAAGATTTTACGAACAGATAATGGTAAGGAGTTCTTAAATGCCAAAATGGAAAAGTTATTGGAGTCACATGGAATCTGTCATCAACGTACTGTACCATATACTCCAGAACAGAATGGATCAGTTGAACGAGAAAACCGTACAGTAGTTGAAGCAGCACGGTCGATGTTATACGCCAAGGGCATAGAACTGAAGTTTTGGGCAGAGGCTGCTAATACCGCAGTTTACATCTTAAACAGAACTGGCACAAGCAGTATATTGAAGAAAACACCATATGAGTTATGGCACAATAAAATTCCGAACATTCATCATCTAAGAGTTTTCGGGACAAAAGTTTTTGTGCATATTCCGAAGCAGAAAAGGCAAAAACTTGATGCAAAAGCAACGAAATGTACTTTTGTGGGGTACGATGAGAATGTTAAAGGCTATCGTGTTTGGGATCCTAAAACAAGAAAAGTTGAGATAGCCAGGGATGTCAAGTTTATAGAAAAAGATTTTTTTGAAGTGCTGGAGACAAATGAGAAAAATAATTCGGATCAAAATAGTACAATTGATATATTTTTCAGAAACCAACAAGAACAAAATCTTACCGAACAAAATCATGGTGAACAACAAATAGATAACGAACAAAATATAAACCACACAGATGAAGAAATCATTAGGGAAAGACCAACAACGTCAGGTTGGTGTACATTAGATAATGAAAATATTTTAGAAAATCGGCTTCGGGATCGAACTAAAATTAGGAAACCAGTTCGTGATTGTGGTGGAGAATGTGATGAGTTCTCGCATCATGGTAGTGAGGTAACTATGGCAGAAGCAATGTTTTCAATAGTTGATGAGCCTTCAACTTTCGAAGAAGCTATTCACTCTACTGACAAAGTTCATTGGAAAAAGGCAATGGATGAAGAATATAAGTCTTTGATTGAAAATAAAACATGGGTACTTACTGAAGTGCCACAAAATCAAAAACTTATTGATAACAAATGGGTCTATAAAGTGAAATACAACATTGATGGTAAAATAGAACGTTACAAAGCGAGACTGGTAGCCAGAGGTTTTACGCAAAAATATGAAGTGGATTACAAGGAAACATTTAGTGCAGTAGTAAGGTTCTCATCCATAAGGGCGATCTTATCAATAGCAGCATCAGAAAATATGAAATTGTGTCAATTTGACGTCAAAACTGCATTTCTTTATGGAGAAATTCAAGAAACTATATATATGAATCAACCACCAGGCTATAACGATGGTTCAGGAAGGATTTGTAAACTTATAAAGAGTTTATATGGATTGAAGCAGGCGTCTAGATGCTGGAATAAATGTTTTACAACATTTATTGAGAAATTTGGATTCAAAACTTCTGTAGCGGATTCATGTCTTTTTGTGAAAGAAAACAATAAGAAAAAGGTCATCTTAGCAATTTATGTTGATGATGGATTGATTGCAGCGCATGATCAAGCAGATGTTATACCAGTCCTTGAACATTTGCGTGAGAAGTTTGAGATCAAGACAACGAATCTAGATACTTTTCTAGGAATGGAAATCTTCAGAGACGAAGAGGGAGGCATTCATTTAAGTCAAGCAGCTTATGCTCGAAAAATACTCTCAAAATTTAACATGAGTAGTTGTAATGCGGTTTCAACTCCGATTGATATAAATCAAAATGTAAATCATTTTGAAGATTCTGAGTTTAACAAAGTCTATCCTTATAGAGAAGCTGTCGGAAATTTAATGTATTTATGTGTCGGAACAAGGCCTGATATACAATATGCAGTGGGAGTTGTGAGCCGGTATCTTGAATCGCCTACAAATGCCCATGTAAATATGGTGAAGAGAATTTTTAAGTACATAAAAGGAACGATAGAATATGGCGTTTACTATGAACCGCAGGCAACAGGAGGACTAATCGGTTACAGCGACGCTGATTATGCAGGGGATACCAAGACTAGAAAATCAACATCAGGTGTAATATTTTTATTAAATGGTGGACCAGTCAGTTGGGAATCAACCAGGCAACAAGCTGTAGCATTGTCGACAACCGAGTCAGAATATATTGCAGCTACTGTAGCAGTAAAAGAGTTAATTTGGCTAAAGAGATTGATTAACGATCTTATCGATGAAAAGAAACTTCCAGAGCTGTTTTTGGACAACCAGAGCGCAATTCGGCTGATAAAAAATCCGGAATTTCATAAACGAACAAAACATATTGATGTTCGTTATCACTTCATTCGCGAGAAGTATGAGCAGGAATTTTTTAGCTTGAATTATGTATCAACAGATGAACAACTGGGTGACATTCTTACAAAAGCATTAGCAAAAGGACGTTATGAGAAGCTGCGAAATATGATGAAAGTCATAAAACGAAATAATTATTGTAAACATGTATTAGTATAAAATATGTCAAAAAGTGGGAGTGTTGAAATAATGTTTTGACAAATCGAAGTAGCCTTAAGTATTTTAATTAATTTTACGATTTGACAATAAAGGAATTTTCACTCCACTAAAACATTCATAACAGAAAGACGTGTTTTTCTTTATATCACTGATAAACCTTAATAGTTAAGCACACATATCTTGCCTGGTTTTTTATTTCAATGTTTCTCTTACATTGATCATCAAACCATTGCCTTCTTCTTTCATTGCTCTTCCTTTCCATTTCCGGAATTTTAGTGGCCCAAAAAAATTAATTCAGGAAAATTTAACAATTTGTTTTAAAATAAATGTACATTATGGGCGCTGTCAAAAATTCAACCGACTGCAGCAGTCGGACTGTTCAAATATTCAACTGAAGTTAAAATTTGCAAGCAATGGGGCTACGTACACTAGTCATGATTACTATGTAGTAAAACCGATTTTTAAGAAGAGAGAGGTGAAGGGGCGGGGTGAGTATGCCGCCCCTTCACCTCTCTCTTCTTAAAATTCGGTTTTACTACATAGTAATCATGACTAGTGTACGCAGCCCCATTCAGAGCAAGCATTTGGATTCGTGTGCATTTGACTGCTCCGATTGCTGCAATCGGCTGAATTTTTGAAAGCGCCCTATGCTTGAGTTTAAGATGACAACAAATTTTCACAACTATTTTCTTGCCTTATATAGACTGGAGACTTTCCGTCGGCTACTTAAAGCAGACGAAGAAATATCTCCAGCCTGCTAAGTTATTGCTTACTATGGGACACCAGGTACCTGTATAATACCATACCTGATTCCCATAGGTTCCTTGCTATTTCCTCTAACTTTCCTGTTAATCTTCTTTCATATTCCTGTTTTGTTTCTTCATTTCTTAATTTTTCTATGTGCCACTAAATATTAACTAGAACTAGAACATGGTCAACTTGGTTATGGTACCTCGTGTACATTCTTATCATTAAGCTAACCAGATCATCACCAAGACCAAATCATAAGTCACTCGTAGATTTTCATAAAAGCCATTCTTTTTTTGTTCTGGTTTTTATTCTGTAGGCGCGTGCATTGCAATGAACGTTATATTAAGAAATCTAGATTTAATTTTTAAGGTCGCGATCCGATCGGGTGAAGTTTTTGACGTTGCTAATTAGAGACTTGAGCACACCTAGCCCAAATTTTTTTTTGGGTTGTTATTGCAGCTGTAAAATATGGTAGCGTCTTTTCGTTCTAGGAATCCTTTACTAGTCCATCTTGTAGTGCAGCGATGAGCAGTCTATATCGTCTAAGGTCATCTGTGATTTCTGTCATTGCTCCAGTTTCTTCATTTTTCCGCATTGCGCATTTTGTATCCTAGTTTCTTGAATCATTAATCCTTGGACATTGATGGGGTCTCTGCCGTAAATCCTGACTGATCCGAGGATGACTTCTCGATTCCATTAGAAGAGTTGCTTTTCGAAGAGAAGTTGTCAAATTCTCTCCCAAGCCTTACCTGGAGGACCAGTCCCCGAAAATTTAGGCAAAAAAACTCATATGGGTAATTCTTTTACAAACCGTAGGGATTTTGATGAAAATTGACCGACACATCTCCGCTTTGGCTTTAACTTTTTTCACGGATTCTATGTATATCGAAAAATAAGAGATACGTGTCCGAGTATCTTTTTTTCTCACATATTTTCGATAAATAAAAGTGATTGAAAATTTGAGAAAAGCGAGTTTTTTGGCTTGGAGACTCATTTTTATAAATGTATAACTCCTGTTCTATTTGAGCTACAAACTTCTTTTCTTTTTCAATTTCAAGCTAAAGGACTGAATCTTGAGAAAAAATATTTTAAATAACAATTACTAACAAATTCATATTGTTATTAACAATTTAATTGTTCAAATCAATTTTTTACAACGGCCCCAACCTCGTAGCAAGTTTTTCATATTTTTATCGTATTTTCCATTAAATTTTACATAAAAAACATGTTTTCAAAATATGGTACCTTTATTATAACTATTGTTAAAACATTAATTTATATAGCACTACACGTTTTTTCGTTAATAAACAAAACCATAGCTCGGATCAACAAAAGTTAAATATAAAAGTTGTAGAATTCATCGTAATTTGGTATTTCTCGGAAAATTATGCCTTTGTTATTCAAAATTCTGTTTACAGGTATACACTGGAATAGCGATCAGGCGTGTAGTGCTATATAAATTAATGTTTTAACAATAGTTTTAATAAAGGTATCATATTTTGAAAACATATTCAAACGGAGATTACGATAAACGGAGAATACGATAAAAATATGAAAAACTTGCTACGAGGTTGGGGCCATTGTAAAAAATTGATTTGAACAATTAAATTGTTAATAACAATATGAATTTGTTAATAATTGTTATTTAAAATATTTTTTTCTCAAGATTCACTCCTTTAGCCTGAAATGGAAAAAGAAAAGAATTTTGTAGCTCAAATAGAACAGGAGTTATACATTTATAAAAATGAGTCTCCAAGCCAAAAAACTCGCTTTTCTCAAATTTTCAATCACTTGTATTTATCGAAAATATGTGGGAAAAAAATCCTCGGACACGTATCTCTTATTTTTCGATATAGAATCCGTGAAATTTTTTTTAGCCAAATCGGAGATGTGTCGGTCAAAAAGGTGTTCGGTTTGTAAAAGAATTACCCATGTAACCAAACAATAACGAAATAAGGATCAAAATCAATTATTACGAAGCACCACAAAATCCACATCAACAAAACTCAGCCGAAACCAGTCTTTCTACTTAGCAACAATTATCACCCACAACAACATCGGATCGTCACATCATTAATAACTAGCCGGGAACTGTTTATTCATTAATCACAAGGTGATAACCGCATCGAAAAGTGTTTTCCGTTCTGTTAAAGTTGTGTCTCAAAAATAATAAGGCGCTACAGTAACAGTTCCGGACGCACTTAAGAGCAGCCTTATGGCGGCCACCCGGTCCACCCTGTCCACTGGCATCCGGGTGCTCCTCTTTTTCACGCGAAAGAAACTAGGAAAGGCCCTGGCCAAAAAGTTCATTAATTTTATTTTGTTCGCTCCTTATTTTTCCCGTCTACGCGGGGATTCGAAAAATTTTAATATAAACATTTTCGGTGGTTCGGGATTAATATTAATGATGTTAACCAGTGATTTTAAGTGTTGCATTTGTTTCCTCCGAACCGAGTACTGCTCTTGTAATTATATTGCCCTGCTCTGATGAAAATAATGGGAGATTTGTTTTGACAGTCAATGATTGCCAGAAATTAAGGTGTTTGATTAATGATTTCTGATAGGAAAGCGAAGTTTTCATCTCTCTTGTGTAGTGGGGTTTTGCTACCTTTTCGCAATTTATGCTTTTAAGAATAGTCTGGTTTTTATTGCGAAGCATATTTCCTAATCACTGACTAATTTCTGATTATATTTTACTTTGCTAGAAACAGAAGCGTGACCTCAAAATGATTTATATGGTGCTATAAATAATGTGATTTCAGGTAGTTTTAGCCGATGAAGTTTTTTTACAATTCCAAATTTGAAAAATTCATTAGCATTTACTATTTTGACATGCATTAAATTGAGCAAATATGATCAAAAAGATGTATAGGGTATTGCGTTAGCACATAATAATATGTAAGTGTTTTTTGGAAAATATCGTTTGCTGTACCTTGCAGGTAAATTGATTACAAAAAATTAAAAACACAAAATCTCCTTTAAATCAGTTATACTAATTTTATACCTAGGATGGACCGCTCATGAGATGAAGAAGAACGAATGTGCGAGGGTCACGGCGTAATTCAATTCAAACGAAATTGTTATTTTATTTCTTATTTATTTAAAATGTTGAGGATGGGTTTGGCACCCTTTATGTAATTATATTTATTTAAGTTCTGTCATTAAAATTTAATCCCTCATTAACAGAAAAAATTAAAAAAATTGAAAAAAATTTAATAAATCGAGAAATATGTACGTGATTCGAAAAATCAGGTGTTCGGTTTTTCTCAATTTTAAGCGGTTTAATGAAAATGAAGTATCAAAATATATGGACCATTTGAAACTAGACATTTCAGTGGTTAAATGAGCACTTATTTAATATCAAAATTCGAAAAAAACATCAATAAAGTTGTCCATGCAAGTTAAGGATATTTTTTTCAAAAAATGTTAATTTCTGGGAAACTATCCGTTTTCCAAACAAACAAAAAATCATGCTTATTTAACGCAACACAAGGTATACTCTTACAAATTTTCATGTAAATTGAATTATTTTTACGGGAGAAAAAAATTAAAAATTGAAAAACCGATTTTCCGCTATTTTCTTGGAAAATTTGAGGTTATGTCAAAATATGTCAAATACAAAAGTTTTAGATCTTTTTATTATCTACAACTTTTGTATTAAACATTTTCCATTAGGAGATTTTCGCAAATCGCAAAAAATCATTTTCAACTCCTAAATAGCATCGCCATTTTACCGTTTCCCTTTTTTTCGAGTTTAAATTTTTCTTTTCTTTTAGTTATAACCTTAACGCCATTTCATTGCTGGTCCCTCCCTTCTATTAATTTATTTTTTTTCCTCATTTAAATCCGCTTTGGCACTAGCCTATGTAGATCTACTTCTAAAGTTACTACTTATCTCGGGTGGACAAAAGAGATTTTAAGGGAATGGAAATGAAACAATTTAAATATAATTCAAACGACTTTTATTTGTAAATTTATTCACTTTTACAAATTAAAGCTTTTCCATTCCACAAAAAAAATCTCGTATGGGGTGATCTCGTTCTCGTCTCGACTGATCGATAATATAATTCATCGTTCCTATCGAGACGAGAACGAGATTGTCTCGGGTCTCGTTGAAACACTAGTCAAAATTTCGTCTACCATAGACCCAGAAACAGAATAGCCAGGTTGGTGAACCATTACTCCGAGGATGTCAACTTCTTTGGAGAATCTCTTTCATTGTTCTGAGCGAGTGCTAAAAAGCTGTTATTAATTAGCATTAATTTTGAATAATAATGTTCATGTGTGCAATATGGTACAAAAAATTCACAGATCTAAATTAATTAATTTTGTCCTTTTTCTAATGTTTCTTTTCTTTTCAACATTTAGTTTTTAATATTTATTGAGCCCTATTCTGTAATTTTTCATAAAATAATATTTTATGTTATGTTATGATGATAAAATTTATTATTTATAAAATAAAAATAAAATATTTTAAAAATTCGTATTCTGTCATGCTTTCATAAAATTATTTTATGAAGTCTTTTATGAACACATAACAGAAATTATTTAGTACAATCTGATATGGGTTCTATTACGCTGAACAGCTGATCGGTTGAAAATGAAAACAAATAGAATTATGAATGAAAACAAACAAAATCAAAGCGTACCTTTTTTCAGTATTTCACAAAATAACATTTTCTTAATGCGTTGGGCATATTAATTTTTAATTTAACTCAAAACTCAATTAAAACTACTTTCACGCAAGTATCAATTGCCGTTTGTCATTTTCATAAAATGGGTTAAAATATCTGTAAAATGTGCTGCTTAGATTATTTTATGTTATGAAGCGTAACAGGAAATATTTTATGTTATGATTCATAAAATAAAATAAAATTTGTCGGACAGAATAGGCCCCATTATTTATGTATAATGCCGATTATCGTAAATAAATTAATTAATTGAATTTCTACAAAATAATGTGGGAAGAAAAATTAACATCAGCTTTTCCAAACGTGGGTTTGAGGATCACAAATTGTTACGCATGAAGGCCATACTCACGATAAAAAGTTCTCGCAGAACTATGACGACACAGGAGAGGTCTGCAGTAGTATGAACTATTTTAAAATATCAGTAGATATCTACTTATGAATATAGAAATTTTCAAACATCTTGTACTATTGTAATAAATTGGTAAAAGTAGGACAAACTAGGTAGATTTTGATAGAGTCCTTTTTGAGACAAGTAAACATTGAGAACTTCTTAATTCGCAACTTACCTATCTAGGGAGTTAGTTGATTGGTTCATTCTCGTACATGAATTGGTTTGATAAGCTTTAGCTAAATGTACTTTAATTTAAAAACATTATTTTTACGTTTTTCTAACAAAATGTATTGAACTTAAATTTTTCTGATTTCTTTGTGGCTGGAAAATATAATTTGTGAATTTACAGAGTTGTTTTTTGGAAACAGCAACTTCTATCTTGCATACTTAAAAATAGTTAGGATTTTGAAACAAATCATTGATTAAGAAATTTTTGCGACAAACAAAAAGCAGCAATAAATGTCTTCATTTCATCTGAAAGAGGATTTTTAACAACTGCTCCACGTAATCATACCGATATTATCCTTGATACCTGAGTTTACGCACAACCATGCTCTTATTCCATGTCACAAAATCAAAGGCGGAGATTGCAAAGTGCCCTTCACCTAATTCGAAATTCCGTGAACGTTTCATTCGAAGGATTTTCATCACACAATACGCTGTGCACGGTTTCCTGATTTTTCTTCCCTTTCAGCCCTCATTCTACTCCGCGCCCAGTATCTGATGACAACAACACCACAGCCGACACGAAAGGCTAAAAACAGTTACAACAATGGCCTAAAAATGGAAAAAAGGACGAGACTCCCTTCGCTTCTTGCTCGAAAAATGCCTCATACCTTCCCCTTTTTGAATATGCTAGAGCGATGCTGTGTAATACAATTTCCTATGGTAGTTGCGTACGTCATAGATTAATGACGTCAATCCATCAAAATCACTCGATGGACATAGAGCTTCGGGCCGGGCTGCGCAACTGTAAGGGAGGTATTTTCCTGGCAGCCACTAACAAAGGATCCTAGTTCCAGGACTCGGGGTGTTCGCCTTCTGGCGAATCTTCTTCTGTGGGGCTTCGCATAATTTCATTTCGCTACAGAACGCGCACAGGGTGCTCGAAATGAAATTTTGCCAGCAGGACCCCTGCGAACTTTTTTCGTTTCGTTTCGTTTCGTTCGCTTCAATCTTCGCTGAACTGATTTTAGTTGAGGAACGTCTTGTCTTTGTCATTTGATGGGCATGTCATGCTCCTGTTGTCAGGATATGTCCCTGCTCCTTCGGCTTTAATCTCTGACGGAATTAAAAAATGGCCTGGTATTACAAAAAAATTATAATCGCTGTCACATTTTAAGCAAATATAATTAGTCATCGATCCCCTTTCGCTGGAGGTGCTGCCACTATAAGAAATGTATCAGGACCAAGCAAAAACGAGCACAGAAAAAAATCGAGATTAGATTCATGGCGGTGCCGTGAGATGTGAAAAATGTCAGAATATGCTCTCGGGGCTGTATTTTTGCTGGTGGAGACGACAGGAAAATTCTTCAACAATAAGAATGGAATCCTGTCGATCGTGAGAAAATGCCAGATGGTGCCGAGTCTGATTAGGTTTCGGGAACTTTTTTTTGGTATAAATTTGTATTAAGTGGGATTTAAATGTTTAATGGAGGGTATTGGGGGATATTATCTTATAATCAGCCAAAGACATCGATATTATTTAAACACGAATCTATGGTATATCGATGCTAGATTCATTCTGGTTTTAGGCAAGATAAAAGTCGTTTTCATCGATAGATTCAATTTGTGCATATTAATTATAATTGAAGAATTTGCAACTTTATACTCTATTGTTTTCTTTGACTTTAATCTTTCGTTGATGACATATTTTTAAAATGTTTCGAGCTTTTGTTTCTGAACTTAAAAAAGCAGAAAGAATTCCATTTTTAAATCTGCTGGATAATTTCTTTTTAGAACGTGATTGTCGTAAGTAGTACATACTTTTATCCAGCTAATTCTATTCTTAGCTATTAGTCGTGTCAAATTAGCAAAAGGGTACCCACTTTTTTGAAGTATAACCAAATGGCCTAATTTTTTTTTGGAAAGTGTTCAGAAACACTTAGTGATCAAGTGTTATATGGTCTGAAGATTGTATCAATAATATATGATAAAAAATCCGTTTCCTAAAAAGTGCCGCTGCAATAGTTATTAAACAAAATAAGTGTTAAATTATGGTTTTTTTGCGAATAGCTTTTAAAATATATTTTTTCCGAAAAAAACTGATAACGCCGAACGAGGAGGAAATTTTACGTAAACAATGTCCAAGAAACTTTTTTGTACTATCAAATCCCTGGGAGATGTGAATTTTGTTAATTAAGGTCTAATACATGGCTTCATAGTATGTATGTATGAGCAAAAAATGAGATAGGCTCCGTACAAAAATGGATTTTTTGATTGATAAAAGCAAATGCAAAAAACCAAAGTGCTTATTGAAGATAAATGCTTCGCTTACTCGATCCATGTATTTAAATGATACAAAACATATTTAAACAATTATTATTAACTAATAATTGGCAAAATATCACTTGTTTCAGTAAATCTTCTGTAAATTTTTAAAAAGCAAAATTATTTTTAAATTTAATTTGTGGATTGGTTTCCTGAAATGGTCATAATTAAGATGTAAGTATGTATTGAAAATAATTCGTGTTTTTTCAATACACTATTTCACGAATTTCGGGAAAACGAGCATTTTATTTTTTCCATGCGTAACTTCAATCAATGCAAAATACTTATTGACATTTAGTAGTTTGTCAACTTATAGCTGGAAACCCATACTTTATGATAGAATAATTTATTTTATCAAAATATTTAAATTTTAATGATTTATTTATGAAATAGTAACAAACAAATGATTATTCCTTAAAAATATGGAATTTTTTAGTGCAATTAACCGTCTGTTACTAAGCGGTAAAACTCTTATTAATGTTCTAAATATACATAGAGGTTGTAGCTGAGATCTTTACCTTTCAATATGTACTTTTTTAAAATTTTTCAATAACTTGTTAACCATTGTTTATAACATTATCTTGTAAAAAATGTGGAGTTCTTTGAAGATCATGTAAAATAGAGAAGAATTTACTGCTCTGATGTTTTACATAATTTTTAACCATTGTTTATAACATGATTTTGCAAAAAAGGTGAATTCTTTAAAAATCGTACGAAAATAAAATTCTAAGTATAACTCATGCTATTATGACTGCGATTCGACCAAAAACTTTTAGCTCGTCTTTGCAAGTTACCTTTGCAGTAATGATTCATCGAGAACTCAGGATAAGTTATAGATACGCAAAAGCAAGAAAAGGTATGGATGGGCTGACGTAATATCAATAATATGTTTCATCATTGTGCCATTTGGGATCGACCATTTTGAATTTTAAACATCATATTCGTAATCAGCGACCTCGGCTCATGAGATGTCACCCTTCAATAGTTTACTTTCCCGCGGAACATTCCTTTTATTCTAGCCATATCTACTTAGGTCTGATGTATGGCAGGTCGCCCTATTTTGTTGCATTCTGTCTAAGTGCCTTTTAACCAGATAACAGAAGGATATGCTACGATGAGCGCCACATTCCTATTGCTAGTATTTTCGCTGTTTCTAAATCAACCGCGAGTCCAGGAGATATTTGATACACGCCGAGATATTTGACCGTCCCAGTCACGCTGATCTCTAATTCGAAAACCGCCAGGGGGTGTTTGGCGGTTGCAAGGCACATCCGGTCGTTCAACAATCCCACTAAAACTGCAATACCCATTTTTATGCTGGCGTCACTAAAATAGTCAAATAAAATTAATTTTTGTCACGTACCTTTGGAAGAAAATTTTATGTGATTTTTGAATTAATAAACGACTAAATAATTAAAATTAGGTGGAAATATACTGGGGTCTTATTCTGGACCCAAAGCTGAACGGGAGGTTCACTCGAAGATAGGGGAAAAAGGCCAGTAAGCCATTTAGTAAGCAGACCTTCGGCAACAGAGTGCTGGCTCTATACACAGCAGTGATCCTTTCGTAGTTGTTACAACTAACCACACCACATATGACAATATTTTCCTTTTTTATTGTTGCTGATATTTTGAGAGTGAATATAGCCTGTTCTCTTCTATAGTAGATCTTAAGTAATTCTTTACCGTCTTTAGCGCTGAAAATGACCGTTCTGCCGAGCAGTTTCACGCTGGTGGACACAACAGCATTCGGAGCGTTATTCCTACATTTGGATAAATATCCAAGAAGCCTTTTTCCAATAAGTATTTGTATAAGTTCAGTGACGATAACTCTATAATCTCATCGCACGGGTTCGCAAGTGCAGACACTCGTTTTTCAAAGTCTCATCCAAATCCCCCGGATAGAAAGCTGTAAGGTTTCTGGCTCCTTCACGAATGCCTTTAGATTCCACACGATGTAGTTTCGTAAGAAAGTCAAACTTTTTGCTTAACTCCTCATAAGCAGATCCGCATCTCCGTAGTTCTGCAATCAGCCTGTCTATAATGACGCTAAAATCCAGAAAGTTCCAGGATGTCATTCCAGAGAAGGGCCAGAAAGCAAGTTTCCATTGGGTCTAATCAATTAAGAAGACTTGAAGCGTCAGAGAGCGTAGATGGTTTTTCACTTGTGTCATTGGCAATTATCTGAAGAGCTGCCATGATCTTATCCCAGGAGTAACATAGACCTAGGCAGACGTCAGCTCGAGCAGACCATCTTGTCTGAGAAAGACTCTTCACGACGCGACGGTTGAATTTGGCTTCAATTTCGACAGCAAAATTTCCCGTCTGATATAGCAAGAAGAAAGATATATAGTAGCAGCTTGACAAGACTCGGCCGCACATGACCCAACAAGATTCAGCGAGTGAGCCGAACAGGGAACGAAAACTATCATAGGATTCACTTGTTTTATTCTCGCTTGAAGACCGGAATATACACCCGACATATTGCTGACGTTGTCATAAGACTGCCCCCGGCAATTGGCGATACCCAAGTCGTAGTGTTTCAATGTCTCTAGGACGATTTTAGCCAGGTCTTCTGCTTTATGGCCACAATTTGGAATGAATCTCAAAAATTGTTCGACAGGTCATCCGTCTTCAGAGACATATCTCACATGTTGGCATGTTTTATCTCAGTCACGATCGTGTTTATGACCTTTTCTGCCATGATATTGATCATTTCATCGCATATTTTTGACGAAAGCTATGATGTTGTGCCACTGCCTTTGTTCCCGTGGCGTTTTATGTGTAAGTCCAGAAAAGGGTCGAACTCGGCCAAAAGTTCTAGGGTCATAACATAGTTCCCACTGTTTTTCGATCCAAATATCTCATGGGAACCTCTAAACGGCAATCCTCGTGCAGATAGTGAACTCACAACAGCCATAATGCGACTCAAAACCTCATGCCAGTTTTTTTTCTTCTTTTGTTTGAAGAACAAGGCTGTTGTCAACTCTACCACCAGCATTCTTCCTTGCTAGCATGTCGCACATGCTGACCTGTGTTTGTCTGAATTCCGGTTCCGTGCAGTGTTGGGTGTTTCCAGATTGGGCAATAAATCCAAAAATCAGTTTTTGGTCAAAAAATGACTCAGAAACTGATATTGAGAAATTTTTTTTGTTCTATTTATACAAAAGAATATTGCCTACCCTAATGACACCCTTCCCATTTTTTCGAAACCTTTTCGAAAAATTTTGCAAAAATCAATTATTAGTGATTTTTTGACCAAAAACTGATTTTTGGAAACTTTGACCTTGAATAACTTCGAAAGGGTTAAGTTTTCGAAAAAAATACAAGAGGCTTTTTTGTAGGCAATAACGTTTCGTATTGACTGATCAAAACAAATTTTCGAAAAAAGCAGATTTTGAGTGATTTTGTGGCCAAAAAGTGATTTTTGATAACTTTGACCTTGAATAACTTTGAAAGGAATCGGGTCAACATCTTTGTAAGAACTAAATTTGTAGAGAATTTCATTGTCAACATTTAGGGCCTTTGTACGGGGTTGTACGACCTATAGAAACCGAGATACAAGGAAAACACCGGAAACCGCTATATTTCCGGCGGCCATGTTTTTTTTGTGATTCCAAAATTGTTTTCTTAAAAAGTCCCAATGAAGCTGTTGACCAATTTTCAGCCATTTCCGAATTTTGTCTCCTTTCGTGCGTTTTTCTTGCTAATTTCCCCAGACTATATGACAGGATGAATCAAGTTATATAATGTACCTACGTAAAGGATTTTTTCATAAACACTGTTACAAAACGGTTCCTTTTCGGCACCAACCTAGGTCCTTAACGTAAGCGAGACTATTTTTAATTTTGTCCCTACCTACAAATTTCTTTTACTTAAAAGGGCACCTAAGGTCGTTAGCCGCAAAGTATAAATATTTCCAAGTGTTTATACTACTGTAAACCCAGAGTGCGAAATTTGTGAGCATTATGATCCATCATATTTCTTACTGAGAAAGTACAGATCTATGCAATTCGAGGAAAGACTGCGAACGGCCATTATTTAATCTCATTAGTCGCGGGAATATTAATAAATGTTGGTTTTTTTCTAGAAAGTTTGGAATTCACATTTTGAAATATGAACTATGCCCTTTTCAGCCATCTCATCAGAATAGGCGTTACAGGAACAGATTATACCTGTACTCACAACAACACACTCGGCAAAAAATTTCGGTACATACAAAGTTCGTTCAATGCATGTCTAATCAGGGAGATGTATATAAGGCCCTAAACTCACTAAGTATAACAAATCTATATCAACATTTCGTTATATACACACTACAATAGCAATCCTCGCTAATTCCGTGTCAATCTCCCACACAACTTCAGGGACTGACTGTAGGTTGAAGACATGCCAGCAAAACGGAGAAAGCAAGGAAGACCAGAAAGGTGATAGGATGAATTATTCCTTGGTGATTAATGTTTATATCACCGCACAGAGTTCATCACACCGCACGGAAAAGATTTAGGATCGCTCGTTTATCGGCCCAGGAGCTTTTGCCATAAAATAATTAACAGGAAATTATTTCGTTGGGAATTCAAAGTCGATTTAAACTTTTGATTGAACATAATTTTGTATGAGACTCGATTAAGGCAGCGTCACAGGAGGAACGGATCGTGCCTGTGTAGTTGTGGAATCCTAGAGACTAATGCTCGGCCATTAGCTCGGTTCAGTTGGAGCTGAAGAAAGAAATATTTAGTTAATTCGGAGCGAGCAGGGATATCCTTATTGATTATTGGAAAATTGAGAAATTGAGATAGATAATATCCCTTTTCATAGACTAACTCTTTGATTAAGAGCCATTATTGTCGGTAATATGAAAGAAATCTCACCCAAGGACATCCTTGAATCATATAAAAAAAATATCCATTGAGGCCATTCAAGGAATCTCCTCTCATCTCTATGTATAGCATGCATGGGGTTCGATTTTACCACTTTGTAGTTAGTTTTCATCCCTTACTTATGTATAAACGGTCATGCCCACCCGCACCGACCTTCGTTCAACCCCAAGAGCTCGTCTGGTGTATCTCTCCGAGCAGAGAAACCAATTTTTTTCCCTTAGTCGACATTATACTCGGACAATGCTTGATTAATAGGGGTTGTCCGTTTTGAATGACAATTCTCTGGAGATTATCAACTGATTTCGTTATTCGAATAATAATAAACCCTAGCCTCTGCAGCAGATACATCCGCGCTAGCATAGAAATTTCATGAAAACATTTTCAAGGATTTATAAAAGTTTTGATTAGAATTGGATTTTTCTTGTTTGCTTTATTTTAGATTATTTTGTTGCTTGTTTTGTTTTGTTCTTATAAAAACACGAAGGACGAATTTTTAATGAAGGAATCATGAGTATTTTTTTCATTGCTGAACACAAAATATAAAAATAAAATCAATCGATAATTTCAACGGATTAGAGATAAAGAATTTTTATTTTATTGAACTGTGAACTTTATTATTATTTTCCATCTAAGAAATCATCCACTTTTATAAAGTTAAGCAGAACATTTAAACAAGCAGAAATTTTATGTTCAACCAATCTTAAATCTTTAATTTGAGCACACAAATATAAAAATAAAAAAAAATTGAATATATAAAATGAAAAGCTTTTATTTATGCGTCCGGATGAATGAAACCTCATCCAATTTTACATCAAGGAAAACAATTGTGCATGTCTCATGGAAATAAAAATCGAATCTACCTTATGTTTTTATTTTCATTTACTAGTAGGTGATGAATTTTGAGTATTTTTTGGTATTGCCTTTGGCGGTATCTTGCTGTCGAAATCGTCGAGCTATAAACTCATCCGGAAGCATCGACTAAATTTTAAGACCTTCTTCCAACACGTAAGGCTTCTTCGGTGTTAATACTGCTCTATTGATTGGTAGTGCCCCATTTACGACATACCCACTTCGTCGTGAATAAATTGAGAAACTCCTGTAGTTTTATCATTAGGAAAGTTAGATCATCATTTGATGATAGTTTAAGAAGTAAGATTTCCACTAAAACAGAAGGCAGTAATAACTTGTGGTCCTTGGTAACTTCCATGAAGAAGAATTTTACTTTTTTCACAACTCCTTTTTTCATTAATGAATGCCACCGTCCGTCCCCAAATACAGCGCCCACTCAATGAACAAAATATTCTTCACTCGCGAAGTGTAGGTAGCAGGTGAGCTTTCAGTCAATAAATCCATTGGCCCTGACAATATTCCTCTTATGGTACTTAAGAAATGTGTCTTACATTTGGCTAAACCTCTGCGCAAAGTTGCTTGACGGAGGATATTACCAAAGCATCGGGCTGTTTTTGAAGTTAAAAATGGCATCGAATGAATGCTGTAAGAAAATCTAATGATGATAAATGTACAAGGATTTTTTTTTCGTACGCCTCTATTAATATATATCTTCAATTTTATAAGCATCAGTGAGAATTTTACAAATTATAACTTCCAGTCAAATTTTCTATGAGAAAAAAAACAAAAAATTAAAAACTAATGGCTTCCTTAGAAAGCTTAGAGTCTCCTCTTTAAAATGCTTTTTTTATTTTTATTTTTGCGCACATTTTAGGCAAAAATACTTTAGTTTGTCCCCGAACGCCTCGCTAGAATATTTAAATTCAGCTTTTTGGCGCGCTTAGATTTTTCGAATTTGCTTCTTATTTTTAATAATTTTTTATAATAATAAAACAATTTTTTTTAAAATAAGTTATAAAACATAAATTTTAGTAAAATTTTCTTCTCTTTCACGTGGCGGTATTAGTTTTTCGAAAATTTTTTTATTTTTCGATATATAATGCAAGAACCAAATTTTCGAATTTGTTTTCGATATTGTGAACTTAGCATACACTTTAGCGCAGCAAAGATTTTTGTATCGTTTTCTACATCCAAAAAAGTACCTAAGTCCCAATTTTCAGCGCCCCGAGTAAAAATAAATGATGGCCTTAGAACGGGCAAATGCCGAAACATAGTCCTCGGCCATCTGGCGGTTAACAGAAGGCTCGTTGCAGGACAGTACGGCCGTACAGGGGGCGATTGACGGTGATACAACGGCCTTACAGTTCCAATAACGGGCATAGATCGGTGGTACGGCGGCCGTATGGTTGCTATTACGGGTATACGACGGTGGTACAGTGGCAGCAACGTGGATATTCGCCCTTCTATAAGAAAATATATATCACTGCAATTAAATGTTTGATTTTTTTTCGGTTGTGTTTTTTTTCCAAGCCGTTAAATAACAAAAATTTCCCACTAAAATATAAATCAACACGTACCACACACTTCACGTACAACAAACCGACGACTGGCGAGCTCGTTTCTCTTGTGCATCGATATCTTTAAGTAGGATAAATCGACAGAACCATTGTACATAGCGAAAATGAAAGTTCCCAAAAAACACATTCAACAATACATTTGGTGCAGATTCTTTTCTTGGCTCTTTCCCGTCGAATGCCCGTTTCTAGAGCTCAGTACTTTGCCTTTTAAATTTTTGGGTCAAATTTTGGCAGTCGTAAGGCCGTATGTGCTTATAGTTAAAAACTCTACGCCCATCATAAGCCCCTTAAAAAGCCAAGCGGCCGGTGTTCGCCCTTTATAAGGCCGTTTTTTATTTTTACTCGGGAGATCACATATTGTGCGAGGTCAAAGTCTCTGACAACCGGGCTATCTGGACTATAAAGGCAAAGGAGAATGGGCGTTTTGTTCCCAGTGCTGTAACAAGTTGTGATATATATATATATATATATATATATATATATATATATATATATCATTTGAAAGGTTATAACAATAGCTTTATTTTATTATATGACACCAACAATGATACTTATGCAGAGGAAGAGCTATCAATATTATATTTTATCTTCAAACAAATCTAATTTTTACTCAATTTACCTTTTATTTCACTTTATTACAAACCGTTCGTGTGCGGCGATCGGTCCCTCGTAATGTACACTGAACTGCCGCTGCGCCGCACTCCTACGCAAAAGGCTTGCGATACGTTCATCTTTTCCACTTTCGAATTTGAATTTTTATTTGAACTCGGAACGTTAAAAGTACTGGACTTTTTGGTTAGGATTAGTTTTAAAATGGGGCATAACATAAACCATTGTGCTACATTCTTTAGCACGTCAGCGGACACGTCACCGGCTTGTAAGAAAAGATTTAGAAGCAAGGCCTGGATTCCCAGAATCTATATTTTTTTACTTCATTTCACATTATTAATAGATAAAGTAATTTATTTTTCACCTAGCCTTACAAAGTGCAGACACCAAATTTCGAGTGCATACAAATTGTTATTGTTTTTGGCGTGGCGTGGTCGGATGGAGCGCTCGTGTATTTGGCCCTTTAACTAAAAAGCAGTGGCGTAGGTAGCTTTTTGCGATGGGGGGATATGACTTAGTATATTTTGATTGATCGGATTTTCACAACTTAATGCATCAGAACGGGGTGTTTTCGCGGTTGTTTCTGCAGATGATTCTGCATTTCTATGGTTTTCACCGTCTCAAGACTTGCCGAATGGTTTTATTGGCAAAAAAAATTTATTCATTCCGAGATAATAAACAAAACAATTTTAACACACTTTTGCAATTATAAACTAGAATAAATTTTAATATTGAGGAGTGTCTGTTCAAAAGGGCGTATTTCCATCATAAACAAACTTTACAGATATCGAAAAATATATTTAAATTCATATTCATCTGAAGGTTAAGGGTACAGTATGATATGGGTTTTTTATTTAAAAAAAACACATTAAAACTATATTTTTTTTAATTATTTGTTTAGAAATAGGCCTTTTTGATCGGGATTGTGAGAAATACGACCTTTTGATTAGTCACTTCAAGAAATAACCCTTTTTGAATAGAATTTTTGGAAATACTTGCAGTGAAGTTTTTTGGGGTTCTGTCAACAGTAAAAACCCTTTTTTATGTCCAGCCATCCACTCCTAGTATAACTTTGAGCTAAAATTAAATTTTCTATTGTGTTACGGCTCTAATACCAAAGTACGAAAGTGCCAAACTACCAAATAAAGCCAACTTTAACATCAAAAGCTAATATCTTCAAAAATAAAGGCTGTAACACAAAAATTGTTGTAAATTATTTATAGGAAATTGTCCAATTTTGGAAAAAAAATATTGACTAACCACGTATTTTTGGGGAAAAAGGTAGTAGAATTTGATAGTTTTGTTAAAAAAACAAAATATTACTTTGATGACTTATTACTCTGGAAGGTGGTAGGGTAGAACCTTCACTTTTACATTTTTAGATAGGTGGGAGTATTCTGCGTGCAGTGCAGTTTGTAGTTTTTTTTATATAAAATATTTTAGTACGGTGAGAGTAATTTTTCTAAAAAACACACTTCCTTATAATTCATTAACTAAAGCTGATATAAAAAAACTGATAATAAATATGAAATCAGCGTCAAAAATTAGCTTAGAATGATGTAAAATATTCCATGCAACAGTTATGCTGTTGAGCAGTGTTATCATTTGGCCTTCCTTTCGCTTACAGTGACAATTATATGAAACGAAAATTCAGGTCGTATTTTGAAGCAGACCTTCTTTTGCTGAGGGCGTTCCAGTTATCCGATCATACTGAAATTTTCCACACAGCTTCAGTTTCGATGACAATATAATACAGTATACTCAATAGATCCAATATGACCACCAAAAAAATGGCGGACTACCGTTTCCTTCACAAGATGCAGAAATACGCCCTTTTCATTGGAATCCTAATTTTTTGGAATTTTTTATATGGAAAGTACGCTCCATTTGAATAAGTTCTTAGGCTCATTCGATGGACTTTTATGCCATATTTTCAAAATAATTTTAAAATAAAAAAAAGTGAAAACCGAAATACGCCCTTTGGAACAGATACCTCTCAATTATAAACTAGAGTAAAATAATGTTAACGCTCCAAGGAACGCTTTCGAATTGTTGATTCGCCAGAGACAATGGGTGCACTGTGTATTGTCCTCGATAAAATTGTATCGAGTTAGAACAATCTATGAAGTGCAAAGCTTCCCCGAACTTATAACTTAAAGTTTATCATAATTTTGCCCGTAGAATGTTTTCTTGAACTTTAATATTTTTACTGACTCGGCAATTTTTATAAACTTCAAAATATTAAGGAGGAATTAAATTGACAATCAAAGCCAAAAGTTAGTCCTATTTTTTAGGAAGCTCATATTTTAATACTCTACTGCATTAAAAAATATTCGAAATATTAAATATTGAATAAAATATGCTTAGTTATTTCACCCAAAATTGGAAAAGCGATTAAATTTCTTGATTTATTATAACGTTAAAATTTTGAGTATTCAGGAACCGAGGTGTCACTATTGGCTCATTGTATTTACTTTACATGTGCTCAATGTGTCCACAATTATAGTGAGCGTCCTTTTCGTGGCTCTTGATTGGTCGGCCTGCTCGAAGCGCGGAAATTAGACAATACGTAAATGCACAGCCGTCACAAAAACATATCAAGATGATTATTATATAATTGCGCAAAAACAAAATTGCACATTACATAATGCCAAAAGAGATGCTGGTGCTTAAGAAATTTAATGTATACTTAAATACGTAGATACGAAGACTTTTATTCAATTCTATTCTATTTAATTATAAGATCCCCTTGATCCCCCCTATCTACGCCACTGCTAAAAGGCACATGTCCACTTGTGTCCATGCAAAAGGGCACATGTCCATTTTTGTTTTAATTTTTTCTCTTAAAGTATTAAACATTTTTAAAATATTTTTTTGGGTCTGAAAGAGTTCAAATAGTAGCACTACCTGACATAATCATAAATAGTTAATGGGATCAGTACAGAGTCATAAACAGTTTTTTTCGTTTTCTGAACAATTTTCAAAACTGGACATGTGCCGTTTTGTTCGCCCAGTCCTCAAATATACTATATCTTTCGAGATGAGCTTACGCATTGACGTGAAGTACCTACATTTGGGACTATCGTATTAGAAAATTTACTTCCTTATCTTCAAATAAATTAAAAGAACGCAAAAGTATCTCGTGCCAACAAATAAATTCGTTGCGGAAAGTTTTATTCCACTAGAAAAAAGATTTATTTCTTGTTACTAACCGATCATTGCATCGATTTTGCAACTAATTACGTAATAACCAGCATTGCAAGAAAAAGTGCAAACACTAATAAATTGCTACCTCATTATGCTCAAACAATTTTCAAGCGTGTTTTGATATATCTTC
Organism: Thereva nobilitata; assembly: GCA_963855945.1. Taxonomy (NCBI): domain Eukaryota; kingdom Metazoa; phylum Arthropoda; class Insecta; order Diptera; family Therevidae; genus Thereva; species Thereva nobilitata. The sequence goes on along the minus strand of OY979695.1, from coordinate 106,135,955 downwards.
ACAATCCGTAAACATTATTTTTCACATATTGATGGCAGTAACTTCCTCCCAGTAATTCTTTTTTTTCGCCGTTTTTTCAAATGATTCACAAGAACTAAAATTAATATTTCTCTGCTACCACGTCAGTATGTGCTAAACGAACATTAATAATGGAAGCAAGTTCAATAATATGAAGAAGCCATAAATCGGCAATAAGTCATCTCGCCAAGCACACTATCATGGCACGGGTAGTTGGGGAGAGATAAGGGGATGTTCTTATGTAGTATGCTGCAACAGTCACTTTTACTTATTAATTCCTTAAGACCCAAACTTGATAGTTGAAGAGAAACTAGAAATCTCGGGGTTTGTGTATTTTGAATTTGTTGTTTTTTTTCGAAGAGCAAGACAAATGCTCGCGGGGATGATAATCCCCGCCATACCAGAGATGAGATTTCCTAGAAGCGTAGCAGACCGCAGGTTGCAGCACCGAGGGAGATCCAATAAAACGAAATCAATATGAAATCTTAATTCCTGCCTTCGTCTTACCTGAGGAGGAGATTTCGAGGTGTACTTCTTTTCGTTTTTTTGTACCTTTTCATGATTCGTGTTTCAGTTTTGAATTTTTTCATGACATTTACGAAAGTCAGGAGACGCAAGGGAGGAGGTCGATGCTGGTTAGTCCCGCACAGAAAAAAAGGGAAAAGAATGGGACGGATTTTGATCCCCTCGTTTGCATCGAGTCAATTGATTTATTGCCCTTAGATCTGAACATATTTTTTAGTGTGTACTTAGGAATCATGTTAATTAATTTTATTCGGATATGCCCTAAGAAGCACGGCTCTGTGGAATCCAACACAGGCGCAGACCGCGCTTGAATTGGAGGGAATAAGAAGCTTCAGCCCGGATGGTTACGCGGTGCCTGGTCGCAGCCTTTATAAAGTTGTCCCTGGATGACAGCGGAGAATAATGGAGGCAACAGTAACAAACTTTAAATGTCATTAGGAATATTTGTTATCAGTGTTTTTTTTGTTTTCTGGCTTGATAGAGTCGCAGCCGACCCTTTTACGGCTCAATATCTTCCTTCGTGAGTTGTTAAAATGACAATCTCAATAAGTTTCCCAGTAATGAGTGAGCCGAACAACAACAGGAACGAGGCTATATGGCTCTCGATTTTTCAAAGAAGCTCACGAGGCCATGGTCAAGTAGTCCCAATACTGGATAAATGCCGGCCATTAACTAAAAGGGGTATCCGCGCTCCTTAATGACTTTTGCCAATAATAGCTTCAAGGCTGTCACCATATTCCATGGAATGGAATAGTTTGTACCTGACTTACTCTACTGCTGGAAAGGATTTTTATTAACAGGTTTTTGCAAATAACTTGCCCAGTTTATGACCATCGAAAACAAAAGATGGATGAGGCATTTTAAGTGCCAGGAGACAAAGTAATGACTGACACGGACCAGAAAATAATGATAATGGCAACATCATCAACCTACAACATTGAGCCGCAGCATAAAAAAAATATACTTCCAAAGTGCTAATTGCCCTGTTATCATGTCGAATTTATCAAGGTTATTAGAAAAATGTCCCTGCATTATGTCATTAGTGATTAACATAATAATGATGGCCGCGCTAGTACCGCTCAGTACTGTAATAGCTTAATCATCTAATGATTATAATTTATTTTTGGTTAGACCTGTGGCCACCCCCCCAAAGCCCCGTTGACACTATAACTATGTAGAAATGGTGGCAGTAAGCCGGTTCAATGCGTCTGTAATATGGCTACAAAAAAGAACATCCAGAATACAGAGAAAAAAAAATATGAATGGAAGTAAAATGAATTTGTTTACATTCACATTCTTTTTTTCGGAGGGTTAATCGGCGGTTTTTTGGGTCATTTACATGCCTCATGGCCAAAGTAATTTCATATAATCAAAATAATTGCATGCCGGTAAATTGGGGGGCAAAAACACCCTAAAAAACGCTTTTCAACGCAACAAGCGATAAGGTGATTGGTTGAATGAAAGTTGGTGCTTGATTTTTTTACATGATAGTGATGAATATTTGATGTCGTACCTCGTGTTTGTAAGGAACAGAAAACGGGATTGTCAATTTTATTTCGCCGTTATTTTTATTTGTTGTGTAAAAATGACACGAGAAAATTATGCTTTTTAAGCTTAGGTGTTCCAGTTTTCTTTGGGTATGATCTGATTTGTGAAGTAAATTGTCTTTTGTGATTGCTGCCATCAAAATTTTTATTTTACTGAAGCAAATTCAGTTAATAATGGTCTAACTTTCCATAGGTCGCTCTTAACTCCCTGAACCCAAGCGCGTCAATTTCAAGAAGCGCTAAATTTCTTTTAATCGGCAGTACGAGTATATATGTACTACTGCCAGTGGCGTAGCTATCGGAGGGCTAGGCGGTGCTAGAACTGACCTAGCAAAAAATTTCTTCCACCTTCAGAACATAAATATAATAAATTCTTTCTGTTGTATTGTATAGGTTCTTGTGTTTAGCCACTTCAACCAATCAGCAGTTAAGCGACCGATTTATGATTACTAGCTTACTCTACCGAAATATTAGTAACTAGCAAAAGCCCGTGTGCGTTGCAACGCATTTTAATAAAAAAAACTTATGTGTGCACAGTCCGGGATAGGAAAAACGTATAATGAAAAAAATAACAAATATGCAAACAATGATTTTGGGGACATAACTCGACTGTAGAATAATCCTTTCGCAGTCGGTATTTCCAAACTCCTACAATATCCAAGAGTTCAAACGCGGGGTTTATCGCCACGCTCTTCAACTGTATATCTGTATTTTTATATTGATTGATTTTATCTTGTATATAATTCTCCATTCTGAGTTTTTTCCGATTAGTTCTTATAATCAGTCTCTCTGTATCAATCTATGCGTAGACATCTATCAAGTACTGATTAAATAATTTTTTAGAATGCAAATGATTTCATTTTCTCGAACCATAATTCCATAACCATAGAATTACAATGTGCATACTTTGTTATTAAAATTATGCTGCCGTGTACTGGAATTTACTTGATAAACTGTAAAATTATGTCCGTCTTGACACAACTGTGGGTGCCAAGTTACAATTGGGAATTTGCTACCTTCACCACGGACACTTCGAAATTACAAAGTGTGCTAAAAAACAATTCACGCATTTCATTTGACAGTGGATGACAACAAAATTTTGTAATTTATAAAAATTTTAATAATTTTTTTAAAGAAACGCAGGACTATGTTTGTCTTTAAAATAATGGAAATGGAATTGCTTCATGAACATCATCCAGTGGGGGTGGAATGCAAGAAGCATATTACATATTTGAAAGAGTTTTAAAAATTGGTTCAAATTTTTGGCGGAATTTATGCTGTTCATGTTTTTATTTTGGTTCACGTCTGCAACGTGTAGCATGATCAGCCTTTAATGTGTATATTATACGGTGAGGACAATCATGCACTTAAAATTTAAAGAACTCGCGATATTGTTCTCCAATAATTGAAAATATGTAGATTCAACCACCAAAAAGCAAATCCAACAAACTGTCAAATGAATGTTGGGCTAATATTTCCCTACAATTCAAAAATTTCCTTACAATTCCAAAGACACAAACCTCCGAAAATTGAATTGTAAAATCGAAATGCGTTTTTCATACAAATTGACATTTGAATTATAACTTGGCACAGGCTCTAAGGGATGTTGACAGACAGACAGACGTACAGACAAACAAAAATTTTAAAAATACTTGATATTGTTTTAATATCATGTAAATAACCATTTGAACTTAGAAAAAAACAATTATTTTGAAATCACAGACAGACACTCTAATTATATTTATATAGAAGATTATTATTTTCTACGTTACAGTTAACAAGTAGGTAGCTTTCCCATCTAACAAACTCTCCAGAGCAAAACTCTTGCAAATTGTGAAATTATCTCATAAGACTCTCTTAACACCCTTCGATAGTCTCAGAACATAACTCTTGTAATAAGACTTAAATTAAGTCTCAAAGTATCATTATTATCACTGCAAATCCAAATGTTTAACAGGTGTTGAGAAATAAAACGCTCTAGTGATTTACTTCTAAACGATAAAGTATTTAATGTTTACTTTTAAAACAGAAGAAGCGTTAAATTCACAAAATCTAAACGCTAAAGTGTTTGATTCTTAAACACCTAAAGCATTTAACAGAAATTAAACGCGTAAGGTGTTTACCAAAAAATTCTAACCTAAGCGCAAGTGTCACTTAGTTATGATAAAACACTTATGGGGAACTAAACGCTCTAGCGTTTTATTTTTACACGGTAAAGTGTTTAGGGGTGGGAAGTGTCTCTAATGAAATCCTGGGTGATCCATTTTAGAGGTACTATTTTCAGAAATAAAAAAAATAAAATCATTCAATTTTATCGGGTAATTTTTATTATCATACAAAAAAAATAAAATTTCAAGAAACAGGGAAGTAAGTTATTATGAAAAAAAAACAAAAAAAATCACTCAATTAATAATACTTACACTATAATGCTTGAAAATAAAGTTTCTATAAAACTTAAAAAATGAATAGTATAGGTTTCAAAGTGATACAGTCCAAATTATAGCTCAAAATATGTATTTAAAATAATACAAAAAGTTCACTCGAGTTCACGTCTTTCTTTTTTCTTTTCTTTCTTTTTTTAAATTAAAGGTCCCAAAATTCTCTACGAGATCTGATAAAAAACTAAATTGTTTTTTCAAAAGGGCCCAAAGAATGGAATTGTTGTTATTTGAGTAATAAACATAAGTAAAAAAAGTAACCAAAATTACATCCAAAATTATTTTAGAATATTCATATTCTTCATTTTTTGGCCTTTTCTTACTTCATTTGTTGTTTTCATTTATTTAACTTAGTTTATCCTGAATTTTTTACGCCTTTGTTGACAGTTATTTTGTTAATATGAAAATAAAACCGTAAAGATGCTTAAGTATTACGAATTTAAAATTATCAGTATCACTGTAAATCTGAGGTTTTAGAAGTGTTTTATTTCAAAACGTTTAAAAAATGTCTACAATGTTAATCAAATGGGTGACGTCAAAATAAAACGTTTTAAGCGTTTTGAAATAAAACACTTTCAAAAGCTGAGATTTGCAGTGATAAGACGAAAAAATATGAGCGACCCATACTTCGCGTAATTATGCTAACTCCCGCCAAGGGTACCATTTAGCATATTCAGTAAAGCGCACCTCGTTCTATCACGGAAGTCAAGCAATATTCGAAGTGGTTTGTACTTAGTCGGGGGACCGCTTGGAAACACGGCACTTGGGTTGGATTTTTTTTTTGTTTTTTTTGTTTTTTTTTTGTTTTTTTTTCACTTTTTGCAATGATAGTATTATGTTTTAATATAGTATTGATTAATAGTTCTATCAACATAATTTGTATTATTCATAACCAAAAACACGCTACAAACGTTTGCTAATTGAACACTTAAATGTTTACTCATTAAACGCCGCTAAGTGTTTAAATTTCGTCTACAACGATTTAAACGCTTTAAGTGTTTAGCAGCTAAACACTTGAGTTTACAGTGATGAGATAATAAGTCTACTAGAGTTACTAAGCCTGTCATTCTCATAATAAGATAGTCTTTATACTCTTATTTTGAGTGTAAGAAAACCTCTATTCTAATTGAGCCTTTTTTATGAAATCTTTACTCTCAAAGGTTTTAACTCTCAAAAAAATGTCCTCACTGTAAACTCAAGTGTTTAGCTGCTAAACACTTAAAGCGTTTAAATCGTTGTAGACGAAATTTAAACACTTAGCGGCGTTTAGTGAGTAAACATTTAAGTGTTTAATTAGCAAACGTTTGTAGCGTGTTTTTGGTTATGAATAATACAAATTATGTTGATAGAACTATTAATCAATACTATATTAAAACATAATACTATCATTGCAAAAACTGAAAAAAAAACAAAGAAAACAAAAAAAACATAAAAAAATCCAACCAAGCGGTCCCCCGACTAAGTACAAACCACTTCCAATATTGCTTGACCTCCGTGATAGAACGAGATGCGCTTTACTAAATATGCTAAATGGTACCCTTGGCGGGAGTTAGCATAATTGCGGGAAGTATGGGTCGCTCATATTTTAGCTTTTGAAAGTGTTTTATTTCAAAACGCTTAAAACGTTTTATTTTGACGTCACCCATTTGATTAACATTGTAGACTTTTTTAAACGTTTTGAAATAAAACACTTCTAAAACCTCAGATTTGCAGTGATACTGATAATTTTAAATTCGTAATACTTAAGCATCTTTACGGTTTTATTTTCATATTAACAAAATAACTGTCAACAAAGGCGTAAAAAAATCAGGATAAACTAAGTTAAATAAATGAAAACAACAAATGAAGTAAGAAAAGGCCAAAAAATGAAGAATATGTATATTCTAAAATAATTTTGGATGTAATTTTGGTTACTTTTTTTACTTCTGTTTATTACTCAAATAACAACAATTGCATTCTTTTGGCCCTTTTGAAAAAACAATTTAAAAGTTTTTTATCAGATCTCGTAGAGAATTTTGGGAACTTTAATTTAAAAAAAGAAAGAAAAGAAAAAAGAAAGACGTGAACTCGAGATATTTAACTTTTTGTATTTTGGCCAATTGTTAATTAACAAATACATATTTTGAGCTATAATATGGACTGTATCACTTTGAAACCTATACTATTCATTTTTTAAGTTTTATAGAAACTTATTTTCAAGCATTATAGTGTAAGTATTATTAATTGAGTGATTTTTTTTGTTTTTTTTTCATAATAACTTCCCTGTTTCTTGAAATTCTAGTTTTTTTGTATGATAATAAAAATTACCCGATAAAATTAAATGATTCTATTTTTTTATTTCTGAAAATAGTACTTCTAAAATGGATCACCCAGGATTTCATTAGAGACACTTCCCACCCCTAAACACTGTACCGTGTAAAAATAAAACGCTAGAGCGTTTAGTTCCCCATAAGTGTTTTATCATAACTAAGTGTTTACCTTGCCAAGTGTTTAATTGGCGAATACGTGTTTTACTTTTATACACTTGCGCTTAGGTTAGAATTGTTTGGTAAACACCTTACGCGTTTAATTTCTGTTAAATGCTTTAGGTGTTTAAGAATCAAACACTTTATCGTTTAGATTTTGTGAATTTAACGCTTCTTCTGTTTTAAAAGTAAACATTAAATACTTTATCGTTTAGAAATAAAACACTAGAGCGTTTTATTTCTCAACACCTGCTAAACACTTGGATTTGCAGTGCTTATGAGTATTAAAGTGTTATGAAACTTATAAGCAGTGATTGGAACCTAAACATTTTTTTTCGGTATATCGGTTCCTTTCGGTTTCACTTACGCTAAACCATGTAGGGTTTAACAATTGGCCCAGTAATGGATCAGTACTGGGTGCCAGGTAGCCAGTAATGGCGCAATAACACCAACCATGACTGGCCCATTACAGCAAAACTACTGGATGATAACTTCGGCCCAATACTGGCCACTTGTAATGGCTCACGATACTGGGCCAGCAAAGACCGCCAAGAATAAAAAAAATTTAGTTTTTTGAAATTAATAATTAGTTGATACGGTAAATGAGGGGAAATTCATTGATTTTTGAAGTAATGTAAGGACGTATACTATAGTGCAACGTTTTAACGTTGCTTACGGCCTCCCCCGCGATCAGGTGGCAGTATCAGGTATCAGTATGTTCGGCTTCGAAAAGTTAGCAAGACAATATACTATTTTATTTTAAGATATGATATAGTTTAGTTAGACCCCCCCATTCTTAAAGAGTAGACTCAATCCATATTTTGAAATGTATGACATTAACGGTTGCCAGCGTTGCTGGCCCAGTATCGTGAGCCATTACAAGTGGCCAGTAATGGGCCGAAGTTATTATCCAGCAGTTTTACTGTAATAGGCCAATCATGGGTGGTGTTATTGCGCCATTACTGGCTAACTGGCACCCAGTACTGGTCCATTACTGGGCCAATTGTTAAACCCTACATAGGAAATACGCATTAACTGTAGACTCAATCAATATTTTAAAATATATGACATTAACGGTGGCCAGCGTTGTACCAAGCGTGGCCCAATAAAAATTACCGAGTCTTGGCCGACCGATGACAACCATACTTTGCCCAATCATTGACTCCGTTGTGAGATCTGGCAAAACCTACATGGGAAGAACCGATTTTGCAGATTATAAAAATTCCGTTTCCGGATCCAAAACCGAATAAAAATTTTACATCGGTTCCATACCCATTTCAAATAAGAGTTGGAAATTTTTTCATTTTGGTACTAAGCCCGAATTTTTATTTGAAACCAAAATATAAAAATTCATATAAATTGGTACAAGAGTATTTATAGATATAAGTATTTGTACATGTTTAATTTTTATTTATTGATAGTTAATATTCAATGTCATAATCGAATGATTTATTGAAACGTACAAGTAATATATTTTCAAGATTAGTACGTGTTAGCTTATTTCTTTGATCAGTTAATATAAATTTCAAAGCAAACAAGCACCTCTCCACGTTAACTTGAGTAGCTGGAACGGCGTGTACTATTTCAGCGAGCCAAGGTAATTCATTCTTTTTCAAATTCCAGTAAAGCAATAAAGAACTCATATCATTCATAGAATCATAACCGTTACGTCTCTCTGTCAAAAGCAATCCTCTGTACTTCTGTAACCAAGAGTGCCTTTTAGGCTGCATTTAAATAAATAAAAACTGTGAAGTCGAGAATCGGAACCAGAAGAATTGTATTTTTTGGTTTCGTTACCAAACCAGAACCGACATTTTACATTGAGAATTTATCATTTATGAATTCCATATTATATTTTGATGCTAAAAAAAGGCTCTGCGGAAGAACCACAATAAGAATTTTTAAAAAAAGGTTCCAGAATTGTTTTTAAGTTCCTAGAGCCGATATAAAGGTTCTTTTCGGTTCCCATCACTGCTTATAAGAAAGTTCTTGCAACACTTCAAGTATACACTACTTATAACAATGCTCTTATGAGACGAAAAATGTTAAAACATTTATAAGAAGACTCTTACGCTTATAACGAAAGCTAACCATCTTATAACGAGAGTTTTATTCTTATTAAAAAAAACTTTATATTAAACCAGCGAGCGGCCATGTTTTCGCTCTATACCGAATTTTATAGTAATACCAAATTCCACAAATAAAGCTAATTTACTCAATTGAATATGCGGAAAATATGAAAAGTTATGTTTTTTCAGATGATATACGAATTTCGAATAAATTATTGAGCAATACGAAATTTTTTATTTTTTTCACAAGAAATAAAATTTCATAAAATATATTAAATTTTGATTATTTTTAAGGCGCTTTGATTTTTATCGAAGTAAAATGGTTATTATTATCAATAAAATTTCAATCGCTATAAAAATTTTTTGCACCGAGGCCCCTGGTCACGTAGCTACGCCACTGACTACTGCGATCAACAAATAGTAAAACTTCCCATTTAAATCCCGTAGGTTTAATCAAACGAATAGTTTCTTTTCTTAGGGTAAGGTTGAGATCACTTTAGCTGACATCTGTATCAAATTTCATGCCGATATCTTCGGTTGATTACGCGAAACGCTTTTTCGTAACTCCTAAAATAAGCAAAGGCTCCAATCCAGTTTTTCCTCCCAGAAATATTGAAAAAGAAGTTTTTGTTAGGATTTTGACTGGGGTTAAAAATCCGAACGGATCGAAGATCCTTGATAATAATTGCAGGACACTTCGTTTAGATTCTGGCAGCGACTTCTCAATCAATTCGTTGGCAGAATTAAGACAAATTGAAAGCTCGTATGCCAGATGACTCCTAAACCCTTTTGTTGGTTTACAGTGGTACTTTGCGTTAGTAATCCACTTGCGAAGATGCGCTCCTGCGTTCGTCATAATCTTCTTAGAATCATTGTAAATTCGTGTGTGTCCAGGTGTCTACACTTAAAATCAAGTCATCCATGTAAAAGAAATTTCGCAGAATTTTCATTACATGCTAGTGCGTACCTGATGCATCCTAGCTGCGGGCGAGTTTTATTTTTACTCGGGTCACCAGATAGAAACATATAAACAAATAAAATATCAAAATATCATAAAATGTAAATGGCTCGGGCACATTGAAGAAAGTACGATGACCAAAACAGACTTCAACCAAAAACCAGCAGAAAACGTGGCCATTCTTAAGGTGACCAACCGTGCTCCTTTAGGGAGTTTTATACTCCTTTTTTGTGAACAGTACTCCTTTTAAAACTTATACTTCAAAAATACTTTTGTACTTCTTTGTACTCCTAAAAATATAAAAACTATAACGATTATTTTATGCAACCTTTTGTACCGTACGCGTACGCGTTTAATTTTCTATGAACGTGTGTTTGCTTGAAAGTGGCCATGTTTTCGCGAATCGCCTAAACAAAACCTTTTAAGAAGATCTTTACATCGAAATTATTAAAAAAAATCATAATGCAAAATTTTCTTCTGCAAGTACTAAATACAAGGCAATAGTAATTGGAGTGTTTAATTTATATTGCAAGAAAATAGTGTTAGAAGATTTAGGATCCGCATCATTTGTATCTATTCTATCAGTTGCTTCGAACCACAAAGAAATAAAATTATACCCAATTTAATATTTTAAATTTTCAGTCTATTGAAGGAGAAACTTCGGAAATTTTATCATAACACTTGTTTCGCGTTATATCAGAAAATACCGTGAATTCAAAAATGTTAGCGTTATCGGCAGATAATACGAATTTTGATGGACGTAACTAAAAGATCTACTCAAGAGAAATATTGTGAGAATTGATTGCACTGTGCACATTTTATCAAATGCCATTAATACAGCTTCTAGTTCCATGTCAATTAATGTAAAAATCATAATGACAAACATATATTTATATTAGCTTGCATTGACTCCAACAACAGAGCGGATTTTACAATTATACGATCCGCTTCGCTCGTATTTTTTAAGTTTGGAAAACAGTGCTACATTTTTGATAGCGTTCTTTCAAAACGTTACATAAGAACTTATGCTTTATTTCGTCCACAGCCAGACATGATTTTTTTATAAAACTACCCAAGAAAAAGTGAGCATGGACAAAAGGTGGTTAGAAATATTTTCGCTTTTTAGACTAGAACTATTCCATGAATATTTAAAATTATTGATTGAATGTGCACTATGTTGCCCCCGCACTAATGATGCCGTAGATAGTGTATTTTCCCTTATTAATGATTACTGGAGCAGGGAAAACTACCCGTAAGGACCCTAGCTCCAGTTATAACGGTAAAATTCAACATGGGTGATGTTGACGTTGATGACGTTTGGGCGCTTTTGGAGGAAAATTCAGAATTATCCAGGAAAATTCATGTAACACAAAAGTATGATTTTAAGAATTAGTTATATTTAAAATTATTAGAAATACGAGTACTATAACTTTTATATTTCATATTTTAAAAATATATTATAATCGAGTGAAGACTCAGTTTTTTTCACAACATCAATCACTATATTCCATTCGTACTCCTTTTGTACAAGAAATAGTTGGTCACCTTACCATTGTACAATTTGTGGTGAACTTAATAAAAAAGCACAAAAACGTTCGAATTGGGATTCTCTCGTAGAATCCTTAAGCTCCTGAACGATTGTGGATTATCGATCATCAGTTCAAGTGCTCTACACAGAGCTACAAATTAATTTTTTTTCTTTTTTTGACTTCAGCACTGATTTTTTGGATTTGGGACCTCCTAATCACGAATCTGAAATCGGTTTTTTCTATCTTGGGCTACCTTTCTAAATGGGCAAAGAAGAGTGCCTTTAAACTTCTTTTTGACGAATCAATAAAGAGGCTGCAGTCATTCACATCGTATTTTATGACAGCTTCCCTAATCCGGGAATGTCTTTGCAATAGACGAGATCTGCATGTTCCGCAAAAAATTGGAGAATTCCTTCTCTCTTTTTCGGTACCAGCAGAATGAAGTTTTTCTGTTGTAATCTCGAACTAAGAAGTTCCGCGGCATCTTTAGGTAGTCCTAAATCTATCGTCAAATCATTCAATTTTATCTGATTAAACGGTTGTGGTTGAGAAAATTAGGATCTGGATTTACCTGGTCTTCTGGGCAAGAACTTTCAGATGATTCGCCAGTACAAAAAAAAACATGTTTCCATCTTTATCTACTAGAGGTTAAGTGAACGAAATTGTAATTCTACTGAACGAGGGGGGATACCTTCGTAGACAATGGCGATTTCTCGGTCACCGTTGGTCGTACTGAGATTCCAAAAACAGCAATTACTTCATTTTTTCAAGACCTTTCTTTTCTCTGAACATTTATGTATACCCTGGATTCCGTAAAAAAAGTTATAAGCGAAATAATAAAAAAAAGAAATACACGTGATTTTTCGAAAAAAATTAGTTTTGTTTTTCGATTATTTTTTGAATTACAAATGGTAAAAAAAATTTAAAAACCCCATTTCGATGGGAAATTTAATTTTCTACAAAAAAGTATTTTAGTAAAAATCTCGAATTTCGCTTTGTTTTTGAGTTATATTGAAAAACCTGAAAAAGTGGTACTTAGGGCCGGCGGCGCTCAAAAACCCACACTTCAAAAAAGGGGCACTTTGTGATTTTATCATATTTAGGTGTTTAACTAACATATTAAACAATAAAAACCCTTTAACGCAATTGTTCCTTACTACCTTTGATTTTTCCATAATTTTATCATTCTGGTTTTTTGCGTTGTAGGTCTGTGAATTGAAAATAAATCTTGATTTGTATGTACATACTACATACCTACGTATTTTATTAATTTCCACACTATGCTTAAAAAAAGTAGAAAACCTACGTTATTGGAAATAAATTAATTGAAAATAAGATCTTTGTTTTCCTCCGGACTAAGAGTCCCTAATAGAGACTGAACAGGAGCGCTCAACTGGACCACGCCATCGTAAAGCTACGAGGGCTATCTGCACCGTTAAAAGGGTTTTGGGTAAGACTTGGGATCTTACACCACAAATCACTATAGTGTTATCACTATAGTGTGATGGCGCAAGCCAAGCTGATGGCGATGGTCAAGTATAGTAGACTACAATGGCTTCCTTTCTCTCCATCACTAGAGCTATGCGACCAAGAAATCTCCACTGTTTAATCGACGGGTCAAAGGTGGAACCTGGTATAGAGGCTGGTGTCGCAGGCTGTCCTTCTGCCATTTGCTACATGCCATTGAGACCTGCGCTAGGATCAACCTTGAGAAAGATTTTAAAGGCGGCAACATTAGAATCTTTGCGGAAAGTCAAGCTGCCATCAAGGCACTCTCAACGTGGAGTTTTCTTTCAAAATAGTTGCAAGGTGCTTTGACCTGTTCCAGAGCCTGGCCAGGAAAGCTAGGGTCCGGCTTTGCTTGGACCTCGGACACTGGGGTATCGAAGGCAATAAGACTGCAGACAAGCTCGCAAGCGATGGGTCTAAAACGCTGGAACAGGGCCCAGAACCCTTCTATGGCATTTCATAGTCCACCTCGAAGTCCCTGATTAAGGGACTGAACCTGGCCTATTGAGAATCAGTACCAGGTCTTAGCCAGCTAAAGAACTAAAAACCCTTTGCCTTTAGGGGCGTTCTCATCTTACACAGTGCAGAACTTAGGCTGTTGGTGAGACATCTCGCTGGCCATGTAGAACTGCGGTATCACCTCCACAACTTAGGACTGCCTCAGGAGACAAAATGCCGCTCTCCATGGAGGCGACGAGACTTCCACACTAGTACTCGCTCTGATATAACTTAGAAGAAGCACGTTTATCAGAGAGCTTCTGAGCCTTGCTTAAGTCCACTCGTCTTTAACTAAAGACCTTCTTGCCTTCGCCCGGAGGGCTGACGGTGCTTTCCATTGTGTAGTATGTACACAATAGGCCTAACTTGTCCGGGTGTTTAGCTTATGGCAAAGTACACTCAGAAAAAATATGTTGGCCCCTAATTCAAAACAGAACCAATTTGTTCTTAGCTGTGATAGCGTTTGGATAAAATAAGTTCCTTTATAAACGAAAAGTTTAAGTAGCACCAGCAATCTCTAAAAACATTCTTCAATAATTCAGCTTTAATTGCACCCAACCCAACCTCTGAATAGTCCTGGCAATGGCATCATAATTTGAAAATTAATGATTTAAACTTTTTGGAATTTCTCAAAACAAAAATTCTTTTGCAATAACTTAAAATAAACCAAAATTTCCGAATTCTTGTTCTCCAGCCTCTATTGAAAACGCATCAAGCAGTTGTCTGCAATTAATAAGAAATTTCTTCACACTTGGAAAGAAACCCAAAAAGATACTTTCACTATTTTCTTTCTTACAAAAATTCCATTTTAGGCACGCATCTGAGGCGATGCCTCATTAATAATGCCGAAGCCGCTCCATAGAGAGGCTGGTCCGCCGCAGCAGACAAAATGTTTTCCCTGTTCATTTTGATAGAAACATTAGTAAGCGATTAAGAGATATAATTTTTCCGTTTTGTTAAAAATCCAAGATTCCCATAAATCATATCCAGGGAAAGAAAAACAAGAATAACTAAATAAAAAACCTACGACGTTCCGGCCTCACTTCGTATTGTAATTTTGAGGTGATTCGATGCTGTTCCAATGGTAGTCACATGAAATGAAAATTTTGTGCCATTTTATTTCGATGAAAACAGCGTGGTTTTTGTGAGTTATTGGCTTTGGCAATTGTTATCTTGTCTCGTGTCAGGGAACAACCAATATCAATTTGGGTTTGACCTTCGCTGTTTTTGGTAGTAAAGATTAATGACAGTAAACAATAATTTTTCAACGAAGAAATTATTTTATGTCAATTTGATTTTTGTGCTTTTATTTGAATAATTTGAAATTAAAATCGTAACATTTTTTTTACCATTTGCACTCTGTAGGCTTCACACTGGGACAAATAAGCGTATTTCACAATTCCAGGGGCGTGCCGTCGCCACGGCAGTATTTTTTATATAAATATTTCTAAAGAAGAAATATTTAAAAAATTCCCTGATATTGTAGCATCACTCAATAAGTTCGTATAATTACTAATAAACCAGCAACTTCTAGGCAAAATTGGAGTTTATTCATCCATCAACACAGTCTCCTTCAAGAATGATGCATTCACTTCAACGCATCTCTGACATTTCTATTCTTTTCTTATAGAATAATTTGTCCAACTCTTCAAAAAGCTTCAGTTTCGGCGATCACCTCCTAATTGGAGCCATATTTCTTTCTAGTGAGATTTTTTGAAATTCGAGAAAAACAGTCGCTGGCGCTAAATCTTGAGAATACCGTGGACGCGGAAGCAATTCGAATTGCGATTCGTGCAATTTTGCCGTGGCGCGGTGCATTGTCTTGTTGCAATTTTCACTTTTTTCTTCTTCAGTTTCGTAATTTCGTCCTTCAATCGCACTATTGATCATTTTTCCCTTTTCTAGATAGTCGATGAAATATCGTGCGCATCCCAAAATACGGACGCCACACCACAACCTTCCCAGCCGGTTTTGGGTTTTTGATGTCCACTCGGCTGACTGCCGATTTGACTCGGGACTGAAGAGACGGACTCATGTTTCATCCATTATTACATATAGTTGAGATAGCTCCAATCAGAGCTCTGCTCTACCTGCTCTAAGCAGAGCTTTCTCATTAGCAAATGTTCATGCAAAATAGTGAATACACTGTCCTCTGATATCTGTAATGTGTCCGCCATCTCACGCAACTTCACTATACAATCTTCCAAAACGATTTTGCGACCATAGCGTGCATATGGACACTATACAGGTCCTAATCGTAAACAAGGCAAAACAGAGCGAAAATTAGAAATAGTGTTAAAAGACAAAAAGTCTCTTCTGGGCAAAAAAATCGCACAACTTATCCAAATGCTACTTTTGTAAACAGAAGTTAATAACAACAAATGATATTAAAATGGTGCATGGATATATGAACACGAAAATACGAAAAGAAGATTAGTTCCTAAAGGTGCGTTTAAACTATACGAGTTTTTTGCCAGTTTTTGCACTGGCTATTGCCAGTGATGCAGTCACTGCAATGTAAACATCATGTCAGTGCACTGGTTGGGGCACTGGCATAAACACTGACATTTTCTTGTTTGTAAAGTTGTGCGAGTTTTGTATTCAGAATCGTTGACGAAAAAGGGGTTTAAATTGGAAAACTATAAAAAAAAAGCAATGTTCTAGATCTAGAGCTACAGGCGGTTATTGGACAAAATTAGAGATTTAAATTTTAATATCTTTGTACGAAAATTGTTCAGAAGTGTGGATGTTTCAATTGGGACATACCGAAATAGAGATTTAAAAACAAAATATCTACAAGATATGTACAATCTCTAAACAAAGATAAAACAGTTGTTGTCAATAAATGGCAAAATATAAGATCACAAGCGCCTTCTTTTTGGTTTCTTTTCTTCTTCATCATGAAATAACAAGTATGCATTTCTGCCGTCATTTAACTGAAAAATTCACTTATAAATAGTTACTACTGGGTCATTCCACATCAAATCAATTAATTCTCTGGATCTCGCCACCTCAGGGAATTATAATTTTTTTTATATTTGTTCTTCTGGTGAAAACTAAGAAAAATATTCTAATTTTTTTGTTATTAATTTTAAAAAAATCGAGAATTACATAATTTTGACAATTTTTGTAATCTTTAAATTGCTCTAGTTCAAAAACAATATGACATAGAAAGCTGAAAGCTGCACCAATTTGTTCTGCTTTAATACTGCTTCAATTTGATATTCAACAGTCTTATTAGTAGCAATAAAACTTTTTCCAGTATTTTCAAAATTTTTTTGTTATAAAACTGAAAAACAGATTTTTTTATTGTAAAAAATATATTTTGTGCATAACCTCTCAAGTACATACATAATGCCAAAATTTAGGATTAGATTAGGAAATTTAGGACTACGTTGGGATCATATTGAAATAAAATATTTTGTACATTGTGATTTTGTTCAGTTTGAGATTGCATTTTTCTGTAATTCCGCACGAAAGATCTTTTCCAGTGAACTGGATTCCTAATGTAACCATCATCAATTTCTATTACCAGTGCTCTGGAAAAAAGTGTCAGTGAAGCACCGGCAATCCCTCTGTCAGAGAAATATTTGCCAGTATTCTCTGCTAATGTAAACAGTGTGCCAGTGCAATGGCTGCGACTGCCAGCGAAAACTCGTATAGTTTAAACCGCACCTTAAGAGCCGTATGAAAGCACAAAGATCTCGCTACCTTCAACGCAATGGTAGCAAGTTCAATAATGTTCCCGCACAAGAACATTCATAAGATGTAGTGGCAATCACCAAACGGCAAAAGATATAATCATACTGACCACGTTCTAATTGAAGGAAAAGGGGGCCACAAGTCTACTGGATATACACTGATAAAAAAATTGTCTTGATTCCAGCAATTCGATAGTCTTCGTTTCGTTGTCTTAAGTAAAAAAAATTTTTTGTCTTAACATGAGAATGCTGTCTCAGAGGAAGACAAATGTATCACAACTATTAAGACCGATTTTAGAACATGAGAACATGAGTTGTTTGGTTCAAGAAAAAGTGCTTCAAGCCAAGAAATTTTTTTTATCAGTGTAAGAATAATGAGAAGTTCGTGCTGTGTTTCGTATTACTATCTAGTCAAGGTGAATTTTAGAACTCGGATAACGAGCAAAACGCTAAGAGGGCAGGCATAACCTACCAGCACACTGTCGTACAAATCTTGAGAGAGGTAGAAGAAGAACAGCCCAACATCAACGATAAATGGGGAAAAGTTAAAAGCACCATAAACAGGGTAGCAGAAGAGACACTAGGGTGGGCCCCCAGGCTGACTAGATTTTACCGCACTGTAAAAAATTTCTGTGGTAATTTTACAAAAAAATACTGGAAGTTTTATTCACAAGCAATTTTGTAAATTTGCAATATATATTATTAGGAATATTCCTAATCTATTTTACGCATTTTTACCTACTGTGTAGTAAATATACATTATTTGTGGGATGTAAAAATACAATCAGTATTGGAACTTTTACTTCATAGTTTTGTAAATTTCCAAAACTCTTGTGTTGGCGGATAAACTTATTACCAGGTCGAACTGGTATTAGCTTTATCCAAGCCCCGAAAATCGCGGTTGGTGGATACGAAATATCCATGATATTAATATGCGTGGATATATCCAGGCCGATGAATACGGGCCTCAACGGCTCAATTTAGGCATACAAAAAACTTTTAACAGTTTCTCTTTTAATTAAATATAAGAGGTTTGCTGCTCTCTAAAAGTGAATTAGTGGAAATTCCATAATTCTTAGTCATTTTTCACTAATTCAAAATGTGTCATGTCTGCAACTATGAATTAGTGACTTTTGACTATTTTAATTAGTTAAATACCTATAATAAATATTTTCATTGAAAAATAACACGTTTGAATATAACATTACTTTAGTTTAGTTATTTACATATTCCATATATGGTAATGAACGCCTCAATTGCCAAATCGATTAACTCCACTTTTGAATTTTATTAAATCTTATTGTCAAAATATTTTATTGACTTTTAACTGTATACATTCAAAACAAATTGCTCTGATAATAAGAAATATTAACACTTCTAAATGAGTATTAACAGAGCAATTTGTTTTGAATATGTACAGTTAAGAGTCAATAAATTATTTTGGCAATAAGATAAGTGGAGTTAATCGATTTGGCAAGTGAAGCATTCAAATAATAATTGTTTAAATAATCTTACTTGTTAATAGAAGAAAGAACCCTTTTTTTAACCAAATAAAATCCACAATAACTAATATAAAAATCAAGCCACCTAGTTATAAATAGAAAAATTAAATTTTACTAATTCAATTAGTTAGCATGGACCTGCTCACTAATTTTTTAGTGGATTCATGAACTACTAAAGTAAATAATTCACTAATTCATCCTTAGAGAATGAGCTTGGAGTAATATCACACAATTTGATGATTGATGGCAAATATAAAACTTAGAGAAAAATACAACACAAATATACATACAATATCCTCTTATCTCATATAATACTTCATAAATTCATGAACATACATAACTACTTAGAACCAAATCTATGATTTTTTTTTGCAGTCCCGCAAATCCTCGGTATTGATGACCTCGATCCCGCAGGCTCACGGTATGGAGATTTTGATGCGGGATTGGATTCCCTAGCAGCAGCAGAAAAGTTCGAAGTACCACAAGGTCTTAGACAAAGAGATTGACTGGATGCAATGGTTTTCAACCTCGCTCTAAAATGATGATAAGGCAAACGTCAGTCGAAGTGAATTGCATCAAAAGCAATACACTCTGTACAATACTTTGAATATGCAGATGTAGTGAACATCGTGGGAAAGTCCTTTTTGGCAACAAAAATACCTTATGTGGTACTAAAGGGGGCGCCAAGGACATAGGCCTGAACATCAACGATGGAAAAACAAAGCAGGGAGATTTGGAATGGGAGGAAACATAGGTAACTATCGGCGAATACAACCTAGAAGGATTCGATAAAACAGTCTAGCTTGGGTCTACTATTACAAAAGAAACGAAGAAAAGGAAGAGATAAGTAGACGAATACTACTGGCTAATAGAGCCTTTTATGCCCAAAAACAAATACTGCTCTCAAGATTTGTGAAAAGAAAAACGAAAATCTCATCCGACAAAAGAGTAATATGACCAGTACGTACTTGGACTATGACCCAGGACATAATAGCCCAAGAGATAGTTAGGCTATTGAAAATGTGTAAAATTAAAGGATAGAAAGGAACAATTGCGTTCAAGCATTTTTATGGTTTAATATGTTAGCTTGGTACCTAAATATGCTAAAACCACAAAGTGCCCCCTTTTAGGGGTACGTTTTTGAGCGCCGACCCCAAGTACCCCCTGTTCAGGTTTTTCAAAATAAATCGAAATTCGAGATTTTTACTAAAATACTTTTTTGTAGAAAATTAACTTTTCCATTGAAATGGGTTTTTTAAATTTTTTTTACCATTTGTAATTCAAAGAATAATCGAAAAACAAGACTAAATTTTTTCGAAAAATCACGTTTTTTTCTTTTTTTTATTAATTTGGTTATAACTTTCTTTACGGCTTCCTGGGTATACATAAATGTTCACAGAAAAGAAAGGTTATGAAAAATTGAAGAAATTCCATTTTTTGAAATCTCCGTATGCCCAACGTGGACCGAGAGATAGCCAATCAAAGTTGACCATTTTCAGCCATTTTTAAAATTATTTGCTTTTAAACATTTTTTCTTTTAATTTTCAGCAAATAAATTTGTTTTTGTGAAATAAAACAACAATTTCAAGATAATTTACCAAAAATACTAATTTTTTTCCTGAAGGCACTAAAAACAGTATATTATAGGTATACATAGATACCTAAAGAAGTTTATTCTTCAATATACATTCTTTCGATGGCAATATCGACTTCAGTATCAATATCCTTATATCTGGAATTTAGAGAGAGAAAACAGGCTTCAACAAAGAAAAAATGTTTAGAGCAAATAATTTAATAAAAAGTGGCTCAAAATGGTCAACTTTGAATGGCTATCTCTCGGTCACCGTTGGTCGTACGGAGATTTTAAAAAATGCAATCTCTTCAATTTTTCATAACCTTTCTTTTCTGTTAACATTTATGCATACCCAGGATGCCGTAAAAAAAGAAATAACCGTGTGCTGCTCTGCCTGTATCGCCTGCGTCTTAATGTGTGCCCGGCCTAAGAGGCGTTAACACTGTTTTTACTAATGGAATGAAAGCCGCATTCCTTACGATTACAAAGATACCCTATTTGTGGAAATCGACCGTTGTTTCATTACCTTTTCATTCTAAATCATTAAACTACATTTTTCCCCAAAAATCAAAATTCACCCTCGCAACCCCCACCCTTGCAACAAGGCGTTTGCCAGCCATTGTCGAAAAAGGTTCCCCCAACACCCCCTTTACATATTAAAAACAAAATTTGAGGTGTTACAGATCATTTGCAAAACTCGCCTCTATCTCTCCGTCTATAAGAGAAAAGTTATCAGAGGATGGAAAATTTTTTACGACCCAGAACTCTCAACCTTTATAAAAATCAACAGGCAAAGACTAGCCGGCCCCGTAACCAGGATGGAGGACAATCGTATCCCGATTTGGAGAAATACCCTAGAGCAGGCCAAGGCTTGATTTAGGCTGTAGCGCTATTGGATGGTTTTCTATAAATTAACATGTAGCTAATTTTTGGCACGTGATATTGTGCACAATATAATTTACTACGTATTTACTTATTATGAAATAAAGGCAACGAAAGTGTATTGAAAGAGATATTTAAAACACTCCAGATATGGAACGCAAATAATTTTCAAAAAAAAACGAACAATGTCCTCCGGTGTCTTGCTTCCCGTAACATAAAAAGAGGAACAAAGCAAAACACCTAATTTAGAAGAAGGAAATTATCAAGGTGCTTCACACATTTGTTCACAAAGTTACCATTTTTGTGCTAAATTATTTTCTTTTCGAGCTTTCTTAGACTCCATAACTCCTAACTTAACCAAGAATATCGATCGTCATCATCCCGAATTTGTTATTTACATTTCTTATTTTGTTGTCTTCTTATATTAGTTTTTTCTTCAATTTAACACAAGTTTCAGTTGGTTTACTTTTAACGACTTTTGTCTAGTGGAAATGTACTTTTACATGGTACTTCATGATAATTAATCTTAATAACATACCGTCTAACTATTCAATAAAGTTCAACTACAGTTTAAGTGTCATCGCCTATGTCCATATAATAACAGTAGTATATTTGGAGCATAAGAAATGTTATCGCTCGTTTCAAGGGTTAAAATACGTATATTGTAATCGTTGTTTATCTAAGTTACAACTCGTATTAACATAACTTTATTCAAAATTTATGTTGAATTTGTATAGTGTTTGTTAAGAAGTTTGTTGCTGTTTATGTTGAGAAACTTTTAATGAAAACAATCATTTTTAACCAACTAAATCAAGTTTCCTTGAATGGAACTAAATCACAGATAAAAGCAATCAGTATTAAAAACAAAACCACCTTTAAATACTGAAAAAAGGCAAAACAAAATCAAAATTCACTTAAAAATTAAAGAAAATTTCCGAGAACAAAAACCTGTCTATAACCCAGCCAAGAAGTCGCTAAGAACCCTTTAACAGCAAGATTCTAGCCATGGCATGAACTTGTGCAACTGATCTTCGAAAATTCCACTTGATTCAAGTAATACAGCCCTAATAGAAAATAAATCAACGTCGACTTCAACTACATTAAACAAATATTACCTGCTCCAAGAAAATGGGTAAGATAAAGATTTCCTCCCTCGACTGCTGGAGTTGCTGGAAAATTTCTTCTCGCCCTTCATCCGAAAAGGGGCGAAGAAATTGTATTTGTGTGCCAGTTTCATTGCAGCAACCACCATCATCGCCATCATCCCTTCAGCCCAAAAAACTTTCCCCTTTTCACCGCAATAGCAATGGCAGTAGCAGTGTGGCATGGCAAGTCTCTAAAGCCAGAAATACAGGAATGGAAGGCTCTCTTCGGTGGTTTTCAGTATGGAAGTATCCCTTTAGTACTTTCTTACCAATCTCACCAGAGACCGGACCCTTCCCCTACTACCGCCTTTCACCGGCTTTGACGGTATAATTTGAGTCGAAGTCAGGCAAGTGGTCAAAGATTAGAAAGTAATAATGGCCGTCAGATGAAATATCCCCTCTATTTGGGTTGTTCCCAGCGGCATAGGTTCGGAGGCCTTCCACAAATATACAAATACAGTGGAAGAGCA
The DNA here is from genome assembly GCA_963855945.1 of Thereva nobilitata. Lineage (NCBI taxonomy): Eukaryota > Metazoa > Arthropoda > Insecta > Diptera > Therevidae > Thereva > Thereva nobilitata. The sequence continues at coordinate 106,113,126 of OY979695.1, read as the reverse complement.
GAAGGCATTGACTTGGATCGGCATTAGGTATTTGAAGCCTTATGCCGTTGTTGTTGCTGTATCTGAATTTGAGGTTTTGATGGTCGGTCCCTCTCACTGGTCATTCGCACTTTTTGTGCCGTTTCGATTCCATACAAATGTCTTTCCTGAAGGGGGCCATCTATCACTTATTCCACCTAACCCAGAAACCAGTCCATTTATCAAAACGCCATACAAAAAAGGTCTTCCCGCACCGAACGTCTCTGTCTCTTTCGATCAGATTAAGATAAACCTAGTCCATCGCCCCATCGCTTCTCGAAACTAGGCACCAGGCACTGGGCAGGCATTTTTTACCTCCTAGGTTCGTTCTGCAGATTAATTAAAGTCATTTGAAATTTTGTGATAATTTCGAATGTTTTTTTTTCGTCTTCCTCGAAACTTTCTGTGTTTATAGTACGCAACATTTCGTCTATATTGAGACGTTTCCTGTATTAAGACGTCCATCAAGGCGCATGATAAAATGATGATCTGCGATGCATGCAGACTAACCATCGACTTTAGACACTGTGTGTATTTTTTTGTTGTTGCCTACGTTTGCCACGTTTGATTATATCGGTAGCCGCAAGAGAGTGACTAGGCCCATTTCGAATGTATTTCTTCTGCTGGATGAGAAGATTCATCAATTGATGGATTATCGCGTTCGGTATTACTTCGGTGGAAGTTCCATTTTTTTCGATGGCTGATTCGACGTCGTTTCGAATGGTTAATTTACTTTTAATGAGATTCGATTTGGCCGCTTTAGGTTCGAGTCGCAATTCATCAAAATTGATTGAGTTGTCAAAACGACGATTGTTACAATTTCGTATGAATTTGATAAATTGATGATAATTAAAATATTAAAAAAAATTATGAAACGGTGGCTTATTGACGTTAATTAATTAAACGTTATGAAAATTTTTGGTAGCAGTTGTGATGTAATTATTTGGCTTCTAGTTTGTGGTAGAATATGTTTTTTATTCATATAACTGCGAAAAGAAGCTGAAGATATTCTATAACCTGTTTTAATGCTTACCAGTTTTTTTTAACGAAGACTTAACATGATGGTTTCATATTTAGCAGGCATTTAGCAATAACTTGTACAGCGCTTTTTTAAGGTATTATATTTGTAGTAATTCTTTGACAATGGCAGCGTGCAGTAAAAATATGTGGGATTGGATTATTCTATGAGGAAGCCTGGACCTGGCAACAAAAATCAAAATGGTGTACTGTTTGGTTTATAATTACTGTTAACTTATCATAAGGGAATTTAGTTTAATTACAGGAAAAGACACTTAACTATTTTGGGTATTTACTGAGTGACGACCCAATTGATAGTTGAAAGTGCACCTCTGGAGCTTTTTTATCGCACAGAAATTTGCAACAGAGAGCGAAAAGCATACAAATTTTTGTGCAATAAAAGAGCTCCAGAGGTAAACTTTCGCGTTGACTTTGGGATGTAAATCCGGTTTTATTCTTCAACACTTAAAGCGTTTAATAAAAATTGAACCCTTAAGGCCCTCGTACCGTCTCGAAAAAAAGTTTTCCAAAAAATTTTTTTTTCATAAATGTGTTCATTTAGTCCTCAAGAATGTTTTTTTTATTCTTTTTCTTTTTACTTGTTATTAGTTATAGTACATATTAACAAGATAATTTTATAACTTTTTAAGTTTTATATAAGAAAAAACTTATTTTGAAACTTTAAACTCATTTAACTCGAAACATGATTTTTGAAATTGGCGGGCGTGATAACTCAAAATATAATCGCCGAATTTACCCTATATTTTTTATTTGTGTTTTTCTAACTATTTTTTAGGGAACATCGAGCCATTTTGCTGATAAAGTGACTAAAAAAATTGACATCTTTCTTTAGACTGAAAAATGTAGACTTTTTTCGGACTTTAACTATGTCTCAATGTAGGTGATGTAGGGGTCCCGCTATATCCATATGGATATAATAAAGTCATTTGGAAGCTTAAAAGCTTTAAATGGAAATTTAGTTTGCCTCGAAACTTTAGCCTTTTGGCTACCAAGGCATGATCGATACCACTCATTGTAGTCTTTATTGATCAATTGCCAGAAGTACTTCTTGGTAACGGCTCTTTCTTTGGAGTTGAACGCTAGCCTACATTGAGAAGTGAGTATGAAATGCCAAGGAATGCGTGTACAACCCAGCGGGAAAAATTGGGAGTACTCCTCTAGGGAGCTAATTTTGAGCGCTCCCAAATATGGTCCCGAGGGAACATTACTGGAGTTTTCAGAAATTTATAGAAAGAAGAAAACGGGCGCTTATCTTATTGACCATAAAATGTGACATTAGCATAGTCAATGGACCGGTTCTCGTTTGATACGGAGGACAAGCAGCTTTGGACGTGGTTAGTATTTAGTTGGGGGCCTGCTTTGGTAAAACCACACTCGCGCTTGGAAGGAAAAAGCAATTGCAAAAAATGAACAAAAATAAAAGCTTTTCGGCACCGGAGCTTATTCATATATCAGGCCTCCATGAATAGGTCTACTGTAGATATTCAAAAAAGCTCTATAAAGCTCCTTTTTGTCTCCAACCAAACCGCTGCAGGAGTGCTCCTATAGGAGCTCAAAAGGAGTGCTAGCCTAGGCGGACATCTAATGTTAAAAAATATATGAAGAGGGAGCGGAAAGGGAGCACTCCATGCCTCCATGGGAGTGCTCTTTCATTGTCTTTGGAGCACTCAATTTCCCGCTGGGAGCTTCACAGCAGACCTGATGAGAGGTGATTGGTAATGGTGTATGAGCCGCTGTTGGGGGCTCTTGAAGAGATTTTAACTCAGTGTCACCTTGTTGAGCCTGTGCTTGTGTAAAATCGAAGGTGACGAGTCAACGTTGTCGGTGAGCGCGACAGGCGGTTTGCGACAAATTTTTGTTTCCCCGACACAAGGCTAATCTTCGTGGTAACCTGATAAATTAGACCCAAATGTCTGGTCTATCTAGTTCGATCGTTCGGTCTTTATGTGTACAATTTCCTGCTATTCTTCTGCTATCGCTTGTAAGCACGAGTAAAATCGTGCGTTGGTATTGGGGTTGTTTTTGAAGTTATTCTTTACTATGTTTGTCTTTTGATTGCCTATTTTGAATAGTCGAAATACCAACAGATCTAAAACATCTGTAATTAAATAATTATTTGATAAGATTATCAAATTAGGGTTGTTTTGTGTTCTAAAATTCGTATATTGTTCACTAAATTTCCCAAGGCAATTGTTCGAAAAAGTAGTTCTGCATAGTCTTTTATCTGTATGTCAAATTCTAAATTTAAATGTATTAGAGCAGACATCTTAGTATTTTTTATTAATATTATCATTTCATTTTTATCTTTTCAGAAATACTTAAAAATCGCACGACGTAACGTAGGATGCGGATATAACGACGAATACCTGAAGAACTCTTATGGCTTTGTTTATATCTATTTATGTACCTACATTTTGTTATCGTTATTTCCCTGATAATTTGTTAAACAAAATATTATTATGAGTATTACCTACATACCTATTTTTTATTTGGAAATTAAAATAATTTATAAACTTGCTGTCGGAAAATATCCGACGATTGTTTTTTTTATAACCCTTAAAGTTTTCAGATTAATTCAATTTATGCAATCGTATCCTTCTGTTGTAAGTGAATGAGGGTTATCAATAGTTTTGATGTTAACGGACACAATTATCACTTTTGCGCTGATAGCCTCATATACACTTCGCTGATTTGCGAGAATAATACAGTCGTTAAATGTTTAATTTTAGAGAATGACATTTTTTAATTTCTTTATAAATTAATCTAGAATGTTTTGTCTCAAATGAATAATGACGCTATATCGTTCTAACGATTGTTGGCGCGAAATCGGCGTTGCGTCTATACTATTAATTATGAACGATTTATGATCATTTGGCATATTTAGTTCAACTTTTCAGAATTTTGAATTACGTCGATATTCTCGCAAACCAGCGACTTGTCAGTAAAGAATTTTATGGTGTGTAACCGTCCATGACAACATCAACATGACAACGACATGCAATTTTTTTTAAAAATTTGATTAAGTTTTTTAAATTTTTTTTTTACATTCCAAATGTAACGCTGTGCTCTCGCAGAGAGATGTTTGAGAAGCAGAGTAGGACAGCCAAACTCCGAGAATTATAATATAGTGTCAACCTTGAAGGGATGACTCCAGGGAGAGGTAACTATATACATATTGTCTTTGGTCACTAATTGTTGGCGAGCTTCTCACGCTGTCATATGACCTTGGCTTTGATGGACAGCGATACGCAGATTACCTTGTCATCATAATAAGAAGTATCTAAGGACGAAATAACTGTAAAAACTCTTACAGAAGCTTATGCACTGAGCATTAACTCAAGTTCATCGTGCCGCTACCCAGAAAAAGGAAGCTAAATCTTTAAGCGCACACAATGAATCAGAATACGTCTTTCAGTATATATGTATGTAGGTCAAATTCATACTGAAGTGGTGCCAAGAAAACCTCTTGAAAAGCATTAGTTGCCAGTTAGCGGCTAATGGGGAAAACTTGGGACTTAAATCACAATATGACCTACTGGACATGCACTACATTCATCAAACACGCACTATACACCGACGCAGCCGTGGCTTATTGGCCATACACCCAGCAGTTGTGCACAAATTTCATGTAATTTTGAGAAATAAAAGCGTGTGCACTCAAAATAATGCGCATCGAATGGCTGTGTCATGTGGACGAGCTATTAGACGTAGAGCTAAAGAAACAAGACACTGTAAAAAAATTCCGCAGTAATTTTACAAAAAGGCCCTGGAAGTTTTATTCACAAGCAGTTTTGTAAATTTACAACACATTTTATTGGGAATATTCCTAATCCACGCAAATTCTTCATGTGAAGTTACAAAATTTATAGTGATTTTACAAAACTTTATAGTTATCTATATATATCATATATATATAGGAGAAAAGCACTCACTCACTTGGTCATCACCATATCTCCGGAACTATTAGAGCCGTATTTCACCGGGACACCATGGCGGCGCAACCAGTCGCCTCCACCAACAAAATGTATACAGCTTGCGCAACCAATTTGGTGGCGCGACCAGCAAAGACGGGTGCACAGAATATTACTGGTCGCCCGCCACGCTGGTGGCGCCGCCATGGTGTCCCGGTGAAATACGGCTCTTAGACCTACAGACTTGAAATCTTGCATGCATGTTTCTTTTGTTAAGTAGAGATCCACTAAGAAAGGGTTTTGCAAAAATCGACTCCTAAGGGGGGTTTCGGGGCCGTAAAAGACATAAAACAACAGTTTTTCACTTGGTTATCACCATATGTCCAGAACTATTGAACCTACAGACTTAATATTTGGCGTGCATGTTTCTTTTGTTAAGTAGAGATCCTCTAAGAAGGGGTTTTGCAAAAATGGACTCCTGAGGAGGGCCGTAAAAGATATAAAATAACAGCATCTCAACTATAACTTTTACAGACTTGAAATTTTACATAATCATCGCAGAGCTTTGAATTTTTGCATGAAGGTCCTTGGTGGTCTCCTATGATGCACCTCGAAGCCCGATTTTCGAAATTAAAAATGGCCGAAATATGGTTGAATTTGCCAATTTTATTCCGATTCCAATGAAAGTGAGTATCTACGGGTTTTAAGGTAGCAAATAGCGAATTTGTGGTCAAAACTTATAAATTCAAAATAGCCGACGAATTTGCAAATTGTGTTCCGATTCCAATGAAAATGTGTATCTGAGGTTTTTTAAGGTAGCAAATAACGACTTTATGATCAAAATTTAAATTCAAAATGGCCGCACCAATATGGCCGACGAGTTTGCGAATTGTATATATTTCTATTCCAATTAAAATCGGTATATCGGAGTTTTTAAGGTAGTAAATAACGAATTTATGATCAAAACTTATTCAAAATTGTGGGGCCAATATGGCGGAAGAATTTTGCCAAATAAGTGTCATTTCCCGGTTAGCTGTATGTAGGGTGATCAAGAGTTGAAAAATCGGAAAATCTTGACATTCTAGCTACAAATGGAAAAACATTGAATATGGTGTATCCTGAAGCTCTCAAAGTAATCGGTTCAGAGTTGGTCAACAGGGTTTTTTGGAAAGGTGGTAAGGCGAAACGGAAATGTGGGATGATTTATGTATAATGGATAAGAAGGAAAGAAACCCATCACCTCTGAATTTTTAGGTATAAGTCTAGGATTCTGCAATACCGGAAGAGGCTGGCATCTGGGTAAACAAATAAAACCTGAGTCAGTGACATTGCAGATGAGAACCCAAGCAATTGCAGATTTATTTTAAATGTTTTAACGTTCGTGGGTTTAACAAAACACATATAGGTAATTTTGGTCACACCTCAAATAAATGTATTTTGAATCTAATGTCTCGAACGTTTATAGGAATACTTGGTTTTTCGTTATTGGTTATGAAGAATTTAATTTTGAAGATCATATAATTAAACGGCAAGCACTTATTTTGTGGCAACATTTTACAGAGTTTAAACTCTCCAACCATATTGAAAACTGTTTCACCGTGTAGCTCTGAGCTCAAAGAAGTGCATCATCGCAATTTTATTTATACACGGCACAAAAGAACGCTAAACATTAGAAAATAATTGTACAATTAATTCCCCTATGAAACGTATGGCATCTGTTACATTTAATTGGAATATATGAACGCAATTTTGCAATATTGGACATTAACAGATAATAAAAGTTGGTTTTTTGGCATTGCTTTTTCCAACTATAAAAAATTTGTTTCATTTTTCAAATTGGTTTTATTGTTCTGGAAAAATTTTGTTATTGCAGACTTCTAGATTTAAATTAAAAAAAGCTATAGAAAATGGCCCTCAAATTTCGAGTGCTGGATGCTGCTGTTTGCATTAATTTTAAATCTTTTAACGTTTTAACAGAATACACAGGAAATTTTGGTCATAGTTCAAATAAATGTAATTTAATGACTCCAACTTTTATAGGAATAGTTGGTTTTACGTTAATGGTTAAGAAGAGTTGAATTTTGAAGGTTTGGATTGATTTAAAATGTTTAAACGTTGGGTGCAGCGAGGCGCACCGGCTCCCAGCTATCTAAAATACAGAAAATAAGCGGTTCATTGAGACACTTCATCATGGTTTTTATTGTCTCGATCAAAATGTCAGATCGCTAATATAGGTTCACATTTTGTTATTTGGAATCAAAAATACCAAAAAATTGCCTTTGTCAAACTCTCCTACTGTACATTAAAATTCATATCTCCTAATCACTACTATTGGCTTATGGGAGCAGCATAGGCGCGCCGGGTCCCAGCTAGTATTAGAATAAGTGTGAAGTAAATCAGTTTTCATATCGCGATTTGTAATTTTACTGCACGTTTTGCACTGGGAGTTTACATATTATTTTACAGTACAGCTAGCACCGCCTTAAGACTAGCAACGGTAAAAAAGTTTAAGCCTGGGAAATGTAAAAAAGGTCATCAGCAAATTCTGACAATATTGTAACATTTTCAAGTAAAATTAATGTCACTATTGTAAAGGGAATACGGTTTCGAAATGCAGCTGTTTCGTTAAAAAAAATATGACAATATTTTATTAGCGAATAAGGCCCCTGGCCTCTTTCAACTGTTCTCTCCAACGGTCGCGATTCCGAGCCAATCATCCAGTTTGACATCGCTAAGCTGTGGCCGTCCTGGTCTATACCATCCTTCCAGCAGAGGCTGCTTCTACTTCGTTGTCGCACCACATAGATCTTATCACAACAAACTTTCTGAGCAGATTCGTCTTCGCTCATTCGAGCTAGATGCCCTGCCCACCGAAGCTTCTCGTCGTTGTTCAATCTCCGGAATTTTCCTCTCTCACATAAGGCTAACAATTATCCTAAGGACTTTCCTCTTGAACTCGTCTAAGAGGATAGAGTGCTTTTTGCTAAGAACCCACATCTCGAACTCATATGTGAGTACCGGTAAGACCAGCGTCTTGTACAAGTACAGGAACAGTTTTGATTTTCTAGTTAGATGTTTCGATTTGAAGAGCTTTGACAGACTAAGGGTGAGTGCAGTACGCAGCGTAGATGGTAGAGTAGAGCATAGCTGCGCAGACTCGCTTATAGAACTCTCAATGGGTTTTAAATGGGTGTGTGCATAACGCAGCTCGCTTTCCGCTCGCAGGAAAAGCGAGCTGCGTTATGCACACACCCATTTAAAACCCATTGAGAGTTCTATAAGCGAGTACGCGCAGCTATGCTCTACTCTACCATCTACGCTGCGTACTGCACTCACCCTAAGGCTTTGTTGGCTTTTAGCAGCCGTGCGCGTATTTCTGGGGCCGTATTTGGTTTCTCGAGTCGATATCGACTTCTGTCGATAAATGAAAATTGGCATTTGGCAACACGATATCGACAACGTTGTCGTCTCTTTACGTGTCGATAAAGACGTTTGACGTTTATTAAAAAGCTAAATTGATGCATACAATAAACTTTTAACAATTTCTATTTTAATTAAATTGCGTGGTTTGCTGCACTTGGAGTAATATCACACAATTTGATGGTTTTCTATGGCAGCGCTTATCTGTAGATTTGGTCGTATTGCAAAATATGAAACTTAGAGAAAATCGAGAAGCTTTTTTTCGAGTCGATCCATCGACTCGAGAAACCAAATATGGCCCCTGGTTCCATGCTATTGTTGGCTACTACTATTGTCCCACGATAGGTATAAGTGATTTTACTACTTCAAACTCGCGCTGCTCTACCTTGATTGTAGGATCAATGTTAGGCATTCTTCCAGACTATCAAGGCCATCATGTTCTTTGTTTTGCTTTGATGTGCAGTCCCAGCTTTCGTGCCGCCCGCTCAACCCAGATGACAGCTCCCTGTACAGCTGCTGTCTTCCATTGATGTTAATTTGTGGTGGATTGTACCACGGAATCTCGGATCACTTTCTCCACCGCCAGGTTGAAAATGAGGCAGGCCAGACCGTCCACTTATCGGAGGCCATTATTAGATGCTGATTGGTTTGGACAGCGCTCCGGAGCTCTATTCTTGGCTTGTCACATTATCATGGTCATCGTACAATCGTACCAGCTTATAAGGAATGCCGAATTCTCTCATAGCTCTGTAGAGTTGTACTCTTACTATGCTATGCTGAAGCCGCACTGGTTTTGGCCTATTATGTTTCTAGCGTATGGGGTCATCTTGTTTTGTAGGAGAGCGTGGAATATCTCATTCATTACGTTGTGCAGCTGTGTTATTTCGGGCCTGATTCGCGGATGCAAGGCTTTTTGGCCTTGTAATACGTTCTCGAAACCAGAGTTTGGAAACGCACACTCGCGTGCACATACGAACCACTCAAAACTCATTTTTCTACTCATGTGCGCACACGAAATAATTCAAGATAATTCAGCTCCCGTGCGTGAGTAATAAGGACAAGAAGACAACTAACGAGTATGTGTGTTTTGACGCACACAAAATTTATCGCTCATTAGCGTGTGCACACACGAGTGTACGTTTCCGTACTCTGCTCGAAACACCATACCAACAAGAAAGTGAAATATTTCATCTAAATTGTTGGTAACAGGTAAATATTTTCTGTTTTTTGGTAAAAATTTCTTTCGTAAAAATCTATGTTAAAAAAAAGCAATAGTCAAACAAGTTTGTAAACTATTTTTACTTAAATATTGATTTGCCTAACACCGCAGCAACCGGACTCGGTGATATCGATTTTATAATAGCAATAAATTCTTGACCTTCGCAGAATTTTAATTTTCACTAACGTGTATATAGAATTATCCGAACTGATTTTTCAGTTCAAGTCTTCTCTAGTTGATAAATTATTGCTTTACAAAAAAAATATAATGGAAAAAATTGCACCCAAATAAAATTCACTGAACCGGTCAAGAGCACATTTTCCGGGCTTCCTCGTTCACCGTGGAAAATTAACGTCATATAATATATTGGGAGCCAAAAATTATTTCGTCGGTAATCCATCACTGTTAATATTTAACACCGGAGATTTTTCATATTTTTTTCCTGCTGCCACACAAAACGTGAACGTGAAAGTGTAAGCCGGTAGTCCTGCGATATAAAGCCATATCTGTACCTGGATGGAAGTATATAAGGTATAAAAAGTGAACTCGCAAGGTTTTTCACCTATTGCGACTCGGAAATATTTCAAAATGATTTAATTATAAAATTACCCACTTTTTTTCGTTCATTCCTATAAGGATAAGTATTTCAGGAATTAGATGAGGACTGAGCAGCTATGTATAATTAAAAGACGATTGTTCGGCATTACCTAAGAATAAAAGCCTTCACCCTTAAGGGATATAATTGAAAAATAGAAAATCCATATCGAACTAAGGGTGCAGATTAGCCGTGAAATCTCTCAGCTGCACACTTATTAAAATTACGTTAACACCAAAATGCTGTACAAGACAAAAGGATCCAAGGAAGGGAATTCCCGAAATTCTATGCTCCCGTCTGTGATTGTGATGTCTGAGTGGCATATGCATCCCTTGGAAGATGGCACAACTTAAATAAATTCTAGCACACGAGAATGCAGGAAAGGGAGTTTGAGTAATGAGTGTATATTAATCAAGTTGCAGAGAAACCCCTAAACGGAACTTAGTGTTTTTTTATCCTGGCTAGAGAAGCTATTCATGTATTCTTCTTAAAATAGTTGGGAGATTTCTGTTATTGATAAAAATATATTTTATTTGATGCTATATTTAGTAAGAAATTGTGAGAAGTATTAAGCGAAATAGTGATTTAAAAAAGGAGAAGAGTTATTTTGTGATTATAATATTTACAAGAACGACTTTGCAATTTTACACAATGGCTATTTTAAGCAATTTGGGGACTTATTAAAAACATTTGATTGAAGTATGGGTGCGTTCAAAAAGTCAGCTAAATGCGCAGTCACTTGATGTTGAATGCCGAAAATGTACAGCTGACTTGCAGTCACTGTCAAATTAAACCAAACGCGTGCAATTTTTTACAGCGGTTTTCGCTCATTGGACGACTAAATGCACGGAAAGCGCATTTAGCTGACTTTTTGACCACACCCTATAAATCCCAAATTTCCAATGACGTATAACTAAGCCAGTTCTCTATTTAACCACTGTAGGAATGTTTCAGTCCTAGCTAAGTATTTTTTTTAAAACCATTACCAAATATGTACCTTAAATCAAAAAAAATACATGTTTTCTGAGCCAAGGCTGAACAAAAATAATAGATATCAACGTAACCAAAAGTAATATTGTACAATTTGATAAAAAAATGCCAATGAAAAAAATGCTGAATTGAGATTAGAATATATTGTTGGAATATAAGGTCCTGCTTTGAAATGGAAACCTTAAACGCATTCAATCAACGGCCCTATGATCCTCGCCTTGGTCAACCACGTTTGCGTCTCTAAACGAAACGGTCCTATCTGCAGAGAGTGTTGAGAATTGGCAATATCGCAGTATCGGCTGCATGGAATATATGTCCGGCTGCAGCGGTTTAATTTTTTGAATGATGTGCTGCCTATTCTGCGCAGCTGGCTAAATTTTCGAATGCAGCTATAGGGTCTACCTATAGTCTTTTGGCTTGCCTAGACTACATTTGTCATTAACTTTCCTAACCAAAGGCTATAAACCTTTTTTAATTTTACAGAACTTGGAAGCAGTGGTTTGGGCGTTTTGATATCACATACCCGTGTACCTAAGGCTTGGTGGTTGCCATCCTGTAGAGTTTAGGATGCTTATCAATGCGCTGGAGATCTCTTAAGTTTTCCAGAAAGTGAAAGCGGGTTTCACATTCGCTCGTAGTGATGAGCAAAAATAGTCTTGGGGCCTCGGTAGTCTAGGGAGTAAGGCGCCTGGCTACCATCCCAAAGGTCCCTGGTTCGAATCCCGGCAGCACCAGCTTTCCCAAGACAAAAACTTAGCTACCTAGTTGAGAAAAGAAGAACCCTTTCCAGAAGAATTGATTCAGAATGCCTTCCGAGGGAACCAATTGATTCCTTTTCTGATTCTGGAGAATGCAGAAGGGAATCGAATATATTCCCTGTTCGTTGCTAAGCGTAAAACATGTCCAATCAATTCTAAGGAATCAATTCCGAACCGATTCTAGGAAATGTAGAGAGGAATGAATTGGTTTCGTCCTATGACATCCCAATGCAAAAAGAATCGATTCTCTACATGTCTTTGAATCTGCAGTGGAACCACTTCAAATGTACTGGAATCAATTCTGAATGCATTCTGTTCCCAACTGGGATGCTCGCAAAACCCAGACCAAGGCTAACTGAAGAAGACCAAGACTATATTAGTCTTCCCTTGGTCTTGCGTTTGCTCATCCCTGCTCGTTCATTTCAGGGACCGGTTTTGAGGTCCATTGTCCTTCCTTCGTTGTAAGGCTTAGTCCAAGAGATAATGCAGGCCTCCAGTGTTCTCCATCTTGGCCTAGCTAGCAACGTAGCTTTTTTTGTCCCGCCTATTAGACTGCTAAACATCTCAGCCAGAGTTATGCTTTCTACCGAGGCTCCAGTTCAGCTCTGTGTCGCTTCATTAACTTGGGGCGCATCATTACTGAATCTAGAGCTCTTATAGTTCTATAATAAATACCACTGATGCGACCTTGTGAATGTTCGACGTTCAGCGTCTGGCAGGCCTTCAGTGTAGTACCTGTGTTTGAAAGATATTAGCGTGCCCCGGAAGGTGCCATATTTTACACAAAATAATTTAATTATTAAAAATCTGTGTGATCTCAATATTGTGAAGTGAATCTGTCAACAACTTAACCGAAACAGTGGATGTAACAGACAGTCAATACATGTAAGTTCATTCCCCCTTTCCCACACCCGTTCTCGGCACCGCCCGGCGTCTGAGCCAGTATCGGCCAGCTGACAGGATTCTCCTTGCTTTAGGAGGCATAACACTCCAGCAAGGCGCATCCCGTTAACTCCGATGGTGATGACAATGGCACTGCCGGTTGCGACTGAGACTTGTGCAACCTTGTGTATACGAAGCCACGATACAATAATTTTTGTATAGATTTTACTAACATCCGTGGGCTTCTAACAAATTTCTACTCCGTGTTGTGCCACCTCAACACATTTTCTCCGCCAATCTTCGCACTAAGTGAAACCCAAATTTTACCTAACGACGACTTAGATCGTTATCAGGTTTCCGGGTACACTTTGGTGCACAATCTCTCCCCACATAGGGGGATCGCCATTTATATTAGGAATGACATTGCCTTCCAGAAGGTGTACAGCAGTACAACATCTGATTTTAACCACCTCGGTATTAAAATTTTACTCTCTAAGTATGTCATTTTCTGCTGCTTTCTATACAGGAGTCCTAGTATCAGTAATGAAGCTTCCTCATTAGCGTTCGACGCTATCTCCGAACGTATCTCCGAATTTTTATCCTCCCATCGGGATTGCGAAATCATTGTGATTTCAACGTTCACAACGTAAATTGGCTGAATTACTCGGCAGGGATGCCGAGCTCTTTGCTGAGACCAATAATCTGCACCAAATGGTGAAACATCGTACGCGTGTTCCTGACTCTGCAGACCAAGGGGCCTACCTCTTTGATCTTTTTCTTACCTCGCACCCAACACGATACTCCGTTGAGGTCGATTCGCCTCTAGGCAACTCGGATCACTGTCTAGTCAGCGCTTACTTCCCATATCGATCTCCTACCACAACCACGCCAGCTCCTCGGAGAACTGTTTGGCATTATGGTAAAGCCAACTGGTTGGGGCTGATTCGTTTTTTTCAAGCTGCTGACTGGGATCTGTGTTTCCAGAACCGCGATGTCAACTTTGCGGCCCTCTGTACTACCAAAATTATATCGGCCGGAATGCGTTTATTTATCCCTCATTACTCCAAATCCATAAAGCCTAGGCCGCATGGATGGTTTAATCAGGAGTGTATGAACGCAATTAAAACCAAAGAAGCCGCCTAAAGAGAGTACAGACATTCACCGAGCGAATCATCTCGTCGTTAGTACATCAGGTTGAGAAACTCCTGTAAATCCACCATCAGGAAAGTCAAAGAATCTTTCGATGACAGACTGAGAGGTAAACTCATTAACTCCACTGCCGGCAGTAAAAACTTCTGGTCCTTGGTAACCTCCATCAGGAAGAATTTCACTTCACAAACAACGCCTCCATTCATTTGCAATGAGCAGGTGCTAACAGAAAGCAAACCCAAGGCCGACCTACTTGCATCTCTGTTCGCCGCAAATTCTTCCTTACCCGATGCCGACATGCAACCCCCCACCATCGAGTGTTCCACCCACTCAATGGATCGAGTTTTCTTCAGGACGCGTGAAGTGTATAGGTGTCTCAAAGAGCTGGACTCCAACAAATCCACTGGCCCCGACAATATTCCCCCTATGGTTCTTAAAAAATGTGCCTCACCTTTGGCTAAACCTCTGCGCAAACTTTTCGCCCTTTCATACTTCTCCGGAGTTTATCCTGACTCTGAAACTGGCTCATGTTCAGCCTATACCGAAAAAAGGTGACGCTAGTGACCCCTCTAACTACCGCCCAATAGCAATTACTTCTATTCTCTCCAAAGTCATGGAGACAATGGCCTCGATTCTCGAAAACTGCGGATCGGGCACTCCTTCCGCACTGCCGACTCCCTTCACTGTTGTTAAGCGATCATTCAATCCGCAGGGAGCAGTGCCATATTAAACTGCGGATTTAAGACTCCGAAAATAATCAGCTGATTCTTTGACAAATGAGAAATGTCAAATTAGGCATTCGAAGTTTAAGGCCGGCCGCGCACTATAAACTTTTTAAATAGTTTAATCAAATGAAACATTTACTCTCCGTTAAAAGTGTTAGATTATTTTTGGTTGCCGAAACTTAAAAATCGCTTGTGCACGGACTTACATACGTTTACTAATTTTGTGTCTTGAGAGTTTGGAATAAGACTCAGTTCTCTTCACTTATAACTTTTATTTTAGATAACTTTAACAGTATTTTTAACTTTATTTTATATATTTATTTTATCACTAAAAACTTTCTTTTTTTATTAATTGAGTTTTTATACGTATATTTCAAGTGCAGTCGAGATGACAACTCACTAAAAATTTTATTTTATTTTCTTACTTGGCCTTGGCTGACTTTGATTTCATAGCAAGTCTCTTTGGCCAAGTAAGACCGGAAGTAGTAGGACGATGTCCCTACATACTCCCCTTCCAGCGTAGCGTTACCTGAAGTGTACCGAGCGAATTGATGCTGCTTCAACGTCTCGGTTACACTCAAAAGCAGGTTTCAGCCTGTCAATAGCTATCGACTTGTTTGTGCCATTTAGCTTGACGACGAATTGTTTACGTAATCTTTTGATTACTCTGAATGGGCCTTCGTACGGTGGTTCGAAAGGCCGCCGAACATGGTCGGTACGTATGAAAACGTATTCCGCGTTCCTTAAATCGTTCGGCACGTACACATCCTTCTGTGCGGACTGTCGGGGCTGTGTTGCCGACAGACCTTTCATATGTGTACGAAGCCGAGTTAGCAATTCTGAGTGCTCTATCGGGTTCTCATCCGTTGGGATGGAAATTGAATTGGGGAGCCTCAGATTCTGTCCATAGACAAGCTCTGCTGGTGAGCATTGCAAATCAGTTTTAATTGCCGAGCGAATACCTAATAAGACAAAGGGCAAATCCTCACTCCAATGAGTAGTGTTGTCCCTTGCCATTAAGGGCGCCTTTAATTGTCTATGGAATCGCTCTACCATCCCATTTGCTTGCGGACGGTAGGCGGTTGTACGTATCCTGTGCGTACCTAGAAGTCTTGTGACTTCATTGAATAATTTAGATTCGAATTGCGACCCTTGATCTGCTGTAAGTTCAAGTGGTGCGCCGAATCTTGGGACATATTCGGTGACAAAATGCTTGGCCACCGTAGAAGCTGAGATGTCCCTAATTGGATATGCTTCCGGCCATCTCGTAAATCGATCTACGATTGTTAGGATATATGAATATCCTCGAGATGGGGGCAATGGTCCCACGATATCCATATGGATATGTTCAAATCTATTGTTTGTTTGGTTAAAAGTTTCATGTGGAGATTTGGTATGTCTCGAAACTTTAGATTTTTGGCAACCTATACACGATCTAGACCAGTTGTTGCAGTCTTTATTGATCTCTGGCCAAAAATATTTTTTAGTAATAGCTTGCCTTGTGGCTCGTATGCCTGGATGCGACAAACTATGTTCGGCATTGAATGCCAATTTTCTTAATGAGGCGGGTATATAAGGGCGTAATGTACCCGTGCTAATCTCACACCAAACCTCATGAGTTGTGAATGGAATTGGTGTGAGTATTAGCTTTACCCTTGAGCTACGGCTGGGATGCTCTTGGAGTCGTTGTAACTCCTTGTCACCTTCCTGTGCTTTTACCAGATGTGGCAAATCGAAGGTGATTGTGTCAACGTTGTCGGCCGCTAATGAGCGAGATAAATAATCTGCGACAACGTTTTGTTTCCCAGACACATGTCTGATGTCTGTTGTGAACTGGGAAATTAGGCTCAGGTGTCTTGTTTGGCGGGGAGATGTCTCGGTCTTTGTGTGAAGGGCATGCACTAATAGCTTGTGGTTAGTGTAGACCACAAAATTTCTTCCTTCAACAAAGTACCGGAAATGTTTTATTGCTGCATAGATTGCGAGTAGTTCGCGATCAAATGCAGAATAATTTCGTTCAGCAGATGACAACTTCTTAGAATAGAAAGCTAATGGTTGCCATCTGTGACCGTTATACTGTTCTAGCACAGCTCCGATAGCAAAATCGGAAGCATCAGTTGTGACGCTATATTTCGCATCCTCTAGTGGATGTATCAGCACAACTGCTGCAGCCATTGCGGCTTTTACGTCGAGGAATGCTTGTTCACATTCTGCGGGCCAAGGAAGTTGTTCCGTTCCGTCCGGGGTCACCAATGTAGCGGCCCATACGGCCACTAATGTATGTTATCAACAACTGATCAATTGATTAAACTTTGTATAATTTGGTATTTATTTATTTTATACATATATTTACAAGTGATGAGTTTGATTAAGACTAAATTTCATATTGCAATGTTTCGCTTTTATAGGCTGGAAATATTCCATCGCCTACTTAAAGTAGCCGATGAAATATCTCCAGCCTGCTAATTATTTATTTATTATGGGACACCAGGTAGGTGCTATCATAGCCTACCTGGGTCCCATAATATCTCCAAGTTCTGCCGATTTGTAGCATTTCTGGGCATATTCTGTAGTGGCTCCGAAAGTTATAATAGCAAATAGTTATAATAGTAAAAAGTTGTAATAGCAAATGGATCACACGTCGAAATAGTTTGCCGGTTTGATTCCAAAGCCTCATGTACCTAAAATTAAATGTTTGTTTGATCGACTGTGCCCGCATGTTTAAAGTCATTCTGTGTAGTTAAGGAACCTTATCAGTACTTTGACTGCTAATTTGGAGGTCTCTTACGTCTTCCAGCAAGCAAGTGCTTAGTGAAATAATTAAAAAATTCATCCCATTAGTTCAATCATTTATTTTTCGATTAAAATTCGTATATATATTTATATAACTATAAATGATATTTGTTTAAAAATTTGTTTTATTTATTTTATTTTAACTTATAGCGTAAAAGTACATAAAAGTGACATTCAATCAAACAATTAAACTTCAAATGCCTACTTTGACATTTTCCGCACTCTAAAAGTGTAATCCGCAACAATTTTTCCACGGATCTCAAACCTCAAATTTGCCTTAGCAAATCCGATATCGCGGATTGCATAATCACGGGAGTCTTCACACCGAATTTTTTCTGGAATCAAATCCGCATTCAATCCGCGACTGCGGATTAGAGAATCGCAAAGTGTCAAATCCGCACTCACTTCAGATCCTGCGTTTTCGAGAATCGAGGCCAATAATAAACAGAAACCTTGTTGAATATCTCGAATGCAACCAAATATTGGACGACAACCAGTACGGCTTTAGATCTAAAAGATCTACTGGCGACCTCCTTGTTTGCCTAACGGAACACCTTAACCAAAGTATTCACCGATTTGGTGAATCTGCCCTGGTTGCTCTAGATATCTCCAAGGCTTTTGACAGAGTATGGTATCCCGCCCTGCTGTCCAAACTCCAAGCTATTGGTATTGACTTTGTTCTAAAGAACTGGATTAAGAGCTTTCTTTCTGGCCGCTCAATCAAGGTAGTATTGGATGGCGTCGAATCCAATCCCCACACCATCTCCGCAGGTGTTTCCCAGGGCTCAATCCTATCACCAGCTCTCTTCTTAGTTTTCATCAACGACCTGCTCTCAATCCCCACCAACTCACTTCACAGTTTTGCAGACGACGCACAGTGAGGCCAAATCCAAAAAAGCGTGCCAAAAGTCGAAAAAAAAATGTTTTAGCTTGGCTTTTTTCTATATTTGGTTGGCAACAGTAATACCCTAAGTGTCAGAAAATACATACAGAAGAATCGTAAACCTATTATCTGCTCTGAAATTTCAGTTGCAATACACCTCTGCTTAAGGTGCATTTCTTTGTTCGGTTAGTTGAAAAAAAGTATATTGCAAAAAAAGGCGTGGAAGTCTGAAAACATCACCGATTGAGATAAGACAAAATGGAATCAACTCCTGGAGGTGAGTGCAATACAATCATGGTTATCAAAGATAAATTTCATGAATGAATTATTGTTAAAAAAACATGGATTGTTCCTGATTTTTAAAAATTAAATAACAAAAAAAGAGGGTTTATAATAAAAAAGTTATGGTGTTCTGTCGTGTTCGATGATTTAAACGCATATCAGGTGTTAGGTAAACATGTAAGCTATAAAATGAATAAAAAAAAGTCTGCCCATAGCTGCCCCTAGCCTTTTTTTACTAATTTTTTTAAATAAAATTGGTTTGATCGTTATAAGAGACCAGAACCCAATGAAATAAAAACAAGGTATTTTGTCAACTCGTTTGCTTATATTGAACTGCGAAGGCACGTATAGTTTAACTAGCTCTATATACGCATACATTGAAGATTTTTGTTCTGACTGCACCGCCCAATATCGCTGAACAGCTTCTAGACCCCACGTTCTGGCCGCCTGGTGCCTTTTCAAAGAGTTTTGTTCCCCGCACACGTGTGCATCGTACTCCTGACACTCGACAGGTTCCAAAAAACTTAAGACGCTTTCCCTCTATTACCAAAACGTGAGGGGTATGAGATCCAAAACCCACGATGTGTTTCTGTCAACTTCGGCCAGTGATTTCGATATAATCGCTTTTACAGAAACATGGTTACACAGAGGGATTCTTAATGCCGAACTTTTCGATACCTCCTTCCAAGTTTTTCGGAGGGACAGATACATTGACTCGGAGGCTCGTGGAGGAGGTGTACTACTTGCCTGTAGTAACCTTCTTAATTGTTGCTTAATAACGCTTCCTAGTTTTTCCAATTCTTTGGACATTGAGCTCCTCGCTCTTAAAGTCTCACTTGTCCATAAGAACCTATTTTTAATTTGCTGTGACATCCCACCAGGTATGTTCAGCACTCTTGACGATAGAGGTCAAAACCTCTATGATATTCTAATATCTTGCATTAATCATATCCAGGATATGATGGACTCTAAAGACGAACTCCTACTTTTAGGAGATTTTAACTTACCCAATGTTCAATGGGTATCTTCCGATGAGGACGATAACTACCTACCTGAAAACATCCTTAATGATAGGGAATCCGACTTTCTGAATTCCTTATTCTCATGCGGTTTGAACCAAATGAGCGGTGTGAATAATATTTTAGGCAGGTGGTTAGATCTTATATTCTTTTCCGACTCAGACAACATGTATGTTGAGCCTAGCTCAATTGTCTTGTCGCCTGTTGATAATTATCATCCTCCTCTCTTACTCAGCTATTGCTTTGCCTTTAACAATAAGCTAATCCCAGAGGAGTCAACCTTTACTTTTAACTTTAAAAAGGCCAATCTTGAAGTACTGTCATCCAAGCTCACTTCGATCGATTTCAATAGATTGCTTTCCTCTAATGAATTGGATGACGACGTAACAAGTTTTTACTCCGTCCTGTATGAAACCTTCGCATCATGTGTACCTATTGAGCCTCTAAAATTGACCAGATCATCCCCACCCTGGTATAATAATGAGTTGAGACACACCAAAAACCAGAAGAATAAACTCTGGAAAACCTACCTGAAGAGAAAAGACACTGGGAGTTTTTATGCATTTCTTAATTGCTATGACCAATTCCATGCTCACTCCGAGGCTCTCTATAAGGAGTACCTTAGGAACATGGAAGGTAAACTGTATGGTGATCCCAGAGCATTCTTTCAATTTATCAACTCTAAGAAAAAAGTTGATAATTACCCGAACACCATGCAATACGAGAATTCTGTTAGTTCTAATTCATCCGAGATTTGCGATAGGTTCGCATCGTTCTTCCTCAAATCTTTCTCGTCTCCTGTCTTCCAACCTCATGAAGACAATTTTCGACACATCAACGCAATACAAACGGCTCAAAACTTATCTCTGTCTATAACCAGGGAAGATATCTCGAAACATATAAATGATCTTCCACAAGATTTTTCGTCCGGCCCTGATGGTGTCCCTCCTGCTGTTCTAAAATCCTGTGCAGGGGCCCTACTGTCTCCTATCCTATGTTTATTTCAGAAATCCCTCAATACAGGGCGCTTCCCAACCTTATGGAAGAACTCTTTTATAATCCCTGTTCATAAAAAGGGTTGTAAGAACGAAATATCTAATTATAGACCGATTGCGAAGTTATCATGTATACCAAAACTTTTCGAATCCATTATTTATTCTGCTATTGCCCCTATCTGCAAGAGACTTATCTCAACTAACCAACATGGCTTTCTTGCAGCTCGTTCCACTACTACTAATTTACTAGAGTTCTCTTCTTACACTGTTCGAGGCTTTGTCACTGGCTGTCAAACTGACTGTGTTTATACAGACTTCAGTAAAGCTTTCGACATGCTCTCTCACTCTATTATAGTTCTAAAACTAAAAAAATTAGGCTTTCCGCATGCCCTGGTTATGTGGTTCCAGTCGTACTTAGCCGACAGAACCTACCAGGTTCTATTCCGCGGTGCCAAATCTAAAAACATCGAGGCGTCCTCTGGTGTCCCGCAAGGAAGTCATCTTGGTCCTCTTCTTTTTATTTTATCAATCGATGACATTGTTACCCTGCTGAGGCACTGTAAAATCCTTATTTATGCCGATGACATCAAACTGTACCGCCACATAAGGAGTATCGAGGATTGCAAACTTCTGCAAGCAGACCTAAACACCTTCTATACTTGGTGTTCCAACAACAACCTGGTCCTTAACATTAGTAAATGTGAGGTCATGACTTTTTGTAGAAAACGTGGCGTTATAACTTACGACTATACTTTTCTCGATAACAAGATCTCCCGCACTAACTCTGTTATCGATCTTGGGGTTAGGTTAGAAAGTAAGTTGGATTTCTCCACCCACATCAATTATATCTCTTCCAAGGGCAATTCAGTCCTGGGATTTATAAAAAGATGGTCCAAAGAATTCAACAACCCCCTTATCACAAAGCACTTGTACATATCTTTAGTTAGGCCTTTACTTGAATAGGCCTCCCAGGTATGGTCTCCTTACTACTCCTCCCATGTCGATAAAATCGAATCGGTTCAAAGGAAGTTCGTCCGTTTTGCACTCAGTCACCTCCCGTGGGATGACCCACTTATTCTTCCGCCTTATGTGAACAGACTTAAATTGCTCAACTTGAGCTCTCTCCATAAGCGTCGCGAGGTCGCTGACGTTATATTCGTTCATCGTTTGTTGAATGACAAAGTTGATTCAGGCTTCCTACGAACCCGTACTTCATTTAGAGTGAACAACTACGACCTGAGAGGTCCACCTCTCTTGTACATTAATTCCTCTAATACCAATTATGGGATGTACGAACCAGTTAACCGCATGCTTATAAATGTTAACAAAAATGCGAGTGTTTTTAGCATGCAAACTAGCGAAGATGTCCTTAAAAGGACTCTTTTTAATGTGGCGTGACTCCTTGGGTGTCCCACGTTTTCATTGTCTTTGCACGCTTCTCTGTTTGATGTTTTGTGCTCTTAAATGTTGCATTGTTTTTTGTTTTGTGTTTGCATGTCTTAGCCGAGCCACTGTGCAGTGGTAAATGTGACCGCGTTTGTGTGCAGGGACCGGACCGGCTCGGTACAGGAGTGCCGGGGAGGGTTGAGAAGGAACCCGCATTTTCGGTCGCATGCTCGTTTTGCGGTGTTTTTTCTTCTTATACCTTTTTTGGTGCTTTCGGCCGGGTTCGGTCCCTGCACATAAGCGTGGCCCGTTTCTCAGCCCAGCTGAGAAGTGTACTTCTGAGCTAGAAGATTAACTCGATATTAGATATGTTACAAAAAATTATAATAATAAGATCAATATACGTATGGATATGTGTGTATGCACTCCATATTTTATATTGAAAAAATTCATATTTCTAGAAAGTCAAATCCTAACGACTGAATTAAATTTTTTTTGTGAAAATTAAATTTGTTCGTATTTTATGTACCTACGTACATTATTTCGATGATTTTTATGCCGGATCCACACGTTTGTCAAGGCTTGGCAAGCATTCGCAAATTCAAACGTGTGGAGAAGGCGTTTGGCTTGACTTGTGTAAGCTTGGCGACGCTTGTGGCCGATCCGGTCGAGTGTGGATGCTCCCCAAACCAAAGCAAACGTTTTCAATTTGCGAATGCTTGCAAAGGAAGTTTGTGGCAAGCGTTTGTGATGCGTTCACACGTTTGTTTTAAGCAAGCGTTTTTAATTTGCGAACGCTTTCCAAGCCTTGACAAACGTGTGGATCGGGGATTAGAGGTATCTTATACTTTCTTCAACGGTTAATTTAAATTTGTATTATTCCCATGATAGTTTTTTTGTATCTGTGGCCATTTTCTTCATTTAGAAAGAAATGTAAATATTAGCATTAAATCTTTACATTACTTTTTTAATTTACGTTTCAAATAATATTAATAACATTTTAGATACAAAACAATGACAACATTATAAGGAAAACATATTTTAGTCCTTTTTGAAGCCTCCCAAACTTCTCATGTAGCCATATTAACTCCGCAATTTTTAAAATTGAAATTCTGATAACGAATCGTAATTAGCGGCCAAGATTTTGACTTTTTGGGTAGGTAATGTCCACCATATTGAGTCCGCCATTTTGAAAATCTCAATTCTGATAACGGATTCGTAATCAGCGACCCCGAAAACTCTCGATTTATATATTTGGGTATTTTTTACTAAAAATTTTGACTTATTGGGGAGGTTATATCAACCATATTGAGTCCGCCATTTTTAAAATGTCAATTCTGAGAACGGATTCGTAATCAGCCACCCCGAAAACCACCGAGTAAACAATTTGAGATCATTTAGAACACTTTTCGACTTTTGGCCAGCTTTTTTGGATTTGGCCCAAAGCCTTCTACATTTACAAGCCATGCCCCAGGTATGTGCATGTATGTGTATGAAGAGCCAAAATTTTTTGAATTAACATTGCCGAAGCCGTACGAAACAATTTTTTAACTTTGTTTTTGCACTTAAAAGTGGTAAAATAATGTATATTATCACTTTTTGGTGCACATGGATTATCAGTGATTAGTGCTTTAGTGATTTAATAAAAAAAATTAAAAAGAAGTGAGTGATTAAGTGTATTTTAAGAGTGTTAATTGATTAGGTGACCATTTTTGTTTACATTCGCGGTGGTTTTTTCGTGTTAATTTAGGGAAAAAATGTTGAATTTGTGTAGTAATATAATAAAAAGTGCTTTGAAATTGATTAAAGACTGTTATAGAATAGTTTTTAAAAACATAAGTGCAGAAAAATGTGAAGGAAAAATGAAAAAGCTATTGTTATTCATGTTGTGTTGTAGTACTTGCACTAATGTTTTTAATAACTCTTCTATAATAATTTTTAACTACTTTAAATTCACTTTTAATTCCATTACTACACAAATTCAACATTTTTTCCCGAAATTAACACGAAAAAAACACCGCGAATGTAAACAAAAACGTCACCTAATCAATTAACACGCTTAAAATACACTTAACCACTAATTATTTTTTAATTTATGGAGTCAGATCACTAAATAACTTATCACTGATAATCCGTGTGCACTAAAAAGTGATAAAATACAATATTTTACCACTTTTTATTCCAAAAACTAAGTTAAAAAATTGCTTTTCTCACAGCTAAATTGAAGTCCATTCTGACTGAAGTCCATTCTGACAAATAAATTGAAGAGCCATTTTCTTTGAATGTAAGTGTGAGATTTCGTAGGGCATGGCTTGTAAATGTAGAAGGCTTTGATTTGGCCCCACTGTGCGACGGTACTCTACGTTACTCCTATGGCTTTGATAATGTAAGACAAGCACGCGCCAGACCTTGTCTGCATCATCGTGAGCTCATGTCCAATTCAATCAACAGGTACATTAAACTAATTCTTGATTGGGGCCGCAAAAACCGTGTTGAATTTAATGCATCAAAAACGAAGTACTGTCTCATCTCCAATAAAACTTGTACCGACCCTCCTTCTATTTCAGTGGGCAATAAGAACCTGACGGCTGAACCGTCTCTAAATATCCTAGGCATAACATTAGCCGAAGATCTGCGTTGGAATAACCACATATTCCAAATTGCTAAACAAGCATCGCAGTGCCTGGGATTCCTCAAAAGGTGCAAATTCCTCCTTCAGTCGTCCGCCAGGGCTATAATCTACAAGTCCTACATTCGTCCTCGCCTCGAATACAACTCGTATACCTGGGCCGGGGCGCCGAGAACCACCTTAGCTTGGCTAGACAAGGTGCAAAACCGCGCTCTCAAACTCATTGGTGATAGCGCCATTTGCTCCTCAATTGACTCATTAAGCCACCGTAGGAATGTAGCAGCTCTTGCAAAATATTACCGCTTTTACCACAATGACTGCTCCACTGAAATAAGTAACCTCATGCCTCCACGGCAACATTTCCCCCGCAACACAAGACTGGCCCGCTCGGCTCACCCCCACAGTTTACAGCCCTCATCTTCGCGCACACTTCGGTTTAGAAATTCATTTATAACAACAACAACACGACTGTGGAACAGCCTTCCAAAGTCAGTATTTCCGAACTCATACAACACACAAGAGTTTAAACGCAAGGTTCATCGCCATCTCCTCCAACACCCCCTTGACTCCCCTAACCTATCCTATCCTTCTCTCTCTTCTTCGTGCTAAGCTTACTACCAGACATTGCACCATGACTTGTATGACATGACGAACTGGTAGTACAAAGGTTGACACCTGAGCTAGACTATCACATAAAAAAAAAAAAAAGTTGTGTGAACCGGTATGACGTACTGGTAATCACAAAAATATTAGAGAATGGAATCCTATCATGGGCACCTAATAATTCACTTACGGACGTGGGGTTGCCCATCCCTGCTCTACAGCTTCCTGCTCCAATGCTTTTCATTTTTCGCTTGGTGTAATGCAGGCGCTCCAAAATTCGTCAGCTCTGCAAAAATTCCATCTGCACCACAGCCCTAGTTGTTTTCAGCCGGCTTATGACCTTGCTACTAAGCTTGGGGGCGGCGGCATAGAAACATAATCATATACCTATTATATCCTCTTATTGCTTATTCAGGTATCTGGCTATTTAGCAAGTTTTGAAAATGGTGTCTGTGGCATCAGCGATCTGATGCTTTCTGTAACTTTGCAATATTTGCAACATGGTTGTGGATGCATATGTATAGTCAATGTTTTTCCAGGCTCGTTTTAAAGCAAAATTTAGCCCACTAAAAAACTGGAGATTAGTTATCACAGGAAAATTAAGTCCGTATATTTTTTTATAATTTAATGAACTTGTGCACACCTTTGCAAGCTGCCGCGATACTACATATCTTGAACTATGTACATATCTAAAAGTCGAGTTCTGCAATTTCAAACTCCATAGAAATTCTCGACCAACTCTTCACCTATTTCTTAAAACGTTATTCAATTTTTCTAAACAATTAATCAAATCATCCAAAGTCGAAAAGTCGTTATTCACTTCCACGAATCGCCGTGTATATTACCATTGCTGCCATAAAAAAAGAACTCCATCTTAAGATTTTGACTGATGATTTGTATGATGCGATAGCATTAGTAGTCATACGGTAGTTCCTGGAATAAAATTTGAAAAGCCATTCAGAACCGAAAACAATAGTCTAAGGGCTTGATTAAGACATTAATCATGAAAGACCTTCGTCTTAAGTTCTGGCATCTATAAGGTCTGTCGACGATAGGCTGTTAATCTGATTAAAAATTCAATTTGTCTGATTAAAGCCAACTTGTTTCGAAATCCTATTCCACTACTCTAATTTTGAATGCGTCCTCCCCGAGCGCACAGGGGCATCGCTCGAAGGAATCCATGACGAAAAGTAAAAGAGAAATGGAGACTTTTACTACAATCATTTCGGGTAGTAGCCCCGTTCTGTGGCGCTGCTTCACACCCTTACATCGACCAATACAGAAATGGGATTCGCATCTTGTGCTCGTTGTCCTTCCATGAATAGAAATTTTCGCAACAATTCAACCAGAGCGGCGCATTCACTTGTTTCTCAAATCTCACCCCAACGAGCGCGTTCCAGCATCAACAGAAGATTTTTGTGCGTCGAATTGTGCAGAGGGTTCACGTAGGCATTGCCTATACTCGCCGCTCCATGGATACAGCTAGGTCCACGTATACACGGCCATGGCTATATCCAATGTATATCCTTTTGGGAACGGATGACAAATGATGGCGAATCCGTCAATGTCAAAATCAGACTGTAACTGTACAAGAGATAAGTATTTTCTTTATTTAGAGCGGTGGAGAGGAGAAAAAAACCCTCCATACACCGGGCTTCTGGGCTGGATACTATTCTAAGGCACAATTCTTTTTTCCAAGCCATTTTTTCACGCTTTGATACTCGAGGTTGTGGATATTAAAGGAATGCTTTTTGGCAAATTTTCTACGAACACTAGTTCCTGGGGAGATTTTGTAGCATTCTTGTTTCTTCAAATGGCGTTAAAATGAAATCAAAATTAGCGTAAATTTCGTCCAGTTTTTTTTGCAGTAGTTTGTTAATAATAATATAATTACAAAGTCAGATCACTATGAAATTCTCGACAAAACAGTTTGTAGCGAAATAAGCGTGAATGAAACTATAAAATTATTAGATGATTATCGCATTAGCAGTTGTTTTGTGCAAATTGTGTTTACTGCCGACAACCTAACCAGATTAAGGAAGGAGACCAGAGATGCTTATACAGTCTCGAGCAAGAACAGGCAGAAATATTGCGAGTCTATCGAAAATACCAGAGATTCTTATAAACTACATAAGCAAGATCTTAAGTAAGGAGCACTCCAGCCCGACCTTCCTCATAGTCCAATAGCCGGCAGTATAAAAATGAAGGTATAAAATATCCTAACAATTTTTTGTGAGGGAGTAGTACTGCCACAGACCTAAAGGGAGCCACCTTTTATATAACCTAATTTCGCCCGCGTCATGCAATTTTGACGTCACTTCCGGTTACGATTTTTGGTGTTGGTGACGTCATAAAATATCCGAATAAAATTTACATCAAATGAAGGTTGGAATGTGTACTTTAAGATTACACTAGGGTGCCAGGCTTAAACCACCCGCAACCTACGAGATCAAGTTTTTTTTACAAGCTTTTTTCTTTGTTTGGGACAAATCTTACGATCCGTTTTTCAAGTACTTCCCGATGTCCAGTGATGCTGAAAATTGGCACACAATTTTGGTTTTGGAGGCAATACAATATAGTATATTCAATTTTATGGTACATCCAATATGGCGTCCACCATTAAATGGCGGATATTTCTGGGGGTGGAATCTTGCGATTGATTTTTCGGCCACTTCCCGTAATCCAGTGATGCTCAAATTTGGCACAAACCTTTGGTTCTGAAGACAATGCAATATAGTATATTCAATTATAAGGCACATCCAATATGGCGGCCACAAATGGCGGATTACCTTTTTCTTTACAAACCCCCCCCCCCTAACATGGGTATCAAATGAAAGAGTACTACGAGTATAACACAGCAAGCTATGTGACGTCATCTTCAATCCAATATGGCGGCCATAACGAACAAGCCCTCGATATTGATATCAAATGAAGGGTTATGATAAGTTGAATACAATTAGCTGTGTTAGTCAGATATGTGACGGCATTTTAAAGCCAATAAGGTGGCCACTATAAAATGGCAGATGAGACTAAAAATTAAAATAAAAACCAATAAAAAAAATTTTAAAAACAACCTTTTATTAGATAAACTAAAAAATATTAAATAATAAAAAAAATTTAAATATGCGTTAATAAGATGAGCTAAAAAGTATAAAATACAATAATTTTTTTAATCCACCTGTATGTAACTACAGTAAAAGCTTGGGACGATCAGTTAACAAATGTTTCACATATTATAACAAAAATGCAAAAAATATTATGATTTAACTATTAAATACGAAAATTAATTAGGATACAATTTGATAAAACGCGCCCAATTATTTGATACTTCTTAGTTCATCTTTTTAACGCATGTTTAAAAACTTTTTTTATTATTTAATATTCTTTAGTTTATCTAATAAAAGCTTTGCTTTTTAAAAAGAATGTTTTATTGTTGTTTTTGATTTTCTTAACTTATCGAATACATACTTTTTTTTAAATTAACGTATAAGCCTTATAGTTATTAAAAAAAATATGGTGCCTCTTGTTAGTTGCCCGCATCCTCCTGGCTGCTTCGGTTTTAATAACTATAAAGCCAACGACCATAGGGCTAAATCTATGAATTAGATAATTTATTTATAAATGTTTTTTTCTATATCTACGTAATTTATCATCTCTTTATCAATAAACCATTATCCATTAATACTCATGGCTCAAAAATTTGTTATGCTCCAAGATTTTAATCAGATTATAACATAATTTATTAACTACAGATTTTTTTCATGTTTGCGTTATTAAGTTTACATCATAAACAACAAAAGGAAAAGAAAATATTTTGGAATACACATAGGAGTACAAAAATATGATTTTATTATAATGTAATAACAAAACTCTTATATTAAAAATGCCGTCACATATCTGACTAACACAGCTAATTGTATTCAACTTATCATAACCCTTCATTTGATACCAATATCGAGGGGTTGTTCGTGGTGGCCGCCATATTGGATTTAAAATGACGTCATATAGCTACTGTATTCTCCTCGTCAGACTCTTTCATTTGATGCCCATGGCGGGTGTTTGTAAAGAAAAAGGTAATCCGCCAGTTTATTTTAGCCGCCATATTCGATTTAAAATGACGTCACATAGCTTGCTGTGCTCTACTCGTTATACTCCCTCATTTGATACCCATGTTGGGGAGAAAGTGGTAATCCGCCATTTGTGGCCGCCATATTGGATGTACCATGTAATTGAATATACTATATTGCATTGTCTTCAGAACCAAAGGTTTGTGCCAAATTTGAGCATCACTGGATTACGGAAAGTGGCCGAAAAATCAATCGCAAGATTCCACCCCCAGAAATATCCGCCATTTAATGGTGGACGCCATATTGGATGTACCATAAAATTGAATATACTATATTGTATTGCCTCCAAAACCAAAATTGTGTGCCAAATTTGAGCATCGCTGGACATCGGGAAGTACTTGAAAAACGGATCATAAGATTTGTCCCAAACAAAGAAAAAAGCTTGCAAAAAAAACTTTAATCGAGGGTGCCACAGGGTTGCGGGTGGTTTAAGCCTGGCACCCTAGTGTAATCTTATGCCTAATCTCCAATGGGAGAACCAATCACGAACCAACCACGTACCAGTTGGCTGAATTAGCTGACAAAATGCGTTCACACACATTTCTGTCAATGTAGATGTGAAATGTCAGAAATTTCTGCCTTGTTTTGATCGGGAATGCCGCGCAAAATTATATATGAAATAAATAATTTACAAACATTAGCTAATCTAGTAGCACTCCAATTAAATGTCATTTTCACTTTTTCTGTTGACATATTTTTTGGCGCGATATTCAAATTAAACTTAACGTCATTTTTGCCTTCATATTTGACATTTCTCTGTACAAAATTGAAAGAACCACTGAAAAAACCCGCTGAATTGCATATGGCAACTCAAATGGTTTAACTAACACATACGGAAAGTTACACAAGTCGACCAAAACAAGAGCGAGACGGGTTAATCAATTTACAATGAGAAGGAGTAGGTAGCAGCATTTTTGTTGGTTGGTTCGTGGTTGGTTCTCCCATTGGAGATTAGGCATTAAAGTACACATTCCAACCTTCATTTGATGTAAATTTTATTAGGATATTTTATGACGTCACCAACACCAAAAATCGTAACCGGACGTGACGTCAAAACTCCATGACGCGGGCGAAATTAGGTTATATAAAAGGTGGCTCCCTTTAGGTCTGTGGCAGTACTATTCCCTCACAAAAAATTGTTAGGATATTCTATACCTTCATTTTTATACTGCCGGCTCTCCGACTATCAAGAGTGCGGAAGGGACGTATAGTTCCGCAGCCATGTACAATTTCTGGTTAATATGCTCTTCTCCGGATGCACGGAAGTTGCTTAAGAGATCATAGATATATGAGGCTATCAAGGCAAATAGCCTCATATATAGGTACCATATAGTAGGAGTGCATTCGGAGGAATGACTCAACTCGCTGGTAGCTTCGAGCAAGCGCCATTGTGTAAAGTCCAACATGCCTACGGCAAAGGCAAGCCCACGGAAAGTGGGTCCAGTGCAGTAGTCCGAACTGTTGAGCGTTCTATTTATTATAAAAAAATATACATTAGCGATTTAAACTAGTAAAGAAATGCTCAGATGAGCTTGAACGCGTAGCCAGAATGTAAAGGTTGTCCTACTGTGAGTTCCAGGCTATAGGAATATACAAGGGACGAATTAGCAAGGGAGGGTTCAAACATGGATTCATGGCCTATTCAGCGGAAGAGGTAGATCTCCCTATCCATACGGTTAAAAGACATATTTACCTATACTTCCTATCCTTGGATAATGCAAGATGGTAAGTATTAACAATGGCCATCCAACAACAAAAACAAAACTGATAACCTCCTAAAGCTATCCCGCCCGAACCGAATTACAGCTGTGTATACGGGACACTGGTGAATAGGATTGGGCATCTCATTCAACACATCATGTCGTAGCTACAAAGAACCAAATGAAAAAGACAATATTGTGCACACTGTAAAAGGGGTGACACACTGAAGTGTGTTTTTTAACACACCAAAATGGGTTGTTTAACGCACCGAAGTTTGTTATTCAACACACCTAATTATGTTGTCAAGAAAAAGTGTGTTGTTTTAACACATTTTATCTTGCAATTAACACGCTCTTCCGTATAACACACTTTTTGGTCTAAACAACACACTTAGGCAAGGCGCAAGTTGAGACGCTTATAGAGCGTGTGAGCTGACATGACGCGAGCAACATGACACGCATGTGTCACTCGCATAGCGTGGTGATCCGCATATTGAGACGCAGTTTCGATGTAGCTAGCGTACCACTATGACTGACTTACGGAAGAAAAAATTGTTATTATTAAACTTAAGTTC
Organism: Thereva nobilitata; assembly: GCA_963855945.1. Lineage (NCBI taxonomy): Eukaryota > Metazoa > Arthropoda > Insecta > Diptera > Therevidae > Thereva > Thereva nobilitata. The sequence goes on along the minus strand of OY979695.1, from coordinate 106,081,429 downwards.
AGAATCAGATAATAATGCTGAGGACGAACTTTTGCTTTATTTAGCGACTAAAAAATTAAAATCACCCAATAAGTAATATACTGGAAAGGGAAAAATGTGGACAATTTAAAACTACAATGAAGATGAGTGATGCTGATTTTACCAATTACTTCCGAATGAGCCGAAGCCAAATTGCTGAAGTCCATGGAATTATCGAACAAGCCTTTGGCTAAAATAGATATACCTAATGCCCAAAAACTGATCCCAATCAAGGAAAAACTTGCAAGGTCTACCCAAAACCCATTTTCCAATTTTGTCGCATCATTTGTGTCAGAAAGCTCTCTGTGCTGTTTCACCGCCTCAATTAACTTTTCTTTTGCTATAGGTAGGTATTTAAAAGGACAGTAAAAAGAAGCAAACTAAACAGGCGGAAGAGAAAAAACAACAAAATAATATTATGAGAAATTGTTGACACGCGTTGACACGACCGGCACGAGAAACTGTGGCTCCACTACAACGCCACGCGTGCAGTAGGCGATGCGAGTCGCGCCACCTCGCGTCAACTTGCCAATTTGCGCGGTTCTATTCGTTTCCATAGTTTACAAAAAAAACGCGCTGTGCTGTGCCACCCCACACGCTCTATACGTGTCTCAATTTGCGCCTTGCGTGGCGTTGTAGTGGAGCCACAGTTTCTCGTGCCGGTCGTGTCAACAATTTCTCATAAATATAATTTTGTTGTTTTTTTTCTTCCACTATTTTATTTTGTTTCTTACTGTCTTTTTAAATACCTACCTATGGCTTTTACAACAGCCCTCGCCGTTTCAACGTTACTTTCAAAAAGCTTCTTGAACACACGAAACCGTGAAGATAGTATACCGAAGGCACATTCTACGGTTTGTCTTGCTCTAGAAAGGCTGACGTTAAAATCTTGATGTTCATAGTTTCCAGTTATATTTCTCCTTGGATATGATCTCATGATATTTTCTGACAAAGGAAAAGCCTCATCTCCTACAAAAACGTACGGCATTGGTTCAGAAATCGTAGATATTCGTTCAGGAGTAGGAAGTTATGAAGTGTGTTTTATATTTTTCGTTCCCAATGCACTACTAGAAAATATATTCCCATCACTGAACCTTCCCATTGATTCTGATTCGGAGCTTAAGTTTAATAATAACAATTTTTTCTTCCGTAAGTCAGTCATAGTGGTACGCTAGCTACATCGAAACTGCGTGTCAATATGCGGATCACCACGCCATGCGAGTGACACATGCGTGTCATCTTGCTCGCGTCATGTCAGCTCACACGCTCTATACGCGTCTCAATTTGCGCCTTGCCTAAGTGTCTTAAAACGTTTTTTAAGGTTTTTTGAGGTTAGGATTAATTTCTAAAGTATTTATACCGAATCAGTTCGATAGCCTATTCATTCACGAGTATTTTTCGTTTTTTTTTTATTTTTCTACGACCAACAGAACTGAGATATTAAAAAAATTGTGTAGAAACGCACTCAAAATGCATCAAAAATCCACATTTATGCAATTTTCTCTTGCAGCACAGGCCCGATTTCGCAAACATTTTTTTTTCGCTTTATCTTAACATATGTAAAGAAAAAAAAGGAAAAAATCCAACTTCCCAACTACATTACTATCATATGACAATTTCCCTCTATTATTTAGATAGCTTTGATGAGGAGATTGAAAGAGAAATGAATAAATACTATAATAGTCTGGGAAATTAGCAAAAAAAAACGCACGAAAGGAGACAAAATTCCAAAATGGCTGAAAATTGGTTCAGAGCTCCCTTGGGACTTTTTAAGAAAACAATTTCGGAATCACAAAAAAAACATGGCCGCCGGAGATATCACTTTTTGGCAAAACAATCACTCAAAAACTGATTTTTTCGTAAAAAATTTTTGATCAGTCAATATGAAACGTTATTGCCTACAAAAAAGCTTCTTGTCATTTTTTCGAAAACCTAACCCTTTCGAAGTTATTCAAGGTTTTTTTGGCCGAAAAGTGATTTTTGGAAACTTTGACCTTGAACAACTATCTCCGGCGGCCATGTTTTTTTTGTCTCTGAAGAACTGAAATTAGAGTCCTGTTAGAAATATACCTGACATTAAAACACCAGTTAATTGAATTTGACAACATTAGTAAACAATGCTCGTGAGTTTTACAAACAGAATGAAATCGATTGAAAGTTGACAAAATGATAATTATTGCAAGCGGTCAAGAGGTTTTCAGCAATTATCTGGAACATCAGTTCGAAAGCTAGTAAACCGCTACAATTAAGATAGAAGTGGTGATTTTGATTATATAGGGGTTCCGTAGTCAAGGGGTGAAAGTGCTCAATTACCATTACAGGGGTCCGCGCTTCGAGTACATGCAGTTTTATCGTCCTTCGTCGTCACTTTTTACAACAATTCCCTATCCTTTCTCCTGCCATTTCCTGTTAACAAAATAGGAAGGCATCACCTCTTCGATGAGCGGAGTTAGCAATCTGTTGCGATAGTTTGAATGCAAGTCGGTATAGTAAAACCGCGTATTGGCGTTCACATTTCTTCATTCTTCTCTCTCTTGTACTCTGCATAGACAGACATTATATAAAAGGTTACCTCCGTGTAAAATCGCCGACTGGTAAAGGTGCTTCCTTTTACGAAGTAAGTACTTGTTATCGTACTATCTACCACATTATCTAATTTAACTAAATACGTAAGAGTTCCCTAATCCATTATATTTTATTTACCTTAGTGACAGGTGCTCAGCAAACACTCTAAAACAATCCAAGGCAACATAAGGCTCTTTTCAGCTTATTATCCTTTCTGTACTATCTTTCGGTTGCTGTCAGATGTTGTTTTTCATATCGTCAACGGTATGAAGGGGATCCGTCGGTAGACTTTGGTATTTCCCATAAAAAAGAAAAAAAAATAACTTATTAGAATAAACTTATTTAGAAACTACTAGTTCAACGTTTCGAAGGACAAAGCTCAGGAATATATTTAATCTTTACCACTAATATAAACTTACCAGAAGCCAGAGTAAAAAAGAGTGATATCCTATTTAAAAACTCCAGCCTGAGACTCGGGGGCTTCTCTCGACCTCGAATAACTTTAATTACGAAAATCCTATTGACAAAAACCATTTCGTATAAAATATTATTTTTCTTTTTCTTCTTCTTTGAATATATTTCTGTTCCAAAAGTACCTTTGCGGTCTCTTGGCTTATTGTGCAACAACTTTTAAGGGCGAAATACACGAGCGCTCCATCCGACCACGCAACGCCAAAACAACAACCATTTGTATGCACTCGAAATTTCCAATGCATATAAATTGTTTTTTTTTAGCGTGGCGTGGTCGGATGGAGCGCCCGTGTATTTCGCCCTTTAAATCTGAGATATTCATGAGCCGTATTTGGTTTCTCGAGTCGATACCGATTACTGTCGATAAATAAAGATAAAGATAAATTGGCATTTGGCAACACGATATCGACAAACTTATCGTCATTTTACGTGTCGATAAAGATTTTTGGCGTTTATTAAAAGTTAAAAGGCTTGAACAAGTTCAGAAATTTGCCTAGTGATTCGTCACTCGCCTGTTCGAGCTAGGTCGCACTAAGCAACGAAATCGTTATTGCAGAACAACGATATACAATATGAAGGCCAAACACGTCCTCCTCAAGGCAAATCCTGCAGGTGGTCTTTTGCTCTACCAATCGACAGATAGTAATTTAGTGCATTGATCAGTAATCAAACCATCCATTGTCCTGACATTCTTTCTTCTGTGCCCAAGAATTCTCTCGCCGTGATGCGAGAGAGAACAGAAACGTACTCCTTGGAGTTGATTGGACCAGGGGTGAACATCCATTGCTAAAGATGTTTCGTCAGAGGAAAATTATCAAGAGCCTTCTTCACCAAGTTGATGGCTGCCTCTGCACTGTCGAGCATCAGTTTTGTATTGCCTTCGAAGCCCCGATAACCCGGGCTCAAACAAGGGCAACTTACAGAGCCGAGCACATCAAGGACACGTTGGCGATTTCAGACTAATTTGGGCTTGGTCCTACTTTACCTTATCACTCTGATTGCCGCTGGCCACCTCTATATAGAGTACACTGACTTGAAATCCAATAGTTAGAGTACTAAAGTTGACTCCACGTCCCGATACCAACACCGTCCTCTGTCTTGGAGTCATACCTGCACCCAACTCCACCTTGAGGCATCTTAGAAAAAACCATGGATATCCTATCTTGTAAAATTTCCAAATGCACATTTTCTGATCTTAGTCAGAGCCGGAAACCTCAAGAAAAATGTTCAATACACTTTTTTTTGTCGCATGCAGACACTTCTGTACACTGGTGTGCCTAAAGGATTTGTCCCTAGTCTCGCCAATTTCGCCACCTTCCCATTAACCTCGATGTTTCTGTTAGCCCGGTATTTTGATCCTGTATATCCTTGTCAAAGCAGGGCGCCCCTTTTGCCAGGTTTCTACCAGCTTGAACGCTCTATAGAGACAGACCGTCCTTTCCCCTATATGATCTGAATCCTTAAACTGCTTCATAATTCCATAAGCTTGAATAGCCCTCAATGGTAAATTCAATTTGTCTAATTATTTAAAGAAATCCACATTAGTAGCAGGTGATCTATGTCTTTCCGAATATAGGACGTGCGGTCTCAGTTGCATTCATCATATAAAAATAAATAATGTCACACGCGAATACTTCGATATTATAAGAAATTCCTTCATTCTAAAATCACTTTCATTATCTTATTCCCACCGACCTTAAAACTTCGTAAAATTTCACTTAAATCCACACAAAATTAAATCCAATCTAATCGTTGAAAATCTTAACTCTTGTTTCCATCCATCTCCCTCTTATGTTTTCAATTATAAACTGATTAAATTTATATTCACAACAATGATAAATGCGACCGGGATTAAAGATGAAATGTCATCTCTGAACCCTCCCCAACAGAGATGCCTTTGGCGCCTTGGATCACGGCCTACCACCGGCAAGAAATAGGTTGACGAGCAAGTCTCCTTCGAAGTTAATTTCCGAAAGAACGCGATCTTATCATCCTGGGACTGTAACCAATTTACATGAATTTGACAGGGTGCGCAAAGGGGTGAAGCACCTTCGTTAGCTAGCTGCTAGCTGCTACGCCTCCGCACTTACAGAATTTTCATATTCCCTCCTAACAAGTTGTTGGCAAGTCTCGAAATCAATTTCAGAGATTTAGAAAACTTTTCCGAAAGACAAATTGCCCTCGAGATAAATTTCATAGTTCGCTCGTGATAGTCTCGGAACGCGTGAGTTATCTTCCGTGTGTATCCTTTCAGTATATCTAAATATGACTTTCATTCACTAACCTCCACTAATGCAATCCTTTACAGTAGAGGATGACATGCTGATTTGTAAGTGGTTGGACAGAGAAAAAATTACTTTTCATAGGTACTTTTTGGTCCATGTATACATTGTAGGTGTTTGGCAAACAATGGAAGGAGGAAATCTCTGAATGCTGATGATATTGTAATGCTGGTCTTATAAAGTGGAATCGCTACTTTGACGCGGATATACCCTGTTTATTATTCAGATCCCATTCAGATTCCGTGGTACATAATGCACCCATTCTAGACCATCATGAAGACATCAACATTGTTCACTCGCGTGCATGTTTTCCAGTTTGGGCAACAAATTGCTGCTTATTGTGATTATTTGTCAAATTAATGACGACGTAAGATGCAGCTTTGTGCGAAATGATTTCTATTTGATGAAGATGTTAATACTCGTCGGGAGTTTAGAGATTTTTATGCCAGAACTTAGTTTCTTTCTTTGTACATCATCAATATGATTTTCTTATGTTGGAATTGTAAAAGCGGGTGAAATTTTGGATTTTTATCTTTTTTTCAAAAAAGGTTTACAATTACATTGTCTATCTGTGGCCATCTATCGTCTCCGAAACTACTGTACCTATCAAAAGACACGAGCTGGGGCCGTATTTCAAAGTCCGGTTATGAAAATGAAATCACATAATAGCTGCTTTCGATTTGTCACATTTATCAGATATTCATCACATATTCCTCACATGTCAAATCTCGTACTCACTTTTGCCTCACTCGTGTTCTGTCAAATTGTAACTGATTGCAAAAAGCAAATCGAACAGTCACTTATGTGATAAATATTAAAAATTTTATAAACTAACGTTCCTTACACCGAGATCAAAGAAATTGTCTCTTCTCATAATACTTCCGCTGCTGAATATGAAATTATTACAAAACCACAACAAATCACCACAATAAATACTTCAGTGCATAACTTAAAAATCACTTACTCAAGTGATGTGATGAAAAAATATTTTTATCACATCACTTGGTTTTGTATCAGTTAGAAGCTGTCGCCATCTGCCGTAAAATAGGAACTGAACCGCCAAATCGAACAGTCATTTTCAGTGAAACTGAGGAAAATGTAAGGCATATCAGATAAATGTGGCAAATCGAAAACAGCTAATATCTCCTACTTTCTTAGCAGTCTAGTGACAGATGACGCTGTAAGCAAGCAAGTACCCAGATAGTTGCTGTAGCACTACGGCAGTTCTTAAGAAAATTAGCTTATTAGTAAGTGGTGCCAGCTTCCATGAACCAGTGGGATTACCTTAAATCGAGTCCATGGAAACCCGCCGGCTTAGCAGGAGTCATCCAAGACAGTTCTACCTCCGCTAATCTCTGCCAAAATAGCTCTGATAGGTACAAGTTAAATAATAAAGAGGGTTAAGATAGTTTAATATTGTCTCGTTAAAGTGTCTCTCAAATTTTTTCTTAGAATTATAAATAATATTTTTAAAAAAAGCATGAAATGGAAAAATAGGTAGGTTTTAGCCGGCACAAGTTAAATGAAGATAATGATTAATTTAGAGTACTTTCTGAGAGCCAGTAAGTTAGATACTTTAGACTACCATTAATAGACTAGGATATGCGATCAGGGCTTTCCAAAACTAGAAAAAAAACCCCGTCTGTCTGTCGCTCAGGTATTAACCCCCAGTCCTGCAAAATTATTAACCAAATATGTAATTGAATTCGATCAGTAACTAAAGCCTTTTCCACTTAGCCTAGATTTCAATTATTAAATAATATCCTTGGATATGGTGATCACTTTCGATTCTCTCTAACGGAATATGCATTACAGTCAGTCTCACTAGGCACAAGAATCCACTATTGTATTATTGAGGCAATATTCGTTTTAAGGCGCGTTCTCACGATTCAAGTTTAGTTGAAAGGAAATGGCAGACTTGAACGAAATAGTTGATCAACTTTATGTTCTCAATACAGATTTTATTCAAGTTTTGTTGGGCAACTATAATCGCTCAACTAAACTAAGAACGCGCCTTTAGACTAAGGGCTAAGTAACTAAGTTTCAATATGATGAATAGAATAAGAGGTCTCTCATCTTGAAATGGCTGGTTTGAAGTTGCTGATTCGTTGGATTGCTGATGTTCGTCTTTCAGCGATTCGGCATGCTAGTTTCTATCCGCTTTAATTAAGCATCTTGGTTCTCTCCTATCTCATACCCATTAAGCTGCTATAGTAGCGCGGTGAAAAGAAAAGACACACATGGCTCTCGTCTATGTTTCCGACATATAAAAACCTAGATGGGAACAAAAAAGTTGACTCCCTAGCCAAGTCTCTATCCGAGACTCAGAGATGTCCCAAAAACGATATGACTACCACCCAAAGGTGGAACGCGTTGGAGACATGCACCTCTAGGACGACTTGGTCTACTTACAAAAAAGGAAAAAACATTGAACGTCCGGATAGAACCCAAAGAGAAATTTCCAGAATTTCGGCAATCATCACGAAACATAGATAGATAGGTATCCCACACAAACTCTGTTGCTGAAGCTGCGGGAAGACGAGCGAGCGAAAAACACTCCTTCACTTTTTGTATAAATGCCCAACTGTAGCCAAAGATACGTTCTGAAAGACTTAAAAAAAGATCCACGGGCTATGGGGTCGGGTCACAGATAAGCTTCGAAAACTCCACAGGATGGCATTAAACATGTCGCATAGTCGGCTAAACAAAACGAACTGTGGCGCATCAAAGCGCTGATTGAACCTGCAGTCGTACTGTAGGCAGCCTTATATCTATGTATCTTTTATTATTACTAATAACCATTCATTATATTTAATACTAGCTGGAACCCGGTGTGCCTGGCTGCACCCATTCACGTAACCGCAGGGCCGTAGCCAGGTATAGCCCCCCAGTTACAATATTGTAAATTTTTAATTTTTAGAATCGTGAATGTCAAAAAGTTCGGAAAATTTTGAATTTCGAATTGAAAATTCGCAGAATTTTCCAAATTCCCAAATTTTCATTTTCAAAATTTTCCCGTTTCCCTAATTTTTAAAACTTCTAATATGCCCACAACTCCAAATTCAAAATTTCTATACTTTTCACATGTTAATCGCCAAAACCCGCGAACCCCAACCCAATTTTTTTGATATTAAGGCCCTTTTACATCCCAAACGAAAAGTGGAAACGCAAATTGGAGCTATTTTATCGCACAGAAATTTGTATGCTTTCTCTGTGTCTGGAATCCACGTTCGTGCAACAGAGAGAAAAACATTCAAATTATGTGCGATAAAAGAGGCATTCGACCACTTCAAATCTTGTGATTCTTATCTCTGAACTTCTATGTGTAATGGAGAACGGCCATCAAATTGAAGCTGCCTGAACGGACTTCAGCAAGGCCTTTGATAGCGTGGACCACAAAATTTTGATTACTAAGCTATTGAAATTTGGAATCACCGGCCCTGCCCTGGAATGGATAAAATCATATCTTAGCGGAAAAACTCAGGCCGTCAGATTTGAAGAATTTTTATCCAAAGAAATCGAAGTAATTTCCGGTGTTCCTGAAGGAAATCATCTTGGTCCGCTCTTGTTCATCTTCATCTCCAATCTGTCCCACAAACTAAAACATATTCCACATTTCTTTTATGCAGACGACCGGAAAATATATAGTTTTATAAGGTCCGATACTGATGTATCATTCTTTCAGTTGAAACTTAATGCATTGCAAGACTGGTGCATCACTAATAAGCTGGAACTTAACACTAGCAAATGCAATGCAATAACCTTCTCCCGGAAAAAGCGTACATCTACAGCAGTATTATCTTGACAACAAGTTATTAAACCATGATCAAATCGTAGACCTACGTTTTGTTCTAGACCATAAGTTAAACTTTAATCTACACTACGATAATGTTCCTGCAAGAGCTAAGGAATTTGATAGCATCTGGGGCACAAAAACACTTTTCTGGTCACGTTGCACAGTGGTTCAGAAGGCATGAAAACCTGGACAAAAGTCAAAAATCCGTTGGATTTACAGAAATATTTGTAAACAAGGGTTTTTGATGTCTCTGAATTCGAATTTGATAATAAAATGGCGGACTGATTTGGAAAAAGTCGATAGATTTGCATGAATATTTGTATACAGGGGTTTTCGGGATCACGTAATTCGAATTTGATATCAAATTCTCAAAATTCAAAATGGCGGATGTAAAATGGCGGACTACTTTTGAAAGCTGGATGAAGTTGCATGTCATAAAAATTACAGGGGCAAGCCGGAGCAAAAGTTCTTCATATGTACCGTTACAGGACCTTATAAGGTACAATTTAAGATCAACAATTAGGCGGATGAAGATGGATGAAAAAATATATGTATAGCCAATTTAAATAATTTGAACAAATAATCACATTTACAGGTCCCCGTTTAGACTGAGTTTATATAGACTATTAACAAATATTTGATCACATATACGTTTAATCATATTAAACATACCTTGATTTACGTCACCCATTTCGAAATTTGTAAAAATATTTCATACAAATCACTAAATCCAAACGTTCACTATCACGTACAATGCACTCAATGTTACCTACCTTTACACAATGAAGCGATCGCTCGAATTCAAACACGTGGTAAACGAAAGTTAGCGACTCCGTTTCGGATGCTCCAAAGCCCCCTCTACAAGATTCAACAGTACCAAAAACGAAGTAAGGACTTTCATTTTTCGACTTTTGTCCAGGTTTTCATGCCTTCTGAACCACTGTGCGTTGGTACGCCCAATCCTGAAATATGCACGCCCTGTCTGGGATTCCATATTTCACGCCAGTAGCAACAGGACTGAATCTGTTCAAAAACAATTTCTCCTCTTCTGATTATCAAAGCCTACCATACGACACTACATATATGGACAGGCTCAAAGTTTTGAATCTTTTACTGCTGTTATGCAGTAGAAAACTACTTATCTCATTCCTTGGCTTGGACATTCTAAACGGCGTCTCAAGGTGCACTTTTTGACGGATAGGCTCATATTAAATGATGAAGTTCGACCCACAAGGCATAGGAAACTGATTAAAGAAAGTGATCGCGTCGAGTACGCAAGGAACGAACCCATAATCGGTATTGCATGGTCTTCAATGATCATAGCCATGGTCATGGTCTTCAATGATCTTCACCCCTCCCATTAACAAAGTGTCTAACATAAGAAAATTAGTACCCTTACATATAGATTTAAGCCGCCATTGCTAAAATATGTATGGTATATTACAGGGTGTTTCAGAAGTGTTGGTGAAGGTGGTAAACTGTTCCAAAGACAAAAACATACCGGAATATTAAAAAATAGTTGCCTGAACCCACATATCTTAGTTATTGAATTTAAAAATTAAATATCAGAGAAGAAAACCATGGAATTAAATAATTAGAGGAGCTGTTTACACAAAATGGCCGTTTTTATAGTTTACCTCTTTCCTTTAAAACTCACTATCTGGAAAACGGTCATTCTTGTGTATGTAACTTTTTTAGATAATTCTTTGGTGCATATAAACAAAAGAAAAAAAATTCGGTTAATAATGTATTTTATTGAAAAGAATGCTAAAAACGAAGAATATTGGATGATTCAGATGAATATCGATTTTAAACCTACATATCTTCTGAACGGAGCCTTTATTCCGAATTGGAGAATACAAAATATGCCTAAATATTAGGATTTGTCGGTTTTTAAAAGCCGGTTTTCAAAACCGGTTTTTACAAGAAATTTATACAATTCGATAACCGGGGTTTTCAGTAAAAAAACACGGTTTTAAATTTATACATTACATTTCTTCTATTAGCTACAAAAAATGACATTATAAAGTTATCCGGACAGATATTATGAAAATTATAAAAAGACTATTCTACAGAAGCAATGTTAGAAAAAGTGACGAAGAAGAAAATCAAGACATATGTATCTATTACAGCACTTAATAAGTTCATCGGATGCCATATTGATAGCGCCACTGGCAAATTCTTTTAGATAGTACCAAACTTCAAACGATATATTTCAAAATTATATGGCATTCCGACCATTTCTTTACAAGTCAGAGTGGTTTTAGTAGAGCATTTCATTTTAATGGAAAAAATACAGTTCAAGCAAAGTAATGGCTTGAAAGGTCTTATTCATATTCTGCTCTATCGAAAAAAAGGCAGAAAATTTGATTTTAAACGAGGACGCAGAAACAGCGAGGATACTGAGCGCTCTGGTCGGCCAAATTCGGCAGTTCCAAAGAAAAAGAATGCGCAAAATGATTTTGCAAGAGCGTTAAGTGATATTGCGTGAGATAGTGGACACTAGAAGATATCAGTGTATTCACTATTTTGCATGAACATTTGTCCATAAGAAAGCTCTAAGTGGGTTTGCTCACTGTTGACCAAAAACAATAACGTGTTGATGATTCAGAGCGCTTTTTGGAGCTGTTTAGGCGAAATAAAAAGGATGTGAGAATGGATGAAATATGGATCCATCATTATACTCCAGAGTTAAATCGGTAGACAGCTGAGTGGACAGCTCCCAGAAAAACCGACCAAAGCGACAAAAAACGCAAAATTCTGCTGGGAGGGCTAAAGCGCCTGTATTTTGGGAAGCGCTTCGACTATTTTGAAAAGGAAAAAGGATCCATAGTGAATATTACATAGCTAAGGGCGAAATCGGAAACAAAGTGGCCCAAATGAAGAAGAAAAAAGGATCTTTCACCAAGGCAATGTACCGTCGATCGAAACAATGGCAAAATCGCCCGAGTTGTACTTCAAATTGCTTCCGCATCCACCGACTTATCCAGATTTATCGTTGAGGGACTATTACCTGTTTTGAAATTTAAAAAAAATGTTCGCCGGAGAGAAATAAGGCTCCAATGAGCAGGTGATCGCCGAAACTGAAGCTGAAGTTTTCGAAGGGTTGGCCAAATCGTTCTATAAGAAAGGGATAGAAATGCTAGAGGAGCTTTGAATGAATGTTGTTTTTTTATTGGTCATCCTACGAACTTATTGAGTGATATGTACATTGCGTTTTATTTTTTGTTTTTTTAAATTACAAATAAAAAAGTAAAACTTGTCAATATGTCTTGTTTTTATCTGTAAAAATTCGAAACCGGTTTAAACCGGTTATACCAGTTATACCCAGGAATCACCCTTTAACGTATTAGCATTTAAGTTTGAAACACCCTGCATAGCCTACATATAATATCTACATATAGCCTAGTCGAATTATGTCTGCACCTGACTTAGCATTATATCCTAATATGTAACCAATGCCTTCACTTGCAAACTGCTGCTTGAAAGAAGATTCAGATGGATCTGCAAATAGCGTATTCTAACGAAGCAGTGACAACTTAATTACTTAAAAACTCTATATATAAAATGCCAAATAAATTGGATCACTCGTACAGTCCCTTTGATGCGAAAAAAACGATCGCCAGACCAGACCAATCCTAGCTTTATCAATGTAGAAATTGACATGTCCGCAAATAGCCCTGAAACAACCGGTGTTTTCACCAGATCATTCCCATACTCAAGAAGTAATTAACCATGAAACCCTTTTGTATATAATGTATATATATTATCCAACTCGTCCCCTTAAAAAGCTGTTTCTTTTTATTTCATTTCCAAATAGTAAGCTGCCAGTTACTATGTCATCTGTCACGCTGTTACGTCTGCAGCAGCATAATTTCTCATGCGGTCACATAGCGTTCACGTTCCTTGTTATGCATACGTAAACCTGGCGTAAAGGAATGATTCCGCTAAAAGTAACACAACCACCAAAAAAATGCAAAAGCACAAAACGTATTTAAAGGAACCCATGAAACTATCTGCACAGTACTATGGGCCAGCCTCCACCAATACTTTTCGAGCTGAAATTAATAAATTTTCATTAAAATGGAATCATCAAAGGCGGCATTCAGGCCATAATTAATTGACAGCCATTAACCAAGTGCCTGAGTATGTGCTGTATTTTTTGTATTTTTATTTTGTTATGTTGTCTTACTGAAATGCATCGGCGCTTGCAACTCGCAACAAGGTCTGCACTGCGAGTTGATCGAGTGGTGATAAAGGCGTCCCTTTGGCAACCGTGTCAGATCTCGATGTCGTTTGAAGTTTTTTTCCTCACTTGGTTCGGTTACAGCTTAATTAAACTCGGGGAAGGAACTGCAAGCCTAAAAATAATCGCTGCCATTTGCAGACCAACCCGAAAGCATCGATATTAATCAGAAGAAAAAAACATTCGATATATGAATATCGATAGTGTGAATATCGGGCCATTAATAATTACAGTGGGGGGAGGATAATGGAAATTAATAAGGAAAGGACATAAGTGTGTGGGAAAGCATTTTTGAATTGCTGTCGCCCAGCAAAACACCTGATTCGTTAACTCGTGCGCTTAGATCCTTAAAGCCGCCTTCAGGTCGGTTAAATACGCATGAAATTCCAAGAAACTAAAGGAATCAACTCTCAACAGCCCGGCAATCATCGACACGCAACTTTTCAATCAACCCAAGAAACACAACTGGATTTCATGAAATGAGGAAACCGCCCTAATGGCGACCATGCCCCTTTTTATATGGCGCTAAGCCTGGCTAGAAATCACAAAAACCCAAAAGAGAAATGGGGCCCCAGTGCAGGAAGTCTTAACCCAGAAATTCCTGGTGGAGCTCGAGGCGCTCCAAATTTCCCGGTCTTCCGTGGAATCTGCTCATTGGATGCGTACTAAAGTTTTACTCTAGCACCTAACGACGACGGCCTTAACACAAATATGGCAGCAACAACAACAGCAGAAGAAAGAATCAACAAAGCCCCGTTCTTATGAGGCAAACGAGAAGCCTTTCTTTATTCTTTGGCATTATCTTATGGGCGACTTGAGTATGGCTCTGCCTTGCACACGATTAATGGCGGGGAGGAAATGTAATCAAGAGGCCGCGATCATTCAGAACTTTTTTCCGTAACGGTGAGACCTTAATGGCGTTTTAATAGTTTGATTGATGCCTGCACGCACCTACTTTATGCCTGAATTTTAGCTTTTCTTGCGCTTTTTGTGCCAGTTACGAACTACAGGAACAATCAAAGCTCGAGTCGCCGTGAGGTAGGAGAAACCGCAGCGAGTAAATTAAAGAAATTCGATGAAATTTATGAGTATTATTTTGTAATCCCGGAGATTATTGCGTTTTAATTTCACCAAATTTTGTGGACTGGGAGTCCTTGAAGGATACATCATTACGATTACAGTGTTTTTCTTTATCAAATGCATTTTCTGAACTTTGGCCTTTTGTTACACTTTTTTTATTTCTAAAGGTTACCGAGGAGTTCAACTTGAATCAAGAGAGCTGAGGTTTGATTAACATGAAATAAAATTGGGCCGAGTTAAATATTTCAAGAATAATTCTTATTGGTTCAAATCTACGCAAATCATAATAAACGGCTCAATGAAGATGGAATGAACCGCTATTATGCCGGAACCCATAGATCTTCCGACTAAGCTACTCTTAGCAAAACAATTGTTGTTAATTGTAACAACGCAAAGAATTCGAAGTATCTCGTACGCCTGTTTTCGTTTATTTATCGCTTCACAGCACGCAGAACCACTTTAGGTGGTTTATCCCAAAAATTGTAACTCTTTATGCCGTTCCTAACAAACTCTTAGCAAGCGACCTTGTTATTTACAAAATTTGCTCCCAGTGTGAAAACCATGTTCATTGAAAGCTAGATTGTAGTAAGATCGAATGGGCCATTGGCATCCTCAAGGCTACTGAGAGAGACCAGATCTCTCCGGCTCTTCTTCAGAGGGGCTTGGAAGACCAATTCTACAAATCCTGCTGTCACTATTCCGGGGTCCAAGATAACTGTTCAAAATTTCGGAATAAAAGGTAGCCTATCTCCCGGGACACAATGAGGCCGACAACGACAATTCTCATACAAATTGTTGTTGTTTTCCCGTAGAAGTTGGCGTTGTCGGCCTCATTGTGTTCTGGGGGTATGTCCTTACTCAGGGTTCAAACTATCCTTCCCAAATCTTATCAAAATTGGTTCAGCGGTTTAGCTTTGAAATTCGAGCAGACAGACAGACAGACTATCGCATTTATAATATTAGTATGAATTATGTACGTAGGATTTATTATTTAATATATAAAACAATATGCTATGAATAAAATTATTTATTTAAAATTGGTAGCAACAAACAATTATCACAACAAGCACATTTGTTAAAAATCCCTTCGTCTACACTTTTGTCTTGCGAAATTTTCAATTACCTCGTCATAGTCTAAAGATAGCAATAAGTTTGATTCGATGTTAAGTATTGCTAACGAATTTAATCTTTTATCTGTCATGGTTGAGCGAAGCCCAGCGGGAAATGTAATGGCTAGGTAAGCGAGGTGGTAATCAGCTGCACCCATTACCTTTGTGATGAAATAATAGGTTACTTTTATATAGGGATGTCCTAGGGCGGTAAGTGCTTACAGTAGGCATTACAGACGAGGACTTATTTCAGAGGTGAAATGTATTAGGTGAATAGGGTAATTGTGGGTGAGATGCCGCACATTTTGGTTAAACTCTATTGTAAAAAAACCTAATAGTGCATATAAATAAAAAACAGTTTTAATCAAAAGGAATGATATTAATCTTCAAAATTACACAAAAAAAAAAATTTAATTTTTAATCATTATAAAAATAAAAAACCAAAATTGAATCGCTGTCAAAAAGGCGTCTATCCCACAATCTGTGGGATAGTTGCCGCACCATATGGGAGATATGCCTTATTGGCCTATTTCTTTTTATTTAAATTTTTTTTTCTTATTTCATCCCGGCCACATATATTGCACATATTTTTATAAAACGGGCATGTTTCATGCAGCCATTTGCGGCATTCTGGACATTTAATCTAGTCTGTTTTGCTCTCTGTGTGGAAATAATTTTTCCAACACTCAACACAATTATTGGAGTCATCTTCTATAGAATCAGGTGCATATTATTTTTCTTTCTTCCCTTCTTGCACACCTTCTGCCTTCTCTTTGTTTCCTTCTTTTTTCTTCTCTGCTTTCTTTTCTACTTTCTTCTCTGATCTGGCCGCCTTAATATTTTTTTAGTACCTTTGATCAGAGATGAATTTTTGGTATTCTTAAAATCTATATTTTCAGGAGACGTTAAATCGCTTGCCGTTTGTTTCCTTTTAGCAGTTGAGGCCGGTAGTTAAGGTATTGGTACTATGTGTTCCAAAAGTTTAGTTGGAGTATCTTCTAATGGATTTATGCTTTCTGAGTTGGGGTTTGTATTTTCTGAAAATTTCGTAGGAGTCTCTTGTATAGGGGTTACATTTTCCAAAGTTTTTGTGGGATCAGAAGTGAGAATTAAAGGTGATGTCGGAAGTCCTGCAAGAGGTGTTGTCGACCGACATATATAACTATTGCATATACATATAGAACTATTTAAGTACCCATATATATCACAAATTAGTATATATAAGTATACAAGTAACGTATACAACATGAAGTGCGGCATCTCTCCATTTTTTGGGGGATAGACGCCGCACTGTAGTGCCCTGGGTACAAATAAAAAATCATATCAAAATATTCTAAAAACATGAAGAAAAATAGCATCTTCGACTATAAAAATGGTTCTTACCTTGATTATCGTGTGTAGCAATAGCCAATTTTCATATATAAACAAGTTCATCGAAAGTTTCGAGCAAAATTTTTTCGTTTTTTTTTCACTTAAACAGTCAACACAGGCCCACCGCAGACGACAGCCGCACGGGCACTTGCGTTTAGAACATGTGACGGAAGGGGCATCGAATGTGCGAGAATAGTTCTCTCTGCCTATTGATTGAACATAAAATATTACTAGTGCGGCATCTCTCCCCACGCGGCATCTCACCCACAATTACCCTACATAGATTACCATGTAAACATGCAGAATAAATTACTGGCTACCCTTTTCATCATTAAAAACATTGCTTTCCGAAATTACCATTCCATTTCTGCTACGTTTGGTGAGAGATTACTCGCAAGATATCTTTTTGATTTTATTGCTCATTGTTTGTGGTATAAATTAATCTTATAAAATTTAACGCCACTCTAAACGAATTTTGAAGACGGAATAAACTCAAGAAGAGAGGCTTCGACAAGTCAAACACAAAAAATTATAAAAGCACATCACATTTCCAACGAAAGTATTTCACAAGTCATTACCTAGTCGCTTACCTAGTCCTTACAATTTAAAGACCTTCATTTTCCTAAATTTCCAGTAGAATTTGTCGATTACCATGTAGGTGGTTACACAAATAATTAAAGAATTCTTGGGTTACCAGAGTAACCACTCGCTACTTTTCCCGCTGGGAGATAATTTTTCACTCTACGTAGGCAAGAAAAACTCCGTTCACCACTGCAGTTGCTGACTGTTGCCGATACGCACATTCGTAAGGCTATGTCAATGGTTGCGTAAGTTATTTCAAGTTCTTTATTTCTTAGAACCTTTAGAATCGCGTTGGGTGTTCGATGCAGCTCTCCGTCTTGAGCTATTGCTGTTAAATAAGAACGTAGATGAATGCATTCTTCCACAAAGCATTACTCTAAATCACCAGAATAGATCGTTACTAACATACTTGCTCTATTTTTAACTTCGTCGGTATTCAAATTAATCAAATTGCTTAAAAACGAAAATTTATCGTTAAAACTGTTGTAGGCATTTCGTCTCTTTTGAAGTTCTGCCACAAGTCTGTCAATAATTACTAGATATACTGTCACTCTGAATGTTTCCCGACAAGATAATGAAGTAGTAATATCTTCGGTTTCATCTGCTGTGAGCTTTCTCTTCCGCATCCTCTTTGTGTCCTTTTCGTATTATTTAACTAATGAGAGTTCCAAGGCTTGCTGTTCATATTTATGAAAATTTTCCCTTTCTGCAGAAATTATGTGAATTAGACTGTCATACATTTGAGTAACCGTACAAATGTCAATATCAACGGACTGTAACTTTTTGTTGGTTTTGTTCATAAAACCCCAAAACACGGCCATGAAAGCAGTTTCTAGTCATTCTAATTTCAATCTTATGCCTTTAGCTTCACAAACAACAGAACGTTTTTGCTGAGGATTTCTCTCGATAGCTGTTAGAGCGTTTAGTCCAGTAAAATGGTGCAAAAAAAAGGGCCATCTGAACATTTTCTGAAAACAGCAATTTTTTTTTGTAATGTGTAGGGGGTTGGTTGGGAGTATAAAACCGAGTTTTCGGGCTACGGAGGGGTGACGTTCGGCCGCCATCTTGTTTTGAGTGGTGAAAAATGGTTTTCCTTATTTATCGGAAACCGTGAGTCCTACAGAATTTTTGTAGAAATATTTTTTTTAGATAATCAAATTATCTACAACTTTCGTAAATAATGTTTTGCCGTAATATTAATAATAAAAAGAGAGCAATGAGTAATCAAAGTCAAAATTTAGTTTTTCTTAACTAAAATTTCAGCTGAAACCACCTTTTTCTCCAACAAATGCCTAGTTAACTAATATTTTTTTTGCAGAATTGGAAAGCTTGGACAATTTCCTATGCATAATGTCAATTTTTATCCTACGGCTTTTATTTTTGCAGTTATACGCAATTTTAATGCTAAAATTGGCTCTATTTCGTACTTTTTCACCTAAGCTTTGCCAAAAAGTACCAAATAAGCACCAAATAAGGCCAATTTTAACATCAAACTTGCAAATAACTTCAAAAGTAAAGGCCGTAGCATAAAAATTTTACATCATTGATAGGAAATTGCCCAAGCTTTCCAATTCTGCAAAAAAAAAATTAGTTAACTAGGCATTTGTTGGAGAAAAAGGTGGTTTCAGTTGAAATTTCATTTAAAAAAAAAACTAAATTTTGACTTTGATTACTCATTGCACTGGAAGTTGATAAGGTAGAACCTTGACTTTTACAGTTTTAGATAGGTGGGCGTATTCTGCATACACTGATACCTTACTCATGAAAATAGCTCATAGGGTTACAAAATACAGGGTGATATGTAAACCTCTACCAAAAAAACTACATAACGCCCTAGCTGCTAAACCGTTACGATTTACGTCCCCCCCATACGATTTTTTGTTCGTCTATCCAAAACCTATCCACAGCCGGCCGCTTTGTAAACTTAACGGTATACATCCTGTAGGTATAGAGGGAAGCATATGCAGAACTTTTGTTATAACTTCTCCGTTTGCATTGCTCTAAAATCTACAAAAACAACCCTAATTCAATAGATGACCATATCAAATTATTCGCAAGAAAATTCTCTACAAAAAAGCTCTAAGGCATTTTTTATGTAAAATCAATAATAAAAAAGTTATAGCGCTTTAAAGGTCATCACCCCCAAAAATTTTGTCATTTTTCGTCCATATCTTTTTTATTATTAATATTACGGCAAAACATTATTTATAATTTGATTATCTAAAAAAAATATTTTTACAAAAATTCTGTAGGACTCACGGTTTCCGAGAAATAAGGAAAACCATTTTTCACCACTCAAAACAAGATGGCGGCCGAACGTCACCCCTCCGGATCCCGAAAACTCGGTTTTATACTCCCAACCAACCCTCCTACACATTACAAAAAAAAATTGCTGTTTTCAGAAAATGTTCAGCGAATGTACCATTTGACTGGACTAGTTGTGAATTTCTTGAAATGACTCTTTTAAACTTTTGCAGGCATCTGCTCGAGCTGCCCAGCGTGTATCCGATGGACTTTTGACAGTAGTTTTGTTTTTTTTATCACTACACTGCAAACCCCAGAATATTTTTTCCGTGCGAATTTAACACATTACACACTTCATTAGCGTGTAAATTCGGCCAATCGTGTTAAAATAAAGCGTTTTAGGAATAAACCGTGTTAAAATAATGCGGATAAAAAGACATACGTGTAAAAATCACACACGTTCAGCGTATAATATTTTTTACACGCTAAAGAAATTGTAACGTTTTATCGTTTTACGTCTTAAACGTGGGTCATTATGTGTCATTTCACACACTTCACTAAATTAACACACATGAGAGGATAAATTAAAGGAACGTTAGACAGTTGTAATTCTTTATTTAAATACTCAATGACCAAAGAGCTCCACGACCTCTCTTTACAGTCAGTCGGTAACAGAAGGGCATCGAGACAAGTCGTTGCAGCTTACATCAAAAATTTTAAGTTTACTGTGACGATTTTTCTAAGTTTACTCTCCGCAAATCGACGCTGAAAAAGCTTCACTCAAAAGCTTCAAAGCAATACATATTTGGTGTGTTTTAAACACGCGCTTTATGTGTTAAATTTACACACTTTTCGCGTATTAAAAATAACACATTGTAAACGCGTAAAAAGTGACTAAATGATTTTACACGCGAAATGCGTTTTAATATCATACACTTGGGTTTGCAGTGTATCTAGGAGTATTTGTGCTTGTAGAGTTTTCCACCTTTCAGTTGAAGCTGTAAAAAATGTGTAAATTTCTTGAAGTAGACCAAAGAACCAACAAGCTTCTTGAGAGCATTCAGTGGCACATTCACCCACTAAATTAAGTGAATGAGCAGAGCAGGGTATATATTCTGGTAGTGGACATAATTCTTTTATTTTAGCCTGTAACCCGTTATAAATGCTTGACATATTTGCTGCATTATCATAGGACAGGCCTCTGCAGTCTATTATACCAATTTTAAACATGTCAAATGTTTCAACAATAGCATCTGCTATGTCTTGCGATTTATGATCGGCATTTGCGATAAACTTAAGAAAACGTTCAACGGGCGCACCATCAGCTTGAATATATCGGATCACGAATTATGGGAAATATCTGGTGTTGAATCCACTATTATTGAATAGTATTTTGATATCTTTATTTCATCTTTTATTTGCGTTAAAATTTTGTTGCCATCAAGTCAATAATTTCCTCACATATTGTAGAACTTAAGTAATTGGTACATCCCTTACCCTTGCCTCCATATTGTGCAATATGTTTACTTAAAAACGGATCAAATTCCGCGATGAGTTCCAGCGTCATTAAATAATTTCCGTTATGAAGAGCCGAGCTTTTCGTCATGCCCCCTAAAGGTATGGTTTCGCTGGGAGCTGTCGACAGCGGCTGCCGACGGCGGCTGTCAGCTGCAGCAACTGAACAGCGCGGTCAAGTAGTTTGGTTGCACGGTTGCCGGCAGTTAATTGTTGGGTCAACAGGTAAAGAAAAATTTACTAAAATAATGGATATTGCAAAGTTTTTGTAAATTTAGAAGGAGGAAGAACATGATTTAATGGAACTTATGTTATTACATCAAAGACTGTTTATACAGTATGTTTAAATCGCATAATAATGTGCCTGAACAAGCTCAAAAAGCTTTTCAACCTCATCAAAAGAAAAATTTGGTGCCATTTTTGAATAAAATAATTCAACACTGCACTTTAGTGTAAAAAAAACTAACTAAAATCACTTCTAGCAGCTACGACTGCGCTTCTTGACTGGTTCAAAAGCAGTTGAAACGCAACAGCTAGCTGCTGACAGCCGCCGCCGAGCTGTCAGGCAGCGTGAGCAAAACCGTCAACATGTGCATACCATAAGAGCAGTCATTTTCAGCAGCGAGCTTCGACAGCTTGCTGTTAGCGGCCGCTGCCGACAGCTCCCAGCGAAACCGTACCTTAAGGGTGAGTGCAGTACGCAGCGTAGATGGTAGAGTAGAGCATAGCTGCGAATACTCGCTTATAGAACTCTCAATGGGTTTTAAATGGGTGTGTGCATAACGCAGCTCGCTTTTTCTGCGAGCGGAAAGCGAGCTGCGTTATGCACACACCCATTTAAAACCCATTGAGAGTTCTATAACCGAGTATGCGCAGCTATGCTCTACTCTATTATCTATGCTGCGTACTTCACTCACCCTAAAAGATAAACCACGTGCTGCTAAAGATTTTACAGTCGCAACCACTCGTTTCAGAACTTCACGCCAATAAATCAACTGTTCTTGAAATTGAGCTGTTAGCTCATGATCGATACGGCCTACGATGTTACATCTACGTTGTAAGTTCAAAACTCATGTTTTATGTTCCCATGAATTTCCGTGGCTTTGCAATCTAGTCGGCGCGTTCTTCCAATCATTGAAACCAATGTCTTGCTTTCCAAATTGAGTTCCTCCACCGAATAATAAACAAGGCCCACAATATACTTTTCCTGTACTTTGCGAGTAAATGAGCCATTTCCTTGGACGTGTTTCTCTGTTTAATAAGTCTCGTTTAAACATTGTTTTGGTCAAAAAACGAGAGATTTTATCGTCATATCGTCGGTACAATAGTAAACTAGTCTATCTGAAAATTCCTTAATTTTGGGGAGACGCAAAACAAAATATAATTAATGACTGAAAATCAGGCTTTTTTCAGTAAATATTCAAATAAATCAGTTGTATTAGTCTTGGACTATGGTCTTTTGGATCACACTTTAAATAATCACAATATAAATCAAAATAAAATGAAAATTTCTCTAGTTAAGTCAAAAATTCCAAAATGTCAGATAGGTTAGTTTACCATTGGACCGACGATATATCCTTTTACTCAATGGAAAATCTGGCAAATATTTTGATTAAAGCCATTCAATGCAATATATTCTTGCGTTGCGTTATTGATATCCCACTTTACTGGGTCACAATCAACTACAACCAGGCTTTCTTTCGACTGCTTCACAACTTCCACTACTGATGAAGCAGGCAGTGTGGGCATAGACAAAACTTGTGGTCGTTAGAACTACTCGGAATCTCGCACTGAATAGGGTTGGTAGTGGACACACTGAGAATTTCGTTAGAAGATTCCGAATCATCACTTTTTGATTTAGAAAAGAATGTATCAATACTTTTTGTATTTTTTATTAAATTTTGCTGCTTTTCTTCCTTTTCCTTAGCCTTTATTTTATATGCTGCACCACTAAGTTTTTTCTTCAATTCACTCATTTTACTACTTAAACGTAATGCACTAATTAAACAAATATACCGCTGCGAAACCGTAAACAATACAACTGATCACTGACGGCGCGCAATGTTCTAAAGTTAAAAATGGCTTGTATCTCAAAGAGGCGATGAAGAGGCATGCTCGGATCCCTTTGATTTCTTGAGCTATTGTTTTTTCGAAGTTTTTAAACGAAACAAAATTAAGTAAGTGGGTTCACTGGTGAGCAACTTAACATGAACAATTTTAGTCAATTGCACCCAGGAATTGACTAAAATTGTTAATTTTAAGTTGCTCGCCAGGATTACTTCCTTAATTTTGTTTCGTTTAAAAAATTCCGCGCGCGCCCTTTTTAATCTCGCGCCCCTAGGCACGTGCCTAGTTTGCCTAAAGGATAATCCGCCACTGACTACTATGTCAAGAAAGTACCGGGAATTGGTCAGTGAAACACTGGAATCGACTTCAATACTCGCCGCGAATTCTCTTTTATGTCATCTATCGACTGAAAACGGGTGCCTAGTAGTGGTAATTTGAGTTTTGGAAAAAGAAAAAAGTCGGCCGGAGCCATATCAGGGGAATACGGTAACTGTTCGATAAGATTTTTGAAGTTTTTGTGTAGAAATTCGTTAACAATAATAGCCTTGTTAGATGGTCTATGGATAGTCTTCGTGGTGCAAAATCCACGATTTTTCTTTCCACAAATCCGGTCTTTTTCGGCGAATTTGCTCTCTCAAACGCCACATAACGCTCAGATAATATTTTTTATTTGTTGCCTCACCTTCTGGCAAGAATTCCGAGTGCACAACACCGCGGTAATCGAAAAACCTGTCAACATCACCTTCACTTTCGATCGACTTTGACGTGCTTTTTTTCCGTTTCGGCTCAGTTGGAAGGCGCCATTCCGAAGCTTGTTGACTGGTTTGCATGTCAAACTCGTAAACCTATTTCTCATCACCAGTTACAATGGGTTTTATGAATGTGGGGTCGGATGTGATTCTAACATGTCTTCTTCAGCGACCTTTACGCGATTGAGTTTTTGCAGAAAATTCAGGTCATTCGGCACTAATGGACCGACAAGGCGTTTCATGCCCAAACAATCGTTTAAACTGGTACGAATTGATTCGTGAGGCACAGAAACTTCAGCGGCTGTCTATCTCAGACTTTAACGACGATTTTCAGTCACCATTTCCTTTATTTTAACGATGTTAAGTTTAGAAGTCGACCAAATCTTCCACCACATCTCAACCGCTAAACTAATTGGGTACTTGTTTAAACCACCTTTAATTTTCCTGGGTCATTGTGTTCCGAAGCCAAGTTTTTATGCACCTCATAGCAGAGAAACTCTTTTAGCAACCAGCTGAGCTCACCGGAAGGCCTACAGCAACTTGCAATAGCAGGTTGGGAGTGAAATCGCTCTTCACCTTCATGGGCAATACTTTCTCATGTTCTCCCTGGAGCGCGAGTTTTGAACATTCCGGCGCTCAACTGGCATTTTTCTAGGGGGGTGCCAAGGCCCACCCTGGCCCCCGTAGTTACGCCAAAAGAAAGGGTATTAAACCACAAGAACTCTCATGGCATAATTTACTAATAGAAGGAAGCGAAATTAGATGGTAAAAAAATGGTTTGCTCAAAGGAGGCAAAATATCCAGTTATAATCCTGGATCCAAAGGTCTCCTGGAAACGGCAGATTGGGAGAGTAACTGCCAAGGCAATTATATCTCTCCCTATCTGTCGTCATTTTGTAGGCCAAACCTGGGACATCAAACCAAGGTTAATGTTTTGGCTATACTGTGCGAATGAGCTGAACCGGTTAGTTTTTTCTTGCGAGAGAAATATATCCGTGGCGATAGAAAGTTATTTCAGTGGAAAACTGTATCGCTGTGGTGACCAATGTAAAACTTGCACATTATGGCAGGAGCCGATCAACAGAAAAATCTTCTTGGAAATCCCGCGCACTAGGATGGCTGTTTAGCAATTTGGAATTTGTAATTAATACAACACAGATCATCAATCAATGTTATGCCTAGGATATTACAGCAACTGTCCACTGAAGTGCATAATGGGTAATGCAGGTTTTATTAGAAATAAGACTTAATTCGTTGAACTCAACACTATTATTGCGACCTCAACCAAGAATGAGTTCAATTTTCCTATTAATGAGTACACGATCATGAAGATTAGTCATGTCTAATGTTTGTCTTACATTATCTACGTCATGGGAGTAACTCATAGTCATCTGCAAAGCTGTGAAGTGGGTTGGGGGGGATTGGGAACAGGTCATTTATGAGAATTAGGTTGGCGATAGATTTTGAGCCTTAGAAGGTTTAAATTCAACGCCACCCAATAAATACTACCTTGAATTGGCAGAAATAAAATTTTCAATTCAGTTCTTTGGAACATAGCCGATACCAAAATTTTAAGTTGAGCTGGCATGGCAGTATCGCGTAAGGGATAATTCGAATTAAGCAGAGATTCAAGTAAGGGGTTGTGGATAGACCGACATTTCTCTGGATGGAGCTCACAAAAAGGACAGAAGTTCTAAGCAGTAAAAACTGGAAGTCGAGTGGATTGTAATTGATGATTTTACTTCTTAACCTGTTATCGAATGGTAATTTAAATGTCCTGGTATACTTCTCTTCCACGATATCTTGATTTCTCACTCCAAAAATCTTTCTCCGCCGCAGCTTGCCATCAGCGTCTGTGTTAAGTAATTTGATGTGTCACCCTTAATTCTGTCTGCCCACCTTAATGGCTTTCAATTGATGATCTTTTTATATTTGGTAGTAGATTCGGGACTTTTTTGGGTATTCTTTGGATATTATCGGCCCTACGTAAGCTTATTAATTTGGAAAGTGTAAATAGTTGACACTTTTTGTAAAAGTGTAATAATAGGTGAATATACCGTATTATCCATTCATTGTTTTCATGAACTGAACCGTATATCCTTCGTAGAATGTTCTTCTCAATTAATTGCATATTTTTTCAAATTACTTCAAGTTTCACAGCCTTAAGTCACAACTGTGAGCATGATCTGATCATGTTGTATAGTATATCATTATTTGGGTTTTAAAGTAAATGTTCTGGACTTTATTAAGTACAATAGTTAGAAACATATTCTATTTGCTGCGTTATTCTTCTGTTCTCATCTAGAGGTCTATAGTTATGTCTTCGGGTACTGCGGAAGCTAAGTAATAAAATTGATTTAGCCGTTCAAAACTATATTATAAAATTTTTAGTACCGAGGAACAAATGAATATTTTAAATAACAAAATCATTAGCACTATTTAAGCACGGAAAAAAATTCTTGGCATTTTCCCGAATGATGGCGTCAATAACAAATAAGTCACGAGCCACTGATCGCAGCGCACCACTAAACCCTCTTTGAAATCAGAAGCCGAATTAATATCTGCGATGTGCTACAGAAACCCAATGAAATCAAAACATTTCGGAAAAGTCTCATAACCGGTGCTGACAAAGTGGTCATGCACAACAATAAGAAGCATCAAAGATCGTGATCAAAGGAGGTGATGCTGTGTATAGTACAACTGGAAGGAAATCGTCCACTATGAGGTAGTTCCACTTGGTCAGACCATTGATTCTCAACCCTACTGTGGACAAATAGAAAGGAAAGATTACGCCAAACAATTGCACGAAAACGGCCCGAATTGAATATTAGGAAAGGTGTTGTCTTCCATCACGACAAGGCTCGACCACACCCTTCTTTGATGACCCGTCAAATATGGAAGAGACAAAAGGTTCTGGTCATGCCGAAGCCTGGTAAGCCTCCAGGGCACCCGCCGGCGTACAGGCCGAAATGTCTTCGAAACACCATGAGCGAGCTTTTCGAACGGGCAATATATAACGGCACTTGGGCCGAGAAGGAAGACGGCTTATTGGAAAGGCAATTCGGTTTCAGAAATCCTAGATCGACAACGGATGCTGTCAATATGTTGACTAGCTTAGCAAGGGCAGCAATGCATGTAAATAAGAGCTGCGCATTGAGACCCCTTGATGTGAAAAATGCTTTCAACACCGCGACATCCAGCAAGGTAATCGAGGCCTTCATTAATCTGGACACACCGAAGTTTATATAAAATTCTTTGTATAGTGTACCCGCTCCCCCAAAAAGATCCTTAGGCCGTTACTACCAATCCACTATTCCTCCTCTAAAGAACGATGATGCTTCCCGCCGTGATTATACATAATAGACATCCTTAAAACACTTCATAAACCTTGACTTTACACCTAATTTTGGCATAGGTCGCCTCAAATCTTTCGCAAAAAATAGTTTAGGAAACCATCATTTTGCATTCTTTTTTCTTTGTATTCAAAGAAAACATTTTTTAAGGAAAGCACACAACTTCCCATGTCGTTTTGAATAAACAAAACAATCAACAAAGCAAAAAATTCTTTTTTCAATAAATATTTGCACTTCTATATGCAAAGCTCAAAATGCAGAAAAGAAACTTCGTCAGGATTATGTACATTCCACACAAAAATGCGTCTTGAATAAAACTGATAGGCAATAACAAACAACTGAAACTAAATGCTCCTGAAATATTGGAAAAAGGATTAACAAAATTAAAAAAAAATGCATTTAAATAAAAAACTGAAATGACAATTTCGAATTTATTAAACAAAGATAAAATTAAAAGAGAAACGAAAACGATTAACGTTACCATCAACCGAACTACATTACCAGCAAATGATAAGTGTCTCAACTTATTTTCGTTAAGATGGAAAAGCTTTTGGTGTCTCGGATAAATTTTTGTTGCAAAAATTTCATCTTTCTGAGTGCGGATTTGGAAATATATTTTTTTTGTTTGCTTATTAATATTAGAGAAGGCAATTGGAGACAATTTAATTAAATTAAATTCAACGAAAATAGTGATTAAAAATAAGAGAAGTAAGAGTTTTTGTTGGACAAATTTCATATTACTGAATCTTATTTGATGAGATCCAAGAAAGCTTTTTACCCATTTGAAGGACGTTGAAGTTTGCAAAAAAGATTTTGTCTGTTTGCCAAATTTGACACTTAGATGCCACTAAAGGATATCCTTCCGGAATTAATGCAGATTTATCCTTAGGAAATTGTTCAAACTGCAGCAGTTGATAGTACCGCCATGGTCCATGAAGAATTTAAACAGCAATTTTTTTGAAGATTTCCTAAAGACTTTATGCCCCAGTTACACGAATGACAAAAAATGACAATTGTCATAATCTCTGGTCATAATTAATGGCATTGCTGTTGTTTATTTTTTATGACAGAAATAATGACACAAATTATGACCGTGTATGATGATAATGACAAATTATGACAGAAAAAATGACAAGTATGTCATTCGTGTAACTGGGGCATCAGTTAGATTAACACCATTCATAATTTTGCTATAAGAAGTAAAAGATAGATTTGTGTTTTTAGAATGCTTCCAAGAGTAGATTTATTCAAAACGGCGTAAATGTTAAGGAGACATCGTTTTGCAACTTCGAAAATAAATGAATTTGTTAAAAATGTGAATAGAAAAGTTTTATTTAGTATTCAACGCGCATATAATTTAAAACTCAACTTCCAAGTGCATCAACATTTAAAATACAACATTGCAAAATGTGTCTGATCAACGGTTTATTCACCTGGGCAAGAAATTCTTGCCAAGAATCGAGTGAATAAACTGCTTAAGCAACATCTATGATATCCACTCATTTTTTGGGTAATCTAATCACAACTTGTAATTAATTGAATGCACTCCATTGAACTTTGTTATTGTCTAGTATGCACTTCTTGTAAATTGGTTCGATTGTTATAATTAATGGAAGTAAGAATAAAAGTTTGAATAAGACAAGATTAGGTTATACAAAAAACATTATTTTTTTATGGGAAAGAGTCTAAGCTTAGTTGTTGTTATGTATAAAAACTTGACATTCCCAAATTTCCCACAAATTGGAAAATCCTTAACGAAAACTTTTTAAATTCAACATTTTCGAAAAAAAAACCAAAAGTCCTAAACGGAAAATTTTACAAAAATCGTCTTTTGGCGGTTATTGTAAACATTTTTCTCTCGCTACGCTCGCGCTGATGTCGCCCTTCCCAAGTGCCGCCCAGTGCAAATGCACAGTCTGCACATATGGGTGCCGCGGCACTGAGGAGCACCCTCCGCTAGGTGAACACCGAATCTAAGCGGAACTTTAGTGCCCTATTATTTACCGGTTAAGCCGGCGGGATGCCTTATTAGGGCGGCTACCTTGAAATCCTAGACCTAAGGTCTAGGAAGAACTCCAAGCCGGTTCAAACTACCTTGGGCATTGTGTGGCAAATTTTGATGGGATCGAAGATAACATAACGTTGGGTTAGTCATCAACACAGTAAGAAGATACATATACTTTCAAAGTTATCAACCTAAAACTCAATTAAACAAATTTTGTGTTCCTTTTCTTCTTTACTTTAGTAAAACCAAAATCTTAGTAATTAACGGTCGAGTATGTTATATCAAAGACTAGAGCTCACAGGTAAGCTATTTGTATTGTCGAATATCCTTAAGTGCGCAATGCCTGGCAGCAAGCTCTAGTCGGAAAGGTACTAGAGGGAAGACTTGTACTGTGGCATTCGATATGATTCCCATGCAATACTACCGCGGCCGAACGCTGACTTCGCTGATCGAACAGAAAATAACTCCCTCGCAAAATGGAAACGCGAAGGTCCATGCAGCGATCAGGACTTCTGGAATGGCAGTCGGGCGTCTTATCCCCATTATAATATAGGCTTTAATTAATTTAGTTTAAACTTCATCTGGGTCTTCTATTTTTTCATCTTGCTGTTTCATCACTTCTTTGACGTCTATCAACATTGGTGGACTTATACTAAATGCTATCCTGTTCCATCGTCCTGTTTCTTCTGTCCATATGATTGGCATTCACTGATTTGTGAAACCTGTTCTTGCTAAGCTTTGATCTGTTTTTTGCGTACATTTATCTTTTTACGTACATTTACAACATCATCACTAGCAGATGTTATTACTGCTTCTTGGATTCTATTTTCTATTCCACATAATCACTATAATCATATAATCATATTTGCCATTTTTGTTTTCTTCCAGGCAAACACTTTTTGCGACGATACGGCCTAAGCTTGATTTTTGCTATTATCAAGTAAGGCCCAGCTTAACCGATGAAGCAGAAGATACAAAGCATCGGGGCGTCGATCACGATCAAAGGGCGCTAAAATCCATAATTGAAATGAAAATCATTTAAAATTTTTTTTATATTTAAAATTTTATCAAATTTTATTTTTTTTTAAATGAGAGATGAAAAGATGGGGATTATCGAATTCAGGCTCAAAACATATTCAGCGCTGCTTATTTCACGCCGCCAGCTTCACAGCTTCAAATCAACGAGAATTTATTAATGCTGCCGCATTGACCGCTTCTTATTTCACGCTACAATGAAGTATGAAGCCAGATTCGAGCAATTTTCAAAATTTGTAGTATGCGGCGTAAGTCCTGTCAACTTTAGAAAAAGGAATTGTAAAAACTGCCACATTTTATTTACTGTTTTGCGTGAAAAAAGTGGAAAAGCGGAAATTTAAAATGGAAGAAAAAATAATAAATTTTGTGAGTGAAAATCCGAAAATTTTTTTTTTAAAATAAAATGCTTCTTCGTCTCTATACATTTAAATGCCAGGAATTCCGTCAAGTTGCCGTTGGTTTTTGCAGCTTCAAATGTATAGCTGCAGTGGCTTCTTTCCATCGGCTTCAGCTTCATAAAGCTTGCGAAGTATGCAGCGCCGAATGTGTTTTGGGCCAGGGGCAGCGGAGCGCCTGCGGATGGAAGGAAAAGTGCACACGCACTTTCGCTTTGGGAGGGGAAATCCACACCAAAATATTTCATCCCAAAACGTTGCAGGGCCGTTTTGGACGCTGGCGGCGACGGAACGTTGTCGAAGAGCCTCACACAAGCAAGACTTTTTATACGAAAACTAAATACATTATATTAGAACTATTAAGAACTTATAACTGTATAGCCTAAGCTTTTTAAACCCCACCCGACTAGCATTTAAAAAGGGGATTCCCTCAGGAGCATGCCGAAAAAAGGATTCCCCTTAGGTTCCTCATGAGGACTCCATGTGGCAAATGAGGGGCATGCTGAATGGGGCATTTCCTCCTGAGCACCACAATGAGAGGCATTTCCTCTTGAACACCACACGAAAAAATAAATCAGCGATGAGGTATGCCTTATCAATTTCTCATAGGGGCCCTATGAAACAAACCTAATTACAAATGAAATGGGGCAATCCCAACATCTTTTTAAAAAGCTTTAAAGAAATGCCCTTAAGCTTTAGTTTAATTCATACAAAGCTTTAGTTTTTGTGGTTGCGTTGGTTCTCAGGGAATGATGTTGGTGACCGTGAATGGTGTCATTTAGTATTACTCAATAACCCGGTTCAGGTTCGATTACAGAGATCAAGCATTGGATGTGATTAGTACTCAGTTGGGGCCGTATTGATAAAATCACAGTAGCCTTTAAAAATATAAAGCTTTCGATGCCTACGCAGTTATTACTCACATATCCATTCCGAAATTCTCAAAACTCACTCGGGATCCGGTATTAATGATTTTTCAAATGGGGCATTCCTTATGACGAGGCGCGAATGAGGAAAGACGTTAGATGCCCCGGGTCCACTGGAGACAGTGGGTCTAGCCTCATAGGGGCCCTATCTGAACTCCTTACCTCAAACAGGAAGATGGGCATAACGCCATAACAAAAGAATTTAAAACCACATAAATCAATAGACAGCGGGTAAATAAATTGACCAATTAACTTTATACATTTTAACGTTAACTGTTCACGTGCTCCCCACCCACAATGATTATGTTCCGCCGGCCTAGTTTTGGCCTAAGTTTTCTAAAAAAAGCCTTTGGTAGATAAAAAGACATTTCCTTTAATTGAAACTTCTTGTTTTCAGTTTTTTATGTGTACCAGAGTCGTTTTAATATTTCCCTTTTATATTAAAGAAAAAATTTCTGACATAATTTCCTATAAAGGGCTCTTAACAGAAAGTTGCATCGTTGCCAGCACCGCTAGAACCAGGCCTGGTGATCACGTTAATCAATATATCCGAGTATTCTTCTATCCAAATCTCTCCCCTTCTCGGCAATGCAATTTACTATGTATTAAGTAAATATAAAAATGGACTTTGTGTTAAAGATTGAAAATTTACTACATGTTAGTTGTGCTCCAATAAAACCATCTTTACAAGAAGCATTCAGATACCAACCTTCGCAAACGAGACAAGTGGAAGTAAGGACTTCGAAAGGAATGTAGCGCTATTTAAGAAGAAGGTTTGTACGCCATTCTTAGGAATAAGAGGCTCCTGTAAAATGTTTTATATTGATAATACATATTTAGATATTTTATACCACAGGATCCAGTTAGTACATCAGTTTGGTTTGCTATCTATTCCTTTTCAGGTCCATAGCACCAAAAATACTTTATATATAATACTTTGTTCTGCATTTGCGATCGTCAAGAATTTAGATTTTCAAAAGATACATTTTCACACACGAGTTTACATTCTTTTAAAACTGCCAACTAATCTTCATCCTAATTCGATGAAATTAGCCCTCCTCTGGACTTGTTTGTACAGCAAATAATCTTAGCTACTAATATTGACATTTCTTCTACCATAAACATCTTATAAAGTAGCAACGGGAGTTTCCTTTTAATACCTTAAGTAGCCCGTCGACAATTTTATTATTTTATCACTGGCCATAATAAACATCCATCCGTACTTTCGGAAAACGGAAAAGAACATACGACAAGGATTTGACTTCTCGTGAATTTGGTCCTTTCTTTTAGTTTAGGGCTGGTTTTTTTTCTCTTATTTTTCGTAGTCATTAAGCTAATAAAGGTCCAAAATCATTTTACCTTTCAGAGTCACAGTTTTATGAGTTACAGAAAAAAATATTTTTAAAAAAAATTGAATAGAGAGGGATTTTAACAATTAGTTTTTGAAAATTTTAAAATGAAATATAAGTTTTTTAATATAAGACTCCAAACTAGGCTCTCAAAAAAAATTAATTATACTGTACTGGTTCCACCATTTTTATAACGTTGTAGGCTTGTGGGCTTATACAAAAACATTGCGCAACGTTGTCCCTATTTAAAAGCATGTTGTTTAATTACACTATGCTTCCACTTAGAAGACTTTATAACATCTTCATTGGTATTTTTTGACACTTTACTAAATTGCATTTCTTCCATTTGTACGTCAGCTGGCTTACAACATAATCATTTGTTTGATATTTCCACATTACTAAATTTTATTTCTACTTTAGTCTCCAGAAATCCATCTTCCGTGTGGTAAAACCAACCACTTTGATAGTTCATTCCACTTTTCACCTAGGCCAAGAAGCAAACGGTGATCTATGCCCAATATATGAAGATACCCTATCCGCAGCCGGGTCCAAATACGGCTGAGAAAGGAATAGAGAAAAGCTTAAGAAAGAGGAGAGGAGCTAAGCACTAATTAATTAGTAATTACCAAGTACATCCATACGCCCATAATTATTGGCTAGCAGGGATAATCTTATACAACAAAACCGTTCGGATGAGTCAGGTCAACTGTCAGTCAGCCGAATGGACCGGGCGTCGAAAACTTGGCTTTTTATCAATGACAATTAGGCTTTGGACGCTTTGTGAGTATGACGAGTAGATTTACAGAAGTTGCCAGAACGAGAGAGAAAAGCCCTTCGTAGGATTCAAGACATAGTGAGTGAAGTGGATATCTGGAGAAAAGGATACAACTACGAGCTGTACCATCAACCTGCTTTTGCGTTCTCACGCTTACTTTGGATAAGGCATCTACTGACAATGCTAAAACATGCGGCTCCAAAAATCCTATTCATACAAACACTACGGGAAAGAAGAAGACAAGCAGACCTAGGAAGCGATGCAAAGACGAAATATAAAATAAATTATTTGGATCATCGACATAAAGCAAACCTGAAGACCGAGACCATTAGCGCAAGTGATGATGATTATAAAGATGAAGCGATGGACAGCTTAACGACGTGTCTTGCTTCGGTCGACTTTTTTCGTATGACGCAATCTCGAAGTTTTTTTTTTTTTTTTTTTTTTTTTATGTGGAAGACTAGAGCTCAGGGAAAGCCCTTTGTACTGTCGACAATCTATTTTCTTCGTATAGAGTGCAATGTCGAACAGCAAGCTCTAGTCGATAGATAGTGAAGGGAGAGAGAAGTAGGAAGGAACTGCCACAACCACCTAACCCCAACCATTTCTATCGCGACTCTGGCATCGGGGCAATGAGAAACAACTCGCTGGAGTGTTATGCCTCCTGAAACAAGTTGAATCCCATCAACCAACCGATGACATGCGCTTGGTGGAGCGGGGCAGTGCTAGCGGAAGGCTATGACAGGAGGGAAGGTGGGAAAGGCGAAGGACCGTGGGGCTCTGCCGGGACTCGAACCCGGGACCTCTGGGATAATAGCCAGGCGCCTTACTCCCTAGACTACCGAGGCCCCCCCTATTGAAAAATTCGGCCGCCATCTTGGAACCGCCTTCTTGATTTTTTTACAAAAATGTCATATTGCATTGTCACGCAAACTATGCATATGGGCAAAAATTCGGGTTGATTGGTTACATGAAAGTAAGTCAAAATCAAATTGCAAGAGGCGTAGAACGTAAAAAATGGTGACGTATTAATTAATTAATTAAAAAAAACTAATTAAAATATCGAAAAACGGAAACTTTTAGTCACCTGTTTAGGTATCCATGCTTCTACAAAAAAAAATCAGATTTCTATCTCTTCTAGTTTGGCCCCAACGCGCGACGGTACGCACAAGCAGACAGACAGACAGACACTTGCTTTTATTAATATAGAAGATAGATAACACCAAATCTATTCTATCCCTCGAGGCTGGGCCTCCCTTGCTGTCGTACCCCATAGAAGTGGTTATTTACATAACACAAATTCAACTATTTTTAAAGTTTTTGTCTGTCTGTATGCCTGTATGTCTGTCTGTTTGTTGCCGGGGCTTATATCGGAAACAGCTAACCCGATTTCGATGATACTTTCACAGGCAGTATTTTTTTGAAGATATTTTCGGCGTTTTTTTTCACTCGATCAAAAATATTTTTTTGACAGACGGATGAGCCGTACCCCGTAATGGAAGGTATATAGCTCAGTACTGAAAGATTTTTTATTGACTTGCACTGCTATCATTGCAAGATTGTCCTTTCAATAGGCGAAAAAAACTATTGCCATCTCCCCGGAACTGATTTAAATAATTTAAATAGAAAATATATCGAACAACAAAAAGAACCAAATCAGAACGAAGAACCAAGCAGATAAAAGGATTTCCATAGCAGTAGCGCGTATCATTAGGGATTACTGCAACATTACTCCCTGGAGGAAAAACAGCAAAGTATTAAGATACCGATCGATGGTTAAGATACCGACCAATCACAGAGGTGAAGTATTACAAGACTGCATGTTCGTTGTCTGGGATAAATGTATCGTGGCAAATAAAGCATCTATTGAAGCCGGCCAATGCAAGATTTGAAGTAATAACCTATTATTTGGTGGAGTAACTGTTTTATTCGCGGTGTCCGGAATATGAGGATGACAACGCCGTATGAGCATAATATAAAATTGTATAGTAAATTGCTATTAGTAATTGATAGGAATCACTATAACTACATCAGGCATTGCATTCAGTCTAGTGCATAACTCCCGTTGCATCAAAAAACGCCATGAGAAATCTCTCATCTCACACGCTGCATCTGCTTTGGACACTTCCACTTCGACAGTCGAAGAGTGATAACCTACCTATCTCGCTATTCGAGACGTTGCATTGCAGTAACCAACACTAATGCAGAGTCTTTTTAATATACAGATGAAAAAATGGTAAACAAAGCCTACCGATTAATGATCTTTCAATATATTGATGTAGCCTCACCGACGTGTCTACACCTTGTGGTAAGGCTCGTGTGGTCCCGTAAAGGCGCCCTGACTACGTTAGATGCAGGCATCCCAAGGTGTAAACTATCGTGCCGAGGGGATGAATGGTACTGCGTCAGTATACCACTAACGATGGACTCCCGATACCAGGCGACCTTCGATTTCAATCTGGCCTGTCATCTTTTTGGTGTCATGGATGTAAGGGTAGACGATGTATAGTTCAACAGTGGCCAAATACTGATGAAAACAAAAATTTGTCGTTACAAGATGAATTGGATATGCTGCTTCAAAAACATAAATCGTCAGTACAATTCGGAGGATCAGATTTCATGTGGCTCAAATCGGAATTTACACATTTCAAAAATACTGGTCAACGCACCGAAAATTAACAGAGGTAAGTATTAACAAGCGAATTTCTAAGAAACTATAAACTGCCCATCAATAGCGGTTTCTGCAATTTGTCTCGTGACAGCGCTGTAAAGATTGAGACTTGTCAGTCCCGCTTAGAGAGCTGTTGGAGCGAGTTCTGTGACGTGGGTCTATTTTGGCTAGGTAACGAACTTTTTTCACTTCACAATTTTTTGATTTACATGTAGTCCAATCAATCTACAATAGCTCCTTGTAAATTCAGCGTTAATTGCCAACAGGAAACAAAAAATATCGTTATATAGGGAAAAAAATTCTAAAAAAGATAGCGTTTTTTGTTTTTGAATTTGGCATGGCGAATCTAACCTAAAAAAATCCGGAAAGTGAAAAAACGCTTTTTTGCGAATTACAAAAAAACTTGAGCTCGGATCGAAAAAAATCAAATTATAAAGTTGTAGGTATTCAAATTATCTTTCGATTGATATATATAAAGTTATAGGTTAGAGCACAAAATATAAAGATAACTGCAAAAAACTGTTAAAATTCACGTTTTTTTAATTTGCTAATAAATTTTGTTTAACGCAACTTAGGTATCTGTTATTTGGCACAAATATTTCTTCTTGCTAGCTGAAAAAACAGTTTTATTTTTGTTGCAAAATATTGAACACTTTCCTTAAAATTTCACTTTTTGTAAAAAAAAGGCGTTCTTCTAAAAACGCTCCTCTTGGTCTACCGATTCTTCTAGAGTACCGTTCTCGAGCTTAAAATTTTCTTTAAAACTTGTACTATCTCGTACAAGTAACAAAAAGTCTATTAAAAGGTTTTCTAGTGCTTAAAATGACCCCCAAAAACATATTAATAATGAAAAAACAGACTCATAAAGTTAGTTTTAACAATCGAACTTCTGTTTTTTCACTATCAATGTGTTTTTGGGGGCCATTTTAAGCAATGGAAAACCTTTTACAGTAAAAGCCCGTTAATCCGGCATCCGATAGTCCGGACTTTCAATAATCCGGCATCGGTTTAAGGGTTCCAAAAAAATTGTTTTGGACATTGTAAAAGCCTTTTGGGTGCGTCCGGCACAGTTCGTGTGCGATCGGCAGAGTTTGCGGGCAATCGGCAGAGGTCGGGATAGTCGTGCTCACTTGTCATGAACGTACATTTTTGTTCTAGTACAGTGCTACCTAAATCAGAGAAAACACACTAAAACACGGAATAATAGCCCGCTACACCAACGATTTCCTTTCGACTGTTTAATTTTAGCGGCATATCCGTCATTTTCGCCATAACGGCTATTTTTAGACTCCGCTCAATAATCCGGTATTTTCGGTAATCCGGAACTGACAAAGTCCGGAACGTGCCGGATTAGCGGGCTTCTACTGTAATAGGCTTTTTGTCACGAGACCTACACATTGCCAGCCACGAGACCTACAACAGAGCCTCGGATAGGATTGACCACACAACGAAGACCCAGATATCGTATTAAGGACCATTATTTACGAATTTTTTCTTGGAATGTAAGGACACTGTATCAACCTGGCAGACTAAAAGTTCTACTAAACGAATTAGATAAATATAAAAGTGACCTGACAGCAGTGCAAGAGGTGAGATGGATTGGAAAGGGGATCCTAGAGAAAAAAACGCACAATATATTTTGTAGTTGTAACGAGAAAAATCATACTTTTGGGACGGCATTTATTGTAAGAAAGCAAATTAAACATCTAGTAATGGGGTTTGACGCTATAGATGGAAGAATATGTAGAATACGTATAAGAGGAAGATTCTTTAATTACTCCATAATAA
This sequence comes from Thereva nobilitata, assembly GCA_963855945.1. Classification (NCBI taxonomy): domain Eukaryota; kingdom Metazoa; phylum Arthropoda; class Insecta; order Diptera; family Therevidae; genus Thereva; species Thereva nobilitata. The sequence continues at coordinate 106,043,037 of OY979695.1, read as the reverse complement.
ATATACATGCCCCGATTGAAGATGCGCTAGAAGAAGCGAAAGATGCATTCTATGAAACCTTAGATAGGACGCTAAGAAACTGTCCTAGACATGATGTAAAGATTGTCATAGGAGATGCAAATGCAAAAATTGGCCATGAAAGTGCATACCGACCAACAATAGGAGCATTTAGTCTACACGACGAAAAAATGAAAACGGTATGAGACTGATCAGTTTTGCAATGATGAATAATATGGTGATCGCAGACACAAGATTCCAGCGAAAAGATATACATAAGGTAACCTGGATATCTCCGGATGGAAGAACGCAAAACTCAATTGATCATATACTTATAGAAGCGCGTCACTGTTCATAAGTACTAGATGTCAGATCATATCGTGGTGCAAACATCGACTCCGACCATTATATGATTGGGACGAGAATCAGAAGCAGAATATCGACACTAAACGAAAGAAGAAACCGCAGGGAAAGAAAATTTAACGTGAAATTATTAAAAGAAGAAGCAAAACAAGAAGAATATGTGGAAGAAATAAATAGAAGAGTGATAAATGCAAATAATCACAACGCCGAAGACATAGAAGTTAAATGGGATAACTTGAAGACCCTAATCAAACAATCAGCATCAAATACTCTAGGATACGAACCCCGTGAAAGCAGAAATGAATGGTTCGACAATGAGTGTAGCCGTGTAACACAGGAAAAGAATATAGCATATCAAGTAATGATACAGAAACACAGAACGAGAAATGCAGTTGAGACATACAAAGAAAAAAGGAGACAGGAGAAAAGAGTGCACAAAGCGAAGAAAAAGGAGTACTGGGAAAACGAAATGTTGAAAATAGAAGAAGCGAACAACCGAAACGATGTCAGGAAACTATATAAAAAAGTAAAGGAGCAACGAGTCGGTTTCAAGCCTAGAATAACCATGTGCAAAAATAAGGATGGAGAGATCTTAAGTACCAAAGAATTAGTTCTAACTAGATGGCGTGAACACTTTCAAGAACTGCTAGCTCGAGATGAGGAGCAACCCCTTACAGAAAACATGGAACTAGCAGAAGAACTAGCGGGAGACATGCCTACATTAGAAGACGTACAAAACGCAGTGAAAAGGCTAAAAAAAACAAATCTCCGGGCAAAGATAATATCGTAGCAGAGCTATTGAAAGAAGGAGGTGAAAACGTAATATTAAGCCTGCATGAAATCGTAACACTAATATGGACCCAGAAACGAATACCATCGGAATGGACCGAGGGCATTGTGTGCCTATACATAAAAAAGGAGATCAGCTAAACTGCCGTAATTATAGAGGTATCACGCTATTGAGCGTAGCATATAAAGTATTATCAAAAATTTTATACGTTAAACTGCAGCCTTACGCAGAAGTAGCTCTGTGAAACTATCAAAGCGGTTTCCGCCCCGAAAGATCCACCACAGACCATATTTTCACCCTTAGGCAGGTCCTGGAAAAGGCAAATGAATTTAATATTACCATACATTCGCTATTCATAGACTTCAGAAACGCCTATGATAAAATAAAACGTGAAGAATTATATAAAGCTATGGAGTATTTAAGATTTCCCAAACACCTCGTAGATTTGACCAAAATGACAATGAAAGAGGTCATATGCAGAATAAGAATTGAAGTAGAGCTGTCAGAACCATTCAACGCCACAGTAGGACTAAGACAAGGGGATGCCCTATCGTGCTTACTATTTAACGTAGCTATGGAAAAAGTGATAAGAGACGCAGGAATTAACACCGCGGGCAGTATTTTCAACAAGTCGGTACAACTATTGGCATACGCTGACGACATCGTAATACTAGCCAGATCCAGCATAGCAATGAAAGAAGCCTTCATATTGCTAGAAAGAGCACCAAAGAAATTCGGACTAGCAATTAATGAAGAGAAAACGAAATATATGTGCATCTCTAAAAGACGGAATGATCGCCAGAATATGACAATTGATACATATAACATCGAAGGTGTAAAAGAATTTATATACTTAGGGACGCTAATCTCAAAAGATAACGACACGGCGGCAGAAGTCATAAGGAGATTGGCGCTGGGAAATAGATGCTATTTTGGGCTACGTAAACACTTCTTAACAAGGAACATATCAAGGAGGACTTAGTTAAACTATACAGAACCCTTATAAGGCCAATACTACTGTATGGATCCGAAACCTGGACACTAAGAAGTAATGAAGAACACCTCCTGGGGTGCTTTGAAAGAAAAATCCTGCGCACAATATATGGAAGAGTGAACGAAAATGGTGTTTGGAGGAGAAGATACAATCACGAACTGTATCAGTTGTATAAAGATCCAAACATCATAAAAACTATAAAAATTAGCAGAATTCGATGGGCATGACATGTTGAACGTACCAGTGATGACAGCATAACAAAAATTATTATGAACAAGAGACCAGACGGACACAGAGGCACAGGACGTCCAAAAAAGAGATATACAGATAGCGTAGAGGAGGATCTACGAACCCTAGGTATAAGAAATTGGAGACTCCAAGCCAGGGACAGACAGTTCTGGAGGAGGATGTTGCAGGAAGCCAAGGCCAATAACAGGCTGTGGAGCTATTTATGATGATGATGATGCTGATTTCTGTGGCCCATACTCATTTGTATGGCCCATTTTCAATGAAGTAAAAATGCAAATAATGAATTCAAATGATTTTTATTCCAAAATAATTTTTCGCTCGCCTCGCTAGCGGGGCTCAAAATCACGGGGCCCTGTGCAGTTGCACATCCTGCACATATGCCAGCCGCGGCACTGCCCCACTACCTCCTTTATCCACAAAGTTCGTGAAAAGCATCGAGCTCCGAACTTAATTGATTTTACAATGGTCAGCAACGGCCGATCAAGTTCCGGGAATTTTTTATTGAAAATATTAGTATTCAACAAAATTTGTAGAAAAATGTCAGTTATCGATTGGCAATGATGGCATTCCAATGTAAATTAAAAATCACAAAGATAGGTGCTGAAAGTCGTAATTTTACTGTCGCTTTCTTCAACTTGTCGCTTTCTTCAACTCAAGCGACTTTTCACACCACACGACTCGACTTTCAGCACACGGGCCATAATGGTACGGTTACAGATCCATGCAGGAACCGATTTCGAAAGTATATTTAGTTGCAAGGCAATGATCGGAAACGAAACTGCCATTTATGCCCTTATTTCTCATTTGCAATGTTTGTACGGAATATTGTACAATGTACACGCTTATCATTGAGATGTCTACAATGCCCGGTTTTACACGACCGGACACCGAACAGACAAAACGAACGAACGAACAAACTGGGGTTTAAGGGAAATAGGGTGAGAGAAGGGCCGGTTTTCCATCGTCCTCTCTCACGCTCTTCCCCATAAACCCAGTTTGTTCGTTCGTTTTGTCTGTTCGGTGTCCGGTCGTGTAAAACTGGCCAATATTGACAACCACGCTCCAATATTCCATAATGTTGCAAGTTTTTTTATTGGCTACTTTCGGACATGAAAGTAGTACGTGTTACTCAACCAAACTTAAATTAAAACTTTAGATGATCTCTTACTCTCTAATTAAATTGTTAAAAATCTTATGTTTGCCTTTTGATTTAAGAAAGCAATTTAATTTATTTAAACCAGTCAACGTGTTCTTGAAAAGAATCAAGAATCAACAGTTAAGTTATAGTATTTGCGGCGACAGTTTGCGCAATTGAAATTTTACAATTTCTCTCCTAACTGCATCAGTTCGCTCCCAGCTACAGAAACGCAAGAAAAATATTTTCCCAAGAAGGAAGCCCTGTCAGCCTTCGGCATCTTTGAATTTTACCCAGGGTCCGTACATCCTAATAAATAAATAAAACGAAATTATTATTGCACCTCATAATGCAGTAAAAGTACCAAGGACGCTATAAAAGAAATGCCTAAACGTCCCTTTCCAAAGAAAATGGGCCACGCGAAACACACATATACACCTACAGGCAAAAGTCAAATATTTTAGCCACTTAGGCTCTTATGTACAAGCATATATACATAAAGGACTCGGCATTCGTGTGCTGTTTTATAATTTTCACGCGACCCTTTTTATTATATTCATTTTTCTCCAAGGACAAGATTTCATACTGTGACGATAACTTGACAACGTTTAAGGATAAAGGAAGTGAAATGTCTTCGCTGAAAGATGAACAATTATCGACATGGCATCCTTACGTTCATCAGGCGTGCGACAGGATCCTGTGAATTGAGAACGTTAAGGTGTTTTTATCTTTATGTGAATGGTCAATTACGAGCCTTTACAAGGTCATGTTGTCTTATGTGATGGATCTATGTCGAATTACTAACGAAAAACATTGGTCACAGATAGGTGATTTGCTGAGAGTTGTTTGTCTAAACAGAACAGCGGGTTTGGGCATTTGTATGGGAGAGATTGACTTCAGAACTGATCGGATTATCGACGCGTTAAGGACGTTAAGGTGTTCTTCGTTATGGAAAATAACTATGAAGGGAGGACTGAGACTTATTTTAAATAAAATTACTTACTCCCTACTTTATCTCTCTCACATAAAAGTCCTACTCCAGTACTTTGAGAAATTATATCCTTCTTTACCACTTTTCTTCTCCATCAGCTTCTCTATCGGACTCTGTCTACTATTAATAAGTTAGCGTTTTGTTGTTAACGAATTAGTGTTTGTAGTATTAATTCTTATTGATTTTGTTTTTTGAACATTTATTTTTAAACCTGCTTTCACTAAATGTATTCTTTGCATGATCGTCTAGCCTTTCTACTGGCTGGATTTCTTCATTACTTCGTCAAGTACAGTAATGAAGAGTTATGGTTAAAGAGTGCAACCTTTTTTGACAACAGTTTCCGTTCTTATTGGATGAAGGATCCTTAACCCTGCTTTATCGTATAACATCATAATCATTTGAATTAATTTTGTTGGTACTTTCTGCTTTTTTAAAGTTTCCCAAATAGTTTCCGTATGGATATCATGAGTCCATCAAGGGCTGTCTCGGTCGCAATCCTTTATTTGATAATTTCCTCATATGGTCGGTATTGTTTGCTGCTACTTGTGCTTCCCTATCAGTATTTTCATAACATTTCCTTTGGTCTCTTCAGTCTTCTTGCAGCAAGTCTTATTTTTAGTCTTGTTTGTGAAATTTTGAACATGTTGATGATATTATGATAGATACACGATTGTTACCTAAATTTACTAATAATACATTAATCTATGTAATTTTAATTTTCCTGAAGAATTAAATAAAGAAGCAGGCCAAATAAATTAATGCCAGATTCTTCTTAGCTAACTTACTTTTAGCAAGCTCTAGTCGGAATATAGTGAAGGGGAAGAGAGAAGTGAAGGAAGGAACTGCCACAACCAAGCCGCGATATTTTTTATTCCACCTCCCAAACATTACTAAGGCGACTCATCGAGATACAACTCGCTGGAGTGTTATGCCTCCTGAAACGAGTTGAATCCCATCAACCAACCGCTGACATGGGCTGGAGGAGCGGGGAAAGGCTAGCAGAAGGCTATGATAGCAGGAATCAGGAATGTGAAGAGCGAAGAAGAAAGCGGGAAAGTTATGTAGGTGGGGAAAGTGGGAAAGGCGAAGGATCGTAGTGCTGCCGGGATTCGAACCCGGGACCTCTGGGATGGTATCCAGGCGCCTTACTCCCTAGACTACCGATGCCCTCTCGTTTAGTATATAAAAAAGCTTTATTATTTAATAAAATTTTGTTATTTTTTCCTTGTTCTTGTTCCTTGGGAATAGAATACATAGAATACAGCTTTTTAAATTCTACTATTTATTCTACATGCCATGCCCTTTCATTGATACCCATATCGAGGGGGTTGTGAAGAAAATGGTAATCCGCCCTCTTGAAATGGCCGCCAGGGATCTTTTTTTTAAGTGGTATGGTGAAGCACAAGAATGTACCACCAGTCCGTCATGTCATTCAATCATAGTGCAATGTATAGTAGTAAGCTTAATCTGAAGATAGAAAAAGGGTATGATAGGCTAAGGGTAGTGTGGAGGATGCATGAGACCATCAGCATTAGCGGATACGGACGGTATATTGAGTATAATATATTGCATTATCATCGGAGCTAAAGCTCTGTGGAAAATTTCAGAAAAATCGAATAAGCGGATGTAAGTAGACACCGTGCATTTGGTTTTGGTGGATGTTTCGAAGCTCCGGCTGTCTTCAAAAGAAGTTAGTGTCATAACAGCATTACTGAAGTTTTCCACGCAATAGTCTTTCACGAGATGCGGCTACAAAACAGTGCACCTCAGCGCCAATTGTGTCCCAACCTCCAGTTGCCGCTCCTACCTACCTACCGCTCAAAATTTGGAATTTCAGGACTTCCGCTGGAATGGATAAAATCATATCTTGACGGAAGATCACAGGTTATAAGATTCCAAGGATTTCTATCAAACAAAATTGACGTAACTTCCGGTGTTCCTCAAGGTAGCCATCTAGGCCCTCTACTTTTCAATATATTCATCTCTGATTTGTCTGAGAAATTAGGGAATATTCCTCATCTCTTCTATGCAGATGACCTCAAAATATATAGTACCATTAAGTCCCAAACCGACGTATCCTTTCTCCAGTCGAAACTCAAGGTATTGCAAGATTGGTGCATAGACAATAAATTACATCTCAACACCAGCAAGTGCCATGCAATTACCTTCTCTCGAAAGAAAACCACTCAGCTGCAGAACTATTATCTCAACGACAAGATATTGAATCATGATATTGGATTTAGGTGTTGTCCTAGACAAAAAACTAAGTTTCAATATGCACTACGATAATATTACTGCCAGGGCCAATAAGCTTCTTGGGTTTATAAAGAAAAGGGCTAAAGAAATCGGTAGTGTATGGTTTACAAAAACTTTATTTTGTTCCTTAGTCCGCCCAATCCTGGAGTATGCTTGCCCAATCTGGAACCCCATATTCGAGGTTAACAGAAACAGGATTGAATCTGTTCAAAGGAAATTTCTCCTTTTTGCTCTGAGGCATCTGCATGATCCACACGATTTTCGAAGCCTACCACGTTACAAGGACCGGCTCAAAGTTATAGTACTTATGACACTTTCAGGGAGGAGAAAAATGCTTATTTCATGCCTTACCCTGGACATTATATACGATAACCTTAAAGTACAGTTTCTATCGCGTATGATCAAATTAAATGATGATGTTCGACATACAAGGCATACGAAACTACTTAAGGAATACCCGCATCGCACTGAATATGCAAGAAACGAGCCCGTCAACAGATGCTGTATGGTCTTCAATAGCCATGGATCATGTTTTTCCCCGACAATTGATAAAATATCCTTTAAAAAAAACTTATATCCCTGCTAATAGCTTGAATCCTTCCCACTTACAATTATTTTTTAAGCGTCAATGTCACTTATTTTAAGACTGATTATGTATGTCTTGTTTGGCTTATAAATAAATAAATAAACACGTTTCGCCAAAATATTGTTGATGTATCCTTGCCCAGTGAAGCCTCGCTTTATCTGTACTGTTGCCTGCCCTATCGATTATGACAATTTTGCTTCGTGCCTACACTGCATATCCAAGTGTTTAGCAGGTGTTTAGAAATAAAACGCTCTAGTGTTTTATTTTTAAACGATAAAGTATATAATGTTTACTTTTAAAGCAGAAGAAGCGTTAAATGCACAAAATCTAAACGCTAAAGTGTTTGATTCTTAAACATTTAAAGCATTTAACAGAAATTAAACGCGTAAGGTGTTTACCAAAAAATTCTAACCTAAGCGCAAGTGTCTAAAAGTAAAACACTTATTCGCCAATTAAACACTTGGGAAGGTAAACACTTAGTTATGATAAAACACTTATGGGCAACTAAACGCTGTAGCGTTTTATTTTTACACCGTAAAGTGTTTAGGGGTGGGAAGTGTCTCTAATGAAATCCTGGGTGATCCATTTTAGAAGTACTATTTTCAGAAATAAAAAAATAAAATCATTCAATTTTATCAGGTAATTTTTATTATCATACAAAAGAACTAGAATTTCAAGAAACAAGGAAGTTATTGCATTTTGCATCTAAGCTTTATGAAAAAAAATCACTCAATTAATGATACTTACACTTGAAAATAAGTTTCTATAAGTTTCTTTTTTTGAACTTATCAGATGAATAGTATAGGTTTAAAGGTGATACGGTCCAAATTATAGCTCAAAATATGTATTTGTTAATTAACAATTGGCCAAAATACAAATAGCTAAATATCTCGAGTTCACGTTAACAAAAATTAACTTTCTTTTTTTTAAATTAAAGGTCCCAAAATTCTCTACGAGATCTGATAAAAACTTGTTGTTATTTTAGTAATAAACAGAAGTAAAAAAAGTAACTAAAATTACATCCAAAATTATTTTAGAATATACATATTCTTCATTTTTGGCCTTTTTTTACTTCACTTGTTGTTCTCATTTATTTAACTTAGTTTATTCTGCAATTTTTACGCCTTTGTTGACAGGTATTTTGTTAATATGAAAATATTACGAATTTAAAATTATCAGTATCACTGCAAATCTGAGGTTTTAGAAGTGTTTTATTTCAAAACGTTTAAAAAGTTTTATTTTGACGTCACTCATTTGATTAACATTTGTCGAGACTTTTAAAACACTTAAGCGTTTAAAAAATGTCTACAATGTTAATCAAATGGGTGACGTCAAAATAAAACGTTTTAAGCGTTTTGAAATAAAACACTTTCAAAAGCTGAGATTTGCAGGGATAAGACGAGAAAAAATATGAGCGACCCATACTTGAAGCAATTATGCTAATTCCAACCAAGGGTACCATTTAGCATATTCAGTAAAGCGCATCTCGTTCTATCACGAAAGTCAAGCAATATTGGAAGTGGTTTGTACTTAGTCGGGGGACCGCTTGGAAAAACGGCACTTGGGTTGGATTTTTTTTTGTTTTTTTTTGGTTTTTTTTGTTTTTTGTTTTCACTTTTTGCAAGTATTATGTTTTAATATAATATTGATTAATAGTTCTATCAACATAATTTGTATTATTCATAACCAAAAACACGCTACAAACGTTTACTAATTAAACACTTAAATGTTTACTCATAAAACACCGCTAAGTGTTTAAATTTCGTCTACAACGATTTAAACGCTTTAAGTGTTTAGCAACTTAACACTTGAGTTTACAGTGTAGAAGGAAATTCCATTCAAGGACATGCCCGATCTGTGGCGTTAGCTGAGGCGTTGTTCAATACAGCACTGGACAAACTCCATCACGAGAGTGCCGGTACACCCGTATCCAACCATCTTTACCGTGAATGCATATAAGTACTTTCATCAAAAAATACAACGGACTCCCTCCCTCCGACATTTATTTCGCATGCTTCCGTTCAAATTGAACATGTAATCAGCGACAAGCTGGTATAGACTTAGAACCAGTAGAGTATTACGTTTACTCTGTAGAGTATTAGGTTTTCCTCCCGACGTCTTCGCCGCACTGTCTGTCCACCTACTAACATTCACTCCTCAGACTTCAGGGAATTGTTGCTAAACTCCAAGTGCATTGAGAAGTAGGTAGTAATGTCACAGTGATGTAGCTGCGATATCATTTTCCTCCAATGATCCGGGACAGCCTGACCTGAGTTAAGTCTCTTGTTATCTTAAATGGTTGACACATTGCTTACATTGAGTCTTCGAGACACTACGCGCTGACTATGCCCCAGGTTAAAGTATTGCGACGGCTAATTTTTCAAAGCTGGGTACCTTTGTTTAAAGACACAATTAGGTAAGTGTAGATAAACAAATAATCCATATTTATAACGGAAAAAACCCCACATCCATACGATTACTAACCATCAAATAAAAAATGGTATTTTTGTCACTATACGAACTTCGAAAAAAATCTGCATTATCAGATATTTTGGATTTGCTTCTTGGGACAGTAACTCCTGAAAAATTGTCTTCAAGTTACAAGGTGTCCCGATTTCAATGCCCAAAGTGTATTTGTAAGAAATAAACTTCAAAATAATTTCTTGGTGCAAAACTATTCTTAATAATTGAACTCTGCTTAATGTTTCACGGTTTATTAGCGCGCCAATTGACACGTTCATTCCATTTCAAGGTTAAAAACAAACAAACGATCAGTTGTTGAAGTAGCTATGAGATGCACCAGATTAGTTACGCCCAAGTCTGTTTGTTTGGGTGTTTCTAATTGAATGCAGTTTGGCAAAATATTTGGCTTAAATAAGAAAACAAACAAGAAGACGCACGACTCTGCATTGAAAATGTTATCGTACAATTCTGCACGCAGCATGCATTAAAGGCGGCGTATTTCTGTAAGTGTTTCTTTATTCTCACAGGGTATGTCAGACCATGAAAGGTTTTTTTTAAAATTCTTTAACAGTTTACGCTTGCTGTGTCTACCTCTGCATCTTCTGTACTTAAAGTTCATCAGACGAACTCTGTTTTTCCCATAATTTAAGAAAAAATCAATTAACGACGAAAACACTGAAGTCGACGTATTAAGGAATTCCGAAATAATGCAACTTTTGTAAAGCAAAAACCCTGACTGTATTCAGATCTAAGGCCTGCTCCGTTCGATGATGTCGAGGGTAACCTTCCCGATGAATGCCGGAATTGATTCCCGCTCACCGTGGATTGGCATGAAAAATGACCTCAAATTGATTTCAATACACGGGCGCATATAATTAATGATCGATGCAGAAACTTCCAGCCAGGAGAGATTCGGAGAGGAGACGACACAACAACCCAAACACAACGACCCAAATAAGGACTACAGGGAAAAAACAAGCGCAAAGGGACAATAATTTTCGACTTTAACGTCAGCTATCGAAGGACAAAAGGTGTCGATTGCCCTTTTCAGAGCGAGGAATCAGTCGATATTTTTGACGCGCGAGATTCGGTTGTAGGATATGACAGGATGAAGGGCATTAAGGAACTCGTTCAGGGCGGACAGCGCTTGCTAAATTATACCTTGCATACCGAAAGTATTAGGACCTGACTGGTCAAAATTAAGCGATTATTGTACATTGAGAAGATCTGATTGGAAAGGCATATTGGCGTGCTCCGGTTAAAGAGGTAATTGCTCAATTAAAGTGAATTACTTTAAAGAAAATTGTTTTGCGCGATGAAAATCGAAAAAAAGCAGCGAAATTGCGTTCATTTTAAAAGAGCAACATTAAAACTTAAATGGTCTTCAATTGTAATTTATAAAGTTTGATTGTTATGAAGAAATTGATTAAATTGTTGATAAAAAATGCATCAATCTGCATGGCCAAACATAATAATTGTGAATTGAAACTGAACACGGGTAACTTGTTAAGGAAATTGGTTAAAATCATGTCCGAATTTCGATCAGTTTAAGAAATATTTATGTTGTGTTAATTGAGTAATTTTTTGGTCGATGATCATGATAAAAAGAGCAATTTGCAGAATATAGAAAGGTAAAAAAATACTTACTGAGATTATAAAAAAAAATCTGAGGCATCCAAAGGTGCATCTTTAAAGTTCGAACGAAGATAATATTCATACGTGAGAAGAAAATCAAGGGGGTTGCAGGTGATATCAATGTTCAACATATAAACTGGCTAATATACTCAAATTACACGGGTGTTTCTGGCAAAGACTTCTAGCTCTTGGCAGATATCAATAATCTATGCATTATGGATCATCCCACGAGACTCCCTGATCTAAATGGTCAAGGAGCCCATCACCTCTCGGTGATTGCGGCCGCCATCCTTTCAGCGCTAATTTCCCATACAAATTTCCCACTCCACCCAAACCAGCTAGGAGAACTGTATGGCATTTTTCTAATCCGTTGTGTTTCCGAAACAGAAACGTAAACTCTGCCACTATCCGTATCTCCAGGATCATAAAGGCAGGAATATAGTTGTTCATTCCATTCTACCAAATCTGTGAAGCCTGGGCCGAAGAGATGGTTTAATCGGGTAGTGTATGGACGCAATGAAAACTAAAGAAGCCGCCATGAGAGCAGAGCGTTCAAGAGTTCTCGGAGTGAATCACTTACTCCTTGGTAAGTTCCATTTTAATTTTACTACACCCACAACCCATTGCTTTATCTCCAAGGAGGAGGTGATAATATGCAGCAAATTCACGGCATCTCCTTTTATCTCGAATTCTTCTTTGCCTGCCCTGCACCCAAGCATTCCGCTTGAATGGATAGGGTATTCCTTCCGCTGAATGGATAGGGTATTCCTAAGGACTCGCGAGGTCTATAGGTGCCTCAAGGAGCTCAACGCCAAGAAATCCACTGGACCCGACAAATGCGCCTCACCTTTGACTAAACCTCTGCGCAAACTTTTTGCCCAATCATACTTCTCCGGAGTTGATCCAGACTCTTGGAAACTTGCACATGTTCAGCCCATACCGAAAAAGGTGACCCCAGCGATCGTTCCAACTACTGACCAATAGCAGTTACTTCTATTCTCTCAAAAACTATGGAGGCGATCATTAATAAAAAGCTTATGGCCTATCTAGAATCCAAACTAATGATCTTTTAGTTTGCGATCTTTTAATTTGCCTTACAGAACACGTCAACCGAAGTTTGCCTCGATTTGGTTAGTCTGGTCTGGTTTTTCTAGATATCTCCAAGGCTTTTGATAGAGTATGGCACTCAAACCTGTCACCAAAACTGAAAGCTATTGACTCACTTATACAGAACTGGATTCAGAGTTTCTTTCCGGCCGTTCAATCAAGGTAATGCTGGATGGTGTCATATCCGAAACTCACCCCATCTCTGCGGAAATGGGTTCAATTTTATCACCTGCTCTATTTCTTATCTTTATAAATTAACTATTTTCAATCCCCTTCAACCCACTTCACAGCTTCTGTGATGACGGTACTATGCGTTACTCATACGGCTTCGATATCACAAGGCAAGCATGTGCCAGATCCTTTCTTGACGATCGCGAACTAACGTCCAACTCAATAAACATGGGCATTGAACTAATTCTCGATTGGGGCCTCAAGAATCGTATCGAATTCAATGCCTCCAAAACAAAGTACTGTCTTATTTCCAATAAAACGTGAAACACATTTTCATCCGTGTCAGTGGATAATGTTGAACTAATGGCCGACCCATCCCTTAACATCTTAGGCGTGACACTAGCCAAAGATTTGCGATGGAATGATTGCCAAACAAGCATCCCAGTATGCTTGGGATTTCTTAAGAGATGAAAGTACCTCCTCCAGCCATCGGCCCGTGCTGCAAGATTCAAATCCTACATTCGGCCTCTGGTATACACCTCCCTTATTTGGTGTGCGGCTTCGAAAAACACATTGGGGTGGTTTATCTAACAGAAAAACGCCCTCAAATTAATTGATTATGACGCTATTTGCTATCGACCCTTTTAGCCACCGTTTGACTGTTCCATTTAAATAACCGTTCTTTTGGGTTCATTGCCACCTCTTCCAGCATTCACCCGAACCCTCATAACCCCAAGCCTATTCTATCCCCGGTACTAAACTTACTACTAGACCTTGCAACAAGACCTGACAAAACGGGCGATAGTACATAAGGTGATTCTTGAGGTTAGAACTCCCACATTAAAAAACCTTCAATGCCTAGTACTAAGCTTTATCTGAAGTACTAAACTTTATCTGAAAAATAGGGTAGGATAGTTTAGACGTCTGAGAATCCCCAAAATATTGACTGCGGGAGATTGTTCCATCGTTCTATTCAAAAAAGGCAACAACTAGATCTTACTGTGGATGAAATGCAGTACTGCAGTATATAGGAGTGACACGATTTAGTCCAGTAAAATAAGGAATTCACTTCGGAATCCTTTGTAACGGGCGGATTTTTTCCCATTCTATTCTAAATTGTATCAATAATATATGATAAAAAATCCGCTTCCTAAAAAGTGCCGCTGCAATAGTTATTAAACAAAAGAAGTGTTAAATTATGGTTTTTTGCGAATAGCTTTTAAAATATAATTTTTCCGTAAAAACTGATAACGCTATTCGAAAGAGGAGGAAATTTTAAGTAAATTATGTCTAAGAACCTTTTTTGTACGATCAAATCCCTGAGAGATACGAATTTGTTAATTAAGGTCTAATAAATAGCTTCATAGTATGTGTGTATGAGCAAAAAATGAGACGCGCTTCGTACAAAACTGGCTATAACTTTTGATTGGTAAAAGCTTATTGAAGAAAAATGCTTCACTTACTCGATCCATGTATTTAAATGATAAAAAACATATTTAAACGATTACTATTAACTAATAATTGGTAAAATATCGCTTGTTTCAGCAAATCTTCTGCCAAGTGTTAAAAACTAAACTTAAATTATTTTTAAATTTAATTTATGGATTGGTTTCCTGAAATGGTCCTAATTAACATGTATGTATTGAAAAAAATTAAAAAAAAATCGTGTTTTTTCAATGCGCACCTGTTATTTCACGAATTTCGGGAAAACGAGCATTTTACTTTTCCCATGCGTAACTTCAATCAATAATAACAATAGGTGCGACATACTTATTGACATTTAGTAGGTGCTCAATTTATAGCTGAAAGCCCATACTTTACGATAGAATAATTTTTTTATCAAAATATTTAAATTTTAATGATTTATTTATGAAATAGTAACAAACAAATGATTATACCTTAAAAATATGGAATTTTGAAGTGCAATTAACCGTCTGTTATTAAGCGAAAAAACTCTTATTAATATTCTACATATATAGAAGTTGTAGCTGAGATGTGTACCTTTTAATATGTGCTTTTTCAGAAATTTTAAATAATTCGTTAACCATTGTTTAACATTAACTTTAAAAAAATGTGGAGTTCTTTGAAGATCATGTAAAAGAGAGCCGAATTCCCTTTTAAACACATAAAAAATTGTCACGGGCCTATATCTTGTAATGTAGGCTTTGGTCTGATGTTTTACATAATTTTTAACCATTGTTTATAACAGGATTTTGTAAAAAAAAGGAATTCTTTAAAAATCGTCCTAAAATAAAATTCTATAGCTCATGCTATTATGATTGCGATTCGACCAAAAACTTTTTACTCGCCCTTGCAAGTTACTTTAAGTTACTTTTGCAGTAATGCTTCATCGAAAACTTGGATTAGGATAAGTTATAGATACGAAAGAGCAAGAACAGTTATAGATAGGCTGAGGCAATAACAATAAGAAGTTTCATCATTGCGCCATTTTGGATCCGCCATTTTGAATTTTAGACATCATATTCGTAATCAGCGACCTCGAAAACCCCCTACTAGCATTTTTTTCCGGTTTAATTCTTTTGAATTTAGCGCACAACACAATTTCGCATTTAATTTTGCAATAATTGTTTATAATAGCAACAATAAGGAAGTAGCGGCATTTTTTAAAGGGTGGGATTTTATACGTAGAGCTTTTACAACAATTTAAAAAAAGTTCGAAGACGATACGACCTGTTACACGGAATTCCGAAGTTAAGCCCGTTTTTTGCCTTATTTTACTGGACTAATTGGGGTAATCTTGTATTGAGCGATAACATTTTGACATGGCTGCTACTTTCCTTTATTGCCTCATGTCGCAAAAGTCATGGTCAAATGTCTAGTAGAAAGCTTAGCTCGAAGGAAGGAAAAGACAAATTAAGGGAGTCTGGGGTGCCTTGTAGAACGAGAAACCAGATAGATCACGTGGCAGATGAAGAACTATTTTGGAGGATGTTAGGAGCTTTAGGGGAGCAGACACTGCAAGTGACCACCACTTGGTAGTAGCAACTATCCGCCTAAAAATCGCCGCAATCAGAAACGATCGCAAACGCGACAAACACAGGCAACAGTAAGGTGCTGTACCAAATCAGTAAAAGGCTCTCCGGAAAGCACTCTACTAAAAAGCATGCCGTAAAGGATGCGGATGGAAGGCTGCTGTGCAGCGACGAGGAACAACTCCAAAGATGGAGTTCTTCGCCGCCCTGAATGGTTTAACTTCAAAAACAGCCGAGGCCAAACGAGAGAAGTGAAAGACTGACGGCGGCCAGGGCGCGTCTTTCTTCTTCATCATATTTTGTATGCCGGCTGTTTTTGAAGTTAAAAATGGCGTCGAATGTATGCTGTAAGAAAAAATGAATATTTTAAAACATAAATTTTATTAAACAGAGACAATTACCAAGTTTATAGCAGCAAAATTAAATCGATTTAACTTAAACTTACGCCAAAATTTCGAATTAACGTATAAACGAGTAACTTACATTCTTCTAACTTTGGCTTAAGCCGAAAAATTTCGGTTTAAGCCATAATTCGAATTACCCCGTTTATCTGACAAAATATTTTGTATGATCCATAATTCGAATTATTTTTGGAGTAGCTATAAACTAGGTAAATGTTTATCATTTCAATTATTTTTACATCAAAAATAAATGTCTAACAAGGATTTTTTTTCGTACGCCTCTATTAATATATATCTTCAATTTTATAAGCATCAGTGAGAATTTTACAAATTATAGCTTCCGGTCAAATTTTCTATGAGCAAAAAAACAAAAAATTAAAAACTAATGTCTTCCTTAGAAAGCTTAGATTGTCCTCTTTAAAATGCTTTTTTTATTTTTATTTTTGGCCACATTTTAGGCAAAAATACTTTAGTTTGTCGCCGAACGCCTCGCTAGAATATTTAAATTCAACTTTTTGGCGCGCTTAGATTTTTCGAATTTGCTTCTTATTTTTTAATAATTTTATATAATAATAAAACAATTTTTTTAAAAATAAGTTATAACATAAATTTTAGTAAAATTTTCCGCTCTTTCACGTGGCGTTATTAGTTTTTCGAAATTTTTTTTATTTTTTGAATATAAGGCAAGAACCAAATTGAGACAGCTTTGAAGTGAGCTCAAGAGTGCGACAAGGATGCCTACTTTCGCCATTACTATTTCTTATAGTAATAAATGACATCCTTGTCAGCTCTCTAGATGGTACAATAGGTGGCATATAATGGGGAATGTTATTAGGCAAGGCGCGCACTGAGGTGTTGAGAAATTGGCGTGGCGGTGGTGTGGCTAGTGAAATATTTTAATCACACGAAATCAAGGGAGGCAGCGCGCATCGAGATGGAGTGGCGGTGGTGTGGTGTTTTGCAAGTGGACTGACAGCATTTGGTTGCCACTAGTCTCCGCCAAGTTTAATTTTGAAGCGGGATGCCATTTCACGGCCAACTTGGGTTTTTATTTTTTTTTTGGGGAAAACACGTACGAGGGCAAAAGTCGCAATTTTTCTAATAAATTACAAAATGTGGCCTTGTTCATTCTATAAAAAAGTTTATACTTATTTTCTTCCAGGTGTAAATCACCTTTATAAACATTATAAATGCCGTATTTTGCATTTTTGTACACAGTGGATGGACCCAATGCACTTTTTTCTTTATTGTTTTTTTTTATTGTTAAGGTTAATAATTTGCACAAATGCAACAGCATCTTCAGCGTCCTACGACCACATGTCGATGTCGCGAAGTGGTGCCTGCCACTTCGGTGCGCATTAAACCACTTCGATGCCATTCCGCCGCCATTCCTCTGGCATACCTCTTGCAACTTAATCACCATGCCAAGCCAATTCACCGACATCCCACTTCAGTGCGCGCCTTGGCTTAGACCGCCTTAAGGATCTCGACTACGCGGATGATATCTGTTTGCTGGCCCACAGACATCAGGACCTCAAAAACATGTTACACAATTTGGCAACAGAAAGTAGTTCAGCAGGCTTAAGGCTAAATCCGACTAAAACTAAAGAATTGCGGATAAATGCAAACAGCATTGAACGCACAGCGCTGAATAACCGTGACGTGGAACATATGGAAATCGACGGAGATCTCAATTAACACCAAATTGCGGCTGTTCAACTCCAACTCCAACGTTAAGGCAGTTCTTTTGTACGGTTGTGAAACATGGAAAATCACCCAATTCATCACGGGGAGCCTACAAGTTTTCATCAACAGATGCCTACGTCGTATCCTAATAATCCGCTGGCAAGATAGAACTTCAAATGGAGAACTACGGCGCCGTGCCGGCCAAGAAAGGATACCAAATCAGGCGAAGGAAATGAAATTGGATTGGCCACACCTTGCGACGTCGTCTTGGTCTCGATTCGAGAATCGAGACGAGAGTAAAGTTCGGTCTCGACAAAAATATTCTCGTCGAGACGAGAGTAAAGTTCGGTCTCGACAAACATATTCTCGTCGAGACGAGATTATTCGCTCGAAATCTCGTCAGCAAATTAATAGCAAACAAGTCTGGTAAAAAAAGTATCTGATGAAGCGCCCACGCTATTTTCAAAGCTGGGATAGGGTTCTCATTCACGTATAAACACATTTTTGCCTCTTGTTTTCTTGGAGGACAGAGATAGCGGAATATTTGGAAGGACCCGTTGTGCACGGAAATGTGGACATTCTAAAATGGTGGCAGGCTCATCAAGATTCGTATCCTCTCTTATCGAAAATGGCGAGAGATTTGCTCGCTGTCATGGCGCCATCTGTTCCGATGGAGCAACTCTTTCCAGGCGCCGGTCTAATAATGACCGAAAAGAGGTGCTCTTTGAAACACGCCACGTTCAATGCCCTTTTGTGCATTAATTCTTGGTCAAAAAGTGTTGTTCGAAAAAATATCTGCGAGATTAATTTTTAACGTATATTGCATATATTTAGCTTATATTCGTACTTATATGAAATTATGAATTAAAAAATATTTTTAAAATATTAAATACCTCTTCTGTTCATTTTTATAATAATATATTAATTTTCAGCAACTAAAGTAAACGACTGAATAGTTTCAATTAATTATCTCTCCATTTTCCTTTAGAATTTTGGTCGGACGAGACGAGACGAGATTAGGATGGGCGAGATACGCCGAGAGTCGAGACGAGACTCGAAATGGTCGAGACTTACCGATATCAAGACGAGAGTCTTAAAAATCTCGTCTCGTCTCGGTCTCGTGATGCTCTACGCGAAAACGAGAATCTAGGCCAACAGACAGGAATCCGCAAGGATCCCGTCGAGTCGGAAGACCTAGAACAACGTGGGAGAGAACCCTATTAGCAGAGGCCGCAACAACTGGGAAATCCTGGTCAGAGCTGAGAGCTGTCGCGCAAAGCAGGGTCCGCTGGAGGGCAAATGTTTCCGCCCTATGTCCCACGAAGGATTAAAGGAGCCGGATGATGATGGGGGTGCCTGAGGAGATGGCGATGAATCTTGCGTTTGAATTCCGGGATGTTGTATGATTTCGGGAATACTGACTGTGGTAGGTTACTCCACAGTCGAGTTGTTCTCGTAAGGAACGAGTTTCTGGACTAGTGTGGGCGTGAAAAAAAGGGCTGTAGACAGTGAGGGTGAGCCGTGAGGGCTAGTCTTGTATTGCGGGAAAAACATTGCCGCGTAGGCAGAAGATTATATATTTCGGTGAAACAGTCCTTATGGTAGATGCGGTAGAATTTCACTAGAGCCGCTACATTCCTGCGGTGACTTAATGAGTCAATTGAGGAGCTAATGGCACCAATTAATGGGAGAGCATGATTTTGTACCTTAACCGCTAATGCGGTTCTTGGGGCCGAGTTGAATTAAAGCAAAATTTGTAGATTATAGCCCTGGCCGACATAAGCAATCATAAGCATTGTGAAGCTTGTTTAGCAATTTGGAATATATGATTATTCCAGCGCAGATCTCCGGTTAATGTGATGCCAAGGATATTGAGAGATGGTTCTGACGTTAGTTCTAGACCGGCCCACTGCAACGGGGAGAATTGTGGGGCACGTTTTGTTAGAAAAGAAACACTACTTCGTTGTAAGAGTTCATTTTTTAAGCATTAGGATGCTTCTTTGGCGATTTCGAATATGGGATCTCAAAAGAGCGCTATTACATTCACAGCATCTACTGCGGTTGAAAGATGGTCTGTTTTGATTTTACAAGAGATGAGAGGGTACTTCGTTTTGGAGGCGTTGAATTCTACATGATTCTTGTGGCCCAAATCAGGAATTAGTTCGATGTCCGGATGTCCCTCTTGATTGAATAAACAATGATGTTGCATTCAGGGGCGGTTTCAGAGGGGGGTAATTGGGTAATTACGCCCCCTAAGAATTTTCGTTCGCTTATTTATTTTTATTCTTAAAAATTACCACAATTTCAAACAAACAAGATAAGTTATGGTGAATCTAGTCGGCGATATATGACGGAGAATTTTTCCAAAACTGCTGGAGAGACTCCCGCTAATATGGCACGCTATGGCTGATTCCACACGAGCGTACACAGGACACGACAAGAGTCGGCTGCAAAGTGGTTTATGAAGAAGAGGGTGAGAGAGGACGATGGGGATGGCACACAAATTTGAACGATCTTTTCAGCAGATTTTTTATCTGTGTTTGCTTGAATATCTGACCATTTTGTAAAAAAATCAAGATAGCGGTTCCAAAATGGCGCCCGATTTTTGCAATTGTGTTCCCCGACCCACCGACATGCGCATCAAATGGAAGGGCATGACAGATAGAATACAATTAGTTGTGTCGCGTCATTCCAAATTTAAAATGGCGGATTACTTTTTTCCTCACAACCCCTTCAGAATGGGTATCAAATGAAAGGGTATGACGATTGTAATGCAGTAATCTGTCTGACGTCATTTTGATTCTAATATGGCGGCCATCACAAAATGCCGACAAACATATAATAGACTAAAAAGTAGGAAAGAAAATTTATGTAATATGTTTTATCAAATCAATATAAATAAATATATGGGTTCATTTGCTTCCTTTGCCTATCTATACTATTATATAAAGAGAAAAAATTTGATAGTTTGTTTGTTCCGGATAAACTCAAAAACTACCGAACCGATTTTAAAAATTCTGTCGCCAATAGAAAGCTCTATTATCAGCGAGTAACATGGGGTATACTCGTATATGACCGAAATTCAAAATGGAAGCAGAAATATGGTTGAATTTGCCAATTTTATTCCGATTCCAATGAAAGTGGGTATCTAGAGGTTTTTAAGGTCGCAAATAACGAATTTGCAGTCAAAAATTATAAATTCAAGATGGGCGACGAATTTGCAAATTGTGTTCCGATTCCAATGAAAATCGGTATCTGAAATTTTTTAAGGTAACAAATAATGAATTTATGATCAGAAATTATAAATTCAAAATGGCTGTGCCAATATTTTGTTAAATTTGTTCCGATTCCAAACAAAGTGGATATCTAGGGGTTCATAACCTCGCAAATAACGAATTTTTGGTCAAAACTTATAAATTCAAAATGGCCGACGAATTTTCAAATTGTGTTCCGATCCCAATGAAAATCGGTGACTGGGGTTTTTTAAGATAGCAAATAACGAATTTATGATCAAAACTTATAAGGCTCAAACTGACTTAGCCAAGACAAGTGGAAAGAAAAATTCAAAAATAAAGGGTGTTCCCAAACTTGAAGATGCTAATGAAGCTGGCACAAAAAATGCCCATCTTTGTACGTTGATTCTTACCGAGGGAGATTCAGCTAAATCTTTAGCTGTTTCTGGATTGGGTGTTATCGGGCGTGATCATTATGGTGTATTTCCACTTCGTGGTAAGCTTTTAAATGTAAGAGAAGCTACACATAAACAAATTCAAAATTGTGGGACCAATATACCGGACGAATTTTGCCAACTAAGTGCCATTTCCCGGTTAACTGTATGTAGGTTGTTCAAGAGTTGGAAAATCGGAAAATCTTGACATTCTAGCTACAAATGGAAAAACATTGAACATAGCGTATCCTGAAGCTCTCTAAGCAATCGGTTCAGAATGGATCAACAAGGTTTTTTTGGTGAGATGGTAAGGAGAAGCGGAAATGTGGGATTTATATGGGTTCCAGCTAGTTGTATATAATTTAAGACAATCGTCGGAGCTGACATGCATTTTTAATTTTTTTTTGATGTTGATTGTTTTGTATTTATGGAATAAAAAAATATTTAAGTTTTTTCTTTTTTTAAAATTACCCCCCTAAGCCAGTTGGCTGGAAACGCCCCTGTGCATTATCGAACGTATAAAATACCAATAGTTAGCGAAGCTTTGGAGGGGAATAAGGAAAGAGGTAGTGCGTGGTTTTAAAAGACTAAGAGTCAAGCAGGTGACAAAATTCAAAGTTCCTGTGAATCACCGACGGGGACTTTGAATTTGACGCGATATAGATAATAATCTATCTTAATTGTATGGACTGAAAAGAGCATCTCAATATAATTTTTAAAACTAAGTCAATACCAAATTTTTATATCCAGATGTTCGATTAGTCACATTAAGAAGTTCCAATATCCTTTTTTGTCTAAAGCCATGAGTTAGTCGCGAAGAGCTTGAATAATTTCTGGAGAAGTGTCATAGGATAAAAATTTTGCGCAGAGGTTTACCAAGAGGGCAAGAACATTTTGCACAGGTGGATACATACTTTCGGGTTAAATTAATTTAGTGTATAGTATAATCTAGTTATGAATATCATGTGTCGTGAATAAAACTTCGTCTCTCAAGTGGGTGGAAAATTCGTTGGCGAGGTGGCATGACATTGTCGGGTAGGGAAGAATCGAGGCGAACAGTGATTCCAACTGACTCTTATAATCTACCTCTTGTAAATTACAGATGCGCCATAGAATACAGAAAAAATGTTCTTGATGGACATTACCTAGGACCACAAACTGCCAGCATTGAAATTGACGGTTATCGATATCGAACCTGTAATCGATTAATGACTTCACTTTCCTGACGGTGGACTTATGATACTTTCTTAACTTAATGTACTCACGACGAACTGACTCATTTGAAAAACGTCCCAAACTCTACACTCTATATTTGCCTACATTACCTTTAACTGCGTTTATAAGGTCCCAAATATACCATCTATTCGGCCTAGCCTTCTATCCTGCACAACATAGTAAAATTATTAACATTTGTTTAGGTGAAAGACTACAGCTCTGAGTTTAGGTCCGTCGTTAACGAAACGTGTAATCTAGAGTAGGTGCAATGCCTATAGTACATAGGAAAGATAGTATAGGGAAAAATTAAAAAACTCTCAACGCCAATATGTGGTTTTACTCCACCCCTTTCTATCCAATGCTAGCAATACTACCGCTACAGAACACTGCCTTCTGCGATCGAACAGAAGATGGCTTCATCGCTTACTATTCTTACAGGTGGTGGCGGAAGAAACGGTAGCGAAAAGCTGTAAGGAAAAAGGCGAGTAAAAATAAGATTCGCCCATCTTTATTTTTGAATTTTCATACTAGTAGAGGGAAATTGTCATATGATAGTGATGTAGTTGGGAAGTTGGATTTTTTTGTTTTTTTTCTTTACATATGTTAAGATAAAGCGAAAAAAAAATTTCTGCAAAATCGGTCCTGTGCTGCACGAGAAAATTGCATAAATGGTAATTTTTGATGCATTTTGAGTGCATTGCTGCACTATTTTTTTAATTTCTTCAGTTCTGTTGGTCGTAGAAAAATAAAACAAATTGGAAAATACTCGTGAATGAATAGACTATCGAACTGATTCGGTATAAATCCTTAAAAAATTAATCCTAACCTCAAAAAACCAAAATGTATGAAATTTTGTTTTATTTTACTAAAAATGAAATATAGTAAATAACGGGAAAATAGTCGGATTTTGATAAAAATTGTAGAAAATATGAAATTTGATACTATAAATACGTGGATGAAATTTCAAAAAAAAATTTCGATTTTTACGGCAACAATTCGCAGTTTTCGAAAAAATTTAAAATTGCCGCCATTTTATGCCAAATCATCGTACGGTAAAATATTTTTTTAAATTGTAGGTTTTTTTATGTACTTTCTTGTGAGCATACGCAATACTCCGTTACTTTATTTAAAATGTCTATTTTAGGACTTTGAAAAAAGTAAAAAAATTCAATTTTCAATTTTTTGTCTTTTGCCAACTATGAAAAGCTACTTGCCAACTATGAAAAAAGGCAAAAAATCGAAAAATTGAATTTTCTAATCCACCGATCCCATACCACCGCGACATTACGCGATGATTGGTCTTCCTAGCTTCCTGCCTATGCTTACAAACGTTAGTAGTAGAGAGTTGTTTTAGAGAAAAAAGACAATCAAAAAGGAATGTTCTAGGTGCGATGGGTAGAAAGTCAAAGGATAATTCCATTACGAGGAACCGATCCCCAATTTTTATCATGGTAGTCGTGTGCGTTTGACAAAAAGTGTTGGGTGTATGCAATAAGGCGAAATATAGTATGCAATGTACAATTTTGATAGGTCGCATTAAATTTTATCAGGTTTTCAAATGCATTTTTTTCAAAAATTTATTATTTAAATACTTGTGTATCAATCAGTGCTAAAACCTTTCGATTTCGAGCCTTTTTATATTCATTCATACAAAAGGAAAAACATTACATTGTAAGCTTGCAAATCAATGACATTGAACTTGACCCGAAATGACAAGATCGGCTGCAACTAAAAGCCACTAACGATCCATTTGACCTTCAAAGCACAATCATATAAAATTATTACTATGAATACTATAAAAAAGTAGCAAAGCCTCAACTGGGACTTGAAATTGTTGCAATTATATTATTTGTCATAATTTTAAAATGTAACTTTTTTTGTAATTTCCCAACGTTATATTTTTCACAACGTTAATTATTTTTCATTAACTTAATTTTATCTCAATATTCGCGGCAACTATTTTAATTAGTAAACGTCAGAATAATATCGGGGCACATTTATTTAATTAGAAGAGAATTAATAAAAACAACACAATTACTATACACTCGTCGTCTAGGTACTGCCGAAGCACGTGTTAGTCTCTAAATTACACCAGCAATTCGTCTTTTGATCGCCGACACTCCCTCCCCACTGTGCCCTTTTAAGATCCACTTTGCGGTTTATGCATCTTAAGAAGTTTGTGGGTCCCCGTTGTTATTTCTGCGATCGGTTGTCCCATGTGGTTAGGTAAGAACGAGATATTGCACGGCCCATATACCTTTAATGGCCTGAAACAGTCGCCACATTGCGAACAAATTTGTTGCCATAGAACAAACAGCAACTATGGCATCCGATGTTTTGTTTTTATTTCGGTGGATATGGCGGGGTTTGTGGCGAGATTTTTATTCGTTTTAAATTTTTTTAGACTTACTTCAATGGATACCGGCCGACTTTCTACGGCAGTGCGCGGTGCCGTAATTTGCTTTTGATAAAACGAAATTAGATCCACCCGTTGCCCACGTTGATCTCTAGACGATTTACTGAGAAAAAGTAATTGGCTGAGTTTTTGATAGAATTTTTATCGAGTGGAACAATATTGAGTTATGGCGTGCTGGAAATGTGAAATAATGGGGTGATGATGCAGATAGTATTAGTTTAGGTTGAACTGTTCTAGTATTTAGAAATATTTGGATTAGGTTTCTTTTCTGTTTTTATTTTCTAACTACACTAGATTCGAATTAAGATTGTTGTGTGTATTTCGTTTTTTTGTTTTTATCATGAAAACGATCAAGATCGAGCAAAATAGTGCATAATATAAATTAGGTACTCTTCATAATAATTTTGTGGCCAATACAGGACCATATTCTACCGAGGCAATAATGGATGCAGAAGAAACTTTGGGAGGTACTCAAAACTCTAACAAATAACGTCATAGACTTCACCCTGATTAGTGATCGGGTCGCGGGATTAAGAATAAAATCAAGGTAAGAGTATGAAAGAATATTAACAGGAAAATTGGAGAAGATAACAAGGAATCTGGGAGTGGAAACTGATTTTACCCAGATGTAGATCTCGATGAAGGAAATAAAATACAGAAGCAAGTAATAATGTTACGCAAAACGCAAAACAACAAACTAGGAAAGGAATGGTTTGGATGACCAATGCAAAAGAAGCAATAAAGTAAAAAATAGGAAAGACAACGGTACTTCCAGAAGGACAAGAATAAATAACTAAAATACATAGTTTCACGAACATGTTATTAACCCTAGAATACTATCGTTTTTTTTAGAATACGTTGTTATTATCGTGTGTAAAATTTACGATTGCGGAAATGTGACATTGCAGTAAAAAGCGCAGTAATATAAAAGGTTTTATATTCATTTATTTATCAAAAAATGAACATTTTTTCAACAATATTTTAATTAATTCGCGAATAATGTCGAAATTTTCCGGTTAAATTGAATTGGCTGTCGTAATTTTGACGAAGCATAGTATTCTAGGTTTAAGGAAAAAACGAGACAACTTCATACATTGAATTACCGTAATTAAACAAGACTACAAAAACAAGGATGCGAGAGCGAGGAGTTTCTACAAACAAACTAATTTATGAGAAGCATAGCTTACATGGCATTACGAACGACAACAGCAGTAAACTCCTTGACTTAGCTAGCTCCAATGCAGTGCAATGCAATGAAAATATTCTCACATAAGGACATCCACAAATTCACCTGGCAATCCCTGAACGGCACCACTAACAATCAAATTCACCATGTGGTCATGGAGAGGAGAGGCGCATCGACCATTCGGGATGTGAGAACAATGAGACAGGGCCATAACTTAGGGGCTAAAGGCAGGCAAAAGATTACACCAAAAGATTAAAAATAGGCGAAATAAAAGTAATATTTCAAAACTCCATGACAGAGACCTAGAAAGAGCAGAACCACACCCAACTGCAATGAGGATTAGTGAAAAATCTGCGCCTTGAATTACCCCGCGGAGGACCCTACCTGCAGGCTTTGCCTTGAGGAGGATGAGTCTGCCCTTCCTGTTCTCTGTAAGTACCCGGCGATAGCGAAAAGCAATCTCGTTGTTCGACGAGACGCTGCTCGAAAATTCAAGTCTAAGCGACAAGCCGTTAGGAAGACTGCTGAGCTTGTACAAGCGATGATAAGTATGTTGCTGTTCGGCTAGGCTTTTTCGACCTTGGGCACTTTCCATTCGCCCGTAGGAATGTCCCTATTGTGTCGCCGGAGATTTCGAGCAGCTTGTTTGGTTCCTATTTCATCATCGGCAAAAGAGCGGATTCCTTGGAAACCACTTGTTCACTCGGACGGAAACCTCTTACTATCATTGTGGAGCTATACAAGAGCAACTGGCACTCTGGCTGTCTTTCTCCTTCACATATTTCATTAACAGGCCGAATATTTTTGCTTGGATGTCTATGAATATTTGTTCCAAGAAGACTTCTATTTGTCTTCATTATCACAATGGTCTGATCGTGTTCTTTGTAATTTTCTGCACTGCTCTACTTTTAATCACACATTTTATCCTCCAATTATTTTGACCCTGTCATTTCGACGTAGAATGAGATATGCCTATTAAATCGACCACACTCACCTATATTTTATATCAGACCGTTGTTATTATAGTATTTTTAGGACTTCAGCGGCTTTGTTTTCACTGGTACTACGTGTAAAACTAGTTAAGTGTGCATCTTCTGGAGAAAATTTTCTAAAAATGAAAAATGTGAAACCCAACTGATTATATTGTTAAAAAGTTATGAAGCCACGGCCACCATCAATCACTTCAAATTAACTCTTATCAAAAAACCCCATAAAACAATCATCTCGTCCACCCACTATTAAGCAGGCACCCTAACCTTGCACCAACGGTCGATTACGAAATAATGAATAACCATCAATGCACTCAGTAAAAGGATATCGGGGCTTGGATCCTTTTAGAAAATTTAAAGGTGATAAAAACTCCAAAAAGGCAGAATTCATTAGTCACAACGAGTTCCGCACAATTTCGGGGTGCATCCTCCCCGTCCAGCAGCCGGTTTGAGCGGTGTTGGTGGGTTGGATGTCAATGTCAAGGTAATTTATTAATTTTTCGCTCTGCTCTATCGGAAGTTAACATCTCAATATGTCGGGAACTAGCCCCAGCCCTTGCACATCCCTTTGCCTGGTGTTGCAGAAAGGCTTCAGTCGCTGAGCGCTATGCAGTCGTTGCAGGGCACACGTATGAAGGTTACAGTCAAACAAGGGAGGGGGTTGCGCCGAGCGGTCCTGTAGTTAAGGAAGTATAGAAGGCAAAATTTATGTGTTTTTGGGGTGAGATTGTTAGTTTTTGTAAAAGTGATATTTTTTTATGTTCCTTTTAAAAACAATTTTGGGGAAAGGGTAGGTTTTTTCAGTTGTACTTTGTGAAATTTGCTGATGTCGTTTCATTGATTTACTGTGGATATTATGCGGATAAAATGCCAAAAAACATATGTAATTTATATTACCAGTACGTCATGTCTTCAGATCAATGTGCAATGCCTGGTAGTAAGCTTAGTTTGATTGATAAAATAGGTAAGGACAGATCTGAAGTGATTAAGCCAGCTTGCAATGAAGATTTGTTTAAGCTCTAAGATGTACGATTTCGAAAACTATGACTGCGTGAAATTGTTCCGACTTGTTTTATTTGAAAACGAACATCTAGACCGTTAGTGTGCGCGAAAAAAAAGTATTACAGGGTGTTTTTTTTTCTTTGTTGCAATATGAAAACCTACGACAATTAACGCCAGCTCCGGCTTATTTGGGAGCAGAGCCAACCCAAACTAACTCCTGGTTTTATACTCTTTCCGCAGCTGTGTGACGTCGTAGCTAGCCTTCCCACGTCTCTTGTAAACCATCTTTTCAATTTGGAATTAATCTAGGAGTCCATCGACATTTAATAAACTCATGCCACCTTCTTTGCCTTTCTGCTACGGACTCACAGAGACAGTTTTTGACTCCCGTCTAGAGCATATCACCCATCGGTCGCGTCGCGTCGTAAGGAATGGCTTCCTTCGCTCTTATGTGCATGGGGGTCTTCCTAGCTATCACGCACGCCGTCAGATTGTGTTTCTGTTTGCGCAGCATGTGAACAAGACATTTATCTGTATGCCGCCCACCTTTTTCTACTATTAGGCGTACTGCGTAGTTGCATACTGGTGCTATATATAGTAGGTCCAAACTAACCCATCTTGCTATCAATAGTCGACGACTTTGCCTGGCGGCCTACGTTGGGCTGCATTTTTGTTAGTGCTGTGCAGATAGCAGATGCTTTAGCCCCTGTGTCCTCCAAGTGTGCTTTAACATTTAAGGTGCGTTTAAACTCGAGTTTTTTGCCAGTTATTGCACTGGCTATTGCCAGTGATGCAGTCAGTGCAATGTAAACATCATGCCAGTGCACTGGTTGGGGCACTGGCACAAACACTGACACGATTTTTCTCGTGCAGTCTAAACTCGCTAAAACTTGCCCTAACGACTTCCTTGTGAGCACTGGCAACTTTACAAACTTGTTAGTAAAGTTGCATGAGTTTTTTATTTAGAAACGTTATTTTTCTTAAAGTATTGTGACGAGAAACGTTTTTAAATTGGAAAATTACTGAACAAAAGGAAACTATTAAAAAAATGCTGTTCTTGGACAAAAGAAGAGATTAAAATTTTAATATCTTTTACGAGAATTGTCCAGAACTGTGGATGCTCCAATAGTTACATATCTTGTAGAGATTTTGTTTTCAAATCTCTACTTCGATATGTCCCTATTGAAGCATCCAGTTCTGGAAAATTCTCGTACAAATATAATAAAATTTTAATCTCTTCGTACTCGTATACATATCTCATAACATAAAACAGTTGTCAATAAATGGCAAAATATAAGATCACAATCGCCTTTTTGTTGGTTTCTTTTTTCTTCATGATGAAATAACAAGTATGCAACAATTGCTGCAGCAATTTTTGTGACCATTTAACCGAAAAATTTACTTGTAAATAGTCACTACTGGGTCATTCCACATCAAATCCACCAAGGCTCTGTACTTCAGCATCTCAGAGAGTTATATTTTTTTTTTATATTTGTTCTTCTGGTGAAAACTAAGAAAAATATAAATTTTCAGATTTTTTGGACTTCTAATTTTTTAGTTATCCATTTTCAAAAAATCGAAAATCGAATAGTCTTGACAATTTTTGAAATCATTTAATTGCTCTAGTTCAAAAACAATTTAACATAGAAAGCTGAAAGTTGCGCCAATTTGTTCTGCTTTAATTTTGATACACAACATTTATTAGTAAGAATATAAACCATTTTCCGGTATTTTCCAAAAATTTTTTTTAAAAAAACTCAACAACAAATTTTTTATTTTGTTTTTAAAAAATTGTATATTGTGCATACACCCTTAAGATACATGTATGCCAAAATTTAAGATGGGACGACATTGGGATCATATTGAAATAAAATATTTTGTACATTGTCATTTTTTTCAGTTTGAAATTGTTTCTTTTCGCTTTTCCGCACGAGATATATTTTCCAGTGAACTGGAGTCGCAACGTAAACACCATCAATTTTTATTGCCAGTGCTCTGAAAAAAAAGTGTCAGTGAAGCACTGGCAATCGCTCTGTCACAGAAATATTTGCCAGTATTCTCGGGTAATGTAAACAGTGTGCCAGTGCACTGGTTGCAACTGCCAGCGAAAACCGTATAGTTTAAACGCACTTTAAGTTTCCGATCGATCATCACCCCCAAATATCTGAAAGTGGGTTATACATGGTTGATCTGTTCCCCCACCTTGACTTGTATGGCCGCCGGCTTTATCGTTTGCTGATCAGTCTTAAGCAGCGTACACACGACAGACTTGGTTGCCAACAAAGTTGACAACATTTGAAGGTGTGTGGTTGACAACTTAAAATTAAGTTTGCCAAACGGTTGGAATGAAATTAAAAAAATTTGATTTTAAGTAGAAGTTGGCAACCACGTTGTATTAGTGGTGTTGCGAACTTAGTTGAGAATTGTAAAGTGAAAATGACAGAAAATAACGAATTTTGAACGAATGTTGGCAATCTAGTTGAAGTGTCTGTATATTTCATAGTGCCAACTTAGTTGTCAACCAAGTTTGTCGTGTGTACGCTGCTTTAGACAAGCGCTTTATGGCCACCCTTTTATCTATCAGATTATTTCGTTTAGGAACATAAATATCTCAGCGAGGTGCCGTTCTACAACCGCTACCACGATGCCACCCGCCAACTTTATCGCAACTGCTGCTTCTGAGAGGAAGAGAGAAGGTGATCCACATCAGGCATTCTTTGCTCGATCTCGCCAAGTTCAAAGCATTTTTAAGATTATCAATGAACAGCAATAATTTTTCTCTATGGCGGAACTTGCCAAGCCAATCACCATGGTAACTTCGTCAGTCGTTGACTTTGCTTCTCTAATGCTGGATTCGATACAGGCCTTATTCTTTTCTTCGTTAGACAAGACTGCAACGTGTGAGAATGAGTTGAGTGTATTAATCGATTTTTCCGTAAAAATATTACCTTGCTGGCAGGAGGACGTTAATTTCGATTAAACAGTCGCTATAGTAATTTTGATAACATTTTGCAAATACTACTAAATTTATACAGTGGCTCAATGAATCCATGAAAGAGCAAAAGGTCCCACAACAAATGAGCTTGATGGCACGGTCTTATGCCTTATTCAGCCACATGAAGACGGTTTTGCAGGTGCCAGCATAAATAAATGAGCTGTATTTGAAACGGAGCCGCTATTTACGTTTGGAAATAATAAATTACTTTTAACTGTAAAATATGACACATATTCAGAAATTTGCAAATATAATTAAAATTCTAAAAATTACTGCTGAAATAAAAGTCATTTAATCATTTTTGACAATTCAGACAAATTCTCGTGCTGCACCCTGAACTTTTGCAATATTTTTCTATATTTATCAAAACAAAATAAAGGCACTTTAGTTGGCAACAAATCTCCATATAAAATCCGCCATTTATCAAAATCTATTATTTCGGATCGGGTGTTCCACATCACTAAATTTCCCCAAAATAAAACATTCGCTCCCACAGCGATACTCATTACCTTACCGCAGTTTTTTCCATTCAGTGAGCAAAATCTTAGCGCCAGATTGTTCCGATGTTAGCCAAGCGAATTCTGTGATATCAACAGAACCGAACGATCCCCATTCAGCTGTTGTTTGTGGCCGCGATTGTGAGTCAGTCGTATTTACATATGACATCATTAACAACAATAAACGCCTCATAATTGATGAATGCCCGTCACAGGTATCAAATTCTGAACAAGAATCCATTAAGAAAGACACATATTGAGAGATATCACGTACTAGCATCACTGGAAGGTTCAATGGTTTATTTTTCGAGAATGTATGGTGTGATCATACTTAGGAGGGGTCCCCATTGAAGTCTCGCTTACCACCTTCGTGCCTTTATTTTGAAATGTAAGACCCCAGGTTTATATGATATAAAATCCGCTTTTGATAGACTGCGCGATTACCTGTCGAGTGCCGTGAGAGGGGATTGCGTTGCGCATCGAAAACCTCTTAAGACTTTCCCAGGTTACCATGCACAACGCAACGGCTGGTGTGCGCGTCGCTTGAGCCTCCGAGATGACCCAGCGCGCATGCCTTCGACAAATGCATTTCAAAACTCATTAATTTTAGTGGTTGCAGGAGGCCTTCAAATCACATTCTATCTGAGATAACGTGACAGCACGGATTGTACGGAATTTGCAATTGCACACTAAACTGTTCTGCTTATCTGATCCGATCCGGTGAGAATCAATTAATTATGATCAGATCGCGGGAATACACCTTTTGGGCCAGCTGGTCAGCTGTGATTTTTTTGCCTTTTTAAATATCTCAAGGTTGAGAAATTGAATTTGAAGAAACATTAATTTAAATCGTTTAACATTTTCGCAAATTTATTTCATCAATATTGCCATTTAAGGCATTTCAGAAGTTTGGGAATTTTTATTAATGGAGTTTTAATACGAAGGTACAATTTTTTTTGTTTTTTTATCGATGGGTAAAGAATGCCATGCATACCTTTATTGGGTTGGGTAAATAAGACAATATTAAAATAGGCTCACAACATCATTGCAGTGCAGTGTTTTTAGAGACACCAGCCCATTTACCTGAGCACTGCTAAAATACGAATCAAAATAGCTCCCTTACGCATGGATGTACCCCTACAATTTAAAAAAAATTCTCCTAGATCCGAGTAAAAATGAAACTCGCCCGTACGTAGCATGCAGCAAGCACGGACCAGCCTGCACGGCGCCCGCAACTAGCATGCACGCTTAAGTTAAACTAAGACTATCCCGCACCTAGCATGCAGCAGGCACGCACGCACAGTATCAATTGACACTGGCGAGTCTTATTTTTAATCAAGCGTGCGTGCTAGAAGCGGGTGCGCGCCGCGCAGACTAGAGCGCGCCAGATGCATGCAGTGCCGGATTTCTGCATAAGCAGAGTAAGCAATTGCTTAGGGCCCCCGTCAAATTGGGGCCCCTTCAAAAGACGAGATTTATTGATTTTTATTAATATCTAAAAAATAGCAATATTATCGAAAAAGGTGGACTGCGTTTAAGGTACTAGTACACAAATAAAAGCATAAAAAAGGGCAAATTTTCAAAAATTGATTTCTCAGAACCCTTAATACATATTAATGTAAACTTTTTTTTGAAAAATTATTGTATTCTTAAATAAAACAAAACAAAAATTTTTTTTAGTTTCGACTATTTGTACCATTTCTAGATGGCGCCGAAGTCAAAGTCAAGGAAAAATTTATGTCTCCATGGCAGAGAGTAACCCTACGGATTGGCTTGGCCGATTTTGAAAAAACTTGTTTTATTTTGATTATTAACATATTCCTTACATCTATTTACCAAAATATTTAAAAAAAAAGGTCAGCAATTTTATTTTTTAGGGATAAAAGGGTTAAAAAACAAGGCCATTTTAAAATCCCTATCCTTATCCCTAAAAAATAAAATTGTCGACCTTTTTTTTAAATATTTTGGTAAATAGATGTACGGAATATGTTAATAAACAAAATAAAACAAGTTTTTTCAAAATCGGCCGAGCCAATCCGTAGGGTTACTCTCTGCCATGGAGACATAAATTTTTCCTTGACCTTGACTTCGGCGCCATCTAGAAATGGTACAAATAGTCGAAACTAAAAAAATTTTTGTTTTGTTTTATTTAAGAATACAATAATTTTTTAAAAAAAAGTTTACATTAATATGTATTAAGGGTTCTGAGAAATCAATTTTTGAAAATTTGCCCTTTTTTATGCTTTTATTTGTGTACTAGTACCTTAATGCGGATGACACCAACTACTGGATAAATCAAGGACCGCGAAATTGTCAACATCATTCAGGACCATTTGAAAACTCACGCAGGACATTTCAAGATGGAAAACAATCAAGATTTTGCTCTCAAAATCTATTTCACAATACAAAAGCAAATGGTGAAAATTACAGTGGAGAGTGGCTGCTGTATTCTCCATCAAATGGTTCAGTGTATTGTTTTGCATGTAAACTTTTTCCATCAAACGTCCTGTCGTTATTCGTAACCGGATTTAGTGACTGGCGTAATAAGGGTGTCATTGATCAATATGAGAATTCACAGAATCATAGAGGCAATGCTTGCATATTTGACTCTAAGAAAAGGAATTCGACTAAAGTCTCGTTTAAATGACCAAAAGCAGGAAGAATTCAAATACTGGCATCGTGTTTTGCAACTAGTTATAGCCATCATTCAAACATTAGTAGAACTTTTCCGAGGGTCAAATGAGAAATTTGGTTGCATCAATAATGGAAATTATTTAGGACTGCTGGAATTGATCGCTAAATTTGATCCGTTTTTGGCCGCACACATTTCAAATTATGGAAATCGTGGAAAAGGTAATTACATCTCCTCTCAATTCAAAAATTTCCTAAATTAACAATTTTTTACAGGAAGCCTGTCATACTTGTCGAAAACTACATGCGAAGAGCTTATTGAACTAATGAGTAAGCGATTTTGGATGAACTAAGAGTTTCTGGATATTTTAGTTTATCCGTCGATTCAACACCTGATCAATTGTGCGTCTTAATAAGATATGTATCGCCGTCAGAAGGATTGCCTGTAGAACGTTTTTTAAAATTTTTGGAACTGGAAAAGTATGTTGGAAACCAAATTGCTACTCAGTTTTTGAATTATTTATGTGTAGACTGTAACATTGATTTTTCCAAGTGCAGAGGACAATCGTACGATAATGCAGCAAATATGTCCGGGGTTATAAAGGGATGCAAAGTGTTATTATAGAAAAAAATTGGGTGTGTGTACTTATGTACGCGCATTAGAAGTTATACTGGCGTGATTTGAGACTAATTTTTAATTTGCATGCAAATAATTTATTGGATTTTTTATTAAGTAATTTCCAAAATCGTACCGCTATATTGGCGCCGCCATTTTGATTTTTTTAAAATTTTGCCCGCAGATTCGTCATTTGTGACTTTAAAAACTCCCCGATACCGATTTTCAATGGATTCAGAACACATTTGCAAAATTCATCCGCCATTTTGAATTTTCAAATTTTGACCACAGAATCGTCATTTGTGGCCCTAATAACCCCCCGATACCGATTTTAAATGGATTCAGAAAACATTTCCAAAATTCATCCGCCATTTTGAATTTTCAAATTTTGACCACAGAATCGTCATTTGTGGCCCTAAAAACCTCCCGATACCGATTTTCAATGGATTCAGAACACATTTGCAAAATTCATCAGCCATATTGGCGCCGCCATTTTTAATTTTCAAATTTTGACCATAGAATCGTCATATGTGCCCTAACCCCCCCCCCCCCCGACTTTCAATGGAGTTGGAACACAATTGAAAAATTCGTCCGCAATCTTGGAACCGCCATCTCGATTTTTTTACAAAATTGTCAGATTGCACTGACATGTTAGCTCAATGTATGTGCAAAGTTTCATAAGAATCGGTTTAGTAGAAGTAGTTGAAAAAGATGTCGCAAGATTTGAACCAAACAAATATACGAGGTCAAGCTAAATAAAATCATTAATATGTATCTTGTTAATTGTTTTATTTCCCCAGTTAATATTTTGTATTATATATTCAAACTAATTTCTGATTGAATAATTATATTAAGTTTTAACCATTCAAAATCATTAGTAAAACAGTAAACAGCTTGTTATTGTACAGTTGCCATATAGCTTTATTATTATCTTGGACAGTTTCACACGGGCAGACAAACAACCAAGAAAAATCTTCTGAAAAATTCGGCCCGTGTAAAACTGGCCCTTAGAAACTCGCGCTTAGGTGATGAATAGAACACAGATCGGATTTCCCTCCAGAGCCTCGCGACAGAACTCCTCACCCAGCAACTACGAATCTTCTTATACCTATAAAAAGCCCAAACCTTCGCTTGGCTGATGAATGTACATGAAATTTATTTCCCTCCATAGCCTCAGGATAATAACCCCCTCACCCATCGGCGTCGTGAACAGACATCAGCTAAAGAATGGGAGTTGAAATGCTTGCCCTCCATACCCCTTCGCCTATATTCTCCGTCACCGTCTCGCGTTGCGTCTCGCGTCTCGATAAAAATTCAATCTCATAATATTTTCCAAACGCGCCTAAAGAAGTATAACTTCAAAAAAACCCATATGCGATATAATATCCCATGTGTAGCACATTCATTGAATCTTGTTGGTCGTAAGGATATAGTAAGCGAGATATCGCTAAAAAATGCAAGAGTTTGAGTTCGTGTTTATGCTAATGTGGAATGAAATTTTGCATCACTTTCATCGCACATCTCAAGCTCTTCAAGATCTCCAACTACTTACTTGCAAGATCTCCGCGAAGATTTTGGCAAATTTGAAAACGCGTCGAAAGTAATTCTGCCTGATATTGATTATAAAGAAAACTCTACTCGAAGACGTAATCGGCGAAGACAGGCTAATGATGGTCAAGCGGAAGAAGAAGTTTTAAGTGCAAGAGACAAATTTCGGGTTTCAACTTTTTCTGTGATCATTGACATTCTGCAAGCTCAGAGCCAGGTTTATAAAAATCAGTCAGACAAGTTTTCTTTCTTGTTAAACATGGATTTGTCTAACGATGAGTTATCATCTAACGTTAAAAAGCTTGTTGCAACGTATCCTGAGGATGATTTGAGGATTTGAATCTTGCCGGAGAATTGGCTCAATTTCAACATTACTTACTTTTGAAATTGAACGAAGATGAAAATTTTCATGTCAATTACACTGATTTTTATAAAATCATTATAAATGATAAACTCCAAACATTTTTCCGAATTTAGAAGAAATCTGTCTTAGAATTCTTTTAACATTGATGATAACAAACTGTTCTGGAGAGCGATCTTTTTCACAGTTAAAAAGGATAAAAATCCTCTGAGGACGACGATGAGACAAGATAGATTGACTTCATTGGCTCTACTATCAATTGAATCTCATGTTAAGAATCGCTTAAATTTTGATCATTTAATAAAAGACTTCGCTCGGCAAAAGTGTAGAGAGAAGATGTTTTAAAGAGTTATAAATCGACTGTACATACGAAAGTATTAATGAATGTTAATTTATTGATTAATAAAATTTATTGATAACTGAAATACATAAATATTGTATTAATTTTGTACTTATAGTCCGCTCAAATTAGGAAAAATTAAAGAAATTTTTCCCACAGCTATGAGACCGGTGCCAAATGAAGGATTTGAGTTGTCTAAACATGATTTTCACAACCCGCATTTCGAAAAAAGGGTTGTTTTTGAGAAATATCCATATATATGATGGTTTTCGCCTTTTTCTCTATTTTGAGGAGAAACTATCCATTTTGGTACAAATATCAATAGAGCAAAGTTGTAGGGCAAAAAATTACCTACAAATTTTGTCTACACTGTTTTTTCGAATTCCGCATAGTTTCGCAGCTAGAGAGCGTTTTGCGCCTTTTTTAGATTTTGAGCCAAAATTATGTACTTGTATGATAAATTTAATTAGATCAAAGTATGCAGTTACAGTTTTTCAAATGCCTTTCTTTGGACACTTGAGTATCAACATGTAATGTGTCTATACATATGACAATATTTCAATTTATTAATTAATAATTTCATTTAAATAGTATATACTAGTGGAGTGAATACAATAATAACAGTGGAGTGAAAATAAAGTCAGTTTCCAATACAACAAATAAAGACAGTAAAGTACATTGAAGTACATTGTGTGGTAGTCGTAGTAGTAGATTATTCGAATAAATCGTTCACCATGGAGGATCTTTGTATAGTCTGCGATAAGCCACTTAAAGGTGATAAAGTTCCAGTTGGGGATGAAGGAAAGAAAACCATGATTGAAGCAAGCTTTACAAGAGAAGATGGAAAAGCAGATCGTTTCCGGGATGCGGAAGAACTCTATATGCATATTTCTTGCACAAAATCATATATTGCAAAAAGTCATTTTAAAACATTTGAGCAACCTCATGGCGACGATGGTGACTTTAGAACTTTGCCTCCTTCCGATTTTCTCAATAATATTCAGGAGCGACTAGAATCATGTACTGATTTAGTAAGAGAAAATGCGAGGTATCATGTAAAATGTTATCGTTCCTCGTTTGAACCAAAAATGAAAGAAAGTAAAATTGATGCATTCATTTCACATGTGGAAAAATATTTTGATGCTCACAATGATGAATGTCAGTTTACTTTATCTGAAATTTGCGCAAATTATGAAGATGACGCACCTATATGGTCAAGTCATTTAAACAACAAATTAACTGATCATTTTGGACTTGATATTGTTATACATACTACAAAAAAAGAGGCAGTTTTCACTTATCGAAAAATAAAAGAAATACTATCCGGGCATTTTGCAAATGAAAAACAAAATGATTCTGAAGAAGAAAGACTGAAAATTGTCGAAGCAGCAGCACAAATTATATATGAAGATGTAAAAACACAATTATACCCATTAGATACATACGAAGTTCCTGAAAATTTTTTTGTTAACGTAGAAAATGATATCCCAAAATCTCTGAGAGTTTTTCTAGATTACATAATGCAAAACCCAAAGAAAGGATCCCCTAAACCTTGGGACACAAAAATCATTTCGATTGCTCACGTTATTATTCAGGCTATTCGTCCTCGCTCTTTCATTTCAAATATTTTGTTGGGTCTCGCAGCAACTCTTGATAAGAAATTTGGTTCCAAAGATTTAATAGATATTCTCCTTCTATGGGATTCTGTTCTTCATACGCCGACGTTCAGTTGCTTGAAAGTTCTATTCTTCTCAATGAAAATAAACCTGAAATCACTGGATATGTCCAAAATATATCTGACAATACAGATTGGAATACGAAAACAGAATTTGGTCATGGAACTTTTCATGCTGCTGGAAGTGTCTAGTGTGTAACTCCTGACACTGGTATTGTTCAAGATTATCCCATACCAAGCCCTTCTCAAGTGCAGGCCTGGAAGTTGCCCATCTCACTAACACTAACGCAGCTGCTCGTAGTCCCAGAATCTGTCACTTTTGTTGGCATATATACGCCGTGATGTAAAGTTCGGAATATTTTTGCATTAGTTTGCAGTAAAAAGTCATAAAATAATATATTTAACCAGTTTTTGTTGCAATAGGATTACCAGTGAATAGTGCTTTAGTGATTTAATTAAGAAAATTTAAAAAAATTGAAAGTTGAAGTGTGTTAAATGTGAAGGTGGCCAATTTTGTTTACATTCGCGGTGGTTTTTTCTTGTTTATTTAGCGGAAAAATGTTCAATTTGTGTAGTAATATAATAAAAAGTGCTTTTTGAGTGATTAAAGATTATTATAGAATAGTTATTATAAACATAAGTGCAGAAAAATGTGAAGGAAAAGTGAAAAAGTTATTGTTATGCATGTTGTGTGGTGGTACTTGCACTTAATGTGTTTAATAACTATTCTATAATAATCTTTAATTATTCAAAAGGCACTTTTTATTATATTACTACACAAATTCAACATTTTTCCGCAAAATAAACAAGAAAAAACCACCGCGAATGTAAACAAAATTGGCCACCTTCACAATTAACACACTTAAAACACACTTAACCACTCGATTTTTTTAAATTCTCTTAAATAAATCACTAAAGCACTATTCACTGGTAATCCTATTGCAACAAAAACTGGTTAAATATATTATTTTAGGACTTTTACGGCAAAATATCCCAAACTTTTACCTCCTCCATATAATTTCTTCCTATTTGACAGATAATGGGTCTATTACCAACACAAACACAAACTCTGCTTCCAGGCCTGTACTTGAGAAGGTCTTGCCCATACCCAAACTGAAGCACATTGCCGCTGGCGATGCATTTGTTAACTATGGCGTACAACCTGTACATTCATTTAATCCTCCTGAAGATTCAATACATGGCTTGGAAATTATTGCAGTGAAAGATGTACTTTCATCGAATAAAGTCGATATGAATATCATTTTGAGAGATTCCGATTTTTTGTGGCTGGCAGCAAAACATATGAATGATTTTAAATACAAGGGTTGGAATTCCTTCATGGAAGATTTATTTGCAGGAGAACAATATTTCAAGTCTAGAACTGTACCTTTGCCTTTTATTAATGCTGCAGCAACTGACATGAATACTGTTTACACTGTTGTACTTGAAGCACATACTAAGTGCATGCAACTGAAAGAGCGTCATATATTTTTAACGTTCGATCATCCTCTATACGCCAAAGCACAAGAAGTTAAAGCTCGAATGAGACCAAATTTTGATAATGTGATAATTCGGCTTGGAGGTTTCCACATTCTCATCAGTTTCATGGGTGCCCAGGCGCGGATCTAGAATTTTGTTTTGGGGGGGGGTCACGGAATTAGAAGTGGCGAAAAAAAATTTTTACTCCTAAAAAAACAAAAACAAAATTAACAAAACGAACAAAACTAACCGAATTTTCTGGTGGATTAAAAACAAACGTGCCCTAAGAAAACGTGCCCTAATGTGTTTTTGAGGAAGACGCGCCCTTTCTTGTGAGTGCGGCTAACTTCAGATTTGCAAATCAAAACATATAGAAAGAGTATAGATCAATTAGTCCAGAAGAGATAGCGGAAAAGTATTCAAAAGTTGAAATAAATCTACCCTGCGATTTTTCGACTCTATAACTAAGAGAAAAATCGTAGGAATTCAATGAATGTGTTTTGGAAAGGAGAACAGGTGGAAAAAAGCTAATAATGGTAGCGAAAACACGTTTTTCAACATTTTAGGTGCGAAAAAATTTTGTTTTTGGAAAACAAAAAATAGTACGTAATAGCGCTTAAAAAGACGAAAATTATGAGTTTTGGACAATTGAAATCGGTCAACAGGTTTTTGCAAAAAAAACAAAAAAAAAGAAATATGGCAATTTTTGGACATTTAATTACAGGGACTGTAATTATCGTAGAGCCTTGTTTCAGGGCTGAAATTGTGGCTTCTGTTAGTGCCTACCTACAATTTCATGCAAAAATAATTATAACTTTTCGCGTAAATCTCAAAAATGTAAAAACAGCCGTTTCAGGAAAAAACTTTGAACAAGGCCCACGGTGGTGCTAGAGCTATTTTGAAAAGCCCTATTTATTCTCGAAGAGTTACCAACCCATTTTCAAGAAAAATTGGTGAGGTTCGATTTAATACCTCATAAACGCGTTTGAAAACAGTCACTTTTCTTGATTTTCAGAAAAAACCCTTTAAGCGAAGGGGAAGTGAAATATGGTATGGATTTCTCTTCAGTAGATTTCGAGAAATCAAAATTTTTTCCTGTCAGGCATATATATGGAAACGCTCGAAATTCCTACGATTTTTCTCTTAATTATAGCGTCCAAAAATCGCAGGGTAAATTTATTTCAACTTTTTTTCTATCCCTCCTGGACTAAATCTGCTGTTGACCTTGAAGGTCATTTTTTAAGGTTGTTTTTTAATTTGCAAAAAAGTTGGGTCGGTTTTGTGCGTTTGGTTATTTTTTGTTTTTTTTTTGAGTTGAGTCAATTTTGTTTTTTAAACAGCGAGCGCTTTTGAGCAGTGCCGCTGCTGGCATGTGTGCAACTGCACAGGGCCCCGTGCGTTGGGGCCTCGTGGGCGAAAAATTGTTTTGGCAATAGAAATCATTTGAATTCATTATTTGCATATTTACTTCATCGAATGAACCACACAAATGAGTACAAGCCAGAGAAATCAGCATATGGGCCATAGTTCTGTGACGGGTACGGGCAATCTGCGAGCGAAGCGAGCGAAAAAAATTTTTGGACTCTCTGGGGCCTCTCGCTGAATTTTTGCACAGGGCCTCTCAATTGTCTGGCCGCGGCACTGCTTTTATGCTACCAATTCGCTTGATAAGATTTTGGATGGTCCTATTTATTTCCGCGCTGTAAGAGCTCATTTCATGGTAAATGCGGTATTGGCTACAATTTTATTCAACGAATTAGAACAGAATGGTAAGTTATCTCAGACCGATGTTCAGTCGTTGCGAGAACTCTTAAATAATGTTGTTAATATAAGATCAAAACAATATTTCAATGAAAACTTTAACAAAATAAAAAAAATGTTTGATGATTTTGTGAACGAAGTTGCCGATCGGGGGGTCCTCCAGCGAAATTGTGGATAGAGTATTTTAAGATGACTACCATCATAAAACAATTTTTGGAAGCCGAAAGGTCAGGTAATTGGCAACTACATTTGGACAGTACCCAAAGAATGCTCCCCTATTTTCACGCTGCAGGTCGTTATAAATATGCAGAATACGGGCACTTGTACTTGCAAGAAATGCTAAATTTAAAAACAGTTATGAATCCCGAAGAATATAGAAAATTCATCACCCAAGGTTTCTTTACTATCCGAAGAACCGATAAATTTTTCTCTGGTGTATTTTCCGATCAGACGATAGAGCAAATGTTGATGAGACAAATCAAAATCAAAGGTGGTTTGGTTAATCGAGGTATGACGGAGAGTGTAATGGGAAAATGGATCGGATCTCTATTATCAATGGTAGATATTTCTGCCGGTCTCTGCAATTTCACTGATGTCTCCTTTCAAAGTTCAGAACAACATAAAGATTCCAGATTGAGTAGAGTTGATGAAGATGTTCAGTCAATGTCAAAAATATTTACGTATTTCCATAGGAATTGTCCGTTCCCGAAAATTCCGTACATTACTTCCATAAGTTCTGGTTTGAAAGGGTCCAGCATTGTAAATTGTCACAATGCACGTGAAAAAGGTTTGGGAATTCTAAAAGGAATAGTTGGAAAAACTTTTACTTCCTTGAAGGTAAGGAAACAGGATAGAGCTGTGACGTTAGCAGCAATGTTCTCAAAAATTCGCTACAACGGAGAAATGGTTCCAGTGGATGTTGAATCTATTTTCACACGATTAATTAAATCTAATGATAGTAGACAAAATTTAGGTAAATATATTGGGTTTGAATGTGCTCCAGTCCCAGCTAGTCTGTTTGATGGAATTGGATTTCGGAAAAGTCACAAATGTAAGTTGTACGATGTTTATTCATCGCTCCCCACCTTACCGGACTCAATAGAAAAATGCTACGTAATTGATGGTGGATACTTGTTGCATAAAATAAAGTGGTCTGCAAGTGAAAGTTTCTCCCAAATTCGATCCAAATACGTAGATTTCGTCAAAAGGTTTACTCCATGCACTGTAGTTTTCGATGGGTATCCCACAGGAGAAGCTACTTTGAAAAGTTACGAGCGTTCTAGAAGAATGAATAAGAATACATCCCATGATATTCAATTTTTAAAAGAGGATACGAGATCACATGTCGCCTCAGAAAAAATTTTGGGTAATGGAAATAATAAAAAACTTTTAATAAACTTTTTAATGGAAAAATTAAATGATCCAGTTGAAAATCCTCAAATTGATGCCATACAAGCATGGGAAGATGCTGATTTGCTGATTGCTCAAAAAGCAATGAAAAAGGCAAATCCAAATAGGAGATGTTGCATAATTGGGGAAGATATAGACTTACTAATAATCCTAGTACAATTAGCAGATGAAAATTGTAATGTCTATATAAATAAATCTTGTAGAAAATCTCGGAAATACCAATATTATAGTCAAAAGAATTCGAAATACCCTCACTTAAATAATATTTCCATGTTTCTCCATGCTTTTTGTGGATGTGATACAAATTCCAGTTTTTATAATATTGGCAAAAATAGAATTTACAACCTATTCAAAGACCATAAAATCCTCTCAAAATCTGTTAAAATATTCAATGATGAAGTTGTTGACAAATCTCAATTGTACGAAGTTGCTAGATCTGTCGTCTTGAAACTTTATAATTCTCCTCCTTCCGCTTCTTTATCATCATTGAATAATTATAGGTGCGATTATTCCAAAATTATAAAGAATTTGTCAATAAAGTCGCTTCCTCCAACTGATGGGGCTTTAAAGAAGCATGCAGAAAGGGTATACCTCCAATGCCAAATCTGGTTAGGAAATACTCTCGAACCCTGTGAATTCGGTTGGAAAAAAGAAGATGATATTTTAGTCCCTGAATTTTCCGACGACCCGTTGATTCCAGATGAGCTTCTCAAAAAATTGCATTGTGGGTGTAAACTTCTTTGTACGAAGAGATGCTCTTGTAGAAAATT
Source organism: Thereva nobilitata (assembly GCA_963855945.1). Taxonomy (NCBI): domain Eukaryota; kingdom Metazoa; phylum Arthropoda; class Insecta; order Diptera; family Therevidae; genus Thereva; species Thereva nobilitata. The sequence continues at coordinate 105,998,662 of OY979695.1, read as the reverse complement.
GGGATTGAAGTGCAATAAATTTTGCAAAGTATGTAAAGGAACTAATTGTGATAATTGCGAGAAGATTGATGTATCTGGCGATATCTGTAATATAGATTGTCTTGATGAAGAGGTTGAACTGGTAGAGATTGATCCAGATTTTCTTTCAATAGAAAACGAAGATAATGAGAATGATAATAATGAAGAGATAGATAATTTAGACGACAATGTTGGAACCAGTTCTAGCGAAGATGAAATCTTATCGAAAAGAGCAAGATTTTGTAATTAATTCAATATTTTCAATCTAATGATTATTAGTATTATTATTATTTTTAATAATTTGTATTATTACTATCATATAATTAAACGGTAAGCATTTATTTTGTGGCACCATTTTACAGAGTTTAAACACTAACTATATTGAAAACTGTTTTACCGTGTATCCCTGAGCTCAAAGAAGTGCAGAATCACAATTTTATTTATACACGGCACAGTCTTTTCTCATGGGCAATTGTATGTTGCGGCCAGTAGAGTTCGTTCATTTGATGGATTTAGATTTTATATCACTCAAACAGCAGAACAGGGACTTCTATTAAATGATGATAGAAACTACACCAAAAATACTGATTCTTAAATTAAGATCTTTTAAATGTAATACAATAAAATGTAATATGTGACATTAAGAGATAATAAAAGTTGGTTTTTTGGCATTGCTTTTTCCAACTATAAAAAAGTTTCATTTTTCAATTTTGTTTTATTGCTCTCGAAAAATTTTGTTATTGAAGACTTCTAGATTTAAACTCAAAAAAGGTATAGAAAATGGCCCTCGAATTTCGAGTGCTGGGTCCACTAGTTATTACTACTACGAGGATTGGTATAGATTAAAAATGATTTTGTTATAATATAGAAACAATTTTTTTCCAAAATTTATGTATTTTATTTAATGAAAAAATTCAATGTGCTCTTTAAATTTATTAAATCCATATCTATTAAAAATTTAAATTTGTCTTCATTATCTTTGCGAAATACCCATTGCTCAAAAATATTACATGTTTTTTTGCAATTACAATTAATAAAAATCAAAAATTCGGCACATAGAATTATATAATGAAAATCCTACAATGAAAAATTGCAGAATTTTCTTTCCTTCAATTCCAACTGGAACTTTATTACCTTCAAGTAGTTTATCGCACACTATTGTAATATGTATAGACACATTACATGTTGATACTCAAGTGTCCAAAGAAAGGCATTTGAAAAACTGTAACTGCATACTTTGATCTAATTAAATTTATCATACAAGTACATAATTTTGGCTCAAAATCTAAAAAAGGCTCAAAACGCACTCTAGCTGCGAAACTATGCGGAATTCGAAAAAACAGTGTAGACAAAATTTGTAGGTAATTTTTTGCCCTACAACTTTGCTTTATTGATATTTGTACCAAAATGCATAGTTTCTCCTCAAAATAGAGAAAAAGCGAAAACCATCATATATATGTATATTTCTCAAAAACAACCCTTTTTTCGAACTGCGGGTTGTGAAAATCATGTTTAGGAGACCCAAATCCTTCATTTGACACCGGTCTCATAGCTGTGGGAAAAATTTCTTAAAAACAGCGATTTTTTGACTAATTTGAACGGACTATTAAGTTATATTGCAATTTGTCATAAATTTGTAAACAAAATTATAAAATCCTATTTAGATAGATTTTAAATTAAAAATTGGTGTTTAATGTATACATTTGGATAAAAAATTTGATAAAATAATATTTTTTGCTTAAGGCCCCGCCGACTGGTAATCCGGCCCTGGATGCATGATTGGTTGTCCGTGGTTTGAAGTCACTACTGATTGTTTTGACTTCGCAGTAGGCTTGCCTGATTTTATGGTTCTACAAGCTGTCATGGATATCTTGAATTTGCCTGTTAGATATTTTCTCTTTTCTTTTTCCTGCATACTTTATCTGCAATGCGTCTTTCTATTCTCTATTCTTCTAGTTTCGCTTTGGTTGGTCTCGATAAGTATTCGCGAAGTCTTAAATTTCTCTCTGATCATTTCTCACTCTTCTTGCTTCTATTCCTACTTTCTGTTCAGCAGCCACTTTCAAGACACGTTTAATACACGGTATACAGAAACAAGGTAATGTAAAAGACGAAATATCGTATCGTAAGTGCGAATATCGTAGAAAAAGGCGACGTCACCCGGCAAGGTTAATACAGAAAACAACAACAACGATTTCGATTTTGTATGGGGAAGACTTGCCGAGTGACGTCGCACTAATACCATACATATTCTACGATATTCAGTCTTTTACATTACCTTGCCGTCAATATCGTTGGACATTCTTTCAGAGACAATTCTCGTTTGTGTTAACTCTTTGTACCGTTTTTCTGTTGCAGGGACTTTTAACTTATCAATTTTAAGTTTTCTTTGCCTGGGAGTACTTTGTAACCTCTGAATTGATAATCTTGCTCTAAACCTTGCTTTCACCATGTGGTGATTAGAGCCACAGCAAGCACCTCTATAGAATCTCACATCCAATATACCTACTTATGGCTGATCTCTTTTCAATGAGTACATGATCGATCTGGTTGCCAGTCCTTCCATCCCGTGACGTCCAGGTCATTTATGGATGTTTTTATGCGGAAAGAGCGTCGACCTTACCACCATTCCTTTGCTACTATCGAGGCGATAAGCCTGCCTGAAGTACTGTCTCATATCTAACTAAACCTTCACAGACCTTCCTAGTGCCTCAATGGACGGTGTGAATCTAACGGCTGATCCATCTCTCAACATCCTAGGCAAACTTTTACCGAGAATCTGCGATACAATCATGGAGACTATACAAGGAGGTAAAACTCTTATGGGGAAAATGACAGGAAATGGATGGGAAGAAGAAACTAAACTTCTAGTTCATTTTTGGCCACAGATGTCACCTTTGTCCGATGTGGCCCACATGAAGTTAGCTGAATTTGACCTATTTCGACGATTCGTTTAAAATTAAGTTAGTCAAAATGGGGCATTGCATTTCATTTCATTGGAAATTAATAAAAATTCATTGGAAACATCAAAAATTGATTAATTACGAATAATCGCATTGATATAAATTGAATTTAGAAACTGGTTTTTCGTAAACATAAAATATATTAGTAATAAACAAACTTGGCCATGAACCGGATAAATACAATCGGCCGTGTTTTTTGCGGTAGATTTGACTGCAGCGCCACCATTAATCAAACGAAAATTGGCAACACGGATTTTTAGCTCCTTGTATAGTCTCCACGGATAGAATGATCATATATTCCAAATTGGCCTCCTGTCTGCCGGACAGTATTTTTCCTGCGACAGAAGACTAGCCCGCTCGGTTCACTCACATACCTCTAGTTTGTTTAGAAATTCGTTTATAAATAGAACAACTCGATTGTGTAATAATCTTCCACAGTCAGTTTTTCCGAACTAGTAAACTATCTTAGAGTTAACACTGAGTTAAAACTCGTGCACTCTGCCGGTGGCTTCTATTCTTTTAATACGGCAGAATTATGTAATTACATATATGTAAGGATTAATGATCAAAATTTCATAAAATTGTCTTTAAAAGGATTAAGTTTTCGAAAAAATGACAGGAGGGCAATAACTTTTCGTATTGAATGATCAAAAAAGTTTTTTCGAAAAAACCAGTTTTTGAGTGATGTTTTGGCCAAAAGTGATTTTTGATAACTTTGACCTTGAATAAGTTTGAAAGGGTTAATCGGGTCAACTTCTTTGTAAGAACTAAAGTTGTAGAGAATTTCATTGTCAACATTTAGGGCCTTTGGGTGTACGACCTAAAGAAACCGAAATACAAAGAAAACACCGGAAAACCGCTAAATTTCCGGCGGCCATATTTTTTTTTGTGATTCCGAAATTGTTTCCTTAAAAAACCCAAGGAAGCTGTGGACCAATTTTCAGCCATTTCCGAATTTTGTCTCCTTTAAATGCTAATTTCCCCGGACTAAAACGCTAAAGTAGCTGTGTACTCACAATAGTTATTTGCTACTATAGATGCAAAGTTAAATGTATCTAATTAAGTTTTAGTATCCAATATGAAGAAGTAACGCTACCCCTGACAATTTACAGTACAGAAGCACGTATCTATATTTCAGAATGTCCCTCCCAAGTGTTCATGTCCAAATTTCCAGCAAATCGAAATTTTGGAATTTTAGGTTAACGCTAAGCCCTAATCCTCTCCTCTCTAGTTCATGGATAAATTCAAGAGGGTGGACTACATTTAATACACGTATAATCCACCCCAAAAATAAATCCAGGAAAGCGGATTTTTTTTCTTCGAAAAGTCAACTTCACACAGGAAATAATGTAACAGATGCACGTTGCCCAGTGTTTTACTTCTGATATGGATTTTGTGTTTGTTTAAACCAAAACCTCGAAAAAGTCAATCCTGGTGTGTACTCAACCGGAATGAAATCCGATTTTTTGGGGGATAGTCGGTCGCGATAGTATATCTTAATCAAGCAAGTAAACAGTATAGTAGCTAATGGCGACCCACAGTTGCACTTGGGTTGGCTTAGAGTTTGGCCAGTAAAATACCGAAAAGTAGTTTATTAGGAAAAAGCGCAATAAAATTAAGAGAATTCAAAAATTTTACCTTTCTAACTGACACACGCACCGCTACTTAAGGTCCTTGTTATATACCTGATGTACCTAAGAATACCTTCATAAAATTCATTACTTATTGCCTTGTTAAATTTTCTTATTTTTATTATTTTACGATTATTAGTAAAAACAAAACGGGAACGGCACGTTTTAAAAGCAGTTCTTAGGTGTATACCTCTGGTGCCGTCAGGAAACAGAAAATGTGCAGTACATAGAACGCACAAATACAGGCAAATAATGTGACTTATGAGCCCGATGCACTCTCCCCTACTTTCCAGTGACAAGCAAATAGCAATAAATAAAAATATGACCGACCGACTAAAATTGAAGGGTAGATTTTATTGTTGCAGTTCCTATCATCCCTCGGCGGCAGGCACACTGTGCACATTTTCTGGGGGTGAAGGAGTGCTATGAGGACATACATATATCTTCCAGGTCGTGTGCCAAAAAATCCTGAAAATTTACTTTTGTCCTGATCCTGTTGGTTTAAGTCATTCGCAGTTGTTACATCGTCGCGATCACATCGTTTTGTGATTTGTTTTAAAGGATATAAACTGTTGTGATTTTTGTTAGTAGCAACAAAGTGTTTTATTTTTTGTTTTGTAAGTGCAAGTAAAATGGCAGCAACAAACTACTATTCGGAATATCCGCAGCATGATAGTAGTTACACAGGTGCTGGTTACCCGCCATATATCCAGGATTATTACACAAGTGGATACTATCATGGGCAATCAAATGGAATGTGGGGTGGTCGGTCCCAAGGACATGATAGTTCATTCAATTATCAAAGTGGATACCATACAACAAATAACTATCATCAAAATGCACACGGAAACTTTTTTAATCACCATATAAATCAACAGATGAACAATCAAAATTTGAATACTATAAAATCAAATGAAACTTTGGAAAATGGTAAAGCAGAAGTGTTAAAAAGGAAGGCGTCACGAGCAGAAAGTTCTCCAGTGCTGGCAAATTTACTTACAAATCCCGTGAAAAAACTTAAATATTCCGATGATTATTACTCAAAATTAGAAGATTCGTCGGCACAATCCCTTGAAAAGCATAACAAGTCACCCTCAATGGCAAAGCCACAACTGCAATCACAATATGGAATAAATTTCAGCAATATTGGATTTCCAAACTATACATCGTCGGCTGCAATCAACCAATCAAAACCATCCTATGAGGCAGCCATTCTATCCCCAAATCGAAGCGAAACGGATTATCTCGGATATTCACCAAAAATGCAAAATCATCCTAACAAAGATGGATTTCCGACACCACCGCCATTGCCAGATCCAATAACAACAGACTTGGCCAATGAGCATCACCTTCTTCAAATGAGTTCACCATCATCCATGGTGGAGGGTATAGGTACACCACCCATGTCACCGAAGGATTCAACATGTCAAGTGATCGATCAGAAAAATGCCTTGTCATCACAAAATATGACATTTCCATGGGCGCAAAATGGTAGTTTAACAGGTAAGGATTTTGTGTGATATTTTTAACAGTGGCGAGATTTCTAAGGTTTTTTTTTCATATTTTAGAACACAAGGATTCAAAACGCACGCGCCAGACTTACACAAGATATCAGACATTAGAACTGGAGAAGGAGTTTCATTTCAATCGCTATTTGACACGAAGGCGCAGAATTGAGATTGCACATTCGTTGAGTCTTTCTGAAAGACAAATTAAGATCTGGTTCCAGAATAGAAGGATGAAAGCCAAGAAGGACCATCGTTTAGCTGCAACACCAGAAACCAACCTGCCTCACCAGACACCTCAACTAACGTGCTCTCCACAAATGTGTCCGGCAATTCAGCACCATTCCACATCGCCGTTTTCCACGAATGTTCAACCTAATCAGCACTATGCGAACTCATACCTTTCGGTTCCTAATCAAATGTATTCAACACCACCAAATTATGGACATCGATCCGCTGACCCTTCAGTGCCAGCAGGATACACCGATGCCACCTTGGCTGCTCATAATCAACCATCAGGACTACAACTAACAGCAGGAAGTGCGTTCGCATCATAGTTATATTGGTCCTTCCAAAGTTCCGACAGATGAGAGACAAAGTAGAAGTTCCTAGGCTCTGTGTCCCATGCCCACAGTTCAGGCTGTGAACACACAATTCAAATTGCACAAAGGAGTAGTGCAGTGTCCTTTTTTGCAGGATGTAAGGCAATAAATTTTATAATTTGACAGTATTCCAGTTTAGGGGAGATATGAAACCGATCGTGTTGAGTTCATGATGCTTGGTTTATAGGAATTGCGCTTTGGCGATTTAAGGCTGCGATCCAATCATGTAAATAAAAATGTTTAAAAATGTTATGGTAGAACTTAATGCAATAATTTATGAAAAATAGTGTAAATAGAAATAATTTTAAGATCCATTCCGCCGTAGACTTGTAAGTGTATAAAATTGTATTTGTTCATATATTTAATGGGGAGGAGCTAAGACTGATTTGTATAGTAATGATTTTATTAAATAATACTTATACTTTCTTAAATTTTCTTTAAATATTATATATTCCCAACAGTTTAATAAATTTAAATCAATCTCCCATTATCGACAACTAATTCCAAATAGCTAAAGCTGTCTGAAAGGAATACAATTTTGTCGCTTGACGTTCGGCTACACCCATTTTAAAATAGAGTTAAGGTCATGCCCTTCCGCGCTGTCGAGCATAAGGTGAGATTATAATATAATCATATACATACATATACACTGCTAGTGTTTTTTTCTAAACGATAAAGTATTTAATGGTGGTGTTTACTTTTAAAACAGATGAAGCAATTAATGCACAAAATCTAAACGCTAAAGTGTTTGATTCTTAAACACTTAAAGCATTTAACAGAAATTAAACGCGTAAGGTTCTAATCTAAGCACAAGTGTGTAAAACACATATTCGCCAATTAAACACTTGGGAAGGTAAACACACGATAAAACACTTGTGGAAAACTAAACGCCCTAGCGTTTTATTTTTAAACGGTAAAGTGTTTAGGGGTGGGAAGTGTCTTTTTAAAAATGAAATACTGTGTAATCCATTTATAGGTACTTTTTTCAGAATTAAAAAAAATAAAAACATTTAATTTTATCAGGTAATTTTTATTATCATACAAAATAACTAGAATTGTAAGAAACAAGGAAGTTATTGCATTTTGCAACTAAGCTTTATGAAAAAAAGAAAAAAATCCAATTAACAATACTTACAATAAGTGCTTGAAAATAAGTTTCTATAAAACTTAAATCTTCTGTTGAATTTATCACATGAAATGAATAGGTTTCAGCATGATACGGTCCAAATTATAGCTCAAAATATGTATTTGTTATTTAACAATTGGCCAAAATACAAAAAGTTTTAGATCTCAACAACTGTTAACAAAAATGAACTTTATTTTTTTTGACCATAAAATAAGCGTGAGAATTTTTTTTAGCAAACACCGAGATTATCGATCCGAAACTTGCCAACGAAATAATGTAGTTTAACTCTTCATCTTACGACTAGACGACACCAACTAAGAAAAAATAGTGCCTGTATGGAAATTTAATTTCGGTAATTTGTACAAATAGTCTTCCCGGGATTTTGATGAAGCAAATTTATAGTCTTTATCTACTGATTACAAACGTAACTGGAAAAGCAATCATTTCAAAATTAAAAATTCTTCGATCCTTAATGACAAGAGAATAGTTAATGCACTTGCTACAATGGTCATTCAATATTTTAACAAACAATGTATTTTAAATTATTATCAAGTGTTACATGATAACCAGGTAATACCATACCGTATAAAATTCAAGAATTTGGGCACGATTTTCCCGGTAATAACTTAGTTTTTACGACCGATGACGACGGAAGAAGATGGAGCCCGATCAAACATGTTCGTTTTTCCTGCTGTCTTCATCAGACTCATTTTTTTTTTGGTTTCTTACCGAGAAAAACGAGAAAATCACCAAATGCCTGGATTTTTATCTTTCAACAAGGCCTTGCGGAGGTATCTTCAAAGGGGCCGCGGTCTGAATTTATATTTTTATGTCAGGCGGTGGAAACATTTAAGGACAAAAAATACTCAAAACCGTTTTCCGATCATCAAATATCTTTAATTATCTTAAAAATATTCATCAATTGTTAGTCAAAATGTTAACTCTTCGAGGAACCGAAAAAACTCATCTAAAACTTTCTGCAAATTAATTTCGACCTCACGATGAAGTATGGATATTGAGGCAGGCTAAACCGTTTAGCCGATCTTTACAAATTGTTGATCTGAGATACGTTTTAAGACGACGCGACGTAGTGTAGAGAAGGAGTGACAGGAAAAATAACCATAACGCGGAGAATTTGGTGAACATTGGGAAATGCAACTATACATTGCATATGTCGAGTGCTTGAAACGAATTTTTTACGTTCTTTCCAGCAATGCGTCGTGGCAAAATTTGAACTTTACTGCTTCAGATTTCTTAAGAATGGGTCATGAATGGGTCATTCATCGGTCAAGAATGGGTCATTCAAATTTGAATAGTATGGTGCTCTTCATTGAATGTTTCCATTTCAACCAATATTATAGTGAGGAGTTGCAAGATTTTTTACTTCATTTTTGGGATTTTCAGGGGATCGCTACACTAAAAATGTTGAGAAACGATGGTCTAGACCAGGGGTGGCCAACAAGTCGATCGCGGTCGACCGGTCGATCGCAAAGCCAATTTTGGTCGATCGCTCGCGATGTCTTTGGTTTAACGTTTTACAATTTATTGCAACTGCACACATTGCGTGAGCGTGGCGCGCAAATGCAACCGTATATGCACACAGTTATGAATAGAGTCATAGAAAAACATGGCCAGTGATTTAACAAATTAAAAGAAACAGTTTTGAATACTTATATATTTCACTTCGGCTCTTCGTCTACTTTGATGTTTAGAGAACTACAGAAAAGCCCCTCGCGTATAAAATCCGTGTACGTGAGCGTAGTGAAATCTGGGGTCAGTTGATTGTCAAATTATATCTGCTCTGCTTACATTAACTGACCCAAAGTGAAATGCAATGTGATCAGCTGATAAGAATTCGGAGTGACGGCGAGTAAAAGGTTCATTTGTGGGGGCAACATTTAATTTTAACTCCGTCTGGCCCTCCTCTGTTCGAATCGCCTTTTCCGCCTGCAATGGACCAACTACCGAAACGTGAGCACTCACACAACAAGAATTTCACTACGCTAAAATTCGGGCAGGACCCTTCCTGTAGCTCTATATTCTAAGCTTTTGATGCTGCATGCTCTGTGACGCTCCTTGTTGGCACTGGTTTACGGGTTTCGAACTTGCAGGTTTTTGAGATCCTCCTGGATCGTTTGATTTCGTTAATATTTTTTTTGAATGCCTTTACAAATTCACATGCTTTGACATTTTCCGGCGTGCTCCTATGTTTGGCTTAATTTCTGCTCGCAATCCTAAAGCAGGAGTCAGATACATGCGTGCGTTTGGTGCATGCGACGATAGATATTATAGAAATGCCAATGACATACAGGTGCTTAAACGAAACGCATTCAACGCAAAAGTTGGTCTAATTTTAACTTATTTCGCACTGCCATATTCGATATAGGCTGAAATGCCAAACACAAGCACCACACACACACAACAAACACTTGCACGTTTCGCATATAAGTTTTTGTGTTATGAGGGAAAGATGAGACAGAACGCAAGTACGCAGCTATCTGTCAGCGAAAACTTGCCGCATACTGCGGATCGACCACACGCATCGCACGCCAGCATATATCTGTTTCCAGCTTAATAGTATTAATGGCTAGACTGCGCACCAGTCCTTTGTGTAGTACATGATTGCTGCCTTTACAGTTCTGCGGACTCTTCCAATCATTCCAGTCGCTTACTAACCTGATCGTTGTCTTTACCCCCGGATGAGCCAGACAGTGTGGTTTTTTAGGACTAATTGTCAAAGTGGTTCAGGAACGTAAAAGGTCGAATTTTGTCCTGATTGATGTCGCTGTAAACTTTCCACGGGCTATTTGGGAACAGCAAACTTCTTGAGCAGCAAGGACGAGCATCCTTTTTGGTCTCGTAAAAAATCCTTTAATTCTTCGTCATTTGACTGGGCCTCTGCAAATTTCTTGATATCTATTGTCCCTGTTGTTACATTTATATTTCTTCAATTCTGGATAATAGATCTGTTATGTTGTGGGGCTTTCATTCAATGTATCGTAAGTTCGTTGAGAACTGGCCGATGAAGTCTAGCTTTCCAAGTTGATGTGGTGATACTGTTTCCCATTTTTGTTTAAAAGCGAAGGTAAGTGGTTTGTGGAATATTCTCGTCGTAAAATACGACTGAAATGTTTCACTCCTTGATCCATTGCCAGAAGTTCTTTGTCATACCTGTTTTAATACTTTTCAATGGTTGTGAGCTTCCGAGAAAAAAACCCAAAGGTGTTGCAAATCTATCCACGGCTTGATGTACTGTTGTCCACCCATGGCGGTATTTGATGCGACACGACGTGAAGAGTTTGTGAGCGATCCGTTTGAATTCTTTGTCTTTTAAACCTCATTTACACTGACGTTGGCTGTCGCCATATATGTATGTATTCCCACCACTTCCCCTAGTCAAACTGCGGGTATGAAAACAAGTCGATCGGCACACATTTTTGGAATAAAAAGTAGATCTCACGTATACAAAAGTTAGCCACCCCTGGTCTAGACCTAGAAGGTAGACGAAAACTTCGTATAAGGAGTTAGAGAGAACTAGTAAAACATAGAGACAACTAGAACAATAACCTATCTATTTTATTTCTCATACCCGCTCTGAGATAGGAATGCGTATTCGAAAACTTCTAACAGAAATCTGATTCCTCTTAGTTCCCTGCTGGGAGAGTTTCTTCATTATTGCGTCACGTACAGAAACGTATCGTCATTGTGAAAGTTGACAATCTTGTTTCACTGCAGTTGTTGTTGTTGTTATTGAATCGGTTAATTGTCCATTATGAAGTATACTTAGCTCTGCTTTAACGTACAGCATCATGATTATTTATTTCAGTTTGGTTTGTACTTTCTTTTGTTACAAAGCTTCCCAGATAAGATAGCGCTCTATGGGCTGCGTCAAATGCTTGCTCAAAGACTATGTAGGTTATCTACAGGGTGTATACACTATGTTTACAAAGCGGCCGGCTGTGGATAGGTTTTGGTCAGACAAACAAAAAATTGGTTATTTGTAGAGTACCGTGTATCTAAAAATTAAATAAAATTCAATAAATCTAGCTTAACCCGGGCTCCTGATTTCAATCATTTAACATAAAAAATTCAAACATTGATAGAAGCGGAAATATTGCAATGAAATAGGATGGGGTGAAAAATTTAAAAATGTGGGATAGAAAAACTATAAAACTAAAAAATATCAACAAATACGTCTTTACTTGAATATGACATGTTGTTAATTATAGCTGTATAAGTATAATGCAAATAGATTATTTCATTTAATAATTTTTCAAGCTAGATAATTGTCTTTTCTCTCATCAGAACTTTTGATATTTATGTAGAACAAATTACCGGCAACAGTAACCAAGATTAAGCGAATAGGAAGACTGTCTTATATGTTTTAGGCAATGCTACCTATTAGTTACATTTTTTTCTACTCTTTATCAACACCGAAATGCAACAACAGGACGAGAATTAAACATTAGTTTCGAGACAATGCAAAATTGAAGAAGCAAGAAGACCTGATACTCTCTTCTTTTCTAAAATATGAGTACTTTTAAAATATTTATGAAGAGGTCCAATACTAAAAAATAAGGAAAAAAGCCTATAAATAAACGAACACGGTCCTGAAATACCTTCAGCTGTTAGCTATAATTTTTATCGTTTCCAACATGCATATATAAGTAAAAATCCTCTTTTCACACACCTTCCATGCAATTTTTATTTTATTTTTGTTTTATTTTTTCATACAAAATTAAAACCCCAAAAGGCATTCAAATATAATGTATTTTTGGAAACTTGAACAAAAGTTAGGCAAAAATTTAATTAAAACAAAGACGAACTGCAGTTATGATGAAAATTAAAAGTTTTTTACACTCATATTCCGTAATTAAATTCTTCACCGACTAACAGAGAACTAATTATTTGAGTTTTAATTACTTTTTCACTTTGAGGCGGTCGTTTTGCATGTTCTGCGTCCGTAGCTTCAACTGTTGGCTGAAATTGAACAAACAGTTGTGATTCTCCCTCCAAGGAATTTCACCAGTGGAGGATGTTGATAAAAATCTCTTAAGATATTGCAAAGGAAACATTTTTGTATTGCCTTCTTTACAAAATTGCAAGTTAAAAGTAGGTTTTTTTTCGTAAATATTTGGTTAAGAAAGAGCAATTTTTGTTGTGTGAAATTTTGCACAGTGCAGTTCTCATAAACTGAAAAAGGAGAACATAAAAAATACAGAGGGAACACCTCTGATGGTAAAGATGATTAATTGTCCTTAATATTTACTTTCAGGGAAGAAATCAACTTAGATTTGCAAGTTTATACCCATTTTTTTCCGCACAACCTGTATGATGATGACTGCAGTATCACCCCTAATGCAAATGTCAAAAATGTGAAAAATCTCGTGCCTGATGAACGCCATTGCGCCCACTAAAAGGCTCCCAGTGCGCTGCAGTAGTAACAATGCACCGTTCTGATTGCCTTGCGACTCCCTTCCTGGCAAACCATTTGACAAAACTACAACCCCTAGTGTCGGGCAGGGCAGCTGCACTTTCCCTGCCGAGTCCTCGCATTCCACATTCCACCCTCCTTCGTGCCTGCGTAATGCTGTAATGGGGAATATCAATGTCAGGCGATTTTCTGCTATCAGCTCTTGCGGCGATGCTGTCGAAATGGTATCGGTTGATCATTTTTCATTTCGTCAAATGATCAAGGGAAAACAGCCACCGGTCAACCGTTCATGCTCCGAATTCGTTCAATTGTCTTTCAATGTGTTAAAATTCACTGAAAGGGAAACTGACCTTGTGGTCCTTTCCGGTAAAATTGTCCCCAAATGAAATGCACAAGATACCAGTAGGCTTGCTCGATACCTTCTTAAGGAGATAAAAGAGTCACCGACGATCCTCTTAATTGCACGTTGAGCCATTGTCTGTAGATATATTTTTTTTTGAAAGGGTGAAGAAGGTTAGGCATCAATAAACCCCTTTTAACCCCTTGCCGTTTGTTTACTGTAAATATAAGGATAATCCTTTAAAATCCGTTTTCCTAGTTATTCCTTAATTTAAGGTCAAAACAGATCTTGGAAAATTTGCAAATTTTTTCCTCATTTTTAAAGGGTGGATATATTGTTTTTGTAGGCGTTTTTAGTTTGGCATATTCTAGCATCTTGGCAGATTAGGAGGAATTAGCAGAATTTTTGGCATGTTTTACACTTTTATGATTACTTCAAGGAAATGCTTACTAATGAGTTGAAGGGTTGCCGATAACTGCAGATCTCTTTCAGATACATCTTTTTTACCTGACATTTTGAGTTGAGTCGACGGCGCATTTTTGCGATGACATGACGTCTGTTTTCACCATTTTAACAATTTATTGAATGGACAGTTTCTTACAAAATTTCTTATCGAAGATATTGTTATAAAATAGAAAAAATTTTGAAACTGAAGTTGAGGAGTGACTTTTCAAAAGGCCTTATTTCCATTTAGAACAAATTTTCAGACACCGCAAATTTCTGTGGTACGTACAAAATATGCGAAATTATTTTTTTTGCCTCAATATTTTATGCCCTAGTATACCTACATTTTTACAGTGGTAGATAAAAAATATTGTAAGTGCGACTTCATTTTTAAAAATACATTTTGTTTGAAACTTTTAGAAATAAGACCTTTTGTATGGACGTCCATAGGAAATATGACTTTATTACATTTAGGCCAGTTAATTGAGATATTTAGTTCAAAAAAAAACCTGACACTGATATTTTTTTTTAATTTGTTCATTGAATAGCGTACTTTAACCTCATGAAAAGTTATCACTCGCCGGGTTGGGGGAACCTCCTAAAAACGACCCCCTAAAAAAAATTCCGGTTTTGACTAATATCTCTTAAACGGTAAGTATTATCATAAAATAGTGTTTACAAAGTTTGTAGATTATTCAATTATCTACAAAAAAATATATTATACATTTTCCCGTACGAATTGCCATTAATGAGATATCGCCGTTTTAAAGATTTAAAATACTCATTTGCGACTTGTATAGGTCATCAGACCTTCAATAAATCCTTTGTTGGACTACGTGGCTAATATTTTCAGGGGTGATTCCTGGATGTATTTGGAGAACAAAATTGTTCTAGAGAGGTGGGCTATCCCACTATCCACTAAAATACAGGGTGTTTACGAAAAAAACATTTAATGTTTTTAAAATTTACTTAAACCTCAATTACTCCTAGACTAATTATCGTAAATTAGGCTCACCTTTTAGGTAAGTGTGTATTCTTTAATTTGATATAAAGATCAAAAAGTTGAGTGACTCCGTTTAGAAAATATGTAGGTTTAAAGTTAAGTGCAAAATGCTGAAAAACGAAGAATATTGGGATTTTGCTTACACTTTAAACCTACATATCTTCTAAACGGAGTCACTCAACTTTTGGATATTTATATCAAATAATACACTATTACAATACACATTTACCTAAAAGATGAGCCTAATTACGTTGCTCTACGATAATTAGTATAGGAGTAATTAAAGTTTAAGTAAATTTTAAAAAAATAAATTTTTTTTTCGTAAACACCCTGTATTTTAGTGGGTAGTGGGGATAGCCCCCTCTCTAGAACAATTTTTTTCTCCAAATACATCCAGGAATCATCCCTGAAAATATTAGCCCCGTAGTCCAACAGAGGATTTATTGAACGTCTGATGACCTATACAAGTCGCAAATGAGTATTTTAAATCTTTAAAACGGCGATATCTCATTAATGGCAATTCGTACGGGAAAATGTATAATATATTTTTTTGTAGATAATTGAATAATCTACAAACTTTGTACACACTATTTTATGATAATACTTACCGTTTAAGAGATATTAGTCAAAAACGGAATTTTTTTTAGGGGGTCGTTTTTTAGGGGGTTCCCCCAACCCGGCGAGTGATAACTTTTCATGAGGTTAAAGTACGCTATTCAATGAACAAATTAAAAAAAAAATATCAGTGTCAGGATTTTTTTTGAACTTTTAGGAGAAAATATACTTCACCGCCTGGGCTAATTATTATTATTATTTTTACATTATTCCTAAATTCCAAGGCACAACATATCATCAGGTTCATTGCATTCACATATTTCTCGAAAACTGTTAATCATTTTTTTAAAACCTAAAATCACGCCCTTTTGTTTGAAATTTTTTAAAATACTATTGATTCACACAGGAAATGCGGCGTTTTGTTTAAATTGAATACACCGTTTATTTGATTATATGGAAACATGCCTTTTTTGACAGAAATCCCTATATTGGTTATCCATTTTTTTTATAGGAAAGAAGGCTTTCTCTTTCGTCCTATTGACGTAATAGGTGCTAATTTAGCCTTGCTAGTAGACTCCGTCGAAATTTGCTCTCGAGTAAAAAATGGAAATAAGGCCCTTTGAAAAGTCACTCCTCAGTTATACATATTAGATTCCTTGTTGGTTGTGCAGAAAAATCTAAGGTAAAGGCATTTGTCCAAAACCTGCTTTTCTTACTTCTATCCATATTTACATGCATACATATATCGATACCCTCATTCTAATACTAATACTGAATGAGGGTATCGATATGCTCCTTAATAACATAGTTTGCTAAAAGTCCAGCATGATCGTGTCAAACTGCAATGCTCACTGGTAAGTTCGAAGGAAAGTTGGAGCATCCTTATTTTTGTATCTACATATGTAGGTATAACTAAAAATTATAAAGTTTCAGTTTGCAGGATGAATTGATAATTGCGAAGACGAGGTTTCAGTAATGGAAAAGTATGGAAGAATGAAGGCAAAGACTCCCAAAAATGACTCTGCAAAAGATAATGCACACATTTGTGCCGTAATGGCGATTTGTTTGTCGAATTGCCTTTGAATTACATGTACTTGGATATATAGTCTGTTTTTAGCTGTCAATTTTTTTTTTGCTATATTTAGAACATATTTAACTAGACCACATATGCCGGGCCATAAATATACAGTTATCTGTCCTCCTGTTACAGAAGAAGTCCATGTATTCTCTCCCAGAATACAATTCTTGTTATAGCATCGGTAAGTCAGCCTCGGAGCAGTAAGGATATAAAGCAAAGATTTCAGCAATGCCCCAGGTGCAATTATTAAAAGAACTGGGCAGTTCTACAAAAACAGGAATTTTAGTGGGCTCGGCTAGTGGATTCATCATTTTAAAAGCTATGTCCTTAAAGTTAAATTCAAATAAAAGTTTACATCGGTTTCTAATTGGGCATTAAAAATCAGTTATTTCAAAGAAGTATTTATGATAAGTTTTGCCTTTCGCCAACTGTGAAAAGCTATTTTCCAACTATGAAAAAAAGGCAAAAAATTGAAAAATTGAAATTTTTTAGTGTTTTCAAAGTCCTAAAATAGACATTTTAAATAAAGTAACGAAGTATTGCGTATGCTCACAAGAAAGTACATAAAAAAACTTACAATTTAAAAAAAAAATTTTACCGTACGATGATTTGGCATAAAATGGCGGCAATTTAAAATTTTTTTCGAAAATTTGCCAATTGTTGCCGTAAAAATCGAATTTTTTTTTGAAATTTCAACCACGTATTTATAGCATCAAAATACATATTTTTTCCAATTTTTATCAAAATCCGACTATTTTCCCGTTATTTATTGCATTTTTAGTAAAATAAAATAAAATTTCATACATTTTGGTTTTTTGAGGTTAGGATTCTTTTTTAAAGTATTTATACCGAATCAGTTCGATAGTCTATTCATTCACGAGTATTTTCCAATTTTTTTTATTTTTCTACGACGGGGTGGACTTTGCGGACTGAACCTTTTCGGTACAGACACATAAACTGGGGTCAAAAACCTTAATATGGTTAACTATGGTAAACTTATGTCTTTCAAAAACTCCGTGGTCATAACCCCTAGCATGACTTTTTGACGTTCAAAAACTCCCGTGGTTAACCATAGTAAGGTTTTTGAACGCGCTCCGTGTCGTTATCAGTCGACGTCGAATTGCGTGAACTAGTCCCTGTTTAGGCCAGTTGCAAAATCTGCCCATCCCTGACCTTCTTCTCCAAAATCGAACGTTTTCAGCATATTTTTGATGGTTGGTTGTCGCTCCGGGTGAAACTTGTGAGTTAAGTAGATGCCTTTAGTGAAGTATTTTTATTGATTTTCAATGAAACATACCTTTCTATTTTTTTTTATATTTAATAAAAAATTTATCGGAATTAATTAAATATTTTTTAAAATATTGTACCCGATTTTTAATAAAATCGATTTTTTAAGACCATCTTGTGGAAAAATCGATTTCTTTAACATCAAAAATTGATTCTGAAGATCGATTTTAAATTTTGAAAATCGCCCATCACTACCCCCGATGCAACAAAATTTTAATTTTTATTTTTGTAACATTCAGTGGCTCCATGCGAATTTTCTATCCGTTATATGCCACTTGCTATTACAAGCCCTGAATTTCTTGCAATGAATGAAACCCAAGTCTTGTCTGATCTTCATTTATTTTTTCGAGATGGTATGTGACGCATTAGCTATATTGAATTTTGAATTGGAAGAGGTTACAAAAGTTAAACACAATGCGATTTGCCTCGCATTATTCATAACAAAAAATCACTTAAACATAATTGAAAAGGCTTGAGAACTTTTTGATTAAAACGACCCACAAGTATTAAAAAATGGCTATTTAACAATAATTTAATTTCAAGTCTCGCAACGTGGACAAAACTAATATTTCCGTGTGAAAGTGTTGAAGGGAGACGATAAAACTACAAAACTTGACAATTCCTGCAGCAGGATTTGTTAAAATCGGCCTCCATAAGTGTGTGACGAGTTGCCATTCATCAAACCAAAAACGGAATCCACCCCGTACGCACCGGAATAAAATGCGAGGATTCAAGTATTTATCAAAAAGTCATTCCAACCGAGGGCAATCTGTCTGCTCCCATATTTATTGCCATCAAATTTATAAGTTATGAACTGTTCCTCCTTTCATCAGTTAAAACGCACAGAAGAGTTATTTACGACAACCGCCTTACGAAAGTCCCCAGAACAAGGCTATTCAGCACCAAGTTTCAATGGCAGCGACGCCGAGGTATGAGCCTCGGGAAGACGAGCAGATACCACCCGTCCGCGGTATGTTCATAAGTAGTCCAAAATTCTGAAAAAGGTAAAATACGATAAAAATACGAAGGCGCCCCATTTCGTAGCTGTTAACCTCAGCATAGAGTTCACGTTGGGGTCTCGGGTGCTTCGCTATCATGCTTTTTTGTCGCATGCATCTTCGGGGTATTTTTTTTATCCAGGAGAAATTTATGGAACCCATGGACTAATTAATTCTTACGTCATAAGAAACGCTCGGCAGTCGGTGGAGAATTGAAGATTTTTGAGAAGAAAACTCACATTTGTATGATAATGCGCCGTGAGTTTTCGATTTATGGCTTTTAAAATGCTTTATGTTGTGTTTCGGCTAATTTATATGGGAATCGGTCGATCTTATTTATGGCTATCGACGGTGACCATTTCTGAGTGTGCTTCCTCCGTTTTTGTTTAGGAATTTGAATTTTTGACCTCGTAAATTTATTTCTAATATCATGTTGGGCCAACAACTGGTGATTAACAGTGGCTTGTAAAAGGTATCGAACATTTAAAGTCACTTAGAGGTAGATTCGAGCAAATAAGTGGCTTTTGTTTTCTAGTTCCAGTCATTACGTTTACATGAGCCGTGTTCCTTTTCTACTTTTAAGTACTCGCGAGTAAAAAATTAAAGGAAACGCAAAATTTGTCGATTTGAATAAAACCTATGAATTCTCTGTGAGAGCAGGAGTAGTTCCAAGTAAATACGAGTAAAAAAGAGCAGAAAAGGAACAAGGCTATGATGTCTTGAGTTCTTGATTTGAAATTTCCTTGAAATTAAATTTGTATTTTCGGATCACTTACCTGCTGCCTTCAAAATATCTTGAATCTTACTAGAATTAACATTTTTGATGTTTCTATTGTACCGAAAGTATACTTATGCTATAGTTATGCTCTTTTCTTCTTGTCAAAAGGCAAAGTAGAATTTCAAGTATTAAAGTAAGGCACACTGTCCACGACGGCGTCATTTGACGAATGCCTGCAAGCTACAAATGACGTAAGGCATTTTTTGCATGTTAGTTATGTCCACGTATCGTCATACAATCGACATTCAAGGTACAAAACGTTTAAGTTTTCTTTCAAGTAGCATCGCGAAAGCACGTCTTGGGTTGGGAAACTGTCAAGTGATTATGAAGATGTGATTATAGCATACAACTTTACTAGAAGTAGATTGTATTGGCTTTATCCTTACATGATACACCGAAAGAAATATGAATTGTAGATTGGTTGTTGCTCCCAGAGAGTTATCAGAAGATGATTCTGTATTTCAATCATTTTACCGAATGACTAAAAATACTTATCAAATTTAATCTCTATTGTTGGACCATTAATACAAAAACAAAATAATGTAATACGAGAATGTGTCAGTCCAGAAGAAAGGATACTTATAACTTTGAGGTATGAGGTAGTTATTATTTGAATATATTATCCTACCTACTTACTATAACCAGGACATCAGTATAACATAAGAAGAAATTATTATAGTAGAAAATTTATTACTTAATATTAGAAAAAAAATATTACATACAAAAGATAAAATAAATACGTTTTTGCGTCTTGCAATCCGCTTGAGTAGTGACATGCTGCCGCACGAGCTTCATGACGAACGCATGACGATAGGCAAACGCGACGATGCCATTCCGTGGACACAGTTTCGTTTGTATCTACCCAATATGCCAGCAGACGTCAAATGACGATAGCGTGCGTATGATGTGCGGTTTACGTGGGCAGTAGGCCTAAGTTTTACACATTTTTTTCTAGTCACAGAGAACATTTGTGATTTACTTGACTCAAGTAGTATACTTGAAGTTAGGATGGGTTTACTTACATGCACATTTGGTTATAATGTAAATGTACTAATTGATAGGCAGAAGTGATTTTAGATAGTAAGTTCAAACGTGCCCGCAGTATACAAGCATATTTTAAATGCAACGATTCGTGCGCCATAGCCAAAAATAGGTTTGTCACCAAGCAACACTGCCGATATTGCAACCCAAAAGAAGAAGACCCAAAATTAAAGTACTAACAAGTCCTGTACAGCCCAAAAGTGCCCGCTTGGGCCGCTCTATCCATGAATGCTTCTGTCTAGAAGTTCCTTCATAAATAAGCTCGGCTCTGCCTCTGGAACAATCTCCCGCAGTCAGTATTTCCGAATTCTTCCAACATCTTATAGTTCAAGCACTGACATATGGAATGGACTGCTCATCAGGAAATTTTCATGGCACCAATTCGTTCCATAGGTGACTTCAGTTACTTTTGTAAATTAAAATTTTTTATATTCGTTTTTGAACCATGGAAACAAAATAAATTTTTGTTAAACAAAATAACAAATGCAATATTGATGTTATGTATTTCCCTTTTAAAATGCCTTTTTTCATTAATTACAAATATTTATGTTAAACCATGCGAGGTTCTCTACCCCTGTTTCCATAGGCGCAACAACGCCCCCCTGACGTTGGTCACTTGCAACAAGAACTCCTAATACGAAAGCAGCTTGAGAAAAAATGCGAAATTAATATTAACCATTTAAAATGTACCCCCCCCCCCCGTGATATCCAGTCGGGCCCCCCTGAAATATCAGAGTTGTTGCGCCTCTGCCTGTTTCATCTACTACAGGGACAGAAATAAAAAAATCACTATACCCATCTATTTTTTGTAAATATTCTGACATTAGTTCAGAGGAAAAAATGAAATCAGGTATGGCAACTTTAATATCGTGCAACCGTTGTGGCGGTTTTATTTTAAATTTCGCTTAAAATCATTCCAGAATTTTATTTACCGTTCTTTTTTTACTGCAAAGATAAAAAAGTTATCGTATTTTGTAGTTTATTGAAAGTAAAGCGTAAAAATATTTAAGGAAATGGAAAATTGTGCAGTTTTTGAATGTCAAATTTTATTTTTTCAAGTTTGGCACTATCTGATTTTATTTCTGCCAGTGAATGCTCTTAACACGGCATTTAACAAAATTTGAGTTCGGTGACAAAAGGGGCTTATGGATGAGCGAGAGGACTATACTTTTCTATACTTTTTGGTGCCATGAGTTTGTATGGAAATAATGTCTGATGAGCAGTCCATTATTATATGTCAGTGAGTTCAAGTGTTTGACTCAACGACATCTGCTCCAGCACTCCCCAGACCCCCTGACAATACGAGGCGATGGTATTTTCTCCACTACTACAGCAGGGAGATGACCTACATATTGCTATCACAGCTCACCACCTTCTTCAGAGCTAGTTTATCTCTAGGATATATGCCTGGACTCGAATTTGCATACTGATAGTGTTGCCAAGAACTTTTACCTCACGAGAGACAAAAGAGGCCAGGGCCAGAGCCTGGTTGTAGAGCCGATAAAGAAGAAGAAGTAGTGTTGCCAAGTAAGTCTCCCGAGCATTATTTGTCTGTCAGAGGCTAATGCAGGAAACTTGGGGCTTAAAACCAAAAATGAGCTACTAGGCATACACTACAATCTTCAAACCCATGATTACCAACTTCGGCCTGGTGGCTAAAGATCCAAGAGAAAAATTCACATAGCGTATTGAAAAAGGGAACTCGAATGACATTCCTGGAACTCACAGGCGAGATGAATAAAACGCCAGAAGATCTTACATGCAATTGTGACATAATATGTGACATAAGTTTGGTCACACAGGAAAACGCATTACTCGAAGTGGAAATTTTAGCTTTGGGATAAGAAAAAACTCACACGTGGATTTCTCAGGCGAGTATAGGCCTATTCAACGCTGTGCGTTCAATGGTGTTTGCATTTATCCGCATTTATTTAGTTTTCGTCGGGTTTTGCATTAAGCCTGCTGAACTAATTTCTCTTGCCAAATTGTTTGACATGCTTTTGAGGTCCTGGTGTCTGAGTACCAGCAAACAGATATGACCTGCGTAGTCGAGTCGAGATCCTTAAGGCTGTTTAGCAATCCCCATTGTATGCCACCTGTTATGCTGTCTAGAGCGCTGATAGAATAGATAGAGTAATGGCGAAAGTAAACATCCTTGTCGTACTCCTGAGTTTACGTCAAAGCTGTTGGATAATTTTCCATTATGAAGAGCTCTGCCACAATACCAGTCATAATGTTATGAAAGCACTTAAAAGTTGTGTTCACCTCTTCAGCTGACTTCAATGGCTCGGACACTTTGTACGAGCTTCGGAAGAAAGGATGCTAACCTAGATTTCCAATGGTAGGACATCAGGAAAAACAAACGTACAACGACCAAGAAATAGGTGAATGGAGGGCGTACTGAAAGATATTTGAAAGTTTCATATAACAAATAGGAGAGAACTAGCAAGACGTAAAGACGACTCGAATAAGAGATTTCAAGAGGCCCCACAGTGGGACGAATCGCGGGTGAAAATATAAGACTGAAAACAGACTGAAAAATTACTAATTTTTTCAATGTTTAAGAGCACTCGGAAAACGAACGGAAACTAGACTGAGGTAGTGAACAGGAGACGGAACTGAAAATGAATTGAAAATGATAGGTAATTTCGACTGAAGAGTGTGAACGGAAATCAGGCCAAATTTAGACGGAAACATTTATACATTTGGATGAATGGAGTAACAATTATTAAAAAATTTCCAAAATTTTTCTAAGTCCAAGAAATGCGAGTCCCTCCTAAGAGTATTCCAAAACTAAAAATTATAAAAATTTCCGCCTTGTTTCAGTCTCTTTTCAGTCTTTTTTGATACTCATGAACGGTAACTGATATCAGTTTTCAGTGTAAATTAATAATTTCCGCATTATTTCGGACAGAATTCTGTCTAAAATTAATTTTTCAGTCTCTTTTCAGTCCTTTTTCAGTGTTATATTTTAACCCGGGATTGCCGAAAACGTGGGCAAAAGTCTAAATATTGTTAAATTTGGAGATAATTCGGTATTATAAGGTAATCGGCCTCGCTGATTACGAATTTGCTGTCAAAATTTGAAAATTCAAAATGGCGGATCCAATATGGCGGACATCATTTTTAAAAATTTTATATGACTAAGTTCAAAACTTGTTTTTATATGTTTTTGAGCATGCTGATTCCGAATTTGATGTCAAAATTTGGAAATTTAAAATTACGGATCCAATATGGCGGACCTCATTTTTCAAAATTTGTATTAATAAGTTCAAAACGTGGTTTTATATGTTTTTGAGTATGCTGATTACGAATTGATACTTGAATTCGAAAATTTGAAGGGGCCTATTTTACATGGCAAATCCTATACTATAAAAATTGACATTGCTGATGTATATCTATAAGCCATTTTGAATTTCCAAAATTTTGACATCAAATTCATAATCAGCATGGTCAAAAACATATAAATACAAGTTTCAAACTTATTTCTACAATTTTTGAAAAATGACGTCCGCCATTTTGAATTTTAAAATTTTGACATGAAATTCGTGATCACCGACGTTGATAACCTAATATCACCAAATTTCGTCCAGATTTAACAATAAGAAGAATTTTCCCGCACTTTTACGCACATTTCATTAAAATTGAAATATAGCAGCCGTGGCTCCATCTGTGGTTCACTAACAAAGTTGCGGCTAGTAGCTGGATTTTATCTTTTAATCTTGAAGTAAATATAACCTAGCTTTTAAAAAAATGCTTGACTTAGTTGTATTCCGTGGAACTCATAACTAATCTCTCAGTTTCGACTGGATTTTATAAATTTTTCTCGTTATTATACATCATTATTATTTATTTCAATAACAAATGTTAATACGTCACTTAACAAGTTATTAAGCATTTACAATTAAGTACATACCTGGAGAAACATATTCCATTTTCAATATTTGGAATCGGTATTGTCTTTATAATTATATCCACGTTTCAATTCGCACCACTTTTTTTATGCGCAGAGCCGAATGCGCTACTAATAAACAATGGCCAAGTTCGACCTGCTGTGCAACTTCAAGAAAAAACAACTGACCGATTCCACTGCCGGGATTTAATAGTGCCAACAGTACTGTAGCCAACCCATAAGAAAAAAATCCCTAGATCGAAACTTTTATTTCCGTACTTTTGTCCTCGTTTTCGGCAATTCTTCCCACTGTGGGCCCGTATCCTACAAGTACTGTAACATTATTTAAGAGTAATACTGAAATTAACTCACTGGTAATTTAATCGATTGCGGGTTTTACAGTTTCCAAAGACTAATTAACTAAAACAGATTGAATTAAGTTATATTAATTTCTTTTATGCTATGGTATTTTCTCGCAGAAAAAAATATAGTTTATAGTATAATATAAATATTAAATATATAGTTCCGACAAATAGTACAGAAATATATGTATAAATCAAATTCCTATAACAGAAGTTAGGTATTTCATGGAATAACAACCTAATTCCTAGTTGAAAATGAGTCAAAACAAAATTAGTTTAAAAGCAGATATCGATGCAGCCACTCCAAAAATTCCAGAATTAATAAGTTCTTCTGTATAATTATTTATAAGAAAAAATTTCCATGCGAAATTTCATTCTAACGTCAAGCAAAAAAGGTTCAAATTCACCTGGAATTCACCAAATTTTTTACAAAATTCCATGCTAATTTTCAATCGATCCGTATAACATAAATATGGACTTCAATCCGAAACCCCAAACACTTTAGCGTCACTCTACTACTTTACGATCTGTTGCCACGATCACAAAGAAAAATGTTGACCACATAAAAACCGAATACTTTTGATCCAATTATGTAGATCAGTGTGTGGCCTCCCCCAGCTCATAAATTTATTCAATTCAAAATAAGTTATAAATCTTTTCAAAAACTAATTTGAATTTGTTATTTATAAATTCTGTCCCCGCACTTCTGTCGGCGTTTCATAAAATATGAGGCAGTCCACACTTTTAAATTAGAATACTTAAGTTTTTATGTTCGGCTATTTACGATTTCCGACCGTGTGTGGATAAGTTTCACTTATAGAATCTATCGATAATTAATTTTCCCGTTAATGTGTTAAATAATGTGAGCTTTAGAAAGTTGTCGAATTTTTCCCGATTAAATGTTTAATTAGAAAAATTTGAATTTTTTTAGGAATAAATTCAAAATCACATAAAACAACAGGAAATGAATTCAATGACTTATCCAGTATACCTATGTAAATATAGTGTCATTCGAATAATTTCAAGGTGCACAAAAGGGTAGAATTCCAAGAAAATTTAAATGAAAATGAACACACATTTGTTTATAAATTTCTCTATAAAGTCATTAAAAAAACTCAAAATATAGCATCGTATATCATTGTAACATATCCTAGGTCTTAAATTTTAAAGTAACCATTTCACAAAACACTGAATTCGCCTCGATCCTGTTCCATGACAGATTAATATTTGATAAGAAAATTGATTCGTTACAAGAAATATATTTTTTCTGATAAGTGGTCCAGGATGGATCTGGCTAATTTTTGGCATCGCTTAGTCAATATGAAGATCAGTCAGTGATGATCAGATAATGTTCCCTTCTAGATAATGTTCCCTTTTCCTTACAGCAATTCCCTGGCCTCTGCCGTAACTTCGCCTGTAAGCGTAAGAAACGATCTCATATTCGATCACTGTTGACGTTCACAGATGTTTCACTGTTCACTCTGCTACTTGCTATCTTCTCGAATAGAGCTTGCTGTTCGACAACGCATTTAAATGATAGAACTGGCGAAAGAACTAAGGGGAAGTTGTTCCACATAAGAAAAGAAAGCGTGTAAGAAAAATAGTCCAGTCAAATTAGTAAATGAAATTGCATTTTAAGAGGTACAGAATTTTTTTTTGGCATTTGTTCGGGTACATCTGACAATGATAAAACCAAGTTTGTGGGGTCGCAGTGACTTGGGAAAAGCCGCCATCTTGAAAAAGGGGGAGAGCTTGTTTATATTAAATAACTCTTTGCATGCAATGATAGCTGATAATGATCAATGGTTGTTAAATAGCTAAAAATTCGTAAACCTCTCCGTTGAACTTTGACCCGCTGTATCGCGGACATAAAATGACATGGAGTTTCGACCAATACCTCGTTGGAAAGATATTTTCATTGCCCGTATTCCTGTCATTTACTACTTTTTAATATGAGCCACCGTTAACGAAATATTCAAAAAAATGGCGTTATCAATTATTTCAGGCACGTCCAGTGCGAACTTTGGCGTTGCATTACTCGCAAACTACATAAGCGATAACGACGATTAAGGGTTAATTTTAAAGGTAATTACTAGGACTTTAAATTTGTTAATGGGCATTAAACCAAAAAAATTAACATTTGGCGAGTTAATTGCAAAAAACTGCATTCAACCCTCACCACACGATCATGGTTGAACTTTGACAGGCTATAACTTTGCGCCAAATCAACTTACAGAGTTCGTTGAGGGCTCATTTTTTAGATAATTTTATTCTCCACAACTTTGCCATTGATCATTATCAGATATCATTGCATGCAAACGAGTTTTTTAGTATAAACAAGCTCTCCCCCTTTTTCAAGATGGCGGCTTTTCCCAAGCCACTGCGACCCCACAAACTTGGTTTTATCATTGTCAGATGTACCCGAACAAATGCCAAAAAAAAATTCTGTACCTCTTAAAATGCAATTTCATCCTCTTTTTTCGACTAATTTGACTGGACTAAAAGGACAAATACAAAAACAGAGGCTATATTACCAGCCTGACCAATTTTCCACTGTCCCCATGCTTCGGTTTTCACTGATATAATTTTAATTTGAAAAAGTTATGTTTTAATCATTTGTAGAAAAGTGTAGCTAGCTAACATAAATTAATCAACTTACAGGCGGGTAAAATCTCCTTCAAAGGTTCAACAACTTTTTCATAAATCTGAGGTTATATAGGCATGTTCAGCTGATATTCATCTCTAGATCTACCAGGTAGTCTGTACATCAAGACCGTCCGTACATTATCTAGACGTCACGTTCTACGCTCTGGACTAGAAGTGTTCCTGCCCAGAGAAGTGGAGCTAGCTTAGAAGGAAACCAGCTGCTTTGATCTGCTCCTCGTCTGAATACGGGAGTTCTACTTGATAAAACAACCACAATTCCCACGTGTGTAAGCGACCGTGCTGTGAGATCTCTGGCATCTAACCGATCTCTCTTCAGCAAGCGACTAGAGCGTCCCGCATAGAAAAAGGGAAGAATAAAGGAGATCCCATCCGGGAACATATCTCCCAAAGTTAGCCAAAGATATCATTTAAAGAGATTGTCTAAAGTGTCTTCCTGGGTGCCATGTCCAGGTACTCCGAACTTGTTTTGACCATGGACCAAATTAAAGACATTCAGAACTCCCTCATAAAGAAAATTGCAGAGCAAAAACGGGGCTCAATGAAGCCGAATATCTGGAACCTGCTCTTCGCTGGGTCTGGTGAATTTTCACCGTACCATTAACCTCAACTCAAAGTGAATGAAAAGCAACAATGAAGAAGTAAAATTATGCAATAGATGAATATATTGAAAAAAAGTGGGCCAAGATGAATACCCTGAGGGACTCCGGAAGTTACTTCGATTTCTTTTGTCAGTAATCCTTGAAATCTAACGGCCTGTGTTCTTTCGCTGAGATATTATTCTATCCATCTTTGGACAGGACCAGATATTCAAAATTTTAGTAGTCTTGTCTTTAAGATATGATGGTCAACACGATCAAAGGCCTAACCGAAGTCAGTAAAAACAGTATCGATTTGATGACCGTTCTCCATACCACTGAAGGTATTATATCACTTGTCTTATCTTACTCCAAGCATTTTTTTTATAAATAATAAATTATTTTTTTTAGACGCGAGTGACAAAGAGCATCATCAAAAGAGCGATGAACCAGATAGAGGGAATGAAGATCTATTATCGGCAGCCGAATAAATTCTTTATTTTTACTTATTTACGAAATTTTCGTGTGTGAGGAAATTATTTTGTATTTTTTTCAAATGTATTAAATTTGTATTTTCATAAAAAAATCTATTTTGACAATAAATTGAATATTTAATCGAAATTACAAAAAACATTGGAAACGCCTCACGCATGCTTTGCAACATTAACTTATTTCTAATTGAATCTTTACGGCGAACTTTGAATTTTTGGTATATAATAATATTTATACTAAGATTGACGATAAACAAAGTCAGCTGCAAGTATGTCGGTGGAAAAGTCGTCAGCTGACGCTATAAAGGTGGTGTGCGCTTCTCAGGCAAGTCAACACTCAGCACCTTTACTGTACCAGCTGACGACTTTTCCACCCACACACGCAGCTGACTGCGTTTATCGTCGAACTTGTATAAATATTATTATATACAAAAATTTCAAAGTTCGCCGTATAGTTTAATTGTTCATGTTTTTGTATCCTTGCGATCGATCAGCTGACGCACAATCCACCACCCCTCGTCCAGCTGACTATCTTCTATTTTCATTATATAACATAATCTTCTTCTCATATAAGTTTCAGCTTTCGCCGGATAATTTTTTTTCTTAATTTTTTTTACGTTTTCAACCCTTTCACACCCACCCTCACCGCTACCCAACCAGCTGACGGCCCATTCATTATTCACTTATATCTGAACAATCAATTTCACACATGGTCAAAGTTCGCCGGATAGTCAGCACTTTTGTACGCGGGCTCCCGGACTAAAGAGCTCTAGACGGAGAATGGAAGGGGCTACACAGAGTACTTAAGAGTTTACGTAGGGAGGTGGGACATGCGTATAACAAGTGCTGAACGCTGAATTCGGTTCTTGTCCACACTTTTCTTGTTTTCGTTGTCGATTTTATTGAAAACAGGTTCCCAAGTCGTCTTCGATTTGTATGAAAAACACCTGTTTTCGATTGTGTTTTTGCTCAAAACGCCATATTTTAAAATAGTGTTTACAAAGTTTGTAGATTATGCGATTATCTACAAGAAAAGATTTCTACATTTTCCCGTACTAATTGCCATTCATGAGATATCTCCGTTTAAAGATTTAAAATACTCCTATGCACTCATTCGCGACTTGTATAGATCATCAGAAGTCCAATAAATCCATTGTTGGACTACGGGGCTAATATTTTCAGGGATGATTCCTGGAGAAAAAAATTGTTCTAGAGAGGGGGCTATCCCCACTATCCACTAAGATACAGGGTGTTTATGACAAAACATATGTATTTTTTAAAATTTACTCAAACTACTAGACTTAAGTATCGTAAAGCAACATAATTTAGGCTCATCTTTTACGTAAATATGTGTATGTAGGTGAGAAATCAGGTAATACTAATGTTGAATTTTTTAGGCAACCCTATGTTATCGACAAGAAGGATAATTCTTTTTTTAAATTGATGTATAAATCTAATAAATACTAAAACTCATGGTGTGCCGCGCCCTGGCTGTGGCCTAACCTCTGGCAGACCAGTATTTATATATTTTTTTGTATGGAAAATTATTAAAATCGCGATATCTCCCGGACGGTCACTCGTAGAGAAAAAAGTGTAAAGATCTTTTTTGTAGAGCATCGTATAAGCTATATTTCTTGCAATAGCACTTACCGTTTACGAAATATTTGCAACCGTTTTTTGCGATCTTTGACCTTGAATTACTCCTTTTGCGCACACCATTTTCCAATGAACATTTAATTACTTTATTGCTTTATTACTTTAATTACATTGTTTCGAAATCCTGAAACATAAACAACTTCTTTCAAAACATCATGTGCCAGAACATTTCCTTACGAAATGTTTTTAATTAAAAACTCATTCCAAGTGCCGATTTTCAAGGAATAAGGCTTTAAATTAAAACTTTCAAGTGACCAAAACGAAAAATAGATGATGATGATTAAAAAATAAATAAATATGTATGAAATTATAATTTTAAATTTCAAAATATTTATATACAGGGTGTACTCGCTAAGTTTACAAAGGGGCCGGCTGTTGATAGTTTGATACTCCGACCTATCTATAATTTGTGAAAGTGACAGTTCCACCCTACCAACTTCCAGAGTTATGAGTCGTCAACGTTAAAATTTTGATTTTTTTTAACTAAAACTAACTTTTTCTCCAAAAAATACGTAGTTAACGTATACTTTTTTCTAAAATTATAAAGTTTGAAGTATTTCCTATAAATTGTGTCCAGGCAATTTTTATGGCCTTTACTTTTGAAGTTATAAGCAATTTTGATGTCTTACTTGGTTTTTTTTGGTAGTTTTTCAGCTAAGCTTTGTCGTTTAAGTGTAATCCCATAATAGTTAATGCTTGGATAGTAGATTATGCGATTTTCTACAAAAAAAGGCCTTTACACTTTTTTCTCTACGAGCGACCGTTCGGGAGATATCGCGATTTTAATAATTTCCATACAAAAAAATTATATAAATTCTGGTCTGCCAGAGGTTAGGAGGGCCACAACCAGGGCGCGGCACACCATGAGTTTTAGTACTTATTTATACTTTATACTTCAATATAAAAAAAATTATCTTTCTTGTCAATAACATAGGTTGTCTGTGACTGCAGTCACAGTAGTCTCAAAGCTCAATGCCTTAGCGAAAGTAAAGGATTCAAAACTGAAGAAGGGGACTACCTCTAGGAGCAAAATTCCGAGATAAAAATAAACTCTGTCTTTAGTTAAACTTTCAAGCCAGAGCAGCACCTGACGTGGTTAGCAGAAGCCCTAGGAAAGTTAAGTATTAGTCCTAGGAAAGTTAGGTTTTGGGCTTATGCAATAGCTCTACGGCCTTCCTGGACTCCGAGTCTCTTCCTCCAGTCTTCTCTACGTTTTTTCTAGTTCTCTTCAATTCGTTATATGGAGGTTTCTTTTATCTTCTAGAACCTCATACATGTAAGAAAAATATGTAAAGCGTATAAGATTCGACATTGATTCTCTAATACAGAACAAGTAGTCCGCAGGGTATTACCTTGAGTAAAAAAAATCTCCTTTTCACAGCTGTATCAGGCGCGGATTTAAGGGGGGGTCACGGGGGTCATGACCCCCCCAAAAGCGCTCGCTGTTTAAAAAACAAAATTGATCCAACTAAAAAAACAAAAACAAAAAGTAACCAAACGTCAAAAACCGACCCAACTTTTTTGCAAATTAAAGCAACGACCTTAAAAAATGATAATGATAATAAAAGAAATTTTTCCCTATGCTATGACACCGTTGCCAAGTGAACGATATGGGTTGTCTAAGCATGATTTTCACCACCCACAGTTCGAAAAAAGGGTTGTTTTTGAGAAATATGTGAATTTTATAGTTTTTTCGCCTTTTCTCTATTTTTAGGAGAAACTATGCATTTTGGTCAAAATATCAAAAGCGCAAAGTTATAAGGCATAAAATTTCCTGCAAATTTTGCCTGCAATGTTTTTTCGAATTCGGCATTGTTTCGCTGGTAGAGCTCTTTTTGCGCCTTTTTTCAGACTCTGTTGATAATCAAAGCGTCCAAAGAAAGGCCGTTGAAAAACTACAACTACTACTTGGTACTATTTAATTTTTCATACAAATTCATAATTTTTGCTCAAAATCTCCAACGGCGAAAATATGCGGAGTTGGGAAAAATTGTAAAAGTAAAATTCGTAGGTAATTTTATGCTCTCCAACTTTGATATTTTCACCAAAATGCATAGGTTCTCCACAAAATGGAGACTTCACTTGGTACCGGTCTCATAGTTGTGGGAAAAATTTCCTAAAAACAGCGATTTTTTGACTAATTTGAGCGGACTAATTTGTTTTTAATCCACGAGAAAATTCGCTTAGTTTTGTTCGTT
Source organism: Thereva nobilitata (assembly GCA_963855945.1). Taxonomy (NCBI): domain Eukaryota; kingdom Metazoa; phylum Arthropoda; class Insecta; order Diptera; family Therevidae; genus Thereva; species Thereva nobilitata. The sequence continues at coordinate 105,966,018 of OY979695.1, read as the reverse complement.
TTGTTAATTTTGTGTTTGTCCCTAAAAAAGCCTGTTTAGACGCTTCGCTCCCAGGAACGTTCCTCACGAACTTTGTGGATGAAGGGAGAGGTGGGGTGGTATCTCTCATCAACCCCACTACAGTGCCGCGGCCAGAATTCGCTTCGCTCGCGCGTTTCCTTTTATACAAACCCGTCCCCGCGGCAAAATAATGGCCCATATGCTGATTTCTGTGGCCCATATTCATTTGTATGGCCCATTGTCAATGAAGTAAAAATGCAAATAATGAATTCAAATGATTTTTATTCCAAAATAATTTTTCACTCGCCTCGCTAGCGGGGCCCCAAAATCACGGGGCCCTGGGCAATTGCACATCCTGCACATATACCAGCCGTGGCACTGCCCCACTACCTCCTTCATCCACAAAGTTCGTGAGGAATGCTCCTGGGAGCGAACCGTCTAAATAGGCCCTTAGGGGTAGAAGTTTTTTTTTCGCCACTTTTAATTCCGTGACCCCCCCCAAAATAAAATTCTAGATCCGCGCCTGAGCTGTATTGTTGGCTATCCGAGGACGCAAGGTGGACCTTAAATAGCACAATTTAAAGGTGGATGGATAAACAATTTCCTAATGTTAAGTATGAAATGCTTTTAGTAGGAATAACCAAACGGCAAGTTTCCAATAATAACACGGAATGACAGATAGGACATAATCAAGTTGTACTAATAAAATATACAATAATATATAAAATATGCTACCTCGGTAGTATCACTACCGAAAATGGCGGTGCAGAAGAGGACGTCAGTTTCAGAATAAATAAAGCACGAAGCACATATGCATGCCTCTCTCACTTATGGAGATCAACGGAGATCTCAATTAACCCAAAATTGCGGCTGTTCAACTCCAACGTTAAGGCAGTTCTTTTGTACGGTTGCGAAACATGGAAAGTCACCCAATTCATCTCAGGGCGCCTACAAGTTTTTATCAACAGATGCCTACGTCGTATCCTAAAAATCCGCTGCCAAGATAGAATGACAAATGAAGAACTATAGTATAGCGCCGGGCCGGCCAGGAAAGTATAGACGACCAAATCAGGCGAAGGAAATGGAATTGGATTGGCCACACCTTGCGACGCGAAAACGAGAATCTAGCCAAACAGGCCCTTGACTGGAATCCGCAAATATCCCGTCGAGTCGGAAGACCTAGAACAACGTGGAGGAGAACCCTATTATCAGAGGCCGCAACAACCGGGAGATCCTGGTCAGAGCTGAGAGCTGTCGCGCAAAGCAGAGTCCGCTGGAGGGCAACTGTTTCCGCCCTATGTCCCATGAGGTATTAAAGCAGCGTTTTATGTATGTATATATAAAATAAATATAAATACGGTAAGTATCCATCCGCAAGTTGAAACTCCTGCCCTTTCTGCAACTATTTACATTGAATTTTCCATTTCCTACAAAAAACCAATTTTAAAGTTTTTTTTTCTCTCGAAAAAATTAACTTTTTTAAAAGTTGCTTAAAAATGTTCATTCAAAACTTTTTATTTCTTCGCTTGTCAAAACTGGCAGCGTGAATTCCTTTGCTCAGCTGCAGAGAACGACGTGTGTTCTTCCTTATGCTCCCCGAAGACAGGATGACAAATGATCCCAAAATGTTGGAAGCATTTAAAAAGCCACCCTTCAAAGAACCCATCGACCTCATGTCTCAGTGCGTCCAAATTGACTTGGAATCTGACTACGAATGCTTCCAGAACGAAAATGCACACACATACAGAGAATCACAAATACACCGGCAACGGTCCCTTCAGAAATTGAAAAACAATATGCGAAAAATAAGTCCTGAACCTTGAACCAAATTTGAAAACAAATTAAAAAATTCTTCAACGTTATTCAGGATCAGCTTAAGTATTGGAAAAGGAGCAGCAGACGAGACGAATATTGATTTTTATTTTTATTGTTAGGCCCCAAGCTTTCGTCCGGAATATCACAGGAGTTTAACTGTTTTTCTTACTGTTTTTGGGTGAAGGAAATGATTAATTTGAATCCTGTCACTTCCGCTGGGTGCCATCTATGTGTCGATATACGGAGGTAAGTGCGAATGCATTTGGATATGGGATTGCGATTTTTCTTTTTCTAACAGGATGCAGCTGAGTGAATGCAGCTTTTGCATTTTGATTTGTGGAAGAAGTCCTTTTTGCAATTTTGTGTCGATAATGCAGGCTACTTACCGAAAGATTTGTTTTTGGAAATTTTTATTTGAAGTAATTTTAGAAATTAAGGATCAAGATCAATTTTCTCTGCAGAGATATTTAAAACGATTGAAACTTCAATGGATTTATGTTATTCTTACGTAATTTTTTTAATTTATATTTTATTAAATAAATATTCTAAAACTAAAACAAATAATTGGGTTTTTCTATAGTAAAAAGTGCAGTAATTAACATAAATTTTATTAATATTCTTAACCAAACGGTGGTTTTGTTGCCAAATCCACTTTGGAGTTTTGGATAGGGCAAAAGGTGGTTCTGCAGCAAAATTTTGCCTTGAGGGGTTTTAGTTTGGGGAAAAGCTGGTTTTGTTGCCGAGCCCTCTTTTGCGGGTTTAGTTAGGGCAAAAGGTGGATCTGTGGGTCACATTAGCCTTTCGGGGTTTTAGATTGCGCAAAAGGTGGTTTTGTTGCCAAATCCATTTTGGGTTTTTAGTTAGGGTAAAAGCTGGTTCGTTTGAGTTTGAGCAAAAGGTGGTTTTGTGACCGAAGCTATTTGTCGCGGTTTAGTTAAGGATAAAGGTGGTTCCGTGGGAAAAATTAGCCTTTGGGGGTATATATCATCAAATAAAAGAATTAGTGAAATAATAGTTTTCATACATGAAACACTATTGTCAATTGTCATACACAGAGCTCCAGCTTTAATAAACAAAAATTGCAGTGAAATGCTAATGATTTTAATGCAAATTTCGCCAACCCAGAAGCACAACCACTGATGGACTTCTTAGATAATAAATTCAAATTGAAGCTGAATAATGATAATAATAATAGCAGCAAGACCTGGAATAACTATTGACGCTGTATTTTGTAAATATTTGAATTAACTTAAATCACGCACTTTTATATTATTATATATTATATATATGGTCAAAAATTTCTACCACTTCTATTTAACGGTTATTTAGCCTTAACAGAACCTATATACGCAGCGGTAGAAATTTTAACCCCTTTTTTACCGCCGCAACCCCCTAACTCGAGATGGGTCCACTTCCCGTAAAAAAGTCATATTATAAAAAATGCTCGAAATTACTTGAAAAGCTTATATACCTAGCGGCAGAAATTTGGGACGACATAGTTTTTTCAAGGGTCAGCTCCCCTACTACAAGCCCTTAATTTCGAAATTTAAGGTGAAAAAAGTACCAATTTCAACATTAAAACCAATTTTAACATCAAAATTTCCTAATATATTCAAAAATAAAGGCCGTGACACGATGTCTTAACATTATTTAAAGGAAATTGTTCAAGCTTTCCGATTTTGGAAAAAAAATATTGACTAACTACGTATTTTTTGGAAAAAAGGTAATTGAAGTGGATATTTTTGTTAAAAAAACAAAATTTTGACTTTGATGACTCATTGATCTGGAAGTTGTTGAGTAGCAAAGTTACTTTTACTGTTTTAGATAGGTGGGAGTATTCTGCGTGCAGTGCTACCTTATTCAGGAATGGACCCTGGTATTTTCAATTTAGACAGACGTAATTCGAAAAAACACTATCTCCCTTCTTTTCAAGATGGCAGCGATTCCACAACCCCGTGTGTCCCGCAAATCGAGTTTTTACTTCGCTTAAACCTCCTTAACAATGAGCAAAACGAATTAAGTACCTTACCAAAAATCGATAGATTTTTGATATTTTGCCTGTACTATAAATAAATTGAATACTTCAATGTATTTAGAAATTTTTAAGAAAATTCTGCTTTATAAAACGAAAAATTGTTAATATTTAGGAAGTATATTGCTCAAAATAATAATTCTTCTGTAGGACTTTGGTAAAAGAGGTAAAATCCCAACTATTATTAGGGTTATGTAAAATATAATGGGTCGTTATGAATTCAAAACAGTCGGGAAGTTATTGATCGCTCATATCTTCTAATTCTGTGTCCTTGCAGCTCAACGGAGTCTCGCAACAAAAGCTAATATTTTATAAGTTATTTCACTAAAGGATAATATTTTTTATATTGTCTTGTGTCAGTTTCATAGGTACAATATGGTATCTGAAGATTCTGTTTTCGTATTACTTATTCAGTTTAGCTATATTAATTGAATTAAAAACTCGCAACCGGTTAAAAAATACTCGGATGTCGGAAAACATAATTGGTCGAATATTAAAGTTCTAATTATACAACGAGTAAGTATTATGGATACCAACCAAATAATGTTTGCAAAAAATCTATGGATTCATTTCACAATTGGTCTACTGGTGTTAAAGAAGAACTTGTACCATTGTTGCAGATTGATCATTTCAGAAAATCATATAAATAAATATAAAAACAACATATTAGTAATCACAATTATTATTCAGAATATATTTATAAATCTTTGTTAATATATTAACTAAAGTACATCTTTATATATGTGAACGAAGTGGTAAAAATTAGAAATACTTTGCTCACAACTGACTACACCATGTTATCGAAAAAGGAAGGTATCGTTAATAATAAAAATAAAAATCTGCAGTGGTGCTAATTACGATAGCGATCATTGCCAAAACAAAAAAAACATATTTAACTCAAAAGAGGGAAGGATTGAAGCAAAACTTAAACGGTACTGTAAAAATAATAGTATTTCCAAGTTGAATATAAAAAATAGGATATACAAAATAAGCTTAAAATTAGAATTAAAAATTAACATAGAAATTAAAATAATAATCAAAATTAAAGTTAAAATAAAGATAAGAAGAAGATAAAAATAGTTAAAATTAAATAAAGAAATTGGATTGAAGTGGGTAAGTGCGTGGGGAAACAGAAATAGAGAAAGCTAGTGAGAATAAGAAGAACAAGATAGAAAAAGAAATCAATGTCTTCTAAATTTTGTGGCTGTGTTTATTCTCTGAAGGTGATTTGGAAGATTATTCCAGATTCTGAGGGTATACATAAAGAAGGAACGACTACCAATAAGGGAAATGTGAGCAGGAATCCAGAATTTGATGGATCTCAAAGATTACCAAGGAAGGAGGAAGTCAGAAGGTTAGCAGGGGCTTTTGGTATAAAAAACCTTATGCCAGTGAAGTAAAGCCATGGGATCGAGGAATTGAAAGAGGTCACAACCCAGTAAGGAATTTTGGACAGCCAACACAAGATCAGATCTTCTCATATGAAAAATGAACCTAAGGCAATCATTAAATGACACTTTAAGACGCTGACGGCAGGATGAGTCGAAGGAAATATATACCAGCGAGCCGTAAAGGACCGCGAGTTCGAATTGGTGAAGTTAACAGGCTGGCATGTAGCCTGCCATAGGCCCATAGATCTTAGAGAGCAACAATGAAACAAGGTGCTATTGAGTTCAGAGACACAGAATTTAATCTGATAAGGACGACAAGAGAGTTGGAGATCATCAGCATATAGATGAAAAGAGCAAAGGCGGATAACGGAGGGAGACGGATAACGGATTAATATAGAGGGAGAAAAGCGAAGGACCAAGAACCGAACCCTGAGGCCAACCTGCAGCCACACTTAGGAATGAGGATGTACCATTATTATGCCGACCACAATGAGATCTATTTGAGCTGTGGTGGCGAACCTTTCGCACGCGTGCGGAGGTGGCATGTATGAAAAATTTGCTGGCAGGCGAAAAGTTGCTGGTGCAGCGTTTACCCCATGTAGGGTTTAACAATTGGCCCAGTAATGGACCAGTGCTGGGTGCCAGTTAGCCAGTAATGGCGCAATAACACCACCCTTGACTGGCCCATTACAGAAAAACTGCTGGATGATAACTTCGCCCAATACTGGTCACTTGTAATGGCTCACGATACTGGGCCAGCAAAGACCGCTAAGAATAAAAAAATTTGGTTTGTTGAAATTAATAATTAGTTGATATCTACGTAAAAAAATAATTATACAAATATTTTATATGAAATTGCATAATATATTATAATAATAATTAAATACAAGAAATATCAATAATCAAATATTTTATATAGTAAAATAGTTATAAACAACGGAATAAAAACAACGGAACTTTGATTCTATTAACAAGTTTTTTATTCGAACTCGAGTTGATTCACGTCTAAAGTTAAAACAGCAACTGACTTACACTTAACCGAGATGATGGTTCCATCTCTTACAATTATGATTTTAAGTAACATAAAAATAGTGCATCAGCATAATGCATGATGCAAAATGAGGCGGCGTGTCTAGACATTGTATTTCTCATGAAATGCGCCTGTTTGTGCAAGTGCATTTCTGAGAAAGATAAACATTTGTTGAAATTTAATCATCGTATCAAATGCACTAAATGATAATCGCATTTGAATTAAAAATTCGCGTGGGAACATTTCTAAGAATTATAATGTGCAAAATAAAGCGAAGCAAAGTAAAAGTATTTAGATTAAGGTGACCGGATTAAATGTCTATGTGACACCTCCCCTCTTTAAGCATTTGCAGCCACGGCAAATGGATCTACTTTCTTTTCCCTATTGGAAGTAGGAGTAGTTTTATCTTTTAATTCAATACTCTCGTGTAATTCGATTTTAACACTATTACGTTTTCTTGAACGTATTTTTAATACAATTATGGTGATTATTGCAAGTACAATTACAGAGCTCCAACTTAAGGAAAAGTACGTTACGAAATTGTTCTTATATTTTACGTATTCTATTTGCTCTCTATTAGTGATAGTATTTAAATGTAAATTTTCTAATGTTAAGTTCTTGATTTGTTTGGTAAAATTAAGGTACGTAATTGGTATTATCATAGTATCAAAAAATTTATCGGCGTGATTCCTAAATGAATAATTTCCGATCTTTACAGTACAATCTTTAAATTTTATTACATTATTATTTTTTATGATTAGGTCTTGGCTCACACAATCTGTATTTAATTTGGTTGGAGGCAGATTCCTTGAAATTATTAAGTTATCGGATATTTTCTCGATCGCGGTTACGTTATTAAACTTAAATGTGCAAATATTTTTTTCTCTCAATAAATTTCTTATGCAATGATCATTATGAAGTTTAAACTTTTTCCTAACTAGAATACCTTCGCAATCATTATAGACGTTCTTTTCCTGAATAATTACTTCCGTATTTCCCGAATCTATTTGCTCGAATTTATCATTTGGGAATGGTACTACGATCGCTTTATAGTATTTGTCTGTAGTAAAACGAGGTATGACAATTGCGAAGATCGGTAGATTTTCATTAAAAATTATACCGCTTCGCATAAATGGAATGCTTTCAACAGTTATGTTGTACTTAGTCGCCTCCTCGTCCGTGAGAATATCGTGAGCGAGTACATTCAGTTTACTTAGTAAAATGATGTCTGCAAATTTCTCTAACTGTCTATTCAACGTGGTAATGTCTGCGTATACCTTAAGAATGTATTTTGATTGGTTTTGGGAATGTGTAATTTTGTTAGTTTCTTTCGTAATATGGAGGAGGTATTTATTTAACTCTGTTTGCGTTTTGTTCAAATGTTCGTTCATTCCTTCTACATTTTTAATAAGGTTATTATTGATAATAACCTGTTTATTTAGTTCGTTTATCGTATTCTTTGCGTTGGTGTCCAAGTTTTCCAAATGTTTGTAAATCTCTATTGCGTCGTCGTTGTCCATTGTACCTGCAAGGAATTTAAATCCTTTTCCCAAGACGTTCACAAGCCCTCTTTTGTTCCTGTGGTTCCTGTAGATATGCGGTATTATTATTTTATAATTGTGCCTCAATAATTTCAGTTCTCTCTCCAACAATACGGTGTTATTTTCTTCGTCCATTAGGTGCAAAGATTTCACGTTATTTTCAATTAGATTTATCAGTTCGCCATATCTGGTCAAATTGACCACATGTAATATTTTAATAAATGAGTCTACCACTAATTTTTCTTCAATTTTGAAGAGTGCGTATCCGTTCTCTGTATTTATCGGAGTTATTTCCATTCGTTGTGCTGATATCGACGCCGTCGTCGTCAGAAGAAGCAGAATGGTAATCATTCTGAAAAAAAAGAGAAACTCAATTTTTATGTTTGTATTTACGTTTCAATTGGTTTCTTACGTACCGGGTGTTACGTTTATTACTAGTATCTATTACGTAACTATTTTCCGTTCTAAATTTATTTAATTTTTTATACTTTGGTTTACATTTTGCTATTTCCCTGTTAATTACTATGTTTTCATTCAATTGATAGTTCTGATCCCTATTCTTGTTTAATTATCTATCCTATCGCGTTTTTCTTTTATAAACCTATCGGATAATGCATTAATATCGCTTCTGTCGAAATCTTTTACTAAAAAGTCCATTGGTCGTAACTTTGTAGTGGAATGTATAGTACAGTTGTAGATTGTAATTATGTCGTGTAGTTTTTCCTCCAAGTCTTTATCGTTACTTGACCTATCCACTTCCATTAATCTTAGATGTTCGTTTAGTGTGCCATGTAATCTTTCTGCATCTGAGTTACCCGTCTTATTATGTGCCGTAGTTGTGTGGGCAATAATCTGGTTTTCTGCTAAAAATAATGTTACAGAATTGTGCAACATACATCTATCATTATCATAGATCAGTTTCCTCATTTTTCCCAAAAATCTTATCCTTTCCTTTAAGGCTGTTAGTATGGAAATCCATGTTCTATCGTTCAATTTATGTATTGTGGCGTATTTAGAAAATTTGTCTATCGTGGTAAGGTACATTACGTTTCTGCAAGGGAACCAAATGTCCATGTGAACTATGTCATTAAATTTCGTTCCGGACTCGGTCAGTCGAAAGGGGATTTTGTGAGGTTGACGGTCAAATTTTGCCAGTTGGCAGACTTCGCAATTGTTAATGAATTTTGTTATTAATTTAAGCATGTCTGGGAAGAAAACTCTCAATTTTAATTCCGAAAACACTTCATTTATTCCACGGTGATTGTTTCTAATATGTTCTTCCTTGATACTGGTGATCATTTCGTCCTTATCCGTTATATAGATTAGTTTGATATTTGATCGGTATATTCTTAAATTACTGTTATTTGAAAAATAATCGATGTACAAAGCTTCGAACCTGAGGAAAAGTTCATCGTTTTCGCAGTAAATGCACATTAGCCCTTTGCTTATTAAAATCCTTCTCATCGTGTCTAATAAATTTGAGTTCTCGTCAATTATTATGTGATTCTGACACCTTTTATGTATAATTTTTGTTGTGAACTTCTCTTTTGATCCATAGTTTAAGTAAATTTGATTTTTATAAATGTTGATGCATTTTTCCGTAACTCTTATGCGATTTGAATTCGCACTTGTTCCGCTCTCTGCTGTACTCGTTGTAGACATAACTTCAACGTCCATGCTACTAGTACCAGCATTACCAATATTGCTTATTTCGTTATTCAAGATCTCGGCGTTTCCTTCGGAAGTGTTCAACAATGAAACTTCATCGTCATCCAGTTGTTCGTCCCTCTTTACGTATCTACTGAGGCCATCTGCTACTTTATTTTCCTTTCCTTTTACATAATTAATTTCGAAGTATTCATTTAGTAAGATTTTCCATCTTTGGAGTTTCATGTTCGGTTCCTTTATGCTGTTTAGCCATACAAGTGGTTTATGGTCAGTGTAAATTTGAAATTTTCGACCATACAAATACATGCGGAAATATTTTACGGACCATACAATCGCAAGAAGTTCCTTTTCAATTGGAGAATAATTTATTTCATGGTCGTTTAATGTGCGAGATGCGTAGCAGACGGGATGGTTGCTCTGGCTTAGAACTGCTCCTAAAGCATACATCGAAGCGTCTGTTGTTAAAGTAAAAGTTTTGTTAAAATCTGGTCGTTTTAGTACCGGATCATTTACTAATAACCGTTTTAATTTATTGAATGCGTCGACATATTCCCTGTCGTTAACGTTTACTTTATTATTTTTCTTTAAGTATTTTATCATAGGATAGGCTATCTTGGCGTAATCCTTCATAAACTTTCGATAATACCCAGTTATCCCCAAAAACTGTTTTATTTCCTTTGTGTTTCTCGGAAGTTTTAATGATTTTATTGTTTGTATTTTACTGTCATCAGGTTTAACGCCGTTATTAGTGATAATGTGACCCAGAAATTTTGTGGATTCGGCAGCAAAGTGACACTTGTCAATTTGAATTTTTAGATTACAATCTCTTAATTTTTGAAATATTTTCTTTAATGAATCTAGATGTTCTTCAAAACTGGTGGAGAATACAAGTATGTCGTCCAAGTATACGACGCAAGTTTTGTTAATAAAATCTCCTAATGCATCATTAATTAATCTCTGAAAGGTTGCGGGCGCATTTTTAAGTCCAAACGGCATTCTAGTAAATTCATAATGACCGTTGGCAGTCGAGAATGCAGTTTTAACTCTGTCGCGAGGATCCAACTCGATCTGGTGGAATCCTTTCGCCAGATCTAGAGTTGTGAAATAGTTGCATTTTCCTAATTTGTCTAAAAGGTCGTCAATGTTAGGCATTGGATATCTGTCCTCTACAGTTTGCTCGTTTAGTTTGCGGTAATCGATTACGATCCTCCACTTTTGTTCTCCGCTATTGTCAGCCTTCTTGGGTACGACCCAAAGAGGAGCATTGTATGGGCTACTGCTTGGTACAACTATTTTTTGTTGCAACATTTCCTTAATTTGTCTGTCAACTTCGTTGCGATGGACTTCAGGATATCGGTATAATTTACTATAAATCGGTATATCGTTTTTGGTAACAATTCTATGTTTTATTCTGCTGGTAAAAGATAGATTGTCGCCGTCATTGAAGAATAGGTCTTTATATTTCTGAAGGAGAAACTTCAATTTGCCTGTGTCTTTCTCGTTCAAGTGTTTAGCAAAAACATTGTGAGAAGGTTCGTTTTTAGTATAGCCCGTGGATTCGTTGATGAGTAACTCCTGTGCTTTGCCATTTGCTGAGTAATCTTCTTCGCCTTGGTTCAGACATATAGGAAGGTTAGCTTCATCCGTAATTAAACGTCTGGTTTTATAGTTGATAATCGAATTTAGATTTATTAGAACATTATTTCCGAGTAATCCATCGAAGTAATTATGAAAGGGATATTCCAAAAAATTCGCGAAACAGTCTTTGTTAAATTCTTTAAAGAGAGGGATTTTGTATTTGACATTTGTGTGTATTTCGCGATTCAACACTATAATTTTATAGTTACCAGAAGGTATTCTCCATTTGGGGTTACATACTTGCGGGTTTATTATGCTGTACTGGGCTCCACTATCTACAACGAATCTCAAATTTCTGATTGGTGTGTGAATTATTATATATATATGGAAGACGTTTGGGCCGTCTTCGTGAAAATTTTGTTGTACTTCGTTTTGATTGAGAGAAACTTCCATTGCTTCGGGTTCATCGTTACGGTTAAAATTGTTGTTATTTCTATTGGAACTACTTTCATTCTGTGGCGATCTGCCATAGCCACCGTTAATGCCATTTTGTGGGCGATAGTTGTTATTAAAAGGATTATTATTATTGTGAAAATTACTGTTACGGTAGTTGTTATTGTAACGAAACCGGCCATTATTATTATGGTTGGTATTGTTGTTATTATAATTGTTATTATAGTAGCTATTATTACGACGATGGTTATTGTTATTATTACGATGGTTATTATTATTACTACCAGAGTTCCTCGGATAACCATTGTTGGTGAAAAATGGTCTTTTATTGTGGCTGTGTAAATTATCATTTCTGCTATTGCTATAATTTGAATACCCATTTTCCTGAATTATTTCGTACGCTCCAGGTAACGTGTCTGGGTTTCTGCTGATTATAATTCCTTTCACTGGTTCTGGTAACCCTTGTTTGAAAGCTTCCAAAACTATTCTTCGATTACTCTCAATTTGTTCACCGTTTTCCCCATCTCCTAAAAGGTGCGCGTTATTTAGTCTGCACAATAAAGTTGTTAAGTTTTCATAGAAATCCTGGATTGTGCCATTACATCTGCATGACCTAACTTTGTCTATCAGGGAATTAATTGAGAAACTTTCGCCGTGTCCTTTAATTAGAATAGTTTTAAGATCGCCCCAAGTACTGGCATCGCCGTTCATTAATAGGGTTCTACGTGCTTTACCTATTATTTTATCCTTAATAAAACCTAGTATAGATCGTTTATAATTATTATCGAAGGTCTCTAGTATCGGAATCAGACATTCTATTCGGCTAATAAAGTTCGCTAAGGAATTGGGTTCACCATCGAATGGCATTATACAGCTTAAACTGCTAGTAACAAATCTGAATCTATCGGTTATACTTAATTCTTCCATTTTATTCCCGCTTTATCTACGAAGATAGTTAATCTCAAGGATTCGAATTTATTTAATAATAACTATTTAACAGCACTACCGTAAATTTATTCGCCAATCTTCTTTAGTAACTAATAAAAGGGGAAAAACTAAATTTGCAAAATATCACTTATAATAGAATTTATTTCAACGCAGAATAGTAAATTCTGTATTTAATTTGTTTTAAAACTTTAAAAAGAAATTATTGCAATTTACTTATCAACATCCAAAGGCTATCGGAAATTTATTCAGTACAATTTATTTGACTTCACTAAATCTAAAAGCTAATAAAACTAATAACTATCCCGTATAATAGAATTTATTTCAAAATTGTTCAACGCAAAATAGTAAATTCAGTATTTAATTTGTTTTAAAACTTTAAAAAGAAATTTATTTATCACAAAATATTTCGCTTATTAACCTTTAGATTCTAGGGATTCATAAAAAAAAAATTTATCTCAAATTACGCATCACAATAATTCACAAAGCGTTTGGCATTAAATTAATCCACTAGTGTTTATTTTGCATTTTCTTTGGTTCTACACTTGCAATTTATTTATTTTATCAAAATTTAGTTTTGAATCTTACTTGTCGTTAAATGCAGTTCCTAAGTTGCTTGTTGATTGTTGTTTTAATAGTTGCACGGGTTTGTCCACCGTGGTTACCAAATAGTTGATAGGGTTATAACCGCCTTCTTGTAGTTTGAATTCCTCCTTTTTCCTCGAAATCAGTGCATTTATTTACGCACTTTCGCTGGATATGAGACTTTTCTAACTGTACAGTGACAATTTCACTGTGCACTTTACACTTTGATAGTACGAACGCACTTTTACTGCGTTTAGTAATAACAATGAAACTAACACGCTTTTACTGCGATTAGAATAACAAGGAACACACTTTGACTGTGTTTAGGATAATAAAGAACACACTTTTACTGTGTTTAGGATATTTGAATCGTATCCTTTGCCGACTGCGCCAGTAAAATAGTTATAAACAACGGAATAAAAACAACGGAACTTTGATTCTATTAACAAGTTTTTTATTCGAACTCGAGTTGATTCACGTCTAAAGTTAAAACAGCAACTGACTTACACTTAACCGAGATGATGGTTCCATCTCTTACAATTATGATTTTAAGTAACATAAAAATAGTGCATCAGCATAATGCATGATGCAAAATGAGGCGGCGTGTCTAGACATTGTATTTCTCATGAAATGCGCCTGTTTGTGCAAGTGCATTTCTGAGAAAGATAAACATTTGTAGAAATTTAATCATCGTATCAAATGCACTAAATGATAATCGCATTTGAATTAAAAATTCGCGTGGGAACATTTCTAAGAATTATAATGTGCAAAATAAAGCGAAGCAAAGTAAAAGTATTTAGATTAAGGTGACCGGATTAAATGTCTATGTGACAATATAAAAAGGTAAAATAGAATATTAGGATACTCTCTAAACTTGAGTAAGTGAAAATTCATCGCTATTCAAATTATCACTCTCACTAACATCTTCTCTGTTCTGTATTCTCCGTAATTCTCTATACTTTTTCACTTTATAGTAGTTACGCGATATTATCATTATGCTCGGCTTCGAAAACTTAGCAAGACAATATACTATTTTATTTTAATATATGATATAGTTTAGTTAGACCCCCCACTCTTGAAGAGTAGAAGAGCAGCAAATTCAAAATACTCATGAACTGTAGACTCAATCAATATTTTAAAATATATGACATTAACGGTTGCCAGCGTTGTACCAAGCGTGGCCCAATTAAAATTCCGAGTCTTGGCCGAGCGATGACAACCATACTTTGGCCAATCATTGGCTCCGTTGTAATATCTGGCAAAATCTACATGGGACGTTAGCAGATGAGAAAGAAAAACATCGAGACAGCACGACTATAATACCCCTAATATGAAAGTGAGGCTGTTATTGTCTCGAGAGGAGAAGTTGGGACTGATAATAAACAAACAAGCCGTCGTCCTCATAAACGCACTCGATAATAATAAGGTATTCTTTCTTACTTTAATCTCTCCTCATTCATAAAACACACCGATCCACCGTGGGATAGTAGTTTGGTTGGACCTTAAACCTTAGGCTACCGAAAATGGTAAACATTACATTAATATATAACGAAAAAATAGTATAAAAGTAAAAAAATATATATTCTATCGGAATTGGCGTCAAAAAAGGCCCAAAACCAGTTTCTCGCAGAATGTTCTCGAAGAGTTGTGCTAAAGTTGCTTTTTGTGTGCACACTGCAATTTCATTGGGGAACATGCAAAAACATGACCGTAAAATCGGAAACAAATTAATATTTTACGATCTTTTGGAGCGGAGATAATTTTTTTCCACAAAATTGGTACTCCTTCAATTACTGAATTTCACGAAGCCGATCTATGATCGGGTCAGCCTCTTATCGAGTTGGCTACGCTGGGGTTAAGTCATATTCTCTGTTAATGCAAAAACTTTAAAATGATGCCACGAAGGACACTATTCAATTGATAAACCTAGAAGTTTGCTTCGATTGGTTGAACAGGGAAACACTGCCGAAAATCTCCTCCAATAACAATAATTTTTCCACCAAATGATGAATTTGGATAAGCTAAATTTAAATTAGAAAAATATGAAATTGTGCAAGCTCTCGAGCTTTAGCTGATCCAGGTTTGATATTTGAAACAGATTCAGTAGTTAAGCGTGCTTTATAAGCGCAAATGTTCTATGAGATGTACGACTCTGAGGTAATAGTATGGATGCAATACCAGTTAAAGCCATATACTTGACTGACATTAAAAAAATTTAATAGAAGTATATAGTTTAAAGTTTTATAGATAAAAGTTTTGCCCGTTGTCCCGTCCATCAATAAAAAACATTTATGTTCTGAGTTATTATTGAGTGCATTTAAGATAGGTTCACCAATTTCAATTTGATTACCGCAAAGCATCTGGTGTACATCTGATTTCCAAGTGAAGCAGACTCAATTAATACATCATCATTAACCTCACTTTAACCATCTATATTATCCATATTAAATAGATCCACCCAGTATCGAAATTTCCTACCTTCAGTCGGTTTAATATTAAGTTTAATGTGCGATAATTCGATAAGCTCTTTTAATAGCTTCTTAAACTGAAGTACCATTTCTTGTGGCTTCTCCAATGAAAATCTCTTTAAAAACAAAAGTTTTCCGGATTTTTAGCAGATCCAAAAATGAGGATTAGTGTGGAGAGCCTTTTAATTGGTCTTGTCATTTTCGACAATGATGATTCTCGTGGTATGAATACATTGTCGATCATCTTACGTTAAGTTTCATTTTCCAAAAATAAAAATTCAACAGTAGAATATTTCAGTAGACGTAACTATTTGAAAAAAAGGAATCGTTTCAATTCTTTTTACAATAGTAGGATAAATTCGCAGGAAACAGACAGATTTTCCTGAAATTTTAGCTGTGCCCAACGGGACTAATGGGTAAAAAAAATGTTGAGTACCAATTTTTGGTGAAAATCGTTTTCGAGAAAATATTTACAAATATAAAAGATTTAGCCCGGTTAAACAGTATTCGTTTAGGCGACTGACATATAGATATGGACTGCTAAATAAGCAAAATCCCATACAAAAAAGTGGCACCAAAAACAATTGTTGTCTCGTTCCCCCGTTAAAATCCTATGAACTTTAATCGGTTTTAAAATAAAAAAGCATTTCAGTGCATATCAGCGATATCAACATAATTAGAAAAAAATAGACAGGTATAGGGTTTTTCTTCTTTCTCTCACTTTCGTTATTTTTAAAAGTTCTTCAAACAGAGGGATATTTAAAAAAATACATTTATTTAACGAAAAAACTGCTACTAAATAAAAAATAATGACGGAAACTTATTTCTATCAATTATAACATACATCTTATTACTTATATTACTCTAAATTCGAAAAAAAAATTGTTGTTTACATAGAAAAGGTCTTCTTCTTCTGGAGAAAAATGGTGCCATTGAAAGTTGTCAATTAGCAGTCCATATCTATATGTCAGTGGTTTAGGCTTTCGCTTAAGCCTTAAGCTTTTGTTCAATTTATTTTACTGTTTTATGCCCGGTTTCACAGTGTTCACTTAAGCTTTCGCTCAGCCTTAAGCTTTCGCTCAACCTATTTTACTCCCCGTGTTCTTTTAATGAACTGGGTTTTGAGAGCTTTTGAGTTCCCATACAAAATCGAAAACCCAGGTTTTATCTGGGTCTTCTGGTTCTTCGATTTTGTATGGGAACTCAAAAGCTCCTCAAAAGCTCTCAAAACCCAGTTCATTAAAAGAACACGGGGACTGTTTCACAGTAGTGGTTCAACTGTTGAACTTGGTTTAAAATTTATTTGAACTGAGGGACTAAATTTGGGCACTTAAGCCAAAGCTCAGGATATAAGTAAGAAAAATGTCATTCATTTTAGAGAAGTCACAGTGAACTTGTGTTTATTTATTGATTGTAATTATAAGTTGGATTTTTCAATTGTAAAAAGAAAAATTCTACTACAAAGCATGCCGTAAAGAGAGCGGATAGAAGGCTGCTGTGTGTAACTCCAAAGAAGGAGAGATTATTTCTTTGCCGCTCTGAACGCTTCATTTTCACAGGAACCTGAAGAAACAATGCACAACAAATAAGAATCACCACTCGTGCCCCATCTAAGACAGAAATAGCAACCGCAATTCATGCAATGGCCCATGGTAAAGCTGCTCGAAGAGATGGCATCCCGTCAGAAATGCTGAAAACTGACTCAAGTCTAATAGCAGATGCGATACATCCAATCCTGGAAATACCCGGAACACCTGTACCTTTTCGGAGGATTGGACAAAAGATGCCATAGTCAAACTACAAAAAAGGGGGACCTAACAATATGCGACAACTGGAGAGGCATCTGCCTATTATCTTCTTCCTCTTCTTTGACGGCTCTATAACCGGAATCCGGTCGTGGCCTCTTGCAACTGTTCTCTCCATCAGTCCCGATTCTGAGACGATGTCATCCACTTTGGCATCCCTAAGCTCTGGGGGTCCTAGTCTACGCCAACCTTCCAGCGAGAGATGGGTCTCCTTCGCTGTTGCACCCCATAGATCTTACCGTAGAGAACCGTCTATTATATACTTTGGGCAAAATCTTGTGACTCATATTACTATCTACGATAAGAGAGGCAGTACACTGAAAGCTTAGAAGACAGCAGGCTGGATTCAGAAAGGGCCCCTCCTGCATAGACCATATTAACACCTTGAGAATCATAGTGGAGCGGACTACTGAATTATGCTCCCCCTTTACCTTGCTTCGTAGACTATGAGAAAGCGTTCGACTCGGTTAATAGGAGCTTTATATGTCGAGCTCTAAGGCAACGTGGACTGCCGGATAAAATAATAGAACTGATAAAAACTCTATACAACAATTCCAAATGCAGATGGAAAATTATCCGGCAGCTTTGAGGTGCGCTCAGGAGTACGATAAGGAAGCCTACTTTCGTCATGCTCGTTCTTATAGTAATAAGCAGCCATATTTTTTCCAAAAATCCTTACAAATAAAGATTAACCTAGAAAGAGAAAAAAATTCACCAAAAATGGCAACTAATTCAACCACAGTGGTTTGTAAAATCCATTGAACTAAATTCAGCTGAACTGACTACAAAAACAAACTGCGAAACAATTTTGACTTGAGCTAAAGCTCAAACAAACTGCTCAAACTCTCTTGAGCGAAAGCTTAAATCGACACAATATTAAGTGGCCCTAGGCTATCAATAATATTGTGCAATAATGGAAAATACCGTTAATTCCAATTTGTTAAAAATAACAATTAATATGCTTTGAACTGTAATGTTAATTTTGTGCTTAAATAAAATCTGACAGTGTTTTGTTTAGAGTTTTCTCTTAATTTTAATGAATCAACAATTTTTGTGGTGTTCAATAATCCCAAAGCTACAATTTTTTTTAATAAAAACTGTCCCGGTAAAGAGATTCATAATAAAACAAAAAAAAATGTCTACCTTTAAATAAAAATTCATCCAAATTCTTTTCAGCCATTCAAAAATAAAATTGAAACAAACTAAGCTTGTTAACTTTGGCATTGTTTTTTTATATCCAATTCCTGAAATTTGTAGAATTTCCCTCTTAATAACATGAAAAAAACGACATAGAAAGTTCCTACACGAAATTTTATGCAAATATGAAAAAATATCTTTAAAAAAAAACTTTCTATACAAGATGCAAGAACGCAACGCAACAGGTATCACAATTCACCAATGTCAACTTAATCAAAATCTTCCCACTGATTTTTATCTCTTCTTTTTGAATATATGTAAGAGAAAATGACAAATAACAATCAATTAATAATTTTTTCCGATGGTATAAAAACTGTTGGATATCAAGATACCACATTACCATTTGTAAACTTGATATCGGGACATAAATCAATTTTTAAGCTATTCGATGTACAACTAAATCTATAACAAGCGCACGTTGCCGAAACCTTTAGATATAAACTCCAAAAAATAACACAAAATAAATACACCAAAAAAAATCGGCACAGGTAAAATTATAATTTTAGGAGTGTATCATCTGCGTATTCACCTGGTTACGAAATTCCTAGGTTTTACGATTAACTGTTAAATATACCATCAAAAAAGCGAGAGAATATTTTTTTCTTACTTCTTCTGCTGGTGGAAATTAGCATTTCAATAAGCACTAATTTATCACAGCGGATATAGGCATTATTATGGTTGGACACCTGCCAAGGACGAGCAAATTTGGATAAGTTCATGCGTGCAAAAGGTGACCTACAATAACTCTCGGGGAAAAATGTGTATTTTTGCTGAACAATGGACAGGATCTGTCTGAGAGGACTAGAAAACCTGCGGGAAACCCTTTCAGGTGGATTCTAATGGATTTGCTTGTCTGAAAATGGGGTAATTACTTGCCATAATCCGCCATCAAATGTTTTTGCAGGTATGTGTACATGTGCCCTAGCCAAGGTCAGATAAGAAATTTTGCAAAGTGTTAAGGTTAGGTTACAAGAAAAGGGATAAGAATTTGTGCTTTGTTAATGATTGTTATATTTTTTGCTAGAAAAGTGATTTCAATTTAGTTTTGAAGATGAGAGTTTGAACACTATTGTTCCATCCATCCAATGGCGCTACAGTCCAAATCGAGGCTTGGGCATTTTTCCAAGTTTTACGCCCCCTTGTAGCATTGCCTTTGCCTTAGCCTTCACAGTCTATGGATCTCCTTCCGGGTGTGCCTACTGGTATATTTCCCGAAATTTCTGCTATCATGAGCCGCTTTGGGACACGATTGTCCTCCATCCTGATTCTATAACCGGCTAGTCTTAGTCTGTTAATTTTTATAAAGATTGATAGTTGAGGATCGTTAAAATTTCAAACAACTAGCTATCTGGTGGCATTACTGTTTCGTACAGTGAGAGCACATAAAAGGCTCTATTTCAGCTAGCAGTATTCTTCTAGTTATTTCTTCCTTTTATTCGTTTCTTTTTGTAATTGTAGACACGAGGTCGACTGTTTTATCGACCACTTCTATGTTGTATTCGTCTACAGTTATATTTCTTCCCTTTCTAGATCTTCCAGCTGAGGGCGGTTGCATCAACTTTTTTTTCTGGATTGATGTTCCGACTTATGTCCTTTTACTGCCAACATAAGCTTCTAGGGCTAGTTTTTGGATCTTTACTTTCGCCAGTGAGGTATTCCTTGCGCATTTGATCATTCATACCAGATTTTGGGACTTCTAATTCCGATAAGATCTTGCACCGCCTTTCTCTTTTTATAGCGTTATACGCCGTTTGAAGGTCGACAAATATGTGGTATATATCTACATTTCTTTCGCAGGTTACCTCAAGAACTTGCTTTACAGTCAACATCCAATCCAATATTGACCTGTTTGTCCTAAAGCATGCTTGACATTCTTCTGTAAGGCATTCCGGTATAAGTTCTAATTTTTGTTTCACAAGAATTGGGAAGGTTTCGTAACTGCTGCTGACTAGTGAGATGTCTCTGTTCTTTTTACAAGTTAATTTATCTCTTTTTTTGTATATTGGACATATAATCGCTCTCTTCTAGTCAACTGGAATAACTCTTCCTCCCAGATGTTGCGTATTATATACTTTTCAGGGTCTTAAGAGTTGCTGTCTTCGTTCCTTTAGCAACCTAGTCAAAAAGTTCTGCCACTAGTTTTTAACGGTTATTTAGCCCTATTAGAACCTAAATACGCAGCGCAGAATTTTTTTTCAATTTTAACCCCTCCCCCCCATTCTAACTCGAGATGGGTCCACTTCCGCAAAAATGTCATATTATAACAATGCTTGAAATTACTGGAAAAGCTTATAAACTCTCTAAAAGTGAATTAGTGGAAATTTCACTATTTACTTTAGTAGTTCATGAATCCGCTAAAAAATTAGAGAACGGTCTGTGCTAACTAATTGAATTAGTAAAATTTATTTTTTTTATTTATTGCTAGTTGGCTTGATTTTTATATTAGTTATTGTGTTTTTTATTCAGTGAAATAAAGGGTTCTTTCTTCTATTAAAAAGTAATATTATTTTAACATTTATTATTTACCATATATGGAATATGTAAATAACTTTTTTTTTCATTAAACTAAGGTAATGTTATATACAAACGTGTTATTTTTCAATGACAATATATATAGGATATTATATTTAACTACATAATTAAAATAGTCAAAACTCACAAATTCATAGTTGCAGACATGACACATTTTGAAATAGTGAAAAATGACTAAGAATTAGTGAATTTACAATAATTCACTTTTAGGGAGCAGGGTGTAATACGAAGGGTGACAAAGCGGCCGGCTGTGGATAGGTTATGGATAGACGATCAAAAAACCGTATGGGCGGGGGGGAATCGTAACGGTTTAGCCGCTGGGCGTTTTTAAGTTTTTTTTTAGAGTTTTACATATCACCCTGTATTTTTGTAACCCTATGACCTATTTTCATGAATCAGGTATCAGTGTACGCAGAATACCCCCACCTATCTAAAACTGTAAAAATCAAGTTCCAAAGCAACCCAATAAGAAATTTCGGTAGATTGCCAGCCGTGCAAACGGCCCAGCGCTGGCCCAGCGTAAAAACTCAACGGCTGAATATTTAACCTGGGCCAGTGCACAAATTTCGAAAGTACCAGAGCTGAACCTGCGCTTGTAACAAAGCGTGTTAGAGTGCTCATTGCCAACGCAGGGCCAGGGCACAGCCAACGCTCACCAACAGTTGAACTTTAAAAATGACAATTAAAAAAAATGTGGTAAATTAAAAAGGTGAATATTATTGTTGTGAAACTTATCTTAACATTTTTTGATAAGAAATTGATTTTTCCTTACATTAAATAACAAACCACAACACAGAATATACACTTAATTGTATAATTTGAGCGTGACTAATTAACTGAGGAAGTGGTCGAAAGGAGAAATTAATCGGGCAAGTCTGAAAGGGGAAGCTAAGGAAACAAGATCGATTCCGGAGGGTCACTCCTTACATTTTTTTTTCAGATTTTTTTTGTGTGATTTTTATCAGCACACGGTCGAAACCGAACATCAACAGACTGAGCTTAAAAAGCGTGAGTTGCAGTTAAACGCGCTTATCCGTTTATGCGGCTGAGCTTGGGATCGGCGGCCAGCACTCGCCCAGCGATGGGCTTTGACCTTCGACTGAGCGCTGGGTAGCGTTATCATTTCCAGGTTTGGCCCAGCGGTTAGTTACCGAGCGTCGAACGTCCGTAGCCTGCGCTGGGCCGTTTGTTAATTTCTCATTGGGAATGAGTCGTCAAAGTCAAAACTTTGGTTTTTCTTCACTAAAATTTCAACTAAAACCACCTTTTTCTCCAAAAAATTCGTAGTTAACTGATATTTTTTTGGCAAAATTGGAAAGCTTGGAAAATAATGTCTGGACAATTTTTATCTTACCGCTTTTATTTTGGTCACCCTTTATACCAAACGGCAGAAGGTTGGGACGACACGATTTTTTCAAGTGCTAGCTCCCCTACTACTACTCCTCCTCTCGAGTTTTGTACGACAGCATTCTGGAAACATCTCTTCTTTCTTCAAGTTTTAGCTTATATATTTCGTATTTTGGTCCTTATTCGAGTTCTAAAATTCACCTTGACTAGATAGTGGTCCGAGCCACAGCACGCTCCTCTTATTGTTCATGGATGTAGGAACTCGTGATCCCTCTTCTCTCAATTAGCATGTGCTCAATTTGATTATTTGCTACCCTTCCTGGTGACTGCCACGTTATCTTATTGAATATTTTTGTGGGGAACATTGCTGAATTTACTGCCATTGAGTTCGAGCTGACGAGACCGACTAATCTACTACCATTGTCTTTGGTAGCGTTATGTAGGCTGACTTTTAGGAGCCCCTCTTCTTTTTCTATTTTGGTTTTCATATCTCCCAGCCCAGCACCACTTTAGTATTAGCCTCTCTAACTCTTTGTAGAATTCCTGTTTCTCCTTATCTGTCTTATCTGCTATGGGAGCATGGACGTTTTCTGTCTTATCTGCTATAGGAGCATGGAGTAATGTTATGAGTCTTCTTTTAATGCGAAGCGTACCTATATATTCTGTTACTTACTGGCTTGAAGTTCAGAACCTGTCATTTCATTTTATTTTCCACAATAAATGCCACTCCAAACTCTGATCTTCCGTTCTATGACCAACTGGAGAGTAGCGTGTGCGCTTTGAGATCCATTATGCCACTGTAAGTCCATTTGGTTTGAGTGTTCTGGCGTTCCAAGTTCACAAATCGAATTCCAAGTAAGGCTGGTCCGAGGCATCCCTGTAAAACTAGTCCAGTGTTTGCTTCGTATTGAGGCGTGGAACACTCGTCTTTCACCCTTCTTCGTATATTACTCTTATAAATATAGCAGCCAGAGCGGTGGGCTCACCAAAGCCAGCGGCGCTCTCAAGTCCCTTGATGTGATAGAGACCGAAGTTTGTTTCGAAAAAATCAAGAAATAACAAAATATTCCGTTCAATCGCACAATATTATTGTTAAAAATTTATAACAACAAATGAAAAATAATTTAATAATATGGGCCGAAATAAAATTGAAGTCACATATCGCTCATTCCATGTCAAACCGAATGGTGAATTATAATTGATCATCCCCATTTGTTTTAAATTTTGCAGACGCATTCTACACATGAAATAATGGAACCCATGTTTCGCCAAAAATATTTTTTTTTCAGAAGAAATGCACGGTTTTAAGTTGCAAGAAATTTCAAAAAACGTCGCGCGGCCGACCATTCAAATTATTGTATCGTCAAACGTATTAGTCGTACAAAAAATATGCAGGTCGATTTTGAAGATCTTGAGCCACTCTTTGTAGTGGTATATTTAAAATTTGCGATTGATATTAATAAATTGTTATTATTTGTTTATAAGATTTCATAAGCATTTTTCATCATCAACTCACCAACTTAAAGTTTTGGAAAAAATATCATCGTGTTCCTACTTCAATTCTCAAGAAACATTGAAAATTTGAAAATGGAACTCAAACGGAGTCATATTTAAAACGTTAACGACATTAACGACAATATAATCTGAAAACATTTTCATAACATTCGGTCAAGACGTTTTTTGTTACATATATTATTATATTTTAATGATTTAAATTCTTCCTTTTCTGTTTTTACACGACTGCCCCAAAAAAGGAGTGTAATGTGTTTAGGTTTGTTGTGTGTATGTACGTTGTTTTCTACCACCATAACTTCTAAACCCCTGAACGGATTTAGATGACTGGGGTACCGTTAGAATCGTTTAATGAGTCTGAGTAACATAGGCTAGGTTAATTTTTAAAAAAAAAATATGGCGGCCGTCAGACGCAATTTTCATAACGCCCAATTTAATTTTTTTTTCTGATTGGGTCAATATGGGTATCAAACGAAAGGTAAAATTGAGACGATTTCAAATATATATAACACTTAATAGATATGTGTTAAATGATCGCGAATTTTAAGCTTAAATAAAATTAAATTACTCAAAACGTCTTTTATTAACCCATCACCATGAATGAACACTTAATAGTTAAGCCTAGTATGCTGTTGAGGCGAAATTAAAATTCCCTAAACAAACGCTATGTAACACGACTGCCCCAAAAAGGAGTGTAATGTTTTCAGCATTCATGTATGTATGTTTGTATGTTTCTTTGTTCCACCATAACTTCTAAACGCCTGAACGGATTTAGATCGCTGGAGTACCGTTAGAATCGTTTAGTGACCCCGAGTAACATAGGCTTTAAATTTTAAAAAAACAGTATGGCGGCCGTCAGACCCAATTTACGTCACACCCGATTTATTTTTTTCTTCTTCTGATCGGGTCAATATGAGTATCAAATGAAAAGGTGGCGTGTCTAAATTTAGATAGAATAAATCAAACTTCGATAACTTTACTTTTGCATTAAAACTGTATCTCAATAGTTGTAAGTGCTATAATAATAAGAAGTAAAATAAAATCACTTAATAAAAACTACATTGGTTTACGAATTATAATCACTAAAATATCATAAAATAAAAAACAAAATAATTAAAAAATTAAAAAACACGACGCCGAATTAAAAAATGAACTAAAAAGTCAAAAACAAGTTTTAAGTACTAATGTAAGACAGAAACAAGGTAGAAGATATTTTATTTATTTTGTTAAGTATCACACAACTATCGTATATGTATAATCTGTATTTTTGCAGCCGGGGTACAAAATGTTACGAGAATAAGTACAATTAAAACTGTACCCGACTGAAAAAATACAGATTATACATATACGATAGTTGTGTGATACTTAACAAAATAAATAAAATATCTTCTACCTTGTTTCTGTCTTACATTAGTACTTAAAACTTGTTTTTGACTTTTTAGTTCATTTTTTAATTCGGCGTCGTGTTTTTTAATTTTTTAATTATTTTGTTTTATTATACATATATTACACAGCCCAACTGTTGCATGGAATATTTTACATCATTCTAAGCTAATTTTTGACGCTGATTTCAAATATGTTATCAGTTTTTTTATATCAGCTTTACTTTATGAAATATAAGGAGGAGTGTTTTTTTAGAAAAATACTCTCACCGTACTAAAATATTTTATTTAAAAAAACTGCAAACTCTGCACTGCACGCAGAATACTCCTACCTATGTTACACTGTAAAAGTGAGAGTTCTACCCTACCAACTTCCAGAGAATGAGTCATCAAAGTCAAAATTTTGTTTTTTTTGACAAAAATATCAACTTCAACTACCCTTTTCCCCAAAAATACGTAGTTAGTCCATATTTTTTTTTCCAAAATTGGAAACCACGGACAATATCCTATAAATAATATCCAGATAAATTTGGGTTACGGCCTTTATTTTTGAAGATATTAGCATTTTTTGTATGTAGCATTATATGCGGCCTTTTTAAAATGTCTACTGTAAAAAATATGTAAATTCCAGTGCAAATATACAGTAAAATTATAAATCGCGATATGAAAACTTATTTACTACACACTTGTTGTAATATAACTATAAAGTTTTATAATATTACTATAAATTTTGTCCCGGGTGAAAATATAAAACTGAAAAAAGACTGAAAAGAGACTGAAACTGCATTTTAGACGGAATTCTGTCCGAAATAAGGCGGAAATTACTATTTACACTGAAAACTGATATCAGTTACCCTTCATGAGTATCAAAAAAAGACTGAAAAGAGGCCGAAACAAGGCGGAAATTTTTATCATTTTTAGATTTGGAATACGAGGGACTCTACATTTCTTGGACTTAGAAAATTTTTAGAAATTGTTTAATAATTGTTACTCCATTCATCCAAATGTTTAAATGTTTCCGTCTAAACTCCGCCTGATGTCTTTCTGTTCCGTCTAAACTCCGCCTGATGTCGAAATTACCTATCATTTTCAACGCCTTTTCAGTTCCGTCTCCTGTTCACTACCTCAGTCTAGTTTCCGTTAGTTTTCCGACTGCTCTTCAAGATTGAAAAAAATAGTAACTTTTCAGTCTGTTTACATGAAGAATTTAATAATGTATATTGTAAATTTACAAAACTGCTGCTGAATAAAACTTCCATTGACAATTTTTTGCAGTGTTGAAGAACTCCATTATAATGATCATTGCCTGTGAAAGGTTGATCATGAGTACTACAAAACATCACAGTCGAAATAATTAATTGCTATGACTTAGTTGTTGGTGACTTGGTGGTGGCAGAAATAAGGTTTACAAGCGCTGCAAAAAAAAACTTTTACAAAAAAGCATTAGTAGTTTTATTCACAAGAACTTTTGTAAATTTACAATTTATGTACATTATTAGGAATATTATAATTTTACTGTTCATTTTCATTCTTTTTAACAGTGTAGAGGGGCATATTTTCGACGAAACATTTTTTTTTTGGCAGCTCATTTGGACCAATGAGATGATTTGTAAGTTTGCGTGTCCTTATAGTGAGTAGAGATCTCACTTTAAAGGAAGCTAAAACACCGGGCACATCACCTGGTGGATAAACAACACAAATTAAATGCGCCCTTAAACTACGGAATACCCCAACCGAGGAGCGTAATCCAAACGAGCAGTTTTGAATTTTGTTTTTTAATTGCACAACATCCTTAGTAGAGTCAGTATTTTATAAAGCTCTATTTTTAAGGTTAACTGATGAATATTTTGAATGGCTTTATTTTTTCAAATCTGCTAGTGGGACGCGTAGAATGCAACAGTTCAAAAGCCTCAACTTTAACTTGATCTTAAAGACAATCTTTATGCTTTTCATCGTATTTCTTTACTTCATTTATAAAAGGATTTAAGGCTTTTGCGCAAGTAATTACCCCCATTTTACGGAACACTTGGAATACTCTGCAAGACTTTATTCTGTAATGTTTGAATTTTTGAATTTCAGTCTTATTGGAACATCCGATATTTTCTGGCTGTAAAAACTTCTGCTCCTTGGCAACTTGCATCTCCATTTTCATTCTCGTCCACAATTCCTTTTTTCATTTATAAGGTGGAGGTGATAACGGAAAGCAAATCTAAAGACGATCTCTGTTCAACTCAAATACTTCTTTAACGGAAACTGCTATGTCACCGCCCATCGCCGAGTATACATCCTGCTCAATGAACAGAGTCCTTCTTCTTCCTTGTACATTGAAGGTAAGTAGGAGTATCTACTTATATAAAATAATTTAGGTAGAAAATGAATTATTTAAAAACTCAAATTTATGTAAGTTACTTAAGTGTTTCTTAGTACTAATAGTAATAATAGTTTATTTAGTATAGTAGTAGCCCGCTATTCTACTCGTGACTGAGTGAACGAGGTATAGGACCCTTTTTCTTTAAACCGAAAAGAATAAAAGAAAGAACAAGACAGGATCCTATACCTCTTTCACTCGAACTCACAAGCAGGATAAGAGAACTCTGGATCTTCCTGGGAAGTTTGTGTGGCTCGGCTCCCAAGAGCTACTATTGCCCAGCACTGGTTTATTGCTAGAAACTGAAGACAGTAGATGCAAAAGTGCCCTTGCCGGCGATCGCCGTGTTCGCCACCCCTAAAGCTGGTACTGATGGATTACTTACAGGGGCGTTTCCAGCCAACTGGCTTAGGGGGGGTAATTTTAAAAAAAGAAAAAACTTAAATATTTTTTTATTCCATAAATACAAAACAATCAACATCAAAAAAAAATTAAAAGTGCGTGTCAGCTCCGACGATTGTCTTAAATTATATACAACTAGCTGGAACCCATATAAATCCCACATTTCCGCTTCTCCTTACCATCTCACCAAAAAAACCTTGTTGATCCGTTCTGAACCGATTGCTTAGAGAGCTTCAGGATACACTATGTTGAATGTTTTTCCATTTGTAGCTAGAATGTCAAGATTTTCCGATTTTCCAACTCTTGAACAACCTACATACAGTTAACCGGGAAATGACACTTAGGGCCTGTTTCACCGCTTGCTGATAAAGTTTCTGATAGTTATCTGCCTTATAACAGTATCTAACAGATAAAGGTTGCTGATATGTTTTTTCAGTTTCGCCATCAAACTCCCAGATAAACTAACTGGCAGATAAATATATCTGCCACTTAATTTAGCAGGGTCACTCAATCTTTGCTTAATACAGGAGTTATTCAAAATAGTTTGTTTATGAGATGATCAAGGCAATCTGGCAACTATGTCCACGATTAAAAAATAAAAGTTAAAAAATATCGGAGAGTTATAAGCAATCGTTGCATAGGTGGAATTGCAAAGTTACTGAAAATCAAATCAATGAAAGACATTTTTAGTTACCACAACCAAAATATTACTAAAATTTTTTAGTTAAATACGGCATCAAATAAATATATTTAGTTGTCGTTATTAAAAAAATGCTTCTCATGACCAGAAAAAATTGTTGGAGTAACAAATATTTTCACTATAGTCGTAGAGTAATAGTTCGCGAGAGCCCAGGCCCGCCAAACCTACGTAATTTTCTTAAAGCTGATAATATTATTTCGTATATACATAGTGTGATACGCAGTTAAGAACGTATGCACACTCGCTAGCCCGGAGAATGGACCCTTTTGTAGATGGAGGGGTGGGGGGGGGGGGTAAAAAAGGGGTTAAAATTGAAAAAAAATTCTGCCGTTGCGTATATAGGTTCTACCAATAATGTAATAACCGTTAAATACTAGTGGCAGAATTTTTGAATATTTGCACCCTCCCCAAGCTAACCATAGCTGAATTTGCATTTCGAAAACACATCCCCCAATTGGTAAGCCGGAATCAAATCCTAAAATCGAGTGATTCAAAATAATTTGGGCAAATTACTCGGTTCCTACGAGGTCGCGTAATATGTTCGTAATATTCATCAAATTCGTCTTCTAAGAATTCAAATAAATCCGTCTGGAACCCTTTTGTGACCTACGATGTTTAACGTAAAAATGCTTAAAGAGGAGTATTATTATACCAAAAAATGCTCTAAAACTCCCCCTAGTTGCAACATTTTTTTACTATCTTCCAGATAAAACTTTTAACAGCCACTAGAATCGGCTGATAAGTTACCAGCAACTTTATCTGCAAGATATTTCTATCCAAGACCTGTGAAACCAAAATTTGTAGTTTATCTTGCAGATAAGTTCTGAATAGGCTATCAGGAGCTTAATCAGCAAGTGGTGAAACAGGCCCTTAGATGGCAAAATTCGTCCGGTATATTGGTCCCACAATTTTGAATTTATAAATTTTGATCATAAATTCGTTATTTGCTACCTTAAAAAACCCCAGTCACAGATTTTCATTGAGATCGGAACACAATTTGAAAATTCGTCGGCCATTTTGAATTTATAAGTTTTGACCAAAAATTCGTTATTTGCGACGTTATAAACGCCTAGATATCCACTTTAATTGGAATCGGAACAAATTTAACGAAATTCGTCCGCCATATTGGCACGGCCATTTTGAATTTATAATTTCTGATCATAAATTCATTATTTGTTACCTTAAAAAAATTTCAAATACCGATTTTCATTGGAATCGGACCACAATTTGCAAATTCGTCGACCATCTGATTTTATAATTTTTGACTGCAAATTCGTTATTTGCGACCTTAAAAAACTCTAGATACCCACTTTCATTGGAATCGGAATAAAATTGGCAAATTCAACCATATTTCTGCTTCCATTCGGTCATATACGAGTATACCCCATGTTACTCGCTGATAATAGAGCTTTATATTGGCGACAGAATTTTTAAAATCGGTTCGGTAGTTTTTGAGTTTTTGGAACAAACAAACAATCAAATCTTTTCTCTTTAATAGTATAGATAGGCAAAGGAAGCAAATGAACCCATATATTTATTTATATTGATTTGATAAAACATATTACATAAATTTTCTTTCCTACTTTTTAGTCTATTATATGTTTTTCGCCATTTTGTGGTGGCCGCCATATTAGAATCAAAATGACGTCAGACAGATTACTGCATTACAATCGTCATACCCTTTCATTTGATACCCATTCTGAGGGGGTTGTGAGGAAAAAAGTAATCCGCCATTTTGAATTTGGAATGACGCGACACAACTAATTGTATTCTATCTGTCATGCCCTTCCATTTGATGCCCATGTCGGTGGGTCGGGGAACACAATTGAAAAAATCGGGCGCCATTTTGGAACCGCTTCTTGATTTTTTTACAAAATGGTCAGATATTCAAGCAAACACAGATCAAAAATCTGCTGAAAAGATCATTCAAATTTGTGTGCCCTCCCCATCGTCCTCTCTGAGCCTCTTCTTCATATACCACTTTGCAGCGGACTCTTGTCGTGTCGTGTGTACGCTCGTGTGGAATCAGCCATAGCGTGCCATATTAGCGGGAGTCTCGGGTATCAGTCCCTTCCACGAGTCTCCAGCAGTTTTGGAAAAATTCACCGTCATATATCGCCGACTAGATTCACCATAACTTATCTTGTTTGTTTGAAATTGTGGTAATTTTTAAGAATAAAAATAAATAAGCGAACGAAAATTCTTAGGGGGGGTAATTACCCAAGTACCCCCCTCTGAAACCGCCCCTGACTTAAGAGCCTTGACATCAATAAATCCCCTGGCCCAGATAATATTCTCCATATGGGCTTTGATAAATGTACCTCACCTTTGGGTAAAACCCTGCGCAAACGTTTCACCCTGTCATAATTCCCCGGAGCATATCCACACTCTTGAAAACTGGCCATTGTTCAGGCCATTCCTCCTAATAGCAATTACTTCTATATTCTATCCAGAACCATGGAGACAAAATTAATAGAAAGAGAATCTAAAAAAAATTAGACCGCAACGGTCTATGGGCGACTTACCTGTGTACCTACCGAGCGCCTCAACCAAAACATCCATGGCTTTGGTGAACCTCGCCTGGTTGCTCTCTCCAAGGCTTTTCACCGAATATGACACCCTATTCTCCTGACTGACCAAGCTATTGGTACCGACCTAGTTATAATGGACTGGGTTGAGGATTTTTGTCCCAAGTTCTCCCGGGGTCAATTCAGCCGCTCTTTTCCTAGTCTTCTTTATTAATGATTTTCTCTCTAAAAAACTTCTGTGTCATTCATACGCCTTCGATAATATTAGACAAGCTCCTGGCCCCTTGTCTTCATAGATCGTAAGCAAAAGCCCAACTCAATCAACTGAGATGTCGAATTCATTCTTGATTGGGACCCCAACAATAATGTCGAATTTAACGACTCCAATACGAAGAAATGACTCATCTCTAACAATACCTCCACCGATCTTCCCTCTGCCTCAATGGACGATGTGAATCTAACGTCTAAATCATCTAACGTCAACATCCTAGACATAACCGCATATTCTAAACCGCCAAACCAAAATCTCAGTGCCAGGGATCCCTTGCCAGATGCAAGTTTATTCAACAGACAGCAGCATGGGCTACAATCTACAGATCTACCTCGAGTACAACTCATTTGTCTCTGGGCTGGTGCCTTAAAAACCACCTTACCTTGGCTTAACAAGGAACAAAACCGCGCCATAAAACTCATATGGCACTTTTTGTGCCACCATTGGACTCATTGAGAAAATTTCTATCGCTGCTACCATGGCCATTATTATACTGAAATTAGCGCATCCTGCCTGCTCGGCAATATTTTTCTCACAATACAAGACTAGCCCACTCGGCTCATTCCATCACCCTGAAGCCTTTCTTCTAGCGGACTTTACCGTCTAGAAACTCCTTTATGAAAAGAACAACTCGATTGTGGAATAATCTTCCGCAGTCAGTATTTCCAAATTCGTACAACAACCAAGAGTTCTTCACAAGTTTCATTGCTCTTACTGATAGGTCCCTCCAGACTCCTCTTAACCCATTGCATCCTCTATCTATCTTTCGAACTGATCTTACTGCTGGACATTGCATGATGACTTGTACATGACGGACTAGTAGTTCAAAGGGTGACTCCTGAGCTTAATTCTGTCACAAAAAAATAAAAGTCAAGAATCAAGAAAGCAACCGGACACTACCTTCAGGGACATTTAAATGAGTTCGTATATCTCTACCAGCAAAGAGTTTATTATTGACAGTCAAAGTCATTAACCAGAGTTGTTCGCAAGTAGAGTTCAGGTACACATTTCAAGGACATTTTAAAGATGTGCAAGGACATTTTAAAAATTTGCCCAAATAAAGAAAAGGAAAAGGATTTTGCATACGAGTACAATGAAAAAGGGATCAATTATGCTGTTGTGAATTTCTGCACTTGCTCCTAATTGCACCAAGTACACTATAATAACGCCACACAAATCACACAAGATTCCTTGGATTCGCAACGGCACCGCACGATATCATCAAGAGAGATATGAACGTAAAACATCCATCATGGCTTCCCATACTGATTGAAAATCGAAGCCAACTTAAAAAGCACCCAAGGACGAGAAAGTATCGATATTTCCAGCACGGGATTTGTTTTTTAAAGGTACGAAAAGCCAATAAAATTTAATTTAGGAAGTTTTTTGCCCCTTTTCAATGAATTTCTGAAGCGGTATTCAAATCAACTGAGAATCACCCACACTTGCCCCTGCTGCAGAGTGAATTGCCCTGCTACTTGACTGTCGAGCACATGGCGAGGGAGGAGCTGGGGCCAGCACCACCTACGGTGTATAATTTACAGCCATCCAAGTTGGAGTTGCGCGGAAGCTCCACCGGGAGGCACCCGGCTAACAACATCTCCAGGCCAAAGTGAGATGAATGAGCTCCGCATCGGCTAGCTTCGTCGCAGCCAGAGCGACTTCCAGAGCGCTGCCAAGCGAACAGAGACAAATCGAGTCTCGCTGGAGTCAGATGGTATCGGGAATTAAAGCAACATGCCACAGCCCTCGGATCTGCAGGGAAACGAGACGAGGAGAAGAAAATTTACTTTAACGAATTCTTAACAAGCTCCCGATGTCTTGTCTTCTCCTCTGAAAGAGGCGATTTTTCTCCACTCGATTCGATTCTGGAACCGTTTTTTTCTGCCTCCTTATTTCCTCCTTTTTGGAGCACACTAGGACCCAAACCCTGCCATTCCGATTCTGGGGCTATCGTGGCTGGATCTGCGCTAAAAGAGTCGATGCTGATGGTGGACCAGATAGCGCAGGAAAAACAACAAAACTACTTAATTCGAAAACAAACCGACCATTATAGCAGCTCCTCCGCAGATCTAGCGACGAGCAGCGCGTCATCTTCAGCTAAAATCTTGGAGGCGACTTTTTTCTCGTCTTGCGAATCTTCACCGCAAATCAAAGACGTTTTCTGTGTATTCGCCATAAATATTTTGAAAAATTCAACAGAAAAGGAAGCGCCGTTTTTTGGTATCAACTCCATTTTTAGGGTGTTTTTTTAGAGAAAATGTTGAAAAACTCAGATTAAAAACAAGATGAATGTGGGTTGGATTCAAGCCTTTAAAATTAATCCTAAACAGAAAGAAGAAGACATTTTGATATCTTTCGACTGTTTACAGAGGAGAGAATAAAAATACAAAAATACCGTACACACAAAAAAAATAAGAAAATAAAAGAATTTCGTTTGGACATCATTGATGTTGTTGTTGTTGCTGTTCTTTTTATCTGATCTGTGTGAGAACATCCCAAAATGAAAAATTTACATGCATTAAAATTCAATTTAAATCAATTTACTTAACTTGGCTACCAGTTTCGGTGCCGCCGCCGCGGTGTTTTTTCTTCGAGAGGATATTCAAGGTGATTTATTAAATCTCTTTTAGCTTAACATGATTGTTAATTTTTGAGTATTTTTTATATGTACAAAATAAAAAAAAGCCCAAACATTTAAGGTTTTGCACAAAATTTTATAAAGATTTAAAATATAAACAAATATTAAAAAAAGCACTTTAAGTTCTTGAAGTGAATTTCTGCGTTTTTCTCTTCATTAAAAGCGTGATGGCGGCAACACCGCATAACTTCTGGGATGATTCAAAATTAAATAGTAACTAATAAATAACTTTTATTATGTTTTTATATTATTGTAGTTTTGTTTTGAACACTGTTATGTTAGTTGTTTTATACAAACAAAATTACCTTTATAATTATTATAATATGTAAAGTGTAAAAAAATAGGGTTTCGCGTCGGACAATTGGAGCCAAAGTAGTGAGGTAGTCGAAAATGGCGGAGATGTCGGAAGAGGCTAGATCGAGAGAAAGGACAAAGGTATAGATCAGTGAACTGTGATCTAGGGATTGTTCGATCGGTGGTTCTGATCGTGTGTAGTGATGAGCAGGACTGGTATTGCAGTCTTGCCTGGTTTTGCACATTTAGTAAGACCAAAGCAAACCAAGAAAAGACAGAACAGCAAGACTTTTTGCTCATCACTAAAGGCCAAAAATCTTGCAGTTATAAGCAAAATATCTTTTTTTCTTTACCCTCCATTTTCCGATCAAACGTGAGGTTTTCCGGAAAAAGCTTATATGATCTTTTTTGTCGAGAATTTTCATAGCTATATTTTTTTCTTTTGACATTTTTCCAATTTCGACGTTTGTCCCGAGTTACGGCCGGGAAAGCGTCGGAAAATCCGTTCGATCGAATTTTCTCTTGATTTTCACAAAGTACGGCCCGGAACTCAACGAACGGTTACCTTTTCTCCTATTGCTAAATTCCCACCATTCCAAATTTCATTAACTTACCATTTTTTTTGCAGTTTTAGTGATTTTTTTACTCTGGACTCTGTACTAAAAGTACTTACTTTCGTTAGCAGAAGCCATTTCAAACGATTCCAGGTCACTGTTAACACAAAAAACCCGTTTCACTATGTACCGCGCCGAGGCCCTCGTATGCCAGACGCTCACGTAACAATGGCTCCATGCAAGTTTGACCGTTATAAAACGCTGTTTCTAATACCTTAGGTACCAACCTTCATAACTAGATCCAAAAAATCCCCCAATCAAAGATCGATTTTAGGGACTTTTGGCCAGCTCTTCGGCATTTGGAACCACTGTACGTCGCCCGGTGGATTGCCAACGACGGGAGTAGGTTGCATATCCTTCAAAGCCTACCAAGCCATGATATAAAGTTACAGTGTTGAGTTGAATAATGTCTTATCTTCATATGGAGGCTCTGCCAGGATAAACGTATCTAACGGTACTTCTATGGACCAATTATATCGCATTCATCGCTCCGGAACCAGCTAAGTTTGGGCAAGCGAAATCCACCTGGACAAATCTGGAGGTCCATACCTGGATTGGCCAACTCTAAGGGATTTGCTACTATGCTGGCTCTTAACGCGGCCTTAGGAGTCGGTAGAAAGAATATCAGGACACTTGTTGGCTTAATTGCGAGATACTACGCCCTGAATTACCATTTATGGAGGATAGAAAGGACGTCACTTTATGATGCAATATCTAGTAATAGGCTTAACTCGAAGGATAGAATAGGCTTTAGATTATGAGGAAATAGGATAGTTTCGAATTTGATCATGTCTCTTTTGCGATGTTAACAACTTGATCTATCAATTGTCATTATCATTACTACAATACCTACTATGTAGGTACAGCCAAAAATATCTCAACAGCATTAAAGTACGGGCGAAACTGTAGGAGTAACAATCAAATTTCTACATTTTAAACATATTTCAACTATCTTGGAAAATATTGGAGTTTTTTTTACAGATGCTGTGGACCAATTTTCAGCCATTTCCGAATTTGGTCTCCTTTAAACGCTAATTTCCCCGGACTAGTATTCATAAGTTCGTATTTGTAACAAATTGGGCATGAATAATTTCTAACAAAATAAAAACAGCAGAATATTAAGAAAGCCGTTTGAGTGTAAAGATTTAATATTGAACTATGAAGCGTTTTTTTAGATAAACAGATAATAATTTCTTCTTGGTTAATCAATTGTACAATAAATAATTTGCATTCCAAGAGTATTTTGAACATCTTAATAGAGATCGGTGCGCGTTTCTCTAAAAAAAACAATTAGATATAAAAAAACATATTTAATATCACTAGCAACCAGTAATGGAGTAGAAGGAAGTTAATTTTGTTATGTTTCATGAAACTATCAGTTGTGATAAATGAGACGAGCAAATTTAATGAAAGATTGACGTCGTTCTGATCAATTAGCTTATAATGGCTTCAACACTAAGGTGAGAATAAGAGTTCAAAATGCATTAACATATTATTTACATATATTACTTGAAATCAAGTTATTATAAACTCACTAAAAAAAACCTTCATAAAGGATTTATCATAAAAAAAACATTATTCAGAAAATATCTAACCAGAAATAATAACAATTATATTTTCCAGTAGGTACACTCTTACTATTAATGAAGCAAATACTTGTATTCTGTTATTGTAAATCGTAAACTAACTGAAAAGAGCTGCGTTTGCGTACGGCTTTTTTGGAAAAAATTGGACATATCTACGCTTAATACGCAAGTTTGTTGTTTTTAACGCTCCGAATTTTTAATAGTTAAGTTTGTGGAAGCGATTCAAAAGTGTCTATATCCCATTAACACAATTATATTTGTTACAGACTTAAAACTAACACCAACCTCTATTCCCTCTTCATGAT
Organism: Thereva nobilitata; assembly: GCA_963855945.1. NCBI lineage: Eukaryota > Metazoa > Arthropoda > Insecta > Diptera > Therevidae > Thereva > Thereva nobilitata. The sequence continues at coordinate 105,929,028 of OY979695.1, read as the reverse complement.
TCGTCAGTACAAAATGTTACTGCAATCTTCGAAATGGTGAGCTAGGAAACACTAGAAAGGAACATCCTTGTCAAACGCAACAGCGGTCTCCTATCTATGCACTAAAGGCCCATTCAGATCCAGCAGCAGCCAGCTGCAGCAAATATTTCCTATTGGCTAATGGTGGTCACATGACAACAAAACCAGCAGCGATTGCTAGTAAAACTTAGTGCTGCACACGAGACGAGACTTGTCTCGAAATCGTCTCGTCTCGTCTCGATTTTCGATTATCGAAAATCGATACGAGACCGAGACTACCATTCGAGATCTCGCGAGACATCTCGAGGTCTCGAAATCAAATCGTTATTTTGGAATCGTATCGACACCAACTATTTCAGTATCTTCACGCTGCGCTCTTTGACGAGCACAACATTCGGCACTAATATATGACTTGAGCAGGCTGCGGAGACAAGGCGAAGAGTACTCATTCCATAAGCATTTAAATGCAGACTACACACTGCAAACCCAAGTGTGTGATATTAAAACGCATTTCGCGAGTAAAATCATGTAGTCACTTTTTACGCGTTTAAAATGTGTTATTTTTAATACGCGAAAACTGTGTAAATTTAACATATAAAGCGCGTGTTTAAAACACACCAAATATGTATTGCTTTGAAGCTTTTGAGTGAAGCTTTTTCAGCGTAGCTTTGCGGAGAGTAAACTTAGAAAAATCGTCACAGTAAACTTAAAATTGTTGATGTAAGCTGCAACGACTTGTCTCGATGTCCTTCTGTTACCGACTGACTGTAAAGAGAGGTCGTGGAGCTCTCTGGTCATTGAGTATTTAAATAAAGAATTACAACTGTCGAACTTTCCTTTAATTTATCCTCTCATGTGTGTTAATTTAGTGAAGTGTGTGAAATGACACATAATGCGTGATTTTCACACGTTTAAGACGTAAAACGATAAAACGTTACACTTTCTTTAGCGTGTAAAAAATATTATACGCTGAATGTATGTATGTCTTTTTATCCGCATTATTTTAACACGGTTTATTCCTAAAACGCTTTATTTTAACACGATTGGCCGAATTTACACGCTTATGAAGTGTGTAGTGTGTTAAATTCACACGGAAAAAATATTCTGGGGTTTGCAGTGCATTCCAAAACAGAAGAGGTATTTTACTGTCATTTCATTTCATTTCAAATCATTTAAAATGAAATGCGTTGAAATGAAATGAAATGACTGTAAAATACCGCTTCTATTTGGGAACGGACTCTACGTAAATGTAACTCTACACAAATTAGAAATTAACTTTCGATTCATTGATCCCCTCTAACCCGCGCTGTTCACTGCAAACCCAAGTGTGTGATTTTAAAACGCATTTCGCGTGTAAAATCATGTAGTCACTTTTTACGCGTTAAAAATGTGTTAATTTTTTTACGTGAAAAGTGTGTAAATTTAACACACTTAATGCCACCAAATATATGTATTGCTTGGAAGCTTTTGAGTGAAGCTTTTTTAGCTTCGTTTTGTGGGGAGTAAACTTAGAAAAATCGTCACCGTAAGCTTAAAATTCTTGATGTAAACTGCAACGACTTGTGTCGATGCCCTTCTGTTACCGACTGACTGTAAAGACAGGTCGTGAAGCTCTCTGGTCATTGAGCATATAAATAAAGAATTACAACTGTCTAACTTTCTTTTAAGTTATCCTCTCATGCGTGTTAAAATGGTGAAGTGTGTGAAATGACACATAATGTTTAACACACGTTTAAGAAGTAAAACGATAAAACGTTACAATTTCTTTAGCGTGTAAAAAATATTATACGTTGAACGTGTGTGATTTTTACACGTATGTCTTTTTATCCGCATTATTTTAACATGGTTTATTCCTAAAATGCTTTATTTTAACACGATTACCAGAATTTACGCGCTTATGAAGTGTGTAGTGTGTTAAATTCACACGGAAAAAATATTTTGGGGTTTGCAGTGTTGCCACTGCAAGATGCAGATTTACGTGTCTACGTCTGGGAAGTGACTAGCATGGAAATATAAGGAATATTTGTATACAATTTCATTAATAGTTAAGTTTGTGGAAGCGATACATATTGATATTTCTCGAAATACAGAAGACTGAGCAATTTGTATTATTGACAGTGAAATTCGAGACTTTTCGAGACGAGACGAGACGAGACCTGAAAATACCCTTTTTTCGAGACCGACACGAGACTGGGGAAAATCTCGTCTCGTCTTGTGTGCAGCAATAGTAAAACTAAGCTTGCTGCCTCTGCTGCTGCTGGATCTGAATGGGCCTTAAGAGTATCTGTGATGCTTGACTTCAGTAAAATATATCTGCTGATTCAGTTAGAAAAAACGGTATTTACATTGAAATAATAATTTAACTCATTTCTTTAAGATGATCGTGAAAGTGAAGAGTGGCGTAGATCGGGACGCCCAGAGCGCTTAGGAATGACAAACTGGCTGACATCGGTGCAGAATCGGGACCGGTGGAGAGAACAGTTGCGAGAGGCCCGCCAGGGACGGAATAAGAAGATCATGAAAGTTCTGTATCATCCAAAAATGAAAAATATGGTTGCTGGTTTAAATATTAGTTAGTATTCCCTGAATATTGTGTAGATTTAATACATTTTGGAATGAAATATTTTTTGTCTTTAATTTTTTATGTATTTACTGAAACAAATTTTTTATACTCGACAACAATACCAAAAAAAATTATTATTTAGGGATATACTAAGTAATAGACCATTAGGTAAACCGAAAAAGAGTTGGAAGGACGCAGTAACAGCAGACGCAGGTATGATCATTGGAAACCGTAACTGGAAAAAATCGCTAGAAATCTTTAAAGGAGGCGCCATAGGAAGGTAGAATTTTTATTTAAAACGTATTTCGTTTTATGTTTATACACTTTAAAATAGCAAAAACTATTAACCTAGAATTCTAACACCAATTGCTTTAAAAATTTAACTCAATCAACCAAAATAGATGGCAAACAAAAATAAAGACTGCTAAAACTATGTACTTTTTAAGCCAATCAAGCTAAATACGGACGTTCGTACCAAAAAAATAAATTTGAAAAGGAATTTTGCCTACTCTTGGAAATATTTCCTTATTTAATTAACATTTAGCTCAAATATAGACGAGTACCTATAATCTTCAGCATTTTTACTCTGTTCAAATGTTTAGAAAAAAATTGTATAACGTTTGTTGTCATTTACGATACTGTCTAATTGCATATACTCAGTACAGTCTCATTTAATTATCGGAACTAAAAATCCATTTACATCCCAAACGCAAAGTGGAAACTTTCGTACAACAGAGAAAAAAGCTTACAAATTTCTGTGAGATAAAAGAGCTCCAGAACTGCATTTCCACTTTGCGTTTAGGAAATAAAATGGCCTATTACTTACATCAAGGGGGTGGTGCCTGCTTTAAAAATCACTTCTAGGGGGTGCTGTCTTAGAGAGCTTTGTTAAAAATTCGATAAAAAGCATAGAAATATACGTTCCACGAGGGTGAAAATGTATACATAGAGGTTTTTGGGTACGAGAAAGCGATTGGTGATGTCCATTACTTACGCAAAGATGGCGGTTCCAATATGGCGGCCGAATTTTGCAATTGTGTTCCCCGGCCCCCGGCATGGGTATCAAATGAAAGGGTATGACAAATAGAATACTATTAGCTGTGTGGCGTCATTCCAAATTTAAAATGGCCGCTAACACAAAATGGCGGATTACCCTTTTCTTTGCAAGCTATCCGGTATGGGTATCAAATGAAAAGGTATGACAAGTAGAATAATGTTAGCTGTGCGGCGTCATTCCAAATGCAAAATGGCGGCCAACACAAAATTACAGTTTACATTTTGCTTTACAACGCCCTCGGTATGGGTATCAAATGAAAGTGTATGACGAGTATAGTAGAGTAAGCTGTGTGACGTCATTTTAAATCCAATATGGCGGTCACCACAAAATGGCAGAAGACATATAATAGTCTAAAATGTAGAAAATAAAATATAGTTTAAAAAAAATAAAATATACCTACACTTTTAAATTAAAATGAACTAAAAAATATAAAAAAAATTTGAATATAAAGTTTTTATTGCTCCAGCCAGTATATAGGAACTTTTCACATTTTGTTATTTGGAATCAATAATAACAAAAAATCATATATTTGGAGTCAATAATCAGTGATTGATTTACGCTTAGGCCCGTGAGGCCCGAGCCTAGGGCGGCAAAATTTTAGGGCGGCAAAATTTTAGAGGCTGCAAAATATAAAGAACCATTGAAATTTTAAAAATCGATTTAAATTGTTTGCTGTTCTGGAGAGAGATCCTTTGCTACTCTACTTGCATTATTGTCTATTGGAGCAAAATTGCAAAAAATGTGATGTTTTCGCACAACCTTAAGCAAGAAAAAAGTTTATTTGATATGTGATAAGTCAATTTTCAATATTTTTCACAGACCAACAGAACTGGCGAATTTAAAAAAATAGTGTAGCAATGCACATTTATGTAATTTTCTCGTGCAGCACAGGCCCGATTTTGCAGAATTTATTTTTTTCGCTTTATATTAACATATGTAAAGAAAACAATAAAAAAATCCAACTTCGCAACTATACGAGTATCACTACACTATCACATGACAATTTTCATCTACTATCTGTTGTGAACGATATTGAACATCCTTTCGCAGCAGGAAATTTAATAAGATTTTATTTAGCATTTGAGTGGGGAAATGTGAGTGCCAAGAGAAAATCGAAACAAAATGTATGCATTCTCTTCAAATATGTATTCTTTTTCCTTTTAATTTGATGGATAGCGCATGCACAGTGTATCAGTGCACATGTGAAGAGAAAAATGTTCATTATAGTAAAAACTCTACCTGGCTTTCAAACCTTTCCCTATGGACGTACCTGAATAAAATATATATTCTGACCATCTATGAAAAATACCTTTCGTTTGATATATATGTTTCATTAAGATACGTGCACCGGAAATAGGTTAAAATGGGATCACAATTTTTGGAAATAGGTTAGAAAGGGAAACAAAGTTTGGCTTTGCCTATTAATATATAGATGCTAACAAGGTATGTTGTCTACTCTTGCTAGACTACTCCAAACCTTTTGACAACGCAATCACTCCGTCCTTTTACGCAAACTCTGTACACAATTTCGTTTTCCTTCTTCTGCCCTTACGCTCATGTATAGCTTTTTAGCTGCTCGTTCACAACAAGCGAAGATTTCCCATTTAATTTCCTCTCCTGCCATGCTTTTTGCTGGCGTTCCGCAAGGATCTATCTTAGGCCCTCTACTGTTTAGAATATATAGGTACAGGGTGTATCCGTTAAGTTTACAAAGCGGCCGGCTGTGTAAAGGTTTTGGGTAGACGAACAAAAATTCGTACGGGAGGGGGAAATCGTAACGGTTTAGCCGCTAGGGCGTTGTGAAGTTTTTTTTAGAGTTTTGCATATCACTATTTTTGTAACCCTATGACCTATTTTCATGAATAAGGTATCAGTGTACGCAGAATACGCAGATAACAAAAAGCTTAGTTGCCGGGACAGATTCATCATGAGGCAAATACACCGAGGTGATGTATAGCTCTTTTGCCTCCATTTGTTTCCCCCTTCACCGTAGTATTATCTCCGTAGCTGAAATTAGATAGCGCCATCGACCACAACTCAATCAATAGCAGGTAAACTCAGATGGGATGAATGATTGGCCAAATTCAATACAATATAGACTAGTCTTTGGCTGGTCTTATCATTTGAATGAAAGGCTTCATAGTATAAATATATCGGAATTCATGTGCCAGAATCGGACACAAGCATTAATGAGTCATCTGGAGCTCCATCAATCAGTTCTTCTTTTGTATTTTCGATGGAAAATGATTACAGCCGGCACAAATCCATCAGTAGAGCCAATGCAGCCTACCTATACCAAACAGGTATTTTCTGGCTGACAAAGATTGAGTTGATTTTTAGTTTTCTTAGGAAATTGTCCACCCATTTGTTTACTTCCAGTCTTCTATCTTACGCTACCTTTACTTTCTCCTTCTTTTTTCATAAAAACCTGAATTCAACCTAGAAGATGTAACAAAATGAGCTAATTTCGTGACAGCCTTCTCTTCCGTTCCTTCTCTTTCAATTCTAAGTAGAGCAGATCAGACAGTCGGTCTTGACCGATGGAAGCTCTCAAATACGATATAAGATTATTTTCAATTTGTTGAAAGATCTTTCACATTTGGCGATGAAACTTTTCGTCGATCGAGCGCGCGAAAACGCTCAAGTGTGCTCTTCATAACACTTTCAGTTTCCTGTTTAGCAGAGTTAACCCTGTATCCTGCGAAAGTTCACCAGCCATATTCTCTTTTTCCTTCATGGTCGCCTTTCGGTGACACCATCCCATTATTTACGAAGATAAAGTCCTTTTTCCAGTAAGTCCACTACCAGCTGTTTCTCTGTCACCTTCAAAATAGTCTCTGAGCGATTTAAAATCCTTGGCAGTATCATGGAAGTTCATGGTCGGATTTGTAGTCTCTTTTGAACACGATTAACGCGAATTTGTATTGTATTCCAAAATCCTAGTAAAGTGACAAAAAAGTAATTCAAAATACGGCTGTGCAGTTGCTGCACTGTAAATCTAAGATTTATGAAGTGTGTTATTTTAACACGCTTTAAATGTTTATTGTGACGTCACCCATTTGATTTACATTGTTTGTCCTCGCTTTAAGCGTGTTAAATAACACACTTCCAAAACCTGAGATTTGCAGTGTGGACATCACTTTTCGTTTCATTGGTTTCGTTTTCACTTTCGGCCATATCCTGAAGAAGTTCCAGAATATCTTTAAGATTACCTATTTGTTGACGGGCTTCACAGCTCCCACCTTTGCACTCCATCATGTTTGAGAGTCGGACTTGACAACGACAACATTTTTGAGTTTGTCCCATTGTTGTGCTGAATCAAAAAAAAAACATTTAATGATTCAATTAGTCCAAAAAACATGACCATAGTTAGGTACATTTTGTTTGGCTGCGTGTACGCCAACCAAAATTTAGCGAGTCGAAATTTCCGAACGCGGCTAAATTATTTTCTCAATTATTCATTGCTGCACACCACTTTTATGTCCAGACGATACGACAGCACTGTGACCGACAATCTTGCAGAACTATTCCGAACTTCTCTGGCTGCCTTAAGGCCCGTCCTCACTACGCGGACTTAGATCCCACGCGCTTTTGGCCGTACGGCCAGACAAAAGCGCGCGTGATCTTTTAATTTTCTGAGTCATGAGTCAATTCTCATTTGAAACGGCGTACGCGCTTTTGAAAAGCTCATAGTGTGTGGACGCACAATGTACCTTTTTAAGCACAGCCTTTTGTCCGCGTTGTTTTGCCGCACGGCCTTTACCATGGACAAAGTCGTAAAAAAGTCGTAAAAAAGCCATAAAACTCTATATGAAAAAAAGGCAAAAGCGCGTACGACCCAAGACCGCGTAGTGTGGTCCCACCATTAAGAAGACTTCCACAAAGCTCTCTTCATCTTTTAAGTTTGTTTGAATAAAACCAAGGAGAGACTCTTTAACATGGAAAATTCTTTTTTTCAAAATATATATCCACTATCTTATTACTTCTGAAATCTGGTCGCGGTGCCCCTGATCATACTAAAATACATACACGGTCAAATTGGATGTACATCAAAGTGCGGATGTACAACCAAAACTATCGATTGTGAGCCGGTCGGCCGATCAAAATACGTTGCGGGCATGGGTTTGATAAGCATCTGGATGTACATCCAATTTGACCGTGAATGGGGGCCTTAAGCTTGAAGTGCATTATGACGAACAGTTGATGCCGTGAGTGTGGGTAAACTCATTCTGAGTATAAGATCCATGATGATTTTCTCATCCTCAGAAATCGAGATTGCCTGTAGTTTGAATAAAGCAAGAACGTTTCTTTGATTAGAATTACCGTCTGATTCAAGTGATTCCTTATGTCTTCGCAAAGGCAGGATCTGCACCGCAAAAAATTTGATACAGTGAGGAATTCTTTTTAAAATATCTCGCCACGTTTATTTTTTTTCTCAATCTGCGATTGTATTTCTGCATCTATAAGTCCTGTATTTTCTGCAAACATTTTTTCCATTTCTTTTCATTGTGCGAAGCAATTACGATGATCCTGGAAATTTTCATGAATGTTTAATGTTTCTGATGCTTTCCATTTCGTAAATCTACTTTCTTGTTGTAATGTAGTAATAGATTCAGGTTTTTTTTTAAATTTGAAGTTCCCTGGCGCCCATGGAAAGTGCCATGCCTCTACCCTAGTTACGCCCCTGTGCCCACAAATTTTAAATTTTATTTGAAATGGTTATTTTATGAAGACGTAAAAGAATATCCAAAGATCACTTAAGCTGTCTTATAAGTCGGTCTATTCTATTCGCTAAGGTTTCAACCTAAAGGTCAAAACTGTGATACTTAAAGGATAGCGATTAACTTAAAAGCATGTAACCCACTTTATGTTAACTAAAGTTAACCAAACAACAATATTCTCAACTAAAACAAAGAAAGTCCTTAAAACAAGCATAAAACTACGATGTGCAGCCATCAATCATATATAAAATATTTCTCCTTCATATGTTTTTTTTGTTTTTTTTTTTGCTCGTAGATGTACCTACTATGTAAAAAAAACTCTACATCAAATGCACCATAAATCAAAATTAAATACACATTACACCGAATTTAATATGAAGCAAAGTTTTGCATTCAAAAAGCACCCGAAACAACAAAAAAAAATACCACCCCCTCAAATGCACGTGTAGGCAAAAAAAAACTTTACAAAATCCCATCACAAAACTCTCCACAAAAAAAGTTGGAAAAAAGCAAAAAAATCCTTTAACCCCGGTGTGAGCAGAATCTAAAAATATTGCGTACACATGGCGGCACATACTAAAAGAGTCCGGCCTGACTCCTATCTGGAGAAAGAAAAGGGATCCGCAAGGATATCCTTGTAGGTGCACGGATAGGTGTCCTTGCTGCAAGATTATCGCTACATCGCGTGAAATTCTTATCAATTTAAGTATTTTCAATTCAATTCAAAACATCCTTTTTTTAGTCGGTTGCAATGTTGATTAAATTTGTTGTTGTTGGATGGACAAAAATCATAATTTTTTTGGGGATTTAGTTTTGTTGTTATTGTTTTTGAATAGGGTGTAATTAAAGAGAAATTAAACATTAAATTACCACATCATTATATGCTTCACATTGGCCAACTACTACATGAATATTATCGTGTGTGCTTTTGGTGTTTTGTTGTTGGTTGGCTGGTATAAGACCTCTAAATATCGCAGACGATGTGGTTGAACACAGCCATAAAGCAAGTTTTCAATCGTCATCGGTGTCGGCATATCGAAAAAGAACACACCTTAATCAACTACCTGTTTTCTGATGCTATTTCCGTTTAGCATATCCACTCCCGTATAGCTCTGGCACTCTTCAACAAATGGGCGGAGCTACGGCAAGAAATAGATGGGGATATATATCGTGTTCGGTTACTCGAATGATTTACAGCATTTTGGCATTTCAACTTTAGTTGTTTCAACTCTTCCGTCTTATATTTTAAGAACGTGCGTTGCACAGTGGAACCTGAGGACCCTTCTAGCTACAGTGCTGGGTAACTCTATGTACACACGGTTGAATTTTAAGGAAGGAATCACAAGATACAAGTATTTTTGTGTAGTTTTTTTTGTGTTCTTTGTTCCGGGGGGATTCGTTTTATTCTTCTACATGTGGTCTTATACAAAAACCTGTATGTGACATAAGACGAGACCATACAGAATAAGGAATACTGTTTGATAGTGTGTTTTAAAAAGATATAGTGTGTATATTTATATTGAAAATCGTGTACTATCCGCAACCACACATATATAAAATTGTGATATAAAGCAGCATAAAAGCATTCGGATTCTATCATAGAGATATAATGTGTATACAAGAAATTGTGTGATGTTTGTCTCTTATACGAATTTCTTTGGCAATATATATATACACGATAAAAACTTAGGAAAGCTCTTTTCAAAAAATGAAATTGTGTGCGAGAGTGTACTTGCTATAAGTATATATAAAACATTTAGTTATACTTTTTTTTCATTCATATACACGTACGGGATATATTCTTTAATACGTTCGCCAGTGCTTTTTTTCATCGTTATTATTACTTTTATTCTGGTGTATACACGAGATTCTTTAAGGCCCATATAAAAACATCATCGATGAACGATATATTTTTTTATATGTTTTGTTGTTCATAGGTATATATTGTTGTTGTTTTCTATATTATTATATTTTTTTTCTCGTTTCGTTTCGCTTATATTTTTCTTGTTGTTTTTTTTGTTATTTTTTTAGTTATATTTGCTCTTCCATGCACAAAACATAGATCATACAAGTATGTATTGCTGCTCTTCTAATACAATCACATAAAAACGAGAAAAATACATAAAACACTTCAACAAAGGCCAAAAATTTTACTGAATACCGTCGTCGTGCCGTGTATCATATTGATGCTGAGATATTTTCGATTTGAATTATGCCCAACTAGTCAAACTGAAACGTTGGCGCTTTAAGCACGTATTTTCGCGGAAAAACAATTTTTTTTTGGATGGTGATGATTTTATGTCAATAAAAAATAAATTTATTATAAAGTAATAATAACAATAATAATAAATCCACTAAAAGTGAACGATTTTTTTTATTTTATTAACACGGGATATTCTTTTTTTTTTACAAAAATCAGTGAATTTAAAAAACAGTGTTAAATTTAAAAAAATGAATAAAATACACATTTACGTTTAACGAAAAAAAGGATAACAAAAAATAAATAAAGTGCAATATTGTATGCCCTATAACACTTCGCGCAAAAAACAAATGTGGTGATTCAAAAATTTTAACAAAACAAAACAAAAATAAATATAAAGTGATAAAACCAGAAAAACACAACCATACAATTTAAAAAAAAAGGATATTAATAATTAACTAAAAAAAATTATTAATTATTGACCATTTATTTTTACTATCAACAAGTTCATATGTTAAGTAATAATTAGCCCTGGGTCAACAAAAATAATTACCGGACAAAGATACCGCCCTGTGGCATCCCTTTTACAAAATATAAAATAAGACCGGGGAAGTTAAAGGTCCTTAAATCTTTTTCTCGTGTGGCAACCACTACTGGTACTTTTGTGTGTGGTGTTTATTATACGACGTTAGAAGTAAAAATTTATGAGGTGAAACTGTCATAAATTATTTTTCATACTCCGAACAACAACAAAAAAATAACAGAGCCCCTAAATAAGAAGTGTGTCGTTTTCTTCGTTGTTATTGTTGTTTCATATAACATTTATATCTAATTTTATTTTTATTCCATTTCATTTTCACTTTTTTTTGTTTGTTGATTATTTATACTTTTCCCTAATCTCTTGTCATTACATTTTAATTTATGTGTTTTTAGTCTCGATTTTTGCTTGGGTAATTCCATCTGAGGCTTAACAAGTGCGAGTCCTCTTTATTAAAATTTCCAAAAAAAAAAGAAACGTAAAGGTGAAAAAAGGATCTGCCGATTTATTAATCGTTTTATTTAAAAAAAGATTACACTTTTTACAATTACATTTACAATTATCAAAATCTTAAAATAGTGTTTAATATTATAAAACATTTAAAAACCGGTGAACAAAACAAAAAATCATAAGTCCAAATTTGGTTTTTTTTATTCACATATATTTAAAACCACTACAAACATTTTTATTTTAATAATATTTTAAAATTATTTTGATTAATTATATAAAATATTTTAATTTAATCATTTTAATCTATTATTTATTAAATTTTTGAATAAAATCAACTCAATTTTTATATGGACTGTTTTATTGATGGACTTACGTGATCGTGTCTATATTTCCGATCGTGGCTAATTATATATAGTGTGCATTTTTGCTGATTTTTTTTTGTGTTATTATCATTTTTATTTTTTATATGCATTGAAGGAGAAAGAGATATGGTGTTTAATTGATAAACTTTAATGACAATTTGTAATTTTAATTAATATTCTTCATCGTGGGGGATACGTGGATTATGATTGGTAAGTTTGATTATTATTTTTGTTTGATATTGTAGCTTTAGAGTTGTTTTTTATTCCCTTTTTTAGGGGTGTTAATGTGGTTGAGGATTTATTCATTTAATTTTTTTTTAAATTGTTATGTATGAGGGAAACAAACTTGAATAAATATAAAAATTAAATTCATAATTGTAGAAAAAACTACGAAAAAATAAGATCAATTTATATTTGATAAATTTTGATCGCGATTTGATTTTATAGCTGAATTTTTTACTATAATTTTATTCCCTTAAATGGGTAAAATATTAAAAAGTAGTTTAGGGAATGGTAGTATTAAATACTGTAGTTTTAAGGGATTATGATGACATTCAAAAAATACTATAGGGCTTGTTTACACTGAATATTTATATATTGCATCTGTTACCATATTCATTGAAGAATAAATCGCATTGGGGTAACTGAAGTTCTGCGAAATAAATTCGCCTTAGTGTGTACTACACTCGTCAACCGAACTTTTAAATATTAATACATATTACGCTCACCTTGACGAAATATCAAGACGAATACGTTTTGTAGGTTACGTTAAGAAATTCGGTTGAGAAATATTTAATATGTTTACACTAGTATTCGGATTTTGTCTATGTTGAGAATTAATATCAGTTTGAAACTATTGCAGAAAAAAAATATAACGCCTACCGTATTAGGGCAAAAGTTGTAGTTGTAGAAAAATGAATTTTAAGTAAAATTACATTCATTGCTTAAAAAAATATAAATGATACTTTCAAGTAATCAATGAATGATATTTATATTGATGGTCCAATGCAAATACAGGTTATATTTTGAGATTGTCTCTCATACATTTAGACGAGCTTAGCAATAATAATATTACCAAGAAAGTTTTGCAATCTAGTCATTGACATGCATAAAATTATTGGGGAAATTTTAGAACAAACTTAAGTATGTCGATGGATTAAGTATAAATAAGCATAGGATTTGACAAAAATTAAGAAAGTTCTTCTATTCAAACCATGATTCAAATTGCTAAATATGTTGTGGTCTTCAACAAATCAACAAATTCGTAAAACCCCTAATCTCGTCCTAAGTTAAATATCTGACATTAGAAAGAAACTTCTTAAGAATTCTTTTATTGCGTATTAAATGCATTTGCCAATGACTGAACAGCATAGTTATTCTTGATTTTGTTATTGGTTATCATTGTGGGTATCTAAACTAGTATTCATTCAGCAGCAGCGAAACCGTTTTTGGAAGTTAATCTAGTCTACACTCGAATTTTTTCATCGCGAGTAGCTTTCTGTGTGCGTGTCGATAATTATACTTGCTTCGCGATTAAGAAAAGTAGGCTAAGACGAATTGTGTAAGTGTTAAGTTTTCACGCCAAAATTTTCCCGTGAACAGGTTACTACAGTTCTCGCCTACCCTCTCTATACCTCTCTCCTAAAAGCCCGGTTTTACTGCTGCTGAAGCAATACTAGTTTAGATAGGGCCATTGTTTGTTACGTCGTAGAATTTCAATTTAGGAAGCTGTTCATATCCTTCTATTAGATCTTCAGTTTTCCTTTTATTCGTCAGTTTTTGTCAAACTCGTAGCACAATATTCGGCGTTAATGTATAAAGTATCTGGTAGTGATATTAATATAATGTAATTTACCTAGACAAATATAAAGAGCATATGCGATATGTTATACTAGAGAATTAAGTCAATTGAATGAATGATGAAAATCCATAAGATACGTTAGCAGAACATAATCCATAGATAAATTTCATTCTAACTCGAAACAAATTAGAAATCTGTAATAGTGGACATTAATGTTTCTGCTTCTTTTGAAAATGGATGAGTTTTGAAATTTTGGCGTTCAACTTAAAATCTTTTTCTTAGTGGCATAAAAACAGACCAATTGAAGGTAATACTGCATACGAACAATCCGGCATCTGTGATTTGCTTTGAATAGTACATCATACTTAAGCAAAATTCTAGTTTTATACACCATCCACTGAATATTTGGCGTTTCTTATAACTTTGAAGTAACTTCTTCGATTAATGTCAACGTTTCGTAGTAGGTAATTTTCTAGCATCTCATCTAAGCATTCTTTTTTTTGAGTTTCGTACAATATTAGTACAACATCTGCCCATCTGTCATCTGGTTCAATGTGTGCAACTATATTTATTTCGTCATACATTTCTTCAAGTTCTTCGTTTGTTTCTAATGCAGCATTTGGTTTGGTTGATCCTTACAGGCTCAACTATTCTTCGTAAAATTTTCATTTGATTTGAGGTTTTGAGCTGGATTGTCTTCGTATACTTGCATAATATTATATACAATATATATTCTCACTTTGCATTGTCTTGAAATTTCTTGGTTTTTTAGAACTAGTGGTAAATTTGTGGCTACAATGTTTAAGCAAATGTGGCCTTTATATTATATGTATAAGTATATGAAGCTACATACAGTTTCCATTCTATGCTCATCAAGATCGATATTTCGTCGCAATCATTGCTCTCTTTTTGATACACTCATGAACTTTTGCTTTCTTAGATAAAACTTTACTAGGCTTTCTACAATTTTTTTTCATACCGTTACGTCTTCAACTTTGCTCTTATGTTGGCGATGTGATCTGTAAAGGCTAAAATGTAATTGTTTTTGGTAAAGATGTTATATGCTACATTTAGTTCTAATTTCCTCATTATTGCCTCTTAATCGATATTTGACATTAACAAAGAGATTGTGTTTCATTCCCGTATATCTTTCTGGTTCTTGAGTTTATTAAATTGCAACGATACATTTTTAGTTACCTATTTTTCTCTTTATAAAACAGGTTATAAGCGTTTCTGTAGTCTAAAAAGAAGTTAACCATAACAACATTTTTGTCGTTTTGCATTTGTTTTGTACTTGGCAGTTAAAAGTATGTTATAAATGTACTGTACACAATAGATATGGTTATACAACAATAACAATTATTTAAAATAAAATAAAAAGTGTACAGATGTTTTATAAGTACAAAAGCTTGAGTTTATAGTTTGTCATTTTGTATTAGTCTAGAGAAGATTATTTTTATGCTACAAGCGATTTTGATTAATACAAATAACAAGTTTCTGATAGAGTTTCTTGTCTCTGAATTTCGGTTGAAGAACTGGTCAAAATACTTAGCCTTTCTTTAAACCCGAGTTTTATATCACAAAGCGAGTTCTTCAAAGATTGCAACATATGTTTGGTTGGTGAAAAACTGTACGGCAGGGCAGATTCATCAGAACTTTTTTATGTTATTTTAATTTGTTTTAATCGCATTATTTTTTTATAATAAAGATGGAAATACATAAGGCGCTTTGCGGGCAGTAGTTTCTGATAACGAACCAGTAATGTTATAATAATAAGTTGTATTTTTTTTTTTTTGAAAAAATAACAATTTTACAAAATTGTTTGTACAATAATCAAAATTTGGATAAATTGAGTTTTGCACAGATGCAGCTAATAAATCCATTCTATCGCCATATACTTAAGAACTGAATATAGTAGAACACGTTCGGCTGAAAAACTAATTGTCCAGTGTTCTTCAATCCAGGTTTTGTGATAGATTTTGTTTGTCAGCTTTACTGAGCATGTTTAGAAGTATTTTAGTTAACATTTATAAGACCAAAACCCGATTTGTCGTTTTCAATTCCCCTGATAATTGTTTATAGCAAAATTATAATGTACGTGACGTGTGGTAATATCACTGCCATGTATTCGAGTATATCTTCCATTATCTATATTTCTGGTAAAATGACCATTTTAGCAGTTTAGCTTAAAATTAGTCTTACATACTTCATCTACTTTACCTCTATTGCGTCGATCAGAACGAGGTAGATAATTCACATCTGCGTATTTCGAGATTGTAATCGTGTGAACGAGTAGGTAGATCTGTACGTACAAGAATTTCACCAAGTATAAATACCATTCTCAATCGACTGTTTTGCGTTTATCTTTTTTAAATAAAACCACACAATATCGAATTTCTGTTTTAGTTTTACCAATTTGTGGAGGGACAATGTTAGATGTAATTTACCAATTTATTAATCTCTCAAAATCATTTACTGGGAAAATACAGAAAACAATTATAATAAAATTATTCACCAAGAACATAATAACAATATTCACTAATAATATAATTTCGAACAGGAAATTTGTATCCATTACTGAGTAAAGATGGGCAGTTCATGAGCGTACTAGTTCAAATGAACCAATCGTTTCACTGAACTAATCACTAGTTTAGTTCATTTGAAAATAAACTAGTTCATTTTGTCTCTTTTTTATTCTCCTTCTGCATAATCACCACTTTAATAATATTGTAAGTATCGAAACTCGATCAAATGAACCGAAAGCAGTGAAAAGGACCAAACAAGTGGAATGAAGCAAAAACTTCTAGCTGTCAATATGTGGGGTTATACGTTTCCCGATTTAATTTGACACTTTACATCAGCAAATTATCAAGTCAAATGATGATGCAACTATATTCGAAAAAAAAATTATTCAACATTATCGTAGATTAATTATTTTTCACTCGTTTTTTGGCATTTTCTATATTTTCCTGGAAAACTGACATCTGTGACACTAATTTTCAACAGAAAATGGACAAATCAAACTGAAAATTGACATAACTATCCCTAATAGGGTTTTTCAAAACTGTTTAACAGTAACAGTAAAACAGCTGTTTTTTGGCTAAAATCGAAAAACAGCAAACAGCTGTTTTTTTCTTAACTGTTTTTACTGTTTCAAAATTTTGGCGTAATATAAAAATAAAAGAAATATGTAACCAACACTAATATAAACTGTTTTGGTTTTTTACAAAGTGCTCTTTTACACGGCCGGACACCGACCGAATAGACAAAACGAACGAATGAATTTGGTTAAGGGTGAAGAGAGTGAGAGAGAGCGATGGCGAGGGCGGACGAGTTTAATGGACATTCTCAGCGAACTTTTGAACGAACATTTTGACAGTTCCTGCGTTGTTGTTGTTGCTAGGACAAGGAATCGAAAGAGAATTTCATAAAGCAACAACAAAAAGTTTTGATATAGTTAGTGCAGCGTTCGTCAAAATCCATGCGACATTCCATCAGACTTTCTTACAGTTAAGTTTCGTCTGTTGGGGTCCGCTCATGTAAAACCAGCCAAAGTAATATGAGAACGACAATACCGTATGAAAACATACCGATTACTGATCTTTTAATATATATTGAGTTTTTTCTGTCCAGAGTAGCTCTTATTCAAGGTGGGGCAAAAGTAATGTCGTAATGTGAAGGTACTATAATTTTTGCAAATGGCGTCAAATGTCATTGTGCTTCATTCCATCACCACTGGCCAAGTCTTAAACAGCAATTCGCGAGATATTAAAAGAATTTAAGGCGTGGAATATGACATTGGAATATTCTGCTCTAAACATACTTGTCAAGGCAATGGAGCTCGTAAAACTAGATGCCGCGAATCTTAGTCGTGACGACGCAAGGTTGGTGAGCGCAGAAAACTTTTTACAACTCATGTTCAAGAAGCTTTCTGACAATAGCAGAGATATTAGTAATAAGCTCATGCAAAATTTAAAAATTCGTGTGGATGGCATAATGAACGAGGATGTCATGAAATTATTGCGAAGCCTCAAGGATCCCACAGTTACTCCATCAAAAACTACACTAGCTTTTGCAGGCAATCAACCTGTCATCTCTTTGGTGTCATCGATGTAAAGGTAGACGATGTACTTCAACAGTGGTCGCATATTGATCAAAACAAAAATTGTTCATTACAAGATGAATTGGACATGGTGCTTCAATTCAGTACAATTCAGAGGATCAGATTTCAAGAGGCTCAAATCGGAATTTACCTACACTTTTTTAATATACTGGTCAACCCACAGAAAATTTGCGAAAATTATAAAATGCAATTCTTTGTATCAAACGAACATCGGCCAATGTTTAACGGTGTATTTTCGGTATGCACCAAAATTACATCGCGTCTTTCAGACAAATTACTTCAGGCGCTTGTGTTTTTGAAATACTATTACAAGAAGTGAAAATGTATAATAAAATGATATTATATAAAAAACGATTTATTACTTGTAAAATTAGAGAAAACTCGAAAAACAGTAAAAACAGCTGTTATCAGCTGTTTTTTTTTGAAAATTAAAAACAGTAACAGCTGTTTTTTGAAAACCACTGTTTTTGAAAAACCCTAATCCCTAATGATCATGTTACTCTGTTCTGTTCTATTGAAAGAAATAATTCAGTATGAACTAATCATCTGAACTTGTTCATTTTTGTGAACTGAACTAAATGAACCAGTTCACTGAAATGAACTAAAAGTCCCATCTCTATTACTGAGTAAGATACATATGTTAACGTTAAACTTGTTCTTTCCCCTTTGTATGAATCTGATTTATTTCATTATGCTTTGCAATTTTGTTTGTATCTACGTTTATTCTTTTTATTTCTACAATTTTTCTGTGCTAAGTTCAAATCATCCCAAACAGCCTTCTTATTAAACAGTGCTAGTAGCAATATGATTTCTGTTAATCGAAATTTTATTTCTTGCTTCTGTCGATTTTTTATTTTATAAATTTCCAATCAGTTATAATTACCTAGGTACATATTCGTACATATTTCGTCCAATTATGGGTCAAAGATAGTAAAATGCATTTTATGACAAATATTTTGGAATATTATATCTATACAAATAAAACACATCGACTGAATAACGAAAAGTTTGCATCATAAGTTTATTTTGGCCTTATAAGTAGCTTCTTTGAGCACATATACAAATAACCGTAGAACCTTCGGGCGTGGGTTACATGCAGAAAGATAACGCTTTTACATATATTATGAAGAAACTGTAAAATAATGCATTTTTGTAAATATCTTCCAAATTTACTATATTCCACTTCTTATATTAACTTAAATCTTTGGAGTTTTCACAAAGGAACAGTTGGTCCCACTAAACTAATAGTAACAAAATTATAACAAGTAATTCCATCAATAAGAACGTTTGTTTATGTTTTCAATGCAAAACTATTTAATTGACCACCGCTTGCCAGCATAAATTTAAGCAACCGATATATCTCGATGAATCTTACCGCTAACACGTTGATTTTAAGTTCATCAATGTTTCGTTCGCTATAACATAACCACAAACAAATTAATGTAATGGAATTAGATTAATGCACCAGACAACTGTATTTGTGGAAATTTTGGAGCCTTCTGTGTTCAATCAAGTGTGTCAGGACTAGTATGGCATGTTGCATCATCCTGGTGATACCAGATCCATATCAAATAAATTTCATCCGATTTTGGCATCAAAAACCTGTAAAAATTTGTTGGTAACGCTCTTCATGAACCATCACATCATTTCCCTTCACATTTCGATAAAAATAAGGTCCGATTATGGCGTAATGCTTATAAATCGCTTCATACCGACACTTGCTGTGGCAATGAAAGTGTTCTTGTTGAATCTCGTGTAAATTACTCTCACCCCAGTACCTATAATATATGTTCCTTATTACCGTAGACATTTATCCAAAAATGCTTGTAATCATTGTAATTGACTTCTTATAAAATTTAGGATCATTTTGCCCAATCATTAAACTCATCGCGTAATCTATTATCATGCAGCTTCAATTCATAAGATAAATTAGTATTATAAGTCTAAAATACACGAGAAAGCATGAAACTGATGCAAAAAGTTTTTTTTGTGATCAAGGAAGCCGTGTAAACGTAAAAAAAACATGCAACAGAGGAGACCCTTTTCGAGCATAAGCGTCGGCAATATACATCTTTTGTGTTATTTGGCCAATAAGAATGGACGCTCAAGTCTTCGCGCAAAATTCGTAATTTCGTAATCGTGGGGAGTCCAAAAAGTCAACTTTGATTCATTTCTTGGATAATTTCCAGCCATTGTTTAAGCCTTAAACGTTCCTTGATGAAAAAGCATATACTGAACACAATTGACAAATCATGCTGATATTATTCTGTTGATACCTCTATTAGTAAACCCATTGATCGTTCATCGTTGCCTCTAATGGCAACACATTCAATATTGTACTTACAAAAGAGCTTAAAATTATTTTTTTTATTCAAATTAGTTTTAAGTTACAATTATTTCGCATACGACCTTTGCTGTTAAACAAAATCAAACAAAATTTCCTAACCATTTTGAAGTCTTTTCCCACTCCACTAAGTATAAGGCATTACCATCATATTTAAGTTAACGTCTTCTTCGACATCTGGCTGGAAGTCTAAAAGCATCAACACGAGGCAATCTTCCAAACGATTAAATTTATTGTTATTTAACACATTTTCATGATTATCACAAATTTTCCGCGAATTTGTTAAAATAAATTGTGCATAGAACGAAAAAACACCCAATTACAAATATTACTTTAAGGAGCCTTTCATTCTTTTGATGGACAACTATATTCTCAAATTCTCGAAAATAATAAGATTTATAAAGGAAAATTATAAAGAAAAACCTTCTATCGCTAATGGATCGATGAAACACTACAGACAAGTAAATTCTAATAATTAATATCTACATTTATTTAAAAATTTCAAAAAAAAATATATGACGTATAAATCTCTTAATATAAGTTGTGTTGATTACATTAATGTTATATTTATTTTGCCTAACTCTTTGGATTGTACTCTTTTGAATATTGATTGAAACTACGAACTGTCGAAATGGTTTATTAAGTTAAGCTTGAAACATGAAAATAACCTTTAAAAATATATATTTTAAAATACAAATGAATAAAACTTGTATAAATAAGTAGTTAAGCGAGTCCAAGGCTAACAAAGACGATCAATCATCATCATCTACTATATTTTGCCAATATTGTCATTTGAAGAGAGATAAAAGCAGTGGGAATATTTTTGACGTTATTATTTCTAATTTGTTTATTATACTTCGGATTTTAATCTGGTTTTTAATTTACGCATGTTACAGTTATGATATTTTAATATAAAGCAACATTTAATGTTGTAGACTGAATTGGGGCTTGAGGCATATGATAAATTAATAGAAAATACCATTGTTATTTATTTGAAAATATCTTTATTAATTTTTTTTTATATTTTGTCCAAATCAATGTTTTTAAATTAAAGCAGAGTTATTTTGTATCTATAGCATTCCTTCGATCGTATAAGATTGTAGCTAAAAGATCTGTGAAACCTCGATAAAAATCAAATATTTGCTCACATTCTATGGTTTTGTTAATACCATTCAAATACGGACAAATCCGTATATATGACCACAATGTCTCATTCATAAAAATAGGTATTTGGGCTGTAAGAAGAACGAAGTGATCATACTCACCTAAATATAAGGAATTCAGTAAGATATATTATTCATAATTGATGAAGTTCACAAAATTATCTATAAATCAGATTATAACGAAAATTAAAGTTTGACGGCCTTCTCATATGACAATCAGTCTAAATTCATCCTACTATTGTGCAAATGTCAGTCAAAGGTGATCTAAATTTTGCATATTGCATCTTATGTTATAGCGACTTTGCCATTTGTGAAGTAAACAGAAACAGGCTACATTTAGATCAAAAATTGCTCTACATCTCAAGAATAAGGAACAATTGTGTCAATGTCTGTGACAATCGGCCCTTGGTTTTGCCTCAACGTGAATTTCCTCGTCCGCCGGATCAAAGAGACTAGGCCAAGCTGGCATTATTTCTGTAGTTCCAGATGTTAACCAGAGGGCTCCAAATGACACCCAAAAACATCAACCAAACGACGGGCCATGTATTTGGGTATCAGTGAATCTCCCTTATAGTGCATATTGATGAAAAACCTGAAAGCGTTGTATTACATATCGCGTGTAAATTACAGACATGCCCTTCTAAAACTAAACTGCGATTTGCATTGATAATGATCATGAGCGAAGAAGCGCATTTCTACCTAGGCGTAATACGCGAATAGCCACTACAATCTCCCAAAGGCACTACTTGATCCCACATTTGCGTATCCAAGGTAATTGGCTCATATTTTTTGGGAACATCTTCGCCAACATCATTACTGTGACTAGTAATCACTAAATAACTACGATTTAAGACTTCTTGCGACTGAATTGAGTTTGCAAAAAATGTAGTTTCATCAGGACGGTGTGTGCAACTCAAACACAGTACAAGTGACCGTGTACATTCTAAAACGATCCTTTCTGGCCTCTTAATCACTTGTTTTGGCGATTTGCTAAAATCCGCAAGAACGCCCAAATTGGCCTATCCAAACGCCTTCAACAACCCAAGAATGGGAAAACCGAAAACTCATGGAAAATAAAACAAGACCGAACGTCCATCGACTTTGGCAGCGGCCACTTACCGATATTATCTTCAAAACTTAAAGGGGAAAACAACTTTTATCTCTGTTTGCTTTCATTTGTCACTTAGCAAATTGTGTAAACCCCTCTGCCGCCACATGCACTATACACAAATATGCTTGTTTAAAGTGAACAAATATTAAATATTTACTTATTATTCTCCCAGCATTTCTCTAGTATACCTACCTGTCTAGCAGTGCACAGTTGATATTCTATTGACCGTCCTCTTTCGAAGCCACATTGACACTCTCCTAAGATATTTTCTGTTTTCTGTTTTAATCTCCGTTTTAGTATGTTGGTGAAGATTCTATATGCAACATCGAGAAGAGATATGCGTCTATGATTATTGCAATGTAGCATATTATCTTTTATGTACTGAAAATATTATCGTTTTACACCCGTCCACACAATGTGGTTCCAGAAAGCTCAGTAAATCAAGAAGTGGTCTGTCAGACGATTATACCAAACCACTATCACCAAACTACCAAACGAAGGAGAATTTTGATACTTAATTCCAAAATTTTTAAATATTAATTCTAAGTATAGTGGACCAGGATGGAATGCCGTTGGGAGTTGGCTGATCCCGGATCGCAGAGGTCAGGGGTTCGTTGCGAGTCCGAGGCATATTCCTAAGTATTTCCCTTGGCCCCACCTAGAAAATACTTCTTCTTTCTTGTCTTCGCTCTTTACACCAAATACCTTCTATCCCTCTTGACATTGCCTCTAAGCATAACAATCTCCTGTTCGATCACTGAAATCACCGTACTGTCGCCGTTGTATTGAATGAGAGCCGATGAAATAAAATTCGGTGTTAGAGTTGTTAGTTCTTTCACTTTTCTCTCTACTATCTTTCTGACTAGAACTTACTGTCAGGATATTGCACCCAATGATAGCGCACTCCG
This sequence comes from Thereva nobilitata, assembly GCA_963855945.1. Classification (NCBI taxonomy): domain Eukaryota; kingdom Metazoa; phylum Arthropoda; class Insecta; order Diptera; family Therevidae; genus Thereva; species Thereva nobilitata. The sequence continues at coordinate 105,905,669 of OY979695.1, read as the reverse complement.
CGAGACGTACCTTTCTTTTACATAAAACGATTGTTCAAAATTGTTACATCACATTTATTTTTTTTAATTTTACAATATAGGGAAGTTATTTGTAATGTATTTCGACAAGCGAGAGGTCTGGCTTGTTACCTTCTCAACCTAGGGATGAAGAAAATGATCAAGATTCGGGTGTGACATCAAGAGTAATAATCTTCCTCAAATCCACCCAAATACTGGCCTAAGCACACGATATAGAACCCGTTCGAAAAACATTAAGAGTTGCTCGTTTTGCAGAACGGGGATGCTTAAATTTAAATGACAGTTCGTTATATGGTTGGTCACATCACGTTATATCGTTTGTCACATTATGGTGTAATGTCTAGTAGCATGCTTAGCTCGAGAGAAAGCATAGCAGTCAGGAGGGTGCTAAAGGAAATGTCGATACACCCTGCGCTTGAACTCTTGAATAATGCAGAAGTTTGGAAATACCAACTGCGAATGTAAGTTGCACTTTAAAAGAGGTTCTTCTAGACAGTAGCAATAAGGCGAGCCGAGACTTGTGTTGAGGGTATACTCCGTGAAGGCAGGCGAGGGTATTTTCGGTGCGATAATTGCTATGGGTGGATTTACACGACCGGACAACGAACAGACAAAACTTATAGGCGAAGAGCCGACCGCTGAAAATGTCACCTGATAGGTTAATGAAAATATATTATTGTAAAAGATAGTACTTATGTAGGTGGAAGTAATGCCATGAGACCCGCAGGCCCCAGCAAGTCACTTCACTGGGCAACCATTTTTTGAATTTTTAAATTTTGGTGTAGTTGCTTAGCTTATTAGTTAAAGGATGACTTTCTAATTTTAGGAAAAAAATGGTTGCCAAACCTCAGATAGTTAGAAAATTTGGCAGCCGACTTTGAAGGCGGGCAACCCGAGTATACACTGAAACGTATTCCATAAAAGTTCGAGAGCCAAGGCCCGCCAGACCTACTTCATTATCTTCAAGTTGATATTTCGTTAAACATAGTGTGATACGCAGTTAAGAACGTATGCACACTCGCTAGCCCGGAAAACTGGCCCTTTTGTAGATAGAGGGGTTGGGGGGTAAAAAGAGGTTAAAATTGAAAAAAATTCTGTCGCTGTGTGTGTAGGTTCTACTAGGGCTAAATAACCGTTAAATACTAGCGGCAGAGATTTTTGACCATAGTGTACGATAGCTCTTTACCTATATTCTTATTTTATTAACACTGGAAATTTTCACTAGCGCCCCACGCTTTTTTACATTTCGAAAGGTAGGTTGTCTCCTTATTCTGGCTGGAGCAATAAAAACTTTATATTCAAAATTATTTTTTACTTTTTAGTTCATTTTAAAATAAAATCGTATTTTTTAGTTTTTTAAACTATAATTTTTTTATTTTCTCCTTTTTAGTGTACTATACATATGTCTTCCGCATTTTTGTAGTGACCGCCATATTAGATTTAAAATGACGTCACACAGCTTACTGTACTATACTGTACGACACCCATAACGAGGGCGTTGTAAAGAAAAGGTTAAACCGCCATTTTGTGTTGGCCGCCATTTTGAATTTGGAATGACGCCACACAGCTTATAGTATTCTACTTGTAATATCCTTTCATTTGATACCCATTTTAAGTGGGTTAGAAAGAAAAAGTTAATCCACCATTTTGTGTTGGCCGCCATTTTGAATTTGGAATGACTCCATAAGGCTAATTGTATTCTATTTGCCATACAATTTCATTTGATACACATGTCGGGGGTCGGGGAGCACAAAAGCAAAATTCGGCCGCCATCTTGGAACCGCCATCTTGATTATTTCACAAAATGGTAAGATTGCATTGTCACGCGAACTATGCATATCTGCAAAATTTGAAATTGATCGGTTGTATGCATACATACATACATACAGGTGAAGCTAATATAAAGCGTATAAAAAATATGTAAGACAATTTTTTCCCCACATATTTCACTGTAACTCAAAAAGTAGATCGTTAAGGTTCTTTTTTCTGAACTTTTTTAACATCCCCAAAAGTTACCTGAAAATTTCTTGGAACGCTCCAAGACTCTGGTTGGCTTGGTGTTTTTGCTATTTGGCATTTTTCCCGAAACCAAAATTCAAAACGCTCTTTCTCGAAAACGGGCAGAGGCAGCCCCTCCCGTTTCTGTGTTTTTTGTCGAAAATTTTTTGTCTACTGTCTAACATTAATGCCGGGTTTTTATTAGTAGAATTAGTGGTAGAGTGTACTGGGCGAGTACTAACTACCTATCCTGTGAACTCGCCTAATGAAAACGTAAGTGGTAGAGTAGAGTACTTGGTTATAGTAGAGTAGAGTGGGATAGCACCGTGGTAAAGTTACTCTACCACTTGCCGTCGGCTTAAAAATACGCCAGTTACCTTACCACTAATACTACTAATGAAAACCTAGCTTAACCGCTCGGAAAGCTGGGACGGGACACCCTGTAGAACGATTTGTCCAAAACGCTTCAAAAAGCAGTTTCGGCGATCACCTTCTCATTGAAGCCTTATTCGCCCGCATTTTTTGAGAATTGAGAACAGGCAATAGTCGCTAGGGACTAAATCTGAAAAATATGGTGGATTTCGAAGTAATTCGTGCAATTTGCCATTGCTTCTTCGATCGAGTTGTGGCACAGTGCATTGTCTTGCTGAAAGAGCATTTTCTTCACCTTCATTTGGGGCCTTTTTTCACGCTTTCGTCCTTCAAACGCACTAATAATAATCCTATGTAATATTCACTATTGATCATTTTTACTTTTTAAGATAGTCGATAAATATCTTATGCACGCACATCCCAAAAGACGGACGCGAAAACCTACCCGATTTTTGCGTTGCGTCGCTTTGGACGACTTTCTCCAGTTGCTGTCCACTCAGTTGACTGCCGATTTGACTCGGGGGTGTAGTGATGGATCTATCTTTCATCACTATCTATCTTGTCACATACCGCATAAACAGCGCTCTGATCAATAACACCTTTGCTCTTTTTGCTCGACAGTGCGCTGAGCAAATGCGCTACCCACTTCAAACTGAGAGCTTTCTCATGAAAAAATACTCATGTAAAATGGTGCCTTCTGGTATTTTTAGAGTGTTACCTAGCTATCTCACGCAATTTTACATTACGGTCTTCCAAAATGATTTTATGCACTTTTTTTATGTCTTCTGGAACAACAATTGAATTTTGGCGTCCAGAACGTTCAACATTATCGGTGATTGTGCGGCCGCGTTTAAAATCAGCAAACCGCTTCACTACCATTTTCTCAATGGAACGAGTCCGAATAACATCTGCAAATCCAAAACCATGTAAACTAAATGCCCCCCTACACGATCAAATTGGATGTACATGGAAGGGTGGATGTACAACCAAAACTATCGATTGTGAGCCGAACGGCCGATCAAAACTCGTTGCGCGCATGCGTTTGATGAAAATCTGGATGCACATCCAATTTGAAAGTGTACGGGGGCCTTAATGGTCGGAATGTCTTGAAATTTTGACACATATCGTTCGACGGTTGGTAACTATCTAAAAACCATATGGATTTGCTAATATTACCGCGATCTATATGTCATCCTATGAACACATTGATGTAATAATATTAATATCCTAAACCTGTTCTTCCTTATATTTGGGAACTTAGAGCTCTTGTTCCCTTTCCATCGAACATTTATGCCTTTAGTGCCATTAATAAAATCAACGTTTCCTTATTGTAACATCGTGCAGTTCTATGCTTGAAACCCCTTCTATGCAACTTTCCATGTAAACCCACCTCTCGTCAACAAAAATTGAACTTCGTGCCTTACCAAAAACTTAACAAATTGTCTTTTGACTGCTCTTCAGAACTTGTTCATTTTTTGTTTCATTCTTTTTGTTTTTTTATCTAAAAAAAAAATTTAGAAATTTTTTTTGCCTAACCATAACCAGGCACAGTAACAAACGCACACCCTAACGTCGCGCAGGTAAATTTAAGGTAAATATTTTGCCAAAAGTGGATTGGTACCAATAGTACAAAACTGTTCATATTGAATTTTGTAATCATACTCCTCCAAACAAGCTGCTCGCGTGATTAAAGCTTACCCTAAATAAAAAAGAATTTGCATAGCGTGACTTAAATTTGGGGTTTCCTAACATTAGGTAAGGGATGACGATTGTCTTTTTTTGCTGTTAGTGTATATAAACTCAGGTATGAGGCAGTAAATAGGTAGAGGCTGAATATTCTGCTTGTTTGGTTTTTTTTTCTTCTATATTTTTTTTGTTGTAGTTTTTCATTTGTTATCATAAGCACTTAAGTAAACAAAATTTGTGAAGGAAAATCAATATGTTGCTTATTTCGTCCTTTTCTGTTTATTCCATTTAGCTGTAAAACATTTGAATAAAATTAGAATGAAAATGTAAATGGTTTGTATTTTGTTGGTTGTATATTTTTGAAAAATTCTTCTTGTTGTAATGCTGGAAAAGTATTCGAAGAGAAATGAGCTGCAATAAAGGAAATTTGTTTCTAAATTGAATTTGCTGAGAAAGGAAATTAGTTTGTATGACTTTTAGCATTCATAGCTTATTAACACGCTTAAGGTTAAGTGATATAAATCATTGTTATTATTATAGTTTTCAATGTTTTGAATGAACTTTTTGGTATTCTTGTATATTTACGAAGATTATATCAACAGTGGTTAAGCACGCATTTTTTTCGAAGCTTGAAGTTTTTAAATGTCTCAACAATAAAATATACAGAGTGGAAAGGTGAAGAATACACAAACGTATATCTTATTAGGTATTATTATCATGAATACATATTTTGGAGTTTATTTTAAGATAATTTAGGAATAATATTGCAATTAGATTTCTGAATCGTAATTTGTTAAAAAGAAGTGGTTTTAATTAAGAGACAGTTTTAGATAAACAGCATATGCTATTTTAAACATTTATACATATCAATAAGAGATTATTTTCACACGATTCAATTAATGCGATTTCACGCGATTCAATTAACTTTAAATTTGCAAAAGTGGCGACACTTAAATATTTTACAATTGAAATTCCATCAGTCGATGTTTTAAAACTAGAGTAGAAACAACCGCGTTTGTTCTGAAAAGATTTTTGTTTATTAATGAAGTTGTAAAAATAAAAATAACAAAACAAGAAATATGAATTTAAAAAAGTGTTCCCTAGAGATGGATCAGTATTTCGGATTGGGTAGATACTATACAACCGAAGAAAAAAATGTAGCATTGAAAAAAACGAATTCAGTAAGATTAAACCTTGAAAGCTGCTAGTTTAGTGAGATGAAGTTTATCAAGGCCGCAGGGAATCTGGTAAAAATTAAATTAAATTAAATCTAGAGCTCCAGTACAGGGTAAGGGGCAAAAATTTGAGAATACTAATAAATTAGGCGAAAGCCCCTTTTACTAGTCGTCTGTAAATCAAATCCCTAGAATTCAACGCTGGCGGAAACGCAACCTTCTACTATATTGTGTCAAAAATAGAAGATGCCATTACATTTAGCAGCGTCGCCGAAAATTTTGATGAATCGAATTCTTCAAGTTCGTTGAGAGTATTTCGAGCTGAAAGAGTGCCAAGACTAAATTAGTACAAAGTTCAGCTTTGTCCAATAACCAACATCGATAACGTCGAAATATAAACGAGTAATAGATTTTTAGCAGTCACAGCGTGAAGAATCTTCATAGCGAAATGTGACTTCACACAAAGAAGATACATGGTTACAAAATAAAATACCTTACATGCCTGACAAAGCAAACTCTCAGCGGTAAGCCTTTGAGTCATCGCCATTGGGTGGCTAAAATTTTAAAATCTAATATAAAAAACTATCACAACATATACCTTTAATCCTATTGAAGGCATCTGCACTGGCATTCCTTCAACTCTCACCAAACAGGTTTTTTAGAAGAGAGGTATAGAAAGGAAAAGAGGGAAATGTACATATGTAGAACTGGTTCGGTAACAGTTGGAATACCAGTGTGATTAAATCTAAAAATTTCGGCACAACACATAGTAACAATACGGGCTGTCATCAACTCAAAATGTACACAGGCCAATTTTATCAAAAATCAAGGTTGCTGCATGCATGGGCCCATAGGAGCAGAAATGTAGACAAATTTTACAACTGGTCACATGAAGCGGAAGATTTGCAGCAAACGGCGAAAATTCAGTTCAGTTTGGAAAATTTTGAAGTTTGTAGAGCATTTATGTGTGACGAAGATAGATATCACCATGCACTTCCTTTCAATATCAAGCTCCAGCTGAAGCAGTTTAACATCATGCGCCAAGACTAAAAAGGCTTGGCATGACTAGAGCAAGAAGAGATCACGCGACACCCTGACGTTGCGGAGCAGAAACGTGGCCAAAATCGTAACTGCGGGAAAGAACAAGTCAGAGAAACCCGAATATTTGCTTTGCAGTTATTCGGGTCTGGTTAGGAGCAGAAACCATTTGGAAAGTTTTTCTTACAGGATTGGAATGACGTTTCGAAGCTTAAAATAGGAGATATGATCCGAAATCTGAAAATGACAGATTGGATTTAAAGTCACTCCAAGTATACACACTAGCCATACGAACTATACATGTGTAATTACTGCACTCATTAAACACCGATTCATGAATGGTCTATAATTTGGTTCGACAACAGAACAAACTTCCGAAGTGCCGCGAGAGAATTACTAAAGGCGCTCGACTAAATTGATGAACAAAGGATGGTGTTTTCGTTAGCGATGAAGAGCTTGGAATGGAATAATATTCTAGCGAATGCTGCAAATTTCAGTATTAGCTGGGAGAGGGCTGTCTGGTGATTGAAAATAGCAATAGAATCAGTAGCAATACAATACAAGAATTAAGAAGGATTTACACTAACCAACAAATGTTTATCCTTTCTGGCAATCAGGTCTAAGTTAGTTTGGAATTGGCAAAGCGCCTTTGATGAGCTACGTATTCGTTTGGAGTCCAGGTCATCAGGCAGTGAAAAAGCTGAAGCTTGAAATATATAGAGCTCTGACAGTGTATTCATCGCTCCAGAACGGGCTATTAAGGAACTCACTAGTTTCGTACAGTCTCGTAATTAGCCAGAGAACTTACGGCACGCGGTAGATAGAATGCTAGCTAGATTGCCAGACACAGTGCCCTTAATTAGCACCCTTGGAATATCGGTTGTACAGATAAGCCAACCTTTAAGCTTTGCCTCAAAGATTATGAGTCTGCTCTTTACGTTTTCTGTTACTGTCCCATGATATTTAGGAGCATCGTCTATTTATTTGACGCGACCTTGCTCTAACAGGCAATTTAAAGCGACAAACCTCAATTTTTAAAGGTACAATAGGCTCAGCTCATTAAAATAAAAAAAAACTTAAAGTGAAATTTTGTCCTATTGATTAATAATAATTTAACTCAACAATCTTTCTATTCGTCATGGTATTTTTGTTCAGTTTTGTTGCATTTCATCATGGAAAAACTTAGCTCGACACAACACCTACAAATTATTCAGTTGTATTACGAAAATCAGGGTACTACGAGAAAATTATATTCTTTCAAAAATGAGGCCGGCGGGAACGTAACTGTGAATAGCGCCCATTATTGCGCCATGACAATGGCCTGTTTGCTGCCTGAAATTGAAGTCATCTCGACGAAATTTGGCTCCAACAGGAACTCGACAAGCAGATAATTTCACGTTTCGGGCCTGTGAAATGGTCGCCTAGATCATGTTATATCACACCTCTAGACTTTTCCTTTGGTGCTACGAAAAGTCCAAAGTCGACATGGATAAGTCGGCTACGATTGAGGAATGGGAATCCAACATTACTCGCGTCATTGTCCAAATACCTCTCGAAATAGTGGAGCGCGTCATCGAAAATTGGAACTTCAAAATGGGTCTTATTAGTCACATGCGGCCAACATTTGAAAGACATAATCTTTAAAAAATAAATGTAAAAAATGGTTTTTTTGTATGCTAGTAAAGATTATCCGATAAAATTAAATTTTTATTTACATTTTATTTTTGAAAAATATACAGGGTGCGCCATCTAGACCTTCTATATTTCAGCATTGAATAACTCTGACATGTTTTAGCCGATTTCGATACATGTATACACGATTCTAACATCATTCAGTAGCATTTTAGCTATAAGAAAATACACACCGAAAGAAGGCGCTGTAATTATAGCGCTTTACATTGAAAACAATCCTTCAATTGTGAAAACTGAGCGTGCAAGTACCATTACGGAAAATTGTGATTTGGGGTGGCCTCCTCGTTCTCCGGCACCAGACTTTTTTCTGTAGGGTTGTTTAAAAAGTGTAGTTTATATCGGTATGCCAAAGTCTATTGACGAACTGAAAGCTAGCTAACATACAAGCCGAAATAGCTGCTATAACACCCGAAATGCTGACCAATGTTATGCAGGATGCCCGAAAAAGGCTGCTTTTTGCGTATCGAATGGAGGTGGTTATTTAATTGACATTGTATTCAAAAACTGATTTGAAATAAATGGTAGAGAATGTCCTAAATAAATCTTGTTCATTTGTCAAAATCGGCTAAAAAAGGTCAGAGTTATTCAATGTTGAAACCCCGAAGGTCTAGATGGCGCACCCCATACGTACCTCTAAATGAATCACCCAATACTTACCAATATGACGTCCACAGAACTTATTTAGGTATTTGTTCATAATGGCTCAATTTTACCAGACGTTCTTTTTCTTATCTTCACACATAATTCTCAACAGTTTGACTTTAATCGACCCCGCTACTTTATTAATATCAATATTATATGTTGATCCTCATCGTTCAAACAATATCTAGAAGTTAACTCGTTCAAGCAAGAATCGTGTTGGCTACATTTCATCTATCTCTTTCCTTTCAATTGACAGACCAAAACTAATGATTCAAACTAAGCTTATGATTGTCGACCTATAACACTACCAATGACATGGCGGACTGCCACTGCAAAATTTGCCCTCTATATAAAATTGTACGTTCTTTCTTATAAAAAATAAAAATCTTTGAAAAAAATTCGTTTAAATGATTTGCGCATAAGTGCCAACTTTGCGCGAGAGCCTTAAGGTTCAAAAGATGTGGAAGAGTTGGAAAATGTGCATAAATTAGGAAAGGATTGCTTTTTGCGGAAAACTATTAACAACAATATACAACATATATTTTTAGTATTGAATGTACGGGAAATGATTATTGATGTTGATTACGTTAATCGAGCATTTAGATCGGCCATAAACCTTGTGAAGCGGAAAACACTTAAGACAATTTCATTTTAATTCAAATCTTTTGATTCTATCTTACAAAGTCCTTGGCATTGAAGAAATACCATCAACTTTGTCCACTTTTATTTAAAAACAAAACTTAACAAAAAATAAAATGCAAATAGCTTTTCGATACCGTTTTTTAAACGTTGTGAGAATGTCAAGAATAAGAATAAATTATATTTAATTTCTCCAAAGAAGAATGGCGCATATTCAAAAACTAAAAATTCCTTAATTTTTTTTATAAATTTTCTATTAATTGATTTTATTTTTCGTTTTGTTTAATGACTTCCTTATTTAATTATGCATCACCTACCACTTAAGAGATTCATTCTTCTGGAACACGAGAAAAAGCTCCACCCCTTTTCTGGCTACCTTCATTCACCTGTAGTATAAGCGTGTGACCATTTTTTTTACTATATTTCGTATTGGGTGTAGTGCACACCGGTGCTCATATATATTATTTTTATGACCAAAAAATGACAAGCAAACCACAGAAGACAAACATTATGTTATTTACGATCATTTTTATGAGGTGCCTACAAATTTTATGAGCATTTAATGGCCTAATCTTGCGCAACAGGAAACTTCTTGCCACGAGTTTAGACCATAAATTTCATTACAATATGAACGAGACAGACAGGGTGATAGCAAGAAAGAGAAAAAGAGGCGCTTACAATGCTGCTGAATATTTTTATGGAGTGTCAGGATATTGGGGCATGCTTAAGAAGGATATAGAAAAAAAAATTTATAATGAGAAAAAAGGTACAAGGATAATTTTCTTTTATCTTGAATGGTTGGATATAAATGAATGTGTTGCTTCATTTTTTTTGTGGCTAAGATGTGATAAAGGACTAGAGATGAAGGATCCTTTTGTTTTCGTAAAATGTCAATAAGGGTGAGTTTTTGATAAAATTGGGACGGTACCTGTTTGCTTCATGTCTCTTTTCCCTGGGTGAAAAATCTTGGCACCAAACATTGCATGTGATGCAACAGATTCCATTGTTTCACATGATTTATGTACGACAGACCCTTATCCTACTTCTCACTCTATTTTAAAATGGGAAAAAGGGAAAAACTTGAACCTTTTAAATATTGAAATTCGAATTCGTTCTGTGGTATTATAATTTTCCATAAGCCCTTCCCAGTGCTCTTGGCCCCTTTTTATAGGGGATTATAATTATTCAAAACAGTTCTCTGGATTATTATCATTTTTTTTGTTCGGTGAAATATTCCAAAAGATTTTCATAGCTTCAAATCACGGTGAGATATAGAGAAAATTCGAAGCCATCCTCTAAGCTCTAAATTGAATCCGAAACGCTGCCAAAAAATTATTTATGGCCTCGGTATCATGAGCCTCGTTTAGGATTTAATTAACACCAATTGATCTGTGACTTGAATAAACGATTCTTAAAATTTATGAGAACATTCGTTGACAGTGCAGCTTATGTGTATGCGTAAATACTCATGGCTTTTAATACTATCACAATTCCTCCTTCATTCCACCCGATGCTTTATGTGCCATCCAAAATGTTAAAACTAGTTTCAATTTACAAAACAGAGATGGAAAATTTTATTAATTGACTGTGCACGAAATAATTTCTGTGATGGGATATTTTTGCCAAACACGAACATTCTCTCAAATTATTTATTTTTTTTTGGTTTATGTTGATGTATGAAGTTGTCAAAATTTTCAGTTTTAGCGCATAGCCATTAACACACAATCAACGCCATCAAAAACAGCAGAAAAAATATTAAAAATTAAATGTATTTTAATTTTTATGATAGAAAATTATAATTATGGCATTGATGCGCCACCACAACTCAACATAAAATATTAATTTTAAAATCAACACACCATAATTAAGCTTTGTGCATCCTTAATTAATTTTAAAATTGCAAACTATTATATGCAATATCCGCTGTTTGTAAGCATATTTAGGGGAAATTATTAATTACAATTTTTATATTTTTATATTAAGCTGATATTTTTTTTGTTATAAAAAAGCAATAATAAAAGAAATGTCAACCGTGGGAATTATATACGTAGGCGGTAAACATGTTTTTAACCTGTTTTACGAGTTATTTTTAATATTAATAACATTGGTATAAAATAATGATAAGTGTTTCGAGAGAATTGTTAAAGTTATTTTTGGATAAGATTTTAGCGTTGTAGCAATTTATTATTTATATTTATATATTAACTGTTTGAAACATCCAAAAAATAGTGTAAATTAATTATAGTCTGGATTTTAAATGCCTTGGTTCCCACGAAAAACCCTTGACCATTGTGTGCATGTGACATAATTTTTTTTTAATTATATTGATTTTTAAAATAATTCATTTTTCCAATCTATCGTAGAATCCAATCCAGACTTTTCACTTCATAATAAGCAACCCAGGGCCTGAACAAAAACCTTAAAATTTTAATCGCATTTGCAGAAAAGCAGCTGCAGCACTAAAAAGTTGCAAAGAAAAGGTTTTGAATGTAAATGCTGCGCGGTCACTTTTCATGCGCAACAATTTTATTCTTTTCTTCCAAGTCTCATCTGCGCAGCATCACTTTACTAGCTGCACGTCTGCGCATACTTAATGCGCAAAAAAACAATGTAATGTAAAACAATGTAGTATGTAGTATGTTGAACTCATGATCCTGGAGGCCCATAGTTCGAGGCGACGCTTAATGCCAAACTAAACTGGAATCATAGAATTGTGCTTAATATTTTGCAAAATTAAAAAATTCCTTTCCTGTTCATCACTGAGGGCCGTTCACACCACGCCGGCTGCAGTGCTAAGGACCATACTAAATTGCTAAAAGTTTGGAGTTTCTAAAATCGGGTATGTTATCGGACTGAATGCCTGAGAAGATCTCAAATTTTTAACGGTCCTGCACAAGATAGACCTTTCTGGGCTATCCGTAAAGTATCACAGGGTGGGCTTCTAGGCATATGCAGATGTGATGAGAATGCCGGGATATGATATGAAATCCCTTATTTAGCAGCGTCCTAACTACTGTCTTACTGGCAATTACTACAACTTTGTAATGCCTTATTTTCTCCTTTTTCTTTGAGTGATGTTGCTGCTTCTAAAGTAAAGCCGAAAACACACTTTTGTGTTGTGGTGTGTCGTGGCGCTCTGTACCCAATCAGAAACGCCAAATCGGAACGCGCCACGCCACAACGCACCAAAATAATGTAATCAGCCCCATATAAAATATATGAATTAGATCCACGACACAGGGCACCACGACACACCTCAACAGAAAAGTGTGTGTTTCGGCTTAAGAATGGTATACTCAAGCGAACGGCCTTGTGACTTCTCTGAATTGAAACCATGAAACCAAACTAGCCTGGAACTGCTAACATGCCTTTTGTGTGCTAGGAATTCTCAATAAGCCCCCTGCCAGGTGGTGTTCTGACATTTATTTATAGGCCCGGAAATTGGGGCGAGCAATTGGTTTAAAGAATCTTGCTGAATCTTGCTGAGCGCCGGCAATCAGTGCCTGGTTCGTCAATAGCTAACTAATTGCTCCTTTAATCCCTCATGGGACATAGGGCGGAAACAGTTGCCCTCCAGCGGACTCTGTTTTGCGCGACAGCTCTCATCTCTGACCAGGATCTCCCGGTTGTTGCGGCCTCTGCTAATAGGGTTCTCCTCCACGTTGTTCTAGGTCTTCCGACTCGACGGGTTCCTTGCGGAGTATTACCGCAACGCCATTCCTACGGTTTTCAGGTTCGTTTCTGCCAGAATATAAGAAGGACTCACCGTTTGGGCAGATATGTTCCCCCGCATCGGGCCATCTGGTCTCGCTAAGTCCCATGACCTTGATTTTATAGCGGTTCATCTCGTTGAGGACTTCATCCAGCCGTCCATCAGCAAGCAGAGTTCTCACATTCCATGATCCGATTCGTGTCCTGTTTCGAAAAGCAAAGGTCGTCGTCGTGTTGTCCGTCCGGTTCCGAGGCAATGTTTGCCGATTCGTAGCAATTGTGTGTTTTATGGGAGCGGGTTGCTAACCCTCAGCCCAACCGACTTAAAACTCTGTTTTGTGGCGCAGAGAACTCGCCATTCGACCGTCTCCCGCTAGCTCCTTCCGAAGAAGTACTCCAGGGGGCACCGCGGGGAGGTGGGATTAGGACTTGCTAACAGAGCTGCTAGATGTTCGTCTGCAGTGACTCTTCTCGGGTTTTGGCAGAAGTGACAAATCGGGTGCCACCACTTTCCGAGGTCTTTGTTAGCCGTTCGCCCCCCTCAATATCTAAGTCGTCTTGTAACGCGGCCACAGAATTGTTGAAGTGATATAGAAAAGATGTCAATACACTGCGCCTTAAATTACCATCTATGGAGAATAGGAAAGACAGCTGATTCCGTCTGCAAGATTTTTCTCAAGGTAGATAGGTCTGCTGTTCATATTCTCTGTTTTTGTCCCGTGGTAGCAAGGATCTCGATGTTTGGAACGACCTATCTCGAACAGTCAACTCAAAGTACCTACTGGACGAATTTGGCTGAATCAGCACTTTTATGTGAAAGGCTAAGCTCAGGAGTCAACCTATATTCTACCAGTCTGTCAATGTTTTTTCGTCATGATGCAATGCCCAGTATTAAGCTTAGCTTGAAGGATGGCTAAACACCATAGGATATGTAAACGGAGTCAGCGTTTGCATGAGGAAGAGGCGATGAACACAGCGCTTAAACTTTTAGATGTTTTATCAGTTCGGGAATACTGACTGTGGAAGGATGCTCCACACAGTGCCGGATTTATATGTTGCGGGCCCGCAAGCATTACATTGTGATGGGGCCCCTAAAATATTTTTACTTCCCTTTTATCTAAAGACCAACCAAACAAAAAATAAGAGGGACGGGGTCCCCGGAGGGGGGGCTTACAAGTAATTGCTTGTTTTGCTTGTTGGTAAATCCGGCATTGGCTCCACAGTCAAGTTGTTCTGTTTATAAACGAATTCCTAAAATGTAGTGTTCGCGAAAAGCTGAGATGCAGATTGTACCATTAGCGAGATAGCCTTATGATGCCGGAAACACATATCCGTGGAGGCTGCATTGAATTACGAACTGATGTTATATGGACATGGAACAAAGACAGCACTCGAAAGGGCCCAAAGACTTGACGTGACTGATGTGTGTGAATCGACCTATAAGGTGAGGTTTAGATTTGATGCCATCCAATACTATGTACTTTGATTAAATGCTCAGGAAGAAAATTCTCAATCTTAACATACTCGCATCTAGAGCAACCAGACCAGACTTACCAAAGCGATGGTAGACCCCGCGCCATAAAACAAGCGAAACTGAAAATCCCTGTTTCGTCTCAAGTCCCCACAATTTCAATCTGTAGGTTTAAAATAGCAAATAACCGGATCATTTATATACCCAATCACAACTAGAGTAGTCGAACTGATGCATTAGGAGAACGATTATACTCTCTTTATAGGTATAGTAGTGCAATAGGCTAAATATGGATGGTAGTGCAATAGGCTATTTAAACTTCAATTATAGTGGAGTGCCTGGGGATTTTGGCCTCAGACTTTTGTTACGGTGAATGAATTTACGTGGTCGAGGTGGGATTTTGTTTTTTATACTAATTATAAATCGCAAAGTTTACCAAAAATTTTTTTGTGCTTTTACTCTGGGGAAGAATGCCACCCCTTCTCGTGGGTGAAAATTTTTTCATTGAAAATAAGTCCGGGAATAGATAGATTGGCTAATTTTAAGCAACTTTTGTTCTATAAAGTTTTTTCTGAAAGTCAATACTTTTCGAGTTATTCGCGAGTGAAAATGTCAATTTTTCAACCAAAAAAACCACGTTTTCAGACGGTTTTTCGCGAATAACTCAAAAAGTAAGTAGGTATAGTAGGTAGCGAAAAAATTATTATTATTAAAAATGTAGCTTATAAAAAAACAAAAAAAATGGTGGGTTTATGGTGTCTGTAGAGCCAATACAAAAATAGTAATAGCTTGTTGAAGGTTGGTTCTTATTTGTCAAACGCCAAAATTGAAAGTTTCAACTTGAAATAACCAAAAAACAATGCATTTATCGGGAAAAGCTCATTAAACCTTTTTTAAAGTGCTTGAAAAAAACTTTAAATTTATTTTTTTTATAAAAACCCTAGCATTAAAACTAAGCGAGTTAGAACGAAAATAAAGTTGGTCCCTATTTTTTCGACGACAAAAAAATGTGAAAATCACCCCCTAATTACCACCCCCATTGAAAATAATCGGTACCAATTCACAATTCACTTTATTAATGTACCTACTTGTAATATGCTCTAGAAGTTGGACCGTTTTACAGTGCTTAGTTTTGAAAAAAAAATTTGAGCTTGAAGTGAAGAGATCATTTTTGTAATTTTGCAAAATATTGCCTTTTCTTCAAAATAACTCAAAAACTATTAATGATACGCAAAATTTTGTAGAGTACGCAATCGTAGGTTTTGCTTTTCTGAAAATTTTGGTTGTTGACTAAGATATTGCCGTTTACAGTTTGCATATGTTCGTAAATAGTAACTTGTTCAAGCCCTTTCAGGTCAAACCCTTTCAAAAATAAGGGGTGAAAGAAACTTTAATTTATATGAGCTTATAGCTCTTGAAAAAACCTACAAAATGCTATTTGGAAGGACTTGATAGTTTAAAAACTAGGCGAGTTATGGGTAAAAAACCAATCACAATTCGTTATTTGCTTCCTTAAAAACCCCGAGATACTGATTTTCATGGAAATCGGAACACAATTGGCAAATTTGGGTGGTCATTTTGAATTTCGGTCACTCAAATCAAGATCACAATTTTTTAATAGGTAAACTTTTTTATATATATTATTAGCTAAACATTCTATTTTGAATTTTTAAATTTCATTCACCATAACTGAAATCCGAGGTTTTCATGTTTTTAATGCTCCAGGAACTCCACTATTGTACTATTGTTACATGTGAATGCATCAGCTACATGCCGATATTTTTAAAGTTTGACAGTGAAATTACATTAGTAATTTTAGATTTTTATAACGTCCTCAATATACATATGTGTACATAGAATATAAGTATGTATGTAAAATTATATCTGAACATTTTCATGAATTAATGAAATGCCAATATAATTACAAAATGCTTGTTATATGAGGAAACGTTTAAATCGGTAGTTTACTTTTCGGTATCAAAAAAGAATAATTCAAGCTGAAACCGAAACAATTGTGCAACCCTACACCATTACTGACTGATAAAATTACCATCATTCCTCTCCCAGTTTTACCATATGTCGCCAGTTGCTTATTGAAAGAAAGAAAGAAATTTTAAATTGTTACGAATCTGTGAAGCACTCTTAAAAGTCGGTAACTATAAAAAATGGGAAATTTTCCGTACCACTGACCGCCCTGCACGCCACTTATGATCAAAATTGAAGTTTTGTTGTTGTTATTCGTACTCCTTAAACTTATGCTCTAGTTTCGTTTGTCTCGGAGTTTCTGCAGGTTGAAGGTTTCCACATTGTTTATTTTTTTTTCGTTCTTTTTCCTCCGCATGTGAAAACTTTCCCTTTTCTCGTCCTTTGTTTTAAGGGGACGAAAACAAGAAGCAAAAAATTATGTGGGAGTGTAGCAGCTAATAGCTAAAAAGCGTCACTCAATTTATATAAACTCTGATTATGTATAGTATATATGTATGTTATTTAGGACAAAGTATGCCGAAAGGTGTATTTTTGTAGTAGCCGATGTATGTATGTATACTCAATGAATCAAACCGAAAAGGGTCGCTTTTCGTGTTTTAATGGACGTAAGCGATTCCATTATTTTCGTATTATTATAATAAGGTGAAAATTCTTAAGGGAAATGAGGTTTTCTCGTCATTTTTATTACACGCAAAATGAAAGAAATTAAAAGGTGATTTATTAAATTGCGATTGCTGTTTTTGATTTGTGTTTTTGTAGGCTTTTGTGTGTTTACTAGTTTTGCCTTTTTTTATTATATTTTTGTAACATAAATAATGTTTTGAAGATTATGTAGAACTGTAACATGTTTCCATTATACGCCAGAAATCGTGCACAACTTAAACCAAATAAAACAAACAAAAATAGTATAGTATCTAATTTAAAATTAGTAAGAGCACATTCAGTGGATAATTCGTTCTTCTAGGTCTTGCGAATGCGCAAATAGTGCACCGCACACCAGAAGCTTTCTGCGTAAGGCAAATATATTAGTGCCCATTTTGTTTTCGGAAAAAATATATTTAAATTCGAAACCTCAACCATTTTTATTAAAAAAAATTAAGATTTTTTAACATAGATGGCCGCTATTTTTAATTCGGCGACCTCGCAACCCCCAGACATCCATTTTCATTAAAAAATTATGATTTTTTTACATGTAGCGGCCCGTGCGACCACTAACGAAATATTAGAATTATTATTGTTTACTATTTACAATTAATTTATTATATACATTTTGTACATGTTGAGTTATAAATGACAACTGAATTGACAACCAAAATGTTTGCCTTTTATAGGCTGGAAATATTCCATCGCCTACTTAAAGTAGCCGATGAAATATGTAGCCGATGAAATATCTCCAGCCTACTAAATACATACTTGCTATGGGACACCAGGTAGCTGCTACAATAGCCCACCTGGATCCCATAAACATAGATAGCCGCCATTTTGTTTTTCGAAAAACTGATAACGGATTCGTAATCCGCGACCTCGAAAACCACCGGATATCAAATTTCATAGAATTATCTCAATTCCTTCTAGTTTTGGCCGTGTTTTTGGCGTACTCTGCGCAAACTCTACGCCCTCCGGAGTTTCCCCGACTCCTGGATACTGGCCCATCTTTAGCCTATACCGAAAAAATATGACTAGCGAACCGTCTCACTACCGCCCAGTAGCAATCACTTCTATTCTCTCCAAAATCATGGAGGCAATAATAACCACGAATCTTATGGAATATCTCGAATGCAATCAAGTATTGGACGACTAGCAGTACGGCTTTAGATCTAAAATCTCTACTGGCGAACTCCTTGTATGCCTAACTGAGCACCTCTACCAAAGTATTCATCGTTTTGATGAATCCGGCCTGGTTGCTCTCGATATCTCCAAGGCCTTTAACAGAGTATGGCACCCTGCTCTATTGACTCAACTCAAAGCTGTTGGTATTCACGTGGTGGACACATTTTCGTTTGTTTCTACCCAAGACGCAAGCAAGCGTCAATTGACGATAGCGTGCGTATGACGTGCGGTTTACGTGGACAGTAGGCATTAGTGTTAGTCCGGGGAAATTAGCAAAATAAAAGGCACGAAAGAAGACAAAATTCCAAAATGGCTGAAAATTGGACCACAGCTTCCTTGGGATTTTTTAAGAAAACAATTTCGGAATCACAAAAAAAACATGGCCGCCGGATATATCACTCTTTGGCAAAAAAAATCACTCAAAAACTGGTTTTTTCGAATTTTTTTTGATCAGTCAATACAAAACATCATTGCCTACAAAATACCACTTTTAAGATTTTTCGAAAACCTTGACCTTTCCGAATTATTCAAAGTATTTTTTGGCTGAAAAGTGATTTTTGGAAGCTTTGACCTTGAATAACTTCGAAAGGGTTGGGTTTTCGAAAAAATGACAACAGATTTTTGTAAGCAATAACGTTTCGAATTGACTGATAAAAAAAATTTCGAAAAAACCAGTTTTTGAGTGATTTTTTTGCCAAAAACTGATATCTCCGGCGGCCATGTTTTTTTTTTTGTGATTCCGAAATTGTTCTCTTAAAAAGTCCCAAGGAAGCTGTGGTTCAATTTTCAGCCATTTTGGAATTTTGTCTCCTTAAAATGCTAATTTCCCCGGACTATGTATTCTAAATCGCAAAGTTTTTCTGAATGGTTTGATGTTGTTTGGATTTTATCCTCATAAAGTGTCCAATACATTAAATTCTGCTTACACTCAGAAATGAAATTGTAAATATTCGGGCTTCTTTTATCTATTTTCGTCTTGTATCGTTCTTCTATATAATAAACGTTTTCACGTCATCCATTAAAAATCCGTACCAAGCTGCTCCAATTACTTCCCGTATTTGACGAAAAAGTTCAATAGTTTTGACATTTTTTGCATAAAGAAAACATAGCCTTGATCGCAACTGCCATTCAGTAAGATTATCATTTGATTTGTACAAAAAAAAGAAATTAATTGCCCCAAAACATTTTTTTTCTTCACTATTTATTCTCATCTATTTTCATTAAGTTTATATTCTTAATTAAAATTAATTATTTTTGATTACCTTCAATTTTTTCTTATAATTTTACTCTTCTACATAAAAGGTATTTGCAATTTGAAGAAAAAAAAACCGAAGCAAAAACGGCACTGAAATTTCAAATCCTTTCTCTTCTAGATCCATATCAAATTATGGATTATTTTTTTACACTAACTCACTCGAGGCAAAATAAATTCTGAAACAATTACAATCAGATGTTATCTGTGTATCGACCACTTCGGTGGCCTCTTGCTTGATCCTGCTAGAAATAAAGATAGTACTTAACTTTGCTCTTGTATTTATACAACGTAAACTCCAAATAACGTTCATTTAAGCTGAAATTCCAGCAGTTATGTTTGCTTGACTTTCAGTTAATGTGCATATAAAGCGACTTTTTGTCCAGAGACTGCCAGAAGAAAATCTCAATAATCAACGTTTGCACATGCAAACCGAAAAACCGTAAGAAAAAAAATATAAAAACATGGCAATTTTACTGATAAGCAGTAATAGCAGCAATCACGGAACCTTGTGGTACCCCAAGCATATTATCCACTGCACAGCATCAGAGAAAAGAGCTCCCTGATATATAAGAACTTTTTCGCTTAAAAAATATTTCGATCAAAATTTTACGAAAATTTCGCTTTAATATTTTTTTATCAAACTCTGATTAAGTCATTAAATTTAAAAAGCCATTTTATATACGATGTTTTTGTACATTTTTTGTTTTGTTTTCAATTCAAACTAAAATAAAGCGTATCCGACAGGGGCAATCTGCATTTTAGGCTTTCAATCAACAAGTGCAGCAGTTAGGTCGAATACATACGGCAGTAAGAGCCACTAACAAAACCTGGTGAATTTATAATGAATGTGGTCATGATTAAAATTCGAGATTTCTCAGTTTATTTTCACGGTGATGAGCGGCACACTAAGGTAGTGCCAATGCCACAGGGAAAGTAAATTGGAAAATACTTAACTGCATCGTTCTAATGAATTCCACTTAAAAATGAGGATACAAAAAAAAAGATCCGCCACATCCGCCATCAGGTCAATAAAACTGGAAACAATTTCTGCGGTGGCCAACTTTAAAGAATTAAAACAAAAAAAACAAGAAATTTTATAAGCGTGCGTTTCGTCGTTCATTTCGTCATTCTTCGATAACCCTTTTAAGCACACTGAAGGATTAAAAGTTAACTGACCAAAAAGCAGGTTTTTGAACTTTTTACAGGTTACACGTGAATTCTGCCCTCCAGTGCGATTTAAGCAAAATAATGCCAAAGACAACAACAAAAAATACAAAAAAAAACCAACCACGACAAGAGGAGCGCACCGTTCACGAAACCCATAATTTTGAACCAATGGGCAATTTAGCCCTTTAGCATGTTTTGCCGAAGAATTAATATAAAACAGATAAGAAGTTTACGCGGTAGACTCGTCCGATACAGGTATATGCTCTACAATATCCCATAAACGCTGAGGAGCTGCCTGCGGAATACCTGAATTCTATAGAGAAGGGCGAGGAAGACGCTCCAGAACGGGATTTTCTTTGGTGAAACCTTTAAATTGGTTTTGCTGGAAGTCTTGTTATAGACCTCGCCACCATTCCTCAAAGAAATTGCTTTTAAAGTGAATGGCTGAAATCAATATGGAAGAGGATTCTAGAGCTTACTATATAAGGAAGAGATATCAGGAATTCGGGAATTGCTTTATTTTTTGGCGGTTCTAAAACTCTTTTTCAAAACTTTTTTTTCTGTTTTTATTGCGAGATTCAAGGTAATAATTAGGAGATTTACAGTTAGTTGCAGGTCGGTTAGTTGCGTAATAGTTCGGAAAGGGATCTGGGTTATGGCCATCCAATACCTTCAAGATATTAACTTTATTTCCACATATTTGAATGGCGATCGCTTAATCCGTCCTCTGCAAAAAACTTCGAATGTGTTTCGGGCACAAATTGAGTGGTTGTTCCTGTTTTAAGTAGGAATCTTTACCGCTTTTTGATTGCTGGCTATAAGACCTATTATCAGCCCAGACAACTTCTTGGTATTCACATATTTACAATAGCAATTTTATTCGGAATTTTTGGAATGCGGTCTTTAGCTTGACCGTTAAAGGACATTAGAATCGGCAAGTGAACTGTTACTTCAGGCTTTAAATGTTTTGAATTCATTAAGGACAAATGATGAGATGACAAATTTCTCATCTTTCTTCTTAATATATAAAAACTACGTGTCACCATGTTTGTACACGCTAATCTTCGAAACCGCCCAACAGATTTAAATGAAAATTTGGGAATGTGTAGGGTTGGTTCCAGATTGAAAGATAGGATAAGTGAAGCTGTTGTCTAAATATAGAGAATTTCAATGTTTCACTGATTATATTTAAGTTGGCGGGGCGAAAAAATATTTAATTTTAATTGTCATCTTATACACTGTAAAAAAAATATGTAAATTCACACTCCAAATGTATAGTAAAATTACAAATCGCGGTATGAAATACTAATTTACAACACAATTTTGGTAATTTTGCTATAAATTTTGTAATTTCACATAAGGAAATTGAGAATCTCCAATACTGCATGACGTAAATGTTGATTACATGAATGTGACCTATATTTTACACAATGTTGTGTATTTTTCTAAATCGTTTATGTAGGAAAATTACAATATTTCTTAGTAATATTTAACAATGTTATTTACTGAACTTTGTACTGTAATTTTACAGTAAAAGGCGTAATTTAAGAACTTATATTTTCAGTAAAATTACAAACTGTTCATTGGAATGTAAAGTTTAAATTTTCCCTCTCATAGATATAATTCACAGGTAACAATGGAATTCTAAGCATATATACCCGATTCTTCTTAAGCTAAGGTCAGACCTTTGACTTTGGTCAGGGTCTGGGCAGTTCTGGTAACTGCCAAGAAATTTTTGATAATTTTTGATGCTTAGGGCCGATTCACAATTAAAGCTTCAAGCTTGCAGCTGAAGCTTGTAGTTTGAAGCGTGCAGCTTGACGCTTGCAGCTTGACGCTTGAGGCTTGAAGCATTCATTTTGAATCGATCCTTGCATGGTGAGCAAAATGCTATTTTTATGTATAGGTAGAGGGCATTCACAAAAGTTTTGGAAATTTACAAAACTATGAAGTGAAAGTTCCAATATTGATTGTATTTTTACATCCCACAAATAATGTATATTTACTACACAGATGGTAAAAATACGTAAAAAGGAATTGGAATATTCCTAATAATATATATTGCAAATTTACAAAACTGCTTGTGAATAAAACTTCCAGCATTTTTTTTGTAAAATTACCACAGAAATTTTTTACAGTGTATATAAAACTGAATGTTTGTCTGTCTGTACGCAATAGGCTCCTACACCGTGTAACCGATCTTAATGAAATTGTAACCATTTGCTATTTACGTTAAAGGGAAGAACAGGCTTTTCTATTACTTTCTAGAGCCACTCCTAGATGGCGCTGTCATGTAGAGCTTCGTTGAAAATCATCGCAGAGCTTTGCATTTTTGCATGAAGGTCCATGGGAGTTCCCCAAGATGCACCTGGAAGCCAGATTTTCGAAATTCAAAATGGCCGCCGAAATATGGTTGAATTAGCCAATTTTAATCCGATTCCAATGAAAATGGGTATCTAGAGGTTTTTAAGCTCGCAAATAACGAATTTGTGGTCAAAACTTATAAATTCAAAATGGCCGCGCCAATATGGCGGACGAATTTTGTTAATTTTGTTCCTATTCCAATGAAAGTAGGTATCTAGGGGTTTTTAAGGTCGCAAATAACGAATTTTTGGCCAATTTGAATATGGGAGTTTTTAAGGTAGCAAATCACGAATTTATGATCAAAACTTATAAATTCAAAATTCTGGGGCTAAGTGTCATTTCCCGGTTAGCTGTATGTAGGTTGTTCAAGAGTTGGAAAATTCGAAAATCTTAATATTCTAGCTACAAATGGAAAAACATTGAACATAGTGTATCCTGAAGCTCTCTAAGTAATCGGTTCAGAATTGATCAATAAGGTTTTTTGGAAAGATGGTAAAGAGGATTTATATATAATGGATAAGAAGGAAGCGAAGGAGACCCAACCTCCGCTGGAAGACCAGGACGCCCAGGGCGTAGGGATGCCAAACTGGATGACATCGGCTCAGAATCGCGACCGGTGGAGAGATCAGCTGCGACAGGCCAGGACCGGATCCCACTTGTAACGCTTAGATTTTGTATTTAGGGGTTTTGGGTACGAGAAAGCGATTGGTGATGTCCCGTTCTCACCGTCAGCCAAAACAATACTATCTCTTTTTCGCATAGTATTTTTAATGAAGCTTTGATCAAAATTAAAGAAATATGACTAGCCATCAACAACGAAGAACTTAGAATGGTAGCGTCAGAAAGATCTCCTTTTGATATTTATGAGTTAGATTTATTGAGAGAATAGCAATTTAATGTTGAAGACCTCCGTCCATTTGCCGCCGTAAAAAACACAGTTACAGTTGCAGAACAACAATCAGCCTACGACAAAATTACCACTATGGTAACGCGAACTATTATTTAATTGTTAGATCAAGAGGACAGGTGAGACAAATGGCAGCAATTAGAGCGGCTGAGACAAATGAACGACGCACGCTTACAAGACAAACGAGCCAGATCTTCTACTTTGCGAATGAGAAGATCACGATTACAGCATGCCCATGCATTTCAATGTTATGATTGGTCCAATGGATAAATTGTGGCAAATTTCAAATTTCGAAAAGCACCTTGATTTCAAATTTTGAAAAGCACCTGGGATGTGCTGTTCCAATGGCAAAGCTGATTTGTCACAACTGAATATTCCATTTGAGTCACTTGGGGCTTACGCTGATATAACTTCTACGTTGTTCGAACATGTTTTACTACTTCCTTTATTTCGCTGCGATGGGTGCAGCGAGGCGCAACGGGTTCCAGCTATACATCATATAAATGTATATTGAATCTAATGTCTCAAACTTTTATAGGAATAATTGGTTTTTCGTTGTTGGTTGTTTTAACGTTCTTGGTTTTAACAGAATACAGAGTTTAATTTTGAAGATCATATAATTAAACGGCAAGCACTTATTTTCTAGCACCATTTTTCAGAAATTCCCCTATGTAACGTATGGCATCTGTTACATTTAATTCGATATATGAACGCAATTTTGCAATATGTGATATTAAGAGATAATAAAAGTTGGTTTTTTGGCATTGCTTTTTCCAACTATAAAAAATTTGTTTCATTTTTCAATTTAGGTTTATTGTTCTCGAAAAATTTTGTTATTGCAGACTTCTAGATTTAAATTAAAAAAGCTATAGAAAATGGCCCTCGAATTTCGAGTGCTGGATGCTGCTATTTGCATTAATTTTAAATATTTTAACGTTCATGGTTTTAACAGAATAAATACACGGGCAATTTTGGTCATAGTTCAAATAAATGTATTTTGAATCTAATGACCCCAACTTTTATAGGAATAGTTAGTTTTGCGTTAATGGATAAGAAGAGTTGAGTTTTGAAGGTTTGGATTGATTTTAAATGTTTAAACGTTGGGTGCAGCGAGGCGCACCGGGTCCCAGCCATCCAAAAAAAAACAGAAAATAAGCGGTTCATTGAGACACTACATCTGTGTATGAAAATTCATATCTCGAAAAATGCCATGTCAATGGATGGTTTTATTGTCTCGATCAAAATGTCAGATCCCTAATAAATTCACATTTTGCTGTTTGAAATCCAAAAATTACCTTTTTCAAACTCTCCTACTGTATATTAAAATTCATATCACCTGATTACTACTATTGGCTTATGGGAGCAGCATAGGTGCACCGGGTCCCAACTAGTAATTTTATATGTCCCCTTTCCCGAATCGTTCATGGGATAATAGTAGCATAGAGTGGCATAATATCTACGTATCAAAAAATAGGTTACATTAAGTTAAGTTAGTCTTGCACTTTGGCGTGTCGTTTTGTTGCCATAACTAGGGTAGGTATAGATGTTTTCAAACTCAAAAACAACAACAAAACAATTTGGGAAGGGATGCGCCATAACCTTCTATATAGATAATATAGAAGGTTGTGGATGCGCGCATGCCTAATGAATAAAGTTAAGTTATCTTTATATGTATTGAGCAGAGCTTTTAAATACATGTAAAAACCCTGCTCAACCAACTAAATCTATTCATCATAATAAGCATAATTTTATTATAATTATGCGAAATATTTCTAATCTCTAAATTTAAAATAATTAAAAAAAATGCTGAAAAACGTATTTTTAAATTCATGAGCATTTTCATTCATAAATTAAGAATTCTCCGCAGCCGCAAGTAACACAACCTTCCCTGGCAGAAGCGCGCATGCGACTGACGGAAAACGTCAACAATCCTAGTATCAAAGTATTAAAAATACAAATTGCGTATTTTTTTATGGGAATTGCTACAAATTATTTCTGTAGCAAATGTACAAAAGCCTACAAATTCGAAAATATATAAAAAAGGACGTTTTTCATTCATAATTTGTATAATTTTTAAATAATGCTTAACCCGCAGTCGCGATTGATTAAATGACAGCAAGTGATTTCATAAGAAGGAGGAGGAGCCAATTCTCCGCTCACTTTTTAAAACATACAATGGGTTACAAAATTAAGCAAAGATTAACAATTAAATTGAAAATATGCAAAAGCAACATTGTTTTCTGTTTCTTTAAAAAATCAGTTTATTCATCATAAATTTTAGGCCAGGTTATCACAGCCTATCAGTTGCGGGAAGAATACTTGTTGTTGTATTTGTATATAATCTTTCCGATACTTGAAGCAGAAAATCTTAGTTTTTCCACGTTACCTAAGAAACGTTTTTCAAAAACCAAAACATTTTTAAAACAATAAAATTTTATTATTCTTGTAAAATGAATAAAATGAAGACATTTTTTAAAAAAGGTTTGCAAAACAATTCCTTTAGTCATAAATTCACCTGTTATTTCGAAGGGGTTTTCAATTTTTATGGGAGCTTATGGTTTTCCAAGAATATCGTTAACGACTTCTTAAAAAAGTGAGGGATTTTGCAAATATGTATATATAACTCTGCAAAATTAATCTATTTCATTGTTATTTTATTATTCTTGTAACATGAAAAAATTAAGACTTTTTATAAAAAAGGTTTGCAAAAAAATTTCCTTCAGTCATAAATTGACTCGTTGGTGGGCGTTTTTTACAAAGGGTTTTCTAATTTTTATGTGAGCTTAATATTTTCCAAGAATATCGTTATCCACTTCTTAAAAAAGTGAGGGATTTTGCAAATATATAAGTATAACTCTGCAAAATCAATCTATTTCTTTGTTATTTTGTTATTCGTGGAGTAAATATGGAAAAAAACCAAAGAACGTGAATAAATTTTTCGTGCGTTTTATTTTTTGAAAAAAATTCAAACGGGAGAAATAAAGGTTAAAGATTGTTCGGAACAAACATTGCTAGATCATACTGCATGGATGACAAGTATGTTTATTTTAGAACTTTTTGTGTTTTATATTAATTAAAATTTTCATTTACAGCTTCCAGTGTTAGTACAGTGAGAAGAATCGTCAAAGAAGCTTCCGATGTTAGAAGAGGTAACCCATTTGATGTCGCTGCACAATTTACTACTGGAGCAGGACAGGTAAGTCTTTTTTTAAATAAACTTAAGTTTTAATATAAATATAAAATTGCAGGGTTCCCAGAATGATGTACGAATACCCACGCCGAATGTACGAATACGCACGTACGAATGAAATGTCAATTTTATTAAAAAAAAACTGTTTCCTTTTAAATAAATAATGTTTAAAATATTTTCTTCGCATTTTTATTTCATTTACTGTTAAATCTTCAAATTTCTACCAATTATTCAAATGGAAAATATAGATTTCGTTTTTCAGTTGAGATTTTTTAAGCCACTGTGGTATATACAGAAGCTCTGATAAAAAAACAGTTGCGTCGTAATATTTCCAACAAGTTGTCAGAAATTATATGTGAATTGCTGAGAATTCTTTTGCGCGCGCCTTTGGCCTTCTTTTTTGGAGCTTTTTTTTTTCAATTAGAGAGGAAGGAAAATGCTCTCAAGCTTTTAAACATTTTTAAGTGCTTTTTACCCCAACCTGCGCCAAATGTCACAGCATTTGAAAACATCTTATACCTAAGGTTCAGCGGTTGTTTGGTCAGCTGTGGCGGATGTATAGAGCCATTCAAAACAGGTCGTGGAAATATGTTCATTTTCTTCCCACCTCGATTCTGGTGGCTGACTCTTTTTTCCTGTGATTAGCCTTATCTAAACTATCAATTGCAAAAAATCAAGCGTCCTAATGACATCCAAAATGCAACGCTGCCTCCCGGACTATATGGAACATCTACAGCTTTGAATTCAGGAACAAGAGGAAGAGAACGTCTAGAAAACGTTTGTAGCTAATAATATGTTTTCAACAATAATGAAGATCAAGCCGATGACAAGTTATAAGAGAATTATTAAGCATCACATCACTTAAACGTAATATTTCAGGTCGCATGTATAGACCGGGGCAAAATGGAATGCTCATGAAGCTATAGTTATTTGGCGAAAAATTTGGTTTGTTACAATACACAAAAAAAACAAGCGACATGAGTAATTCGTCATGCTTTATGAACTTTGCGAATCTGGAGGAATAGTGTTGAAGAGTCAAAATTTATGTGCGGAAATATGTAAATAAAGTGGACGAAGCCATTCTTCAAATCTAAAATGATTTTCTGGCTGGTGGAGAAAAACCTTAATAGACACTTATTTAAATTCAGTTGGACTCGCGAAAGATAACTTTATACCTAAAATATGGCATGCTTTTAAGACACGCTACTTGGCGGCATGTCGGTAACTAGCAGCTGTTAATAAATGCATCATGGGTGTTACCAGTACCACGCTACCAACCGTCGTTGCTACAGAACAATGCGTTTTTAAGTTTAAGACCAATCACGGAATGCGCTAAATTTATTCTACAACGAATAATCAGAAGAAATAAAAACGATATTTGGGTAAAAGATCGAATTTGCAGGAGAGAAAAATATGGATCAAGTGTTTGCTTGCAGAAATGCGATAAGACGATGCACAAAGATTTATCAAAAAACACACGGAATATTAAAATTCCTTGGCTGCATAAATCGAATCGTCACAGTTTTGTGTTGTGTTCGGGTACTTCTTCCCAATGGATGTTGCAATATGTAGTTATATTGGATGCTTAATCTGTTGTTGCGTTTCGAAACGGTTACATGGGCTCGGAGATGTGATCGGTAATTTTTACTATAGTGCTCCAACTCAATTCGAGCCATGTCCGCCTCTAGGGCAATTCTCCATGTTTGATGGTCCCCAACCCATCATAGAGTCGATCCATCTCCTCCTAAGTCTACTTACAGGTGTATTACCCGAAATTTCTGCTACCATGAGCCGTTTTGAGATACGGTTGTCCTCCATCTTGATAACATAACCGCCTAGTTTAAATTTTTATAAAGGATTGGAACCCGGTGCGCCTCACTGCACCCAACGTTAAAACATTTAAAATTATTCCTATAAAAGTGGGAGACTTTAGATTCAAAATGCCTTTATATGAAGTATGACCAAAATTACCTGTGTGTTCTGTTAAAACCATGAACGTTAAAACATTTAAAATTAATGCAAATAGCGAAATTCGAGGGCCATTTTCTATACCTTTTTTGAATTTAAATCTAGAAGTCTTCAATAACAAAAATTTTTCGAGAACAATAAAACAAAATCGAAAAATAAAACAAATATTTTATAGTTGGAAAAAGCAATGCCAAAAAACCAACTTTTATTGTCTCTTAATGTCACATATTGCAAAATTGTGTTCATATATGGGAATTAATTGTAATCGATGCCACACGTTAAAACATGTAAAATTAATGCAAATCTTGAAAATTTAACTATTTACAGCCTTTAACGAAAGAACCAATAATTATTTCTGTAAAATTTGGAGACATTAGATTCAATATGCTTTCATATTAAGTGCGACCAAAATTACCTACGAATGTATTATGTTAAAACCGCCAATGTTAAAACAAGTAAAATTAATACTATTTTCATTATGCGTCGCTCGCTGGTTATCAGTGCGATTTGCACGTGAAGTAGCTAGGCGCGAATTTAACTGACTTCGACGACCTATGTAAGCTCGTGTTCTTCTCGGCATTGTAATGAGCAATGTAAAATAACACGGAATTGTTTTCACAATCACTGAAATCTGTCGAACTATCCTTAAGAGCTTTACAATATTGAAATTCTCAAACTAAGCCCAAATTTGTTCCTATATCTAAGGTAGTTTTTTTAAGACAAAACGATGTTTAAACGTTTAATGATAATTGAATCGGTCATTTCAAAAACCACAGTCTATTTTTTTTCAAACATACTTTTTTCGTTCGAAACGCTTCCTTAAAGGTAGATGCGTACTCTGGGTAATAATCACATAAGTCAATACATTCCTTGCTAAATAATACCGCGTAATCGTTTGCGCCTTCGACATTATATGAGTTTCCATTATGATTCAGATAAAAAAGGTACTATCACAGCTGAGGAATTTATTGATGGATTCATTAAGCATTCATTCATACTAAAGTTAAAATCAAAGCTCATACGTCTTTTTATCAGAACTTATGGCCAACTACAAATGTTGAAGCTATTCCAGATGAGATGGAGAATATAAATTAGGAAAAACCCAAAGGAACAACTGAAAAATCTAAAAAAAATTATTTTGGGAATTTTCACTACAGATTAGTTTCAATAGCTTCATGGCCTACCTCTTGTTTAACAGCTGCGTAAATGTGAAATTGTCATTAAATTTGGGTTTTTGAGAAATGACACCGATTCAATTTAATGACAATTACACATTTACGCAGCTGTCAAACAATGGGTAGGCCATGAAGCTATTGAAACTAATCTGAAGTAAAAAATCCCAAAATTACCAATTTTTTAGATTTTTCACCTGGTCCTTTTGGTTTTTCCTAATGCTTTTATTTCTAAAACCACCCCTGTATTGAGGCGAACAAAACAAAAAATAAAATATTGAAATCGGTCGAGCCATTTTCGAGTTTTTGCGGGATTAACGCATGGCATTCATTTTTATATATATAGATATACATATATAGACTAGTTGGGACCCGGCGCGCCTATGCTGCTCCCATAAGCCAATAGTAGTAATCAGGTGATATGAATTTTAATATACAGTAGGAGAGTTTGAAAAAGGCAATTTTTTGGTATTTTTGATTCCAAATAACAAAATGTGAAACTATTAGGGATCTGACATTTGGATCGAGATTTTCTGTCTTTTGGATAGACCCCGTGCGCCTCGCTGCACCCAACGTTTAAACATTTAAAATCAATCCAAACCTTCAAAACTCAACTCTTCTTAACCATTAACGCAAAACTAACTATTCCTATAAAAGTGGGGTCATTAGATTAAAATACATTTATTTGAACTATGACCAAAATTGCCCGTGTATTTATTCTGTTAAAACCATGAACGTTAAAAGATTTAAAATTAATGCAAATAGCAGCATCCAGCACTCGAAATTCGAGGGCCATTTTCTATAGCTTTTTTAATTTAAATCTAGAAGTCTTCAATAACAAAATTTTTCGAGAACAATAAAACAAAATCGAAAAATGAAACAAATATTTTATAGTTGGAAAAAGCAATGCCAAAAACCAACTTTTATTATCTCTTAATGTCACATATTGCAAAATTGCGTTCATATATTCTAATTAAATGTAACAGATGCCCTACGTTTCATAGGGGAATTAATTGTACAATTATTTTCCTATGTTTATCGTTCTTTTGTGCCGGGTATAAATAAAATTGCGATTCTGCACTTCTTTGAGCTTAGGGCTACACGGTGCTTGCCTTTTAATTATATGATCTTCAAAATTAAATTCTTCATAACCAATAACGAAAACCAAGTATTCCTACAAACGTTCGAGACATTAGATTCAAAATGCATTTATTTGAAGTGTGACCAAAATTACCTATATGTGTTTTGTTAAAACCACGAACGTTAAAACATTTAAAATAAATCTGCAATTGCTTGGCCCGTGGGTTCTTATCTGCAATGTCACTGACTCAGGTTTTATTTGTGTACCCAGATGCCAGCCTCTTCCCGTATTGCAAAATCCTAGGCTTATACCTAAAAATTCAGAGGTGATGGGTTTCTTTCCTTCTTATCCATTATACATAAATCATCCCACATTTTCGTTTCTCCTTACCACCTTTCCAAAAAAACCATGTTGATTAATTCTGAACCGATTGCTTAGAGAGCTTCAGGATACACTATATTCAATGTTTTTCCATTTGTAGCTAGAATGTCAAGATTTTCCGATTTTCCAATTCTTGAACAACCTACATACAGCTAACCGGGAAATAACACTTATTTGGCAAAATTCTTCAGCCATATTGGCCCCATAATTTTTAAAAACTCCCATATACCGATTTTAATTGGAATCGGAATACAATTCGCAAACTCGTCGGCCATATTGGTGCGGCCATTTTGAATTTAAATTTTGATCATAAAGTCGTTATTTGCTACCTTAAAAAACCTCAGATACAGATTTTCATTGGAATCGGAACACAATTTGCAAATTCGTCGGCCATTTTGAATTTATAAGTTTTGGTCACAAATTCGTTATTTGCGACCTTAAAAACCCCTAGATACCCACTTTCATTGGAATCGGAACAAAATTGGCAAAAGCTTTCCGCTGATTTTCAACGAAGCTCTCCATGACAGCGCCATCTAGGAGTGGCTTTAGAAAGTAATAAATAGCCTATGTTTTTTCTTTTGATGTATCTTAACCAGGCGCGGATTCAAGGGGGGGTCACGGGGGTCATGAGCCCCCCCAAAAAGCAGTGCCGCGGCCAGACAATTGAGAGGCGCTGTGCAAAAATTCAGCGAGAGGCCCCAGAGAGTCCAAAAATTTTTTTCGCTCGCTTCGCTCGCAGATTGCCCGTACCCGTGACAGAACTATGGCTCATATGCTGATTTCTCTGGCTCGTACTCATTTGTGTGGTTCATTCGATGAAGTAAATATGCAAATAATGAATTCAAATGATTTTTATTGCCAAAACAATTTTTCGCTAGCGAGGCCCCAACACACGGGGCCCTGTGCAGTTGCACACATGTCAGCAGCGGCACTGCTCAAAAGCGCTCGCTGTTTAAAAAACAAAATTGACTCAACTCAAAAAACAAAAACAAAAAATAACCAAACGCACAAAACCGACCCAACTTTTTTGCAAATTAAAAAAACAACCTTAAAAATGACCTTCAAGGTCAACAGCAGATTTAGTCCAGGAGGGATAGAAAAAAAGTTGAAATAAATTTACCCTGCGATTTTTGGACGCTATAATTAAGAGAAAAATCGTAGGAATTTCGAGCGTTTCCATATATGCCTGACAGGAAAAAATTTTGATTTCTCGAAATCTATTGAATAGAAATCCACACCATATTTCACTTCCCCTTCGCTTAAAGGTGTTTCTTCTGAAAATCAAGAAAAGTGCCTGTTTTCAAACTCGTTTATGAGGTATTAAATCGAACCTCACCAACTTTTCTTGAAAATGGGTTGGTAGAGTAACTCTTCTAGAATAAATAGGGCTTTTCAAAATAGCTCTAGCACCACTGTGAGCCTTGTTCAAACTTTTTTCCTGAAACGGCTGTTTTTACATTTTTGAGATTTACGCGAAAAGTTATAACTATTTTTGCATGAAATTTTTATTGTAGGCAGGCACTAACAGAAGCCACAATTTCAGCCCTGAAACAAGGCTCTACGATAATTATAGTCCCTGTAATTAAATGTCAAAAAAAGGCCATATTTCGTGGTTTTTGTTTTTTTTTGCAAAAATCTGTTGACCGATTTCAATTGTCCAAAACTCATAATTTTCGTCTTTTTAAGCGCTATTACGTACTATTTTCTGTTTTCCAAAAACAAAATTTGTTCGCACCTAAAACGTTGAGAAACGTGTTTTCGCTACCATTATTAGCTTTTTTCAACCTGTTCTCCTGGACTGATTTTTTCCAAAACACATTCATTGAATTCCTACGATTTTTCTCTTAATTATAGAGTCGAAAAATCGCAGGGTAGATTTATTTCAACTTTTGAATACTCTCCTGGACTAATTGATCTATACTCTTCCTATATGTTTTGATTTGCAAATCTGAAGTTAGCTGCACTCACAAGAAAGGGCGCGTCTTCCTCAAAAACACATTAGGGCACGTTTTAGTAAGGTACGTTTGTTTTTAATCCACCAGAAAATTCGGTTGGTTTTGTTCGTTTTGTTAATTTTGTTTTTGTTTTTTAGGAGTAAAAATTTTTTTTCGCCTCTTTTAATTCCGTGACCCCCCAAAACAAAATTCTAGATCCGCGCCTGATCTTAACTATAGTATTTAGTTTTGTGCATAAAATGCTTTTAGTCAGTAGTAGTCGTCTAGTTATATCTTCCTTTTCTTCGTTTCTTTTTATAATTGTAGACCCAACTAGACTATTTTATCGAGTACTTCTTCGATCGTTATACTTTCTTTCCATTCTAAATTTTCCAGCTCTGTACTGTTGCGTCATCTTTGTTTTTAGTTGATTGATGTTCAGGCCTATGTCCTTTGCCTTTTAGTTCGACATAAGTTTTTTCTGCCAAAAAGGACCTTTCCACGATGTCATCGGCATACCCAAGTAATTGTATAGAGGGTGTTGCTATTGATGCACTTCTCTGGATTGACGTTTTCCTCATCACCAATTCTAGAGCGAGATCGGAAAGCATTGGGTCTATCCTATAAGAATTGTCGCGATTTTGTGACTTGTCCTGAGGAGTTTGATTCCTTTGTAGTTTTTAGAGGTTA
The DNA here is from genome assembly GCA_963855945.1 of Thereva nobilitata. NCBI lineage: Eukaryota > Metazoa > Arthropoda > Insecta > Diptera > Therevidae > Thereva > Thereva nobilitata. The sequence goes on along the minus strand of OY979695.1, from coordinate 105,871,302 downwards.
ATTTATTTGCTTTCTTGTATGTTGGACATATAGTCGATTTCTTCTTGGGATCTGGTATAACCTTTTCCTCCCAGATGTTGTATATAAGTTCGTGTAAGGTTCTTAAAAGTTGCGGTCCTCCTTTCTTTAGCAATTCAGCTGCGATTCATTCGACGCCTGATGATTTCTTGGTTCTTTGCCTTCACGCATCTCAGCCAGGTTTGGCGGTTCTACTAAAACATTACCTTGAGGAATTACAAATGTTGCCGTCAGTGGATCTTCGTTTACTATGGGGATCGGATTCAATTAGGTTTGAAAGTGTTCTCCTCACTTTTCTTTTATCCTATGAGGGTCTGATAATAGGTTCCCATCTATGTCTATGAAGGCTGAAACTATGTCTTGTACGTTTTAATTCGTCCTTAATCGAAGGCTGCCTGTATCTATCGGATCCTCCTGTTTAGATATTCTAACTTCTTTCTGCACAGTTTGTCTACAGTTCTTCTTCTTCTTTTTAGCTTGAAGACTTCTATCCTTGTTCTTGTAGTGTAGAGCTTGCGATGTACTCCCGATGGCTGTGATTTATTTCTTTAATTGGGGATCTACAATCCTTATCAAACCGCTCACTTCTAGTTGTATGGGAACCCAGTCTAGTGTCTAGCATTTTTTTAATGCTAGGCTGTTCTCGTACTCCTCTCAGGTTTCGTATTATGGTTGTGCCCTCTTTGTCTTTTGGTCAGTATCCGAGTTCTAAATTTTACCATAATTGTCATGTTGCTTTTGGCAAATGTTCTATGGATGCACATGTAAAAAATCGATGGCAGCCTCAAAGAAATTAAGAAAATGATTATGTACAATCTTGGAATGAGGGCTTGGTTGACATCATCATCATCATATGATTTGTCTCATGCCAAAGAAATATTTTTGGATGCTTTGAAAATGAAACGTGTTCGATTTCGACCAAAAGCAGCGCCGCGTCGCTCAAGGGAGTTAACGACGATTTAAAACTTCTCAAACGGCAATACCAAAAAATCACGGTAATGCTGAGTAAATATTTTTTGGTCTTCCGGTTAATAAGGAGTGTTACCCGAACGCAGTATACTGTTCGTGTGAAGCAATACTAGGACGGCGCTCGGAATTGTGACGAAACAATATAGTTATGCCAATAAAACCATAATTACGCTCCTCCTAACATTTCGTTTTAGTTCGTGATTTTTTGGCCAAAAAAACCACCATTAGGAATGCCCAGCGTCCGTATTACCGAACATGGGCCCTTATACTGTTTGCTATTCCTGAAGCTTAAAATAACCATAAAAGGACGATGTTTTGCTGAAAAGGTAATGAAGTGACACTCAAATACGAAATATTATCCCAGCCAGGACTCAAATGGCAATAGGACTAAAAATGTTAGCTTCTGATGGATCATATTAAAGGGGGCGCAATCGGAAAGGATACAGATCCGCCTATTAACGTTGGCCATTCTTAAGTTCTCGTAAGTGCCAGCAGCTAAGGAGTATACTTTTATTAAAAGAAAGGATCAAACGCCTGCTAAACCTGCGATTGTGGTCTCAGCCCCGGATCCCACACTCTACTTAGTGCCGTCCGAATACCATACGAGTATTCCTTGTACTCAATTTTCAAATTTCACAACATTTAGCAATTAGTCATCAGCAAAAAATTGTACCTTTCCCGCGTTTAAAAATAAAATTCAACTTATTCTTCGTCCATTTCCAAAAAATCAATTTGATTGCCTAAAATCTCTTCATGCATCAGTTGTCCACCTATCACATTTCTATGCATTGATTATCACATTTATTATAGATATATTAACGGACTATTTATTATTCTAAAAAATAATAAAATATATGTTAAAGACCTGCAAGTTTGTGCTTTTTATTTATTTTTAATGATAACCTCACATGAACTGACGTCAAAAACTTAAACCAGCATATACAAAGATCGCTATCCTAAACTAGAAAATTAGATGCTTTTTACTTGAGTATGATTGACACAACTCTAATTTAGCTAGTAAAATGATTCAATTGACTACACAACAAGATGTGCATACTAAACATTCTCCCCACTTATCACAAATAATTCAACAATTCAATTTGCCAATTACTACAACCTTAACTCTATGTTTCATATTACCCGTACCATTCTCGTTGGCTGTCCAATTTTCTCTCAACTAACCAATAACCTAAATCTTTATCTAATCAACACGTTCTTTATCCAACCGTTCCATAATCAACCAAGGTTTTAAATGGTAAAACAAAAACTAGACACGATTTAATGTCTTGTTAATTGATCCAATTACACTGTCAGCGGCTAAAGCGTAATATAAATTCTACTCCAGAAAATGCACAGCAAATTTACACTGTGTAACATAATTTAGTTGCTGCTAGTTACCAATTAGATCCGCGTGAACAGGGTCATGAAATTACAGCCTCCGAGTACCAAGATAAGTTGGTAACAGCAACTATCAAGGCTATACAGGTGCATTTCCTCACTACTAGTATGTAATTTAGATTAGATTTGTAATGGATACTTAAACATAACGGAATTTAATTATAAAATTACAATTTCCTTTTTTATTTTACTTTCAGATCTACCCTAAATGGAATACGATTTTTGTAATGCAGCAGACAAGGAAATTTGTTCATTTTAACCGCAAATAAATACGAAATCCCTAGGAAAATACAAAATTTATAAATTAGTGTCCTGCAGGAAATAAATCACCTTTCCCGTTGGCAAAATGGACCCAGACTGCTTTACAATGTCGTCGTATCAATTTGTGAACTCATTAGCATCGTGCTATCCGCAATCGCAAATAAATCAACAACAAAGTCATCAATCGAATGCGGCCAGTAGTACAACAAATACGAGCAGCGGCTCAGGCGGCGGAGGCGGTGGAGCTGGAAGTAGTACAAATCAAACATCAGGGAATAGTGAATATTTTCCAGCCGCAGCCTACACTCCTAATTTATATCCAAATACACCACAAGCCCATTACGCTAATCAGGCATATAATTTAGGTGGTCAACAGAATCCTTCTGATATGGTCGACTATACACAGCTACAGCCTCAGCGATTGCTAATACCAAATCAGCAACAGACACAGCAGCCGCAACAGCCGCCGCAGCAAGCTAGTTGTAAATACGCAGCGGAAACAACTCCGACAGGTAATAACAACCAATCGATATCGAGTCCTCAGGATTTATCGACAAGGGATATATCACCAAAATTGTCGCCTAGTGCTGTTGTGGAGAGCGTAGCGAGATCATTGAATAAGACGGCAGCAACTGGAGTCTCATCTACGAATGTCACAAACAATCACACGTCAACCGGCCTCAATAGTAGCAACAGTCACACAACAAATGTCCCAATGCACAGTCCAGCTGGCGGGGAATCGGATACGTCAAGCGAGAGCGGAAATGAGGCTGGCAGCAGTCAAAATAGCTCCACCAAGAAAGGCGGCAATCCCCCACAAATATATCCTTGGATGAAGCGAGTTCATTTAGGACAAAGTAAGTATTAGGATGTAAGATTTCATATTACTAAATTTGAACATTCATATTACCAGGCTCAAGGCTGAGTATTGCCAAAATGCCTAAGCTTTGTTTTATTGTAAAGGATATAGGATAAATACAGTGAGTCCCAAAATTATCCGGAAAAAACATTTTATCTTAAGGCCTGTCTTCGTCTTGTTAAGACAGTTTATGCCATCAGCGAACAAGCTGAGACACGAGGCAACGTGTTGCACTCAACACTTTGTATAACACAATGCGATTTTATATGTGTGGGTAATCAGTTGAGCATAAGTTTTTCTGTCTACAAAAAATTTCTTTTAATATTCCATGAATCTGAAAGTCAAGCTGAAAAATTATAACACAACGCACAACATAAGTAGTAGGCCGACGCGACGTCTAAAATGCATTTGATATTCAAAATATTCCAAATTTTTTCCGACCGACAACCGCTTGACAGTTGCGCATACATAAACATCTTTCATGCAACAGGAGGAAAAATAGAAATCGTTTCTAGTTTCGTTGAACACCGCAAACTTCGCCCTTATCCTTCCCTTGATTCACAAACTGCGAAGTGACAGCTCGTGTTGATCAGCATGTTGAGTCGTGTATCATCCCCCTTAACTTGACATTTGAAGTTTATTGTTTATTGAAAATTGTTCTCAGAACATGTCTATAACAATCACAATTAATTGCACTTAAATTTTGTAGCTGACATTGTTAATCTTTTTCAAAACTCCGTACTACCAACCAGAACCAATTTAACGCAGTCTACCTCAAGAAGTCAACCCAAGCCTTGACTCACACATCAAGCTAAGCAATTGACTTAACTGTTATACTTCGTAGCCAAGCTAACAGCCGAAGTCATGAATTCGGACAGAGCTTAGCTCGGTGTGACATCACGAACTGTCATAACAAGACGAAGACGAAGACATGGATCGAACAGGCCCTAAGCATTAGAAGATATTTTTAAATTAAAAGGGACAATGCTTAAGTTACAACGAAGAGGTTTGGTCACGTGTTATCTTTAGTGACGAATCGTGATTTTCGTAACCATTTCCATGACGTTGCACCGACCTGAAAATAATGATAGTACGACAGTGCAACATCAGAAAAATATAGCAACGGAGCTAAAGTTACCCAGCCCAACTCTGCAATTTTCTGTGCGGTTTTCCTTGCTACATGCGGTCTAGCGTAGTAATGATGAAACATTATGTCCCTTTTGTTGGCTAAATATGGACGTTTACATTGAATTTCTGTCTTCAAAACATCAAGTTGCGTACAATAGCGATCAGCATGAACCGTTTCCTTTTTTTTAGCAACTCATATGGTACTACAGCCTTGCTGCTTCTTCTTCGATGGCTCTACAGCCCAATTCGTTCTCCATCACCAAATTCCTCTAGTTTCTTGTTTTGCGAAATTACGCTACTTCAGCCTTCACACTGTCATCTCACCTTGATCGTGGTTTGCCTACTGGTCTCTTGCCATCTGGTAGTAGATTCACAGTGTTTTTCCGGCATCCATTCTTTGAACATGATCGGCCCAACGTAAACGTAGTAGTTTGGCATGTGTTCAAGGGCGGCGGAGCACAATCATTGTGGGTGGGGAGCACGTGAACAGTTAACGTTAAAATCTATAAAGTTAATCGGTTAATTCATTTACCAGCTGCCTATGGAGATATGTGGTTTTAAATTCTTTGGTTATGGGGTCATGCCCGTCTAGTATTTTGAGGTAAGGGGTACGATAAGGCCCCTATGAGGCTAGACCCACTGCCTCATGTGGACCCCGTGAGGATTACCCTGTAAGGCCCACACAGGGCATCTAACGCCTTTCCTCATTCGCGCCCGTCATAAGGAATGCCCCTTTGGCCCGCTTGAGGAAAAAACATTGCTACCCGATCCCGAGCGGATTTTGAGAATTTCGGCGTGGATATATGAGTAATGACTGCGCCGGTGTCGAAAGCTTTATATTTTTAAACGCGAGTGTGATTTTATCAATACGGCCCCCAAACTGAGTACTAATCACATCCAATGCTGCTTGACTTCTGTAATCGAACCAGAACGCGGCTATTGAGTATGCGAAATGACACCCTTCAAAGTCACTAACATAATTCCCTGAGAACCAATGCAACAAGCTTTTCAAAACGTAAGGTAGATGTTAGGATTGGCCCATTTCATTTGTATTGAAGGTTTGCCTCATAGCCCCCCTCTATAAGAAATTGATAACGCATACCTCATACCTGATTTTTTTGTGTGGGGTTTATGAGGAAATGCCTCTCATTGTGCTGCTTATGAGGAAATGCCCCTTTCGGTATGCAGGAGGAACCTACGGGGAATCCTTTTTTCGGCATGCCCCTGAGGCAAGCCGCTTTTTAAATGCTACTAGGGTGGGGTTGAAAAGGCTTAGGCTCTAATATAATATATTTAGTTTTCGTATAAAAAGCTTTGCGGCCCTTCGGATGATCGCTATTGTCGTTTTGTAGATTCTTAATTTTGGGTTTCTTTGGATGTCTTTGGATTTCATTAATGGACGAGAACTATGTTCTATTTGCAGCGTTTATTCTTTTTTGCACGTCTACCGTTTTATCGTTTTCTGCGCTAAACGTGAACCCCAAGTAGTTGAATTGATTTACCAGCTGTCAGCGGTGTTATGTTTAGACCCCCCCCGCTTTTGAATGGACTATTTGGGGTAGTTCTCATCCCTAGAGAGTGAAAAAAATCTGTCAATTTTGCGATCTTCAAAACTTACATAAAAAAGTGAAAAAAAATGCCAGTATTTTCCATTTTTTGTCTCTTCACATTTTGAGCTCAATTTTTATAGACGCACTAAATTTGCCAATTTTCGGTACAATTTGAACATTCCAGAGTATTATTTGGGGGTCTCATAAACATTTTTGGGAAACCCCCTAAAAAAAGTCGTTGTTCAAATATTTTTTACAACTTCTCTTATTTTTTACAACTTCTCTTATTTTTTACAACTTCTCTTATTTCGCAATGATGGGTGCAGTGAGGCGCACCAGGTTCCAGCTATGTGTTTATGAAAAAAAGATAGAATATTAAAGTTAATTGAAAGTTTTTTGTGACAAAATGGAATTTCCTTTTAGTTTTTTTACAGTGCGCATTTTGTCAGTTCAGTTCAAGTGTGTTTTGCGATTTTTACAATGGATACAAATATCGAACAAAGAATCTGTCTTAAATTTTGCATTGCAAATGGAATTTCGTCTGCCGAAGCTTTGAAAATGTTACACAAGGCTTACGTTGAATCGACTCTTTATCAAAAACACCTGCGTATGAGTGGTACAGTGCATTTAAAAGTGGTCGAGATGTGGTGAAAGATTTGTCTCGCTCTGGTCGGCCATCAACTGAACTTAACATCGCTAAAGTAAAGGAAATGGTGACTGAAGATCGTCGTTTAAGTCTGAGAGAGATAGCCGGCGAAGTTTCTGTGTCTAACGAATCAATTCGTACCATTTTATACCATTATTTGGGCATGAAACGCGTCGACGCTCCACTAGTGACCTGAATTTTCTGCAAAAACAAAAACGCGTTAATGGTCGCTGAAGACATGTTAGAACGAATCAATTCCGACCTCAAGTTCATAAAACGCTTTGTAACCTGTGATGAGACATGGGCTTACGAGTTTGACATGCAAACCAGTCACCAAGCAATAGTGCCTTCCAACTGAGCCGAAACCGAAAAAAGCACGTCAAAGTCGATCCAAAGTGAAGTTAACAGTTTTTTTCGATTACCGCTAAGAAATATTGTAATTTTCTTACATGAACGATTTAGAAAAATACACAATATTGTGTAAAATATACGTCACATTAGGGTTTTTCAAAAACAGTGGTTTTCAGCAAACAGCTGTTACTGTTTTTAATTTTCAAAAAAACAGCTGATAACAGCTGTTTCCACTCTCTAATTTTACAAGTAATAAATAGTTTTTTTTATTTTATCATTTTATGATACATTTTCACTTCTTGTAATAGTATTCAAAAACCACAAGCGCTTCAAGCGATTTGTCTGGTTTTGGTGAAAAATTAGTGCATACCGAAAATATACCTTCAACATCGGGTTGGTCTCATACAAAGAATTGCATTATATAATTTTTGCAGAATTTTAGCCGCTTGAAATCTGATCCTCCGAATTTTACTGACGATTCATCTTTTTTAAGTAGCATATAACGACTTTTCGTTTTCGTCAGTATTAGGCTACTGTTGAACTATATCATCTACCCTTACATCGAGACATTAAAAAGATGACAGGCAGTATTCAGCTACAGACTTCCAATTGCTTCTTGAACATGAATTGTTAAATCTCACTAACGTTGCGTCCTCATCCTCACGACTTAGATTCGCGACATCCAATTTTAATGGCTCCATTGCCTTGACAAGTATGTGTAGAGCAGATAAGTCCAATGTCATATTCAACCCCTCAATTTCTTTTAATATCTCGCGAATTGCTGTTTCGGTCCTGACCAGTGGCACAATCATTGATGGAATGGAGCACAATGACATTTGACGCCATTTGCAAAAATTATAGTACAGTTTTGCCCCACCTTTTCCTTTTTTCATTTCTATATTAAAAAAAAACTCTGCATTTAATAGTAGTAACTTACTGTACAATTTTATATTATTTTCATACGGCGTTGTCGTCCTCATATTCCTTTGGCTGCCCTCACATGAGCGGACACCAAACAGCCGCAAAAACTGTCAAAGCTTTCTTGTCCTAGCAACAACTACGCAGGAACTGTCAAAAGGTTCCTTCAAAGACCGATTCTACACTTTTAATTTTTCATTCTATTTTCTGACGTTCAAGTTTTCTTTCTCTTTCGCTCCAATGCAAAGGTAGAAAGGGACTCGACTTGAAACGAGAATGGAAAACAGCTCAAAATGGAATAGAAATTTTCTTTCAAGTTATGGGTTTCCATTCAACTTTTGCGAATATGTATGAATGTGAGTGTATACGGATTGTTATCCTTCTGGACGAGCTCATTTTTTAACTTAAATTAAAAATTGAAAGAAAAAATTTGAATATGTGTAGACACGAGTTTATTTTAATTCAAGAAATATGACAGGATTGAACGTCAGAAAATGGAATGAAAAGTTGAATGTGTAGAACCGGTCAAAAGTTCGCTGAGAGTGTCCGTTAAAATTGTCCGACCTCCGCATCGTCTTCTCTCACCCTCTTCACTCTCCAGGTCGCTCGTTCGTTTTGTCTGTTCGGGGTACAAAGTCGCTTTTTAAAAAAGCCAAACAATTTATATTATAGTTGGTTATATATTTCTTTTATTTTTATATTAAGCCAAATTTTTCGAAACAATATTTAAAAAACAGTTAAGAGAAAAACAGCTGTTTGCTGTTTTTCGATTTTAGCCAAAAAACAGCTGTTTTACTGGTACTGTTAAACAGTTTTGAAAAACCCTACGTCACATTCATGTAATCAATATTAACGTTATGCAGTATTGGAGATTCTCAATTTCTTTAAGTGAAGTTACAAAAGTGTAGTAAATTAGTATTTCATATCACGATTTTTAATTTTACTGTACACTAGTTGGACCCGGCGCGCCTATGCTGCTCCCATAAGCCAATAGTAGTAATCAGGTGATATGAATTTTAATATTCAGTAGGAGAGTTTGAAAAAGGCAATTTTTTGGTATTTTTGATTCCAAATAACAAAATGTGAAACTATTAGGGATCTGACATTTTGATCGAGACAATAAAAATCATCCATTGACATGGCATTTTTCGAGATATGATTTTCATACACAGATGAAGTGTCTCAATGAACCGCTTATTTTCTGTATTTTGGATAGCTGGGACCCGGTGCGCCTCGCTGCACCCAATGTTTAAACATTTAAAATCAATCCAAACCTTCAAAATTCAACTCTTCTTAACTATTAACGAAAAACCAACTATTCCTATAAAAGTTGGAGTCATTAGATTCAAAATACATTTATTTGAACTATGACCAAAATGGTCGGTGTATTCTGTTAAAACCATGAACGTTAAAAGATTTAAAATTAATGCAAATAGCAGCATCCAGCACTCGAAATTCGAGGGCCATTTTCTATAGCTTTTTTTAATTTAAATCTAGAAGTTTTCAATAACAAAATTTTTCGAGAAAAATAAAACAAAATCGAAAAATGAAACAAATATTTTGTAGTTGGAAAAAGCAATGCCAAAAAACCAACTTTTATTTTCTCTTATATTGTGAAATTGTGTTCGTCAAAACATGTGAAATTAATGCAAATATTGAAAATCAAACTATTCGCAATATCTAAGGAAAGAACCAATACTTATTTCTGTAAAATTTGGAGACATTAGATTAAATTTGCTTTTATATTAAGTGTGACTAAAATTACCTATGTATGTATTCTTTTACAAAACTTGCTGGTAAACTATGTTTTTGGTTTTGTTTTCCGGCGCGTAAATAAACAAAGATGATGCCTTTCCGACTCGCTGCACCCAACCTTAAGACATTTAAAATTAATCCAAATCTTCAAAATTCAACTCTTCAACAAATATGTATAACCATTAACGAAAAACCAATTATTCCTATAAAATTTGGAGAGTTTGGATATTGGTTTGTTTGTCTAATTCTGCGAAGTATGTCTTCAGTCATGCCATTCTTTTATTTTTCCCACAAAACCGATGGTTCTGTTGGGTATCATGTCGTTAATATATTTGCGAACAGTTGCCGAAAGTTATTCGGCGTGGATGCAAATGCTGCATCAGTGTCAGATCCCAATGTTTGTCGTCTTCCAGCAATTGCAACTCTCGACGTGCATCTTGAAATGTATGTATTGAATATTTAACCATTGACTGTTCGTAAAAATGGGTCCTTTGGTCCTGGAACATTCAGCAACAACAAACGCAAAAAAAAACATTCACGTTGTTTTGGATGTACTGTGTAAAGTCTTCCCAATGTCTTTGCTTTCAATACGCGTGCAATAGTTGGATGTGGTTCGCCTTGGCTACGTGGCTTCCATTTTTTACCTGATTTTTTCCATGTATAATAGCGAAGGACGTCGGTATATAACAATGTTGTTGCGAATTGTCCGAAAATATCAGGTTTTTGGCACAGTGTGAAAAATTCAGTAAGTGTAGTTTTTGGTGGCTTTAAAGCTCGTTGGAGAGCATTTTCTTCAGTGAAATATACACGTTGAGGCATAATGCAAAAACTCGACATTTATATATTTTCTTATTAACACTTTATTTAATCGCACCAATTAAAAGCTTTTAAGCATTTTTCGGTGGAAGCATATAGAGAACAATGGATGCTAATACTTTACAGGTTTCCCAATGTTCACAAATACTACAAATGTTGAAGGTAATCCAGATGAAAATGATGGAGAATATGATCTTGCACCTTCAAGATGTTAATAAGATAATGTTTAAGTGTAATTTGCAATTATCTATATAAAAATCAATTGCCGTGCTTTAGTCTCACAAAAACTCGAAAATGGCTCGCCTCAATACAGGGGTGGTTTAAAAAAAATAAGAAAACCCCAAAGGAACAACTAGTGGAGTCGGACAAGCATCAAAATTGAGTGAAAAAGGAATTGTTTCCAGTCTCAATTTTTTTTTTAATATGTTAGTTACATCGAATACTATACGAAATGGAAATTTTCTGCCTCTCGCAACCGCCGCTACGTAAATTATGGGCCATTTTGTAAAAAAACTACCATTTTGGTCGTTCTTTCTAAATATAGATAAGAATTTCTCGGAATGTGTAGGTCCAAAAACAGCGAAAAAAATTGAGGCTATTTGTTATGATATTGGCTCTCAGCGGTTACAAAATTCAATTTTAATCTGCACACAACCTCAAAAAAAATTAAAAACTGGGGAAACTGCTAAATTTTGGTTTTTTAGTTCTAACTTCGGATGTTTTAAGTAAAATTTGATGAAATTTTTAGAACTTATACTTTAGAACGTGAAGAATGCCTGGTTTCAAGTCAAAATATCTAATACAAGACTCAAAAATCAACCTCAAATTTTAAAATTGATTGGCCAATAACTTTTGTGCATCGCATCGTATGAGATTCCTTTTTATTTCAAGTGTAGGTTTTTTTATGCACTTTATGATGGTGAACAAGAAGAAATTTGAAAAAAAAGTGAAAAAAATCGAATCGAACATCGGGAATTTTTGTATTTTTTCGTCAATTTTCTAGAAAAATTCCACTTTTTTTTGATAAGACTCTTTTTTTTTGTATTAGTAATTCATCTTTGATATATGACAAAAAAAATTTAGTTTTATCAAAAAAAGTGGAATTTTTCTAGCAAAATTGACGAAAAAATACAAAAATTCACGATTTTCGATTCAATTTTTTCACTTTTTTTTCAAGTTTAAAATTTTTTCTTGTTCACCATCATAAAGTGCATAAAAAAACCTACACTTGAAATAAAAAGGAATCTCATACGATGCGATGCACAAAAGTTATTGGCCAATCAATTTTCAAATTTGAGGTTAATTTTTGAGACTTGTGTTAGATATTTTGACCTAAAATGTTTACCAGTTATTGTTCACATTATAAAGTATAATTTCTGAAAATTTCATCAAATTTTACTTAAAACATCCGAAGTTAGAACTAAAAAACCAAAATTTAGCAGTTTCTCCAGTTTTTAATTTTTTTTGAGGTTGTGTGCAGATTAAAATTGAATTTTGTAAGCGCTGATAGGTAATATCATAATGAACACCCTTAATTTTTTTCGCTTTCTTTGGACCTACACATACCGAGAAATTCTCATATATATTTAGAAAGAACGACCAAAATGGTAGTTTTTTTACAAAATGGCCCATAATTTACGTAGCGGCGGTTGCGAGAGGCAGAAAATTTCCATTTCGTATAGTATTCGATGTCACTAACATATTAAAAAAAAATTTGAGACTGGAAACAATTCCTTTCGTTTTGCTTGTCCGACTCCACTATACTGAAGAATTCTAAAAAATTGGTCATTTTGCGAGTTTTCACTGCAGATTAGTTTTAATAGCTTCATGGCCTACCTATATATTGTTTGACAGCTGCGTAAATTGGAAATTGTCATTAAATTGGGGTTTTCGAGAAATGACCGATTCAATTTAATGACAATTTCATATTTACGCAGCTGTCAAACAATATATAGGTAGGCCATGAAACTAATGTGAAGTGAAAAATCCCAAAAATACCAATTTTTTGGATTTTTCAGCTGTTCCTTTTGGTTTTTTCTAATGACTTTTTTTCTAAAACCACCCCTGTATTGAGGCGAACAAAACAAAAAAAAATTATTGAAATCGGTCGAGCCATTTTCGAGTTTTTGCGAGACTAACGCACGGCATTCATTTTTATATATATAGATAGATAGAAGATTTGCACTGTGAATTTACATATTTTTTTTACAGTGTCCCTAAGATCTACGCGTCCCGGTCTACGCCATCCTTCCAGCGGAGGTTGGATCTCCCTCGCTCTCGCACCTCATAGATCGGTCAGTCATGTCGTTGGTCATGTCATAGTGCAACGTCTAGAAGTAAGCTTAGTTTGAGGGTAGAATAAGTTTGAGTTTATGAGTAGTCGAAAGTGTGTTGAAGGAAGTAACGATGAACCCTACGTTTGAGTTCTTGGATGAAAAATAAGACCCGATTCGGAATGTTCTACTTATGAAAGAATTCCTTGTCTGTAGGGTGCACGGAAAAGGTGTTGCGAGCCGTTGCAATGAGCCGAACGGGCTAATCTGGTATTGGGAATATTGGATTGCCGTTAAAGTCAGAATAAGATTCTCCTTCAAATGACGTTTCTCTTACTTAAGAATATCCTGGTTGAACTCAGAAGGAACGTAAATACAAACCGAGTGCCCCTGGTCGAATTTGATTTTTTTCAAAGCAGTGAATGTATTTGAAACTACTGCGTATAGTAAAATAAAAATGGACTACACTTAAGCAGACGTTGAAAGGGATACTGCTTGAGCTCAGCTTGAGTTCAGGTTAAATTTAGATATTCTTAAATGTTTATTGAGCATGCACATATTTGCACTGCGTGATTGTCTCAACATACTTTTATATGATCTAAAAGATGTTGGATGAATTTATTTTGAAAATGTAGAAGAATGTTATCCAAATGAGGCTATCCAACAAATATGTCAAAACAAGGAAATTTTTTGGCAAGAAATGGGTTGGAAGTACAAAAAACATCAGCATCAAAGCGTTGCTGAACAGGTCTATGCTGGCAAGCATTCACTAAATATTTCTATCAAAACAATCTAAAATTTATCAGAAAATCCCCGCGCAAAAAAATGTAAAATTTGATTTATTCTTTTTGATGTGCACCTTTAAAGACAACACCGAAAAACTCTAGAAAAAAATCTAGGCTAAACTACACAAAAACTAAGCCATCATCTTACGCTTGGAGGTTCGGTGTCTTAATCCTATGGACCTATTAATAGCATCTATAATCACATTGGAATTTTTCTTCCGATAAAATTATTTATAACTTTTTTTTAACAGAACGAAGCGGTACAGTATCTGTCTTCGTTCGATGGACGCAAGAGATGAGCGGGGCTCGATCTCTAACCCATATATCCCGCGAACGTTCATTTCTCCTGCGTGAAGTATGTCAAGTAACGAATCCATTTTTCATTTGAATCCCGACTGTAGTGCTACTGTCTTGTCAAAACATATAAACACGGGCGAGATTTGAAAAATTATTTAGTGCGTAGTGAACTCCATAAGCGTTGTTTGGTAGTGGAAGGAAATTGATGCTGAGAAGCTGAGCACGCTGACGGATTGCTCTTAACAGCTTTGGTAAACAAGTGTTCAAAGTATTTCTTCGCGGCCCCGCTCTCGTACAGTGCTAGATGAAAAATTTACTAAATTGATAGCAAGATCGCGATCTGCAGAAAGGGAAAAAATTTGGAAGAAATTAATTAAAGAAATTCTTTTTTGAAAATTCTAGTTCTTTTTATTTATTAATTGATTGTGATTGAAGGAGAATGAGGGAGAATTTAAAGATTAATTATTGCGACTTAATAAACTTGAAAAATATTTGGGATTCTTTCTTTGGCAACGTGATTTTCAGTTTATATTATTAATTTGCGAAAGTTTTGTTTATTTATAAATGATAATTCATTCAAGAATTCAACACCATAATCTTAATGTTAAAAAGAATCAGGAAAAATAACTCATGCGGACATTTAATCAGATATTATCAACATAATATTTCATCAAGTTCAAAAATACATTCAATAAAATTCAATACAAAAACAACCAATCCCAGGAATTGATAGCATCCCACCAGAGTTTAGTTTATCAAGCAAGGACGCGACCGCTCTCAGGAACTATACACGAACTACCACGCTGCATAAATGGAGAAATTAAAAAATTCCTAAAGATTGGGAACAAATCATTATCTGCCCAATACACAACAAAGGCGACAAATTCGACTGTGCAAACTATAGAGGCATATGACTTTTAAGCACAATATATAAACTAATGATGAACATAATGAATGAATTGATGAACTATGCAGGAGCAACAATTAGTGAATGCCAAGCTGGATTTAGCAGAAATAGGTCAACAATGGATCAACTATTTTCAGTAATGCAGGTCTTCCGAAAATGCTGGGAATATAACATTGACGTTGTATCAACTTTTCATCGACTTCAAACAAGCATACGAGCATCGATAGGGAAAAAATGTATGTGACAATGGTAGGCATTAACATCCCCTTAAAGATAGTAAAGTTAACGAAAATGGCAGTGGAAAATACATCGTGTTCATTCAGAATACAAGGAAAACTGACGGAGTCCAAGGCAAGGGTTAAAGCAGGGCGATGGATTGGCACCCATGCTATTTAATCCTTGCGTAGAAGTAGTAGTTCGCCAAGTATGCACTGGCGCGAATGCTAGCCTGCTTAACTACTCAAAACAGTTTTCAGGATATATACAGATGACATAAACTGCCTTGCCAGATCACTGTCATATTCCTTAGAGGAATAGGAAGATGGAGCTTAAAATATAAGACTACTAATAAATGCAGACAAGAGCAAGATTCTGACTAGGGTGGAAAGAAGAAACCACAACAACACCGAGGAGGATAAATAACTTCGAACGGGTAAACAAATTTAACTATATACCTGGGATCCACATTCAGCGAAGAAAACGATGAAACGATAGACGTATAAAGAAGAATAAACGCTGCAAATAGAAGATTCTTCTCAGTGCTGCCAGTAATGAAATGCGGAGACATCCACACAAAAACCAAAATAAGAATCTACAAAACAGTAGTTATGGGTGTAAATTATGGAGTATCTCCCAAAAATTTGCAGATTCGTCAACACAAGAAACTGGAGGCGAACTGCGGAACAGAGAGACGTCTGGAGAAAGAAGTTGTTGGAGGTCAAGACTCAAATTGGGTTGTCGAGCGAGCCTTCGAAGAGGAAAAAAATACATTCTTCGGTTTATATCATTTCTCATACTATTGTTTCACAATTTAAAAAGTTTTTAATAAAAGCTATTCCAAAGTTTTTTTTAAAGTTTCGTTAGAAATAAAGCATATTTGGATTATAATAATATTAGACATTGGCATCACAAACACAACGAAGTTAATCTTAAAAATTTATATATCGGCTAATACTGTCCTTAATTCATTTGAAATATTTTGTTTGAATTCATTACCACCACGCTCTTTATATGGGTGCGGTTCAGCTAAATGCGCATTTCGTCCGTCCGTCCAATAAGCAAAAACCACTGTAAACAAATTGTACGCATTTGGTTTAATTTGACAGTGACTGCAAATCAGCTGTAGTGCGGGGAAATTAGCAAAAAAACGCACGAAAAGAGATAAAATTCCAAAATGGCTGAAAATTGGACCACAGCTTCCTTGGTACTTTTTAAGAAAACAATTTCGGAATCCCAAAAAAAAAAAACATGGCCGCCGGAGATATCACTTTTTGGCAAAAAAATCACTCTAAAGCTGGTTTTTTCGAAAAAAAATTTTGATCAGTCAATACAAAACACCCCTCTTGAATTTTTTCGAAAACCTTGACCTTGATTATTCGAACTTTGGCCGAAATGTGATTTTTGGAAACTTTGACCTTGAATAACTTCGAAAGGGTTAGGTTTTCGCAAAATTGCTAAAAGGGCTTTTTTGTAGGCAATAACGTTTCGCATTGACTGAAAATTTTCGTAAAACCAGTTTTTGAGTGATTTTTTTGCCAAAAAGTGATATCTTCGGGGGCCATGTTGTTTTTTTGTGATTCCGAAATTGTTTTCTTAAAAAGTCCCAAGGAAGCTGTGGTCCAATTTTCAGCCATTTTGCAATTTTGTCTCCTTAAAATGCTAATTTCCCCGGACTACTGTGCATTTTCGGCATTCAACATTAAGTGATTGCGCATTTAGCTGACTTTTTGACCGCACCCTATAACCACATAAAGAGTAATATCCATGCATCCACCCAATAGCGCTACAGCCCAAATCCAGCCTTGGCTTCGTCTAGGGCATTTCTCCAAGTTTGACGGTCCTTTGCAGCATGCCTCCAGTTCCAGATGCTGAGCATTGCATGAACCGTTTTGGGTTACGATTGTCCTCCATCCTCGTGGTCTGTTGATTTTTATAAACTTTGAGCATTCTGGGTCGTCAAAAAATTCATACTGTATCTCCTTCGCCATATTTTTTCCCCCTTTCTTTTTGTAACTCTAGACCCAAGGTTTACCTTCCAGGTTATGTTCGTCGATAGTTTGATAGTATTTTTGACTCTTTTTTTATTATAAACGGAAGACTTTATATATTAGCTAACTGAAAAAATTAGCAATAGAACTTTGCGCATTTTCGTGAATATGTCGTTTAAAAAATCCCCTACAAAAAAATACACACTACCACAAAATTTAAGCCCTATATAAGAAACCGATGAACTTATAATATAATAAAAAATGGTATAAGAATCCACATACCTTGCTTGAACACCGACATAATACATTTCAATAGAGTTTAGCGTTAAACGTTAGAAATAAAATGTTTTAATATCGCGCATAAACTGTCATACATTATCGGATAATTTTTATTTTGCCTAAACCGTAAACTTTAAGCTGATGAACTCGATGCTTTATAACCGTCAGCGACTCAATATTTCTACATTAAAACTACGATGATAAAATTTTGTTTTGCAAAAATCCACATTTTGAAAATTGAGTTTTGAGCAGAACCTTCTATGGACGAGCCCCACTGTGAGCCGTTTCAAATGAGAATTGATTTTTTCTCACTCATGATTCAGAAAATTAAAAGATCACGCGCGCTTTTGGCTGGCCGTACGACCAAAAGCGCGTGGAATCTAAGTCCGCGTAGTGAGGACGGGCCTTTAGGAGTTACTAGTTTTCAGTTCAGTGAGCAACCTGGGCTACACTCTACAAGTCCTACATAAAGCCCGGTTATGAATACTACTCGTTTGTTTAGGCTGACACATAAAAAACCGCCTTAACGTGGATGGACAAGGTACAAAACCGTGCCATCAAACTCTTCGGTCATAGCACCTTTGCTCCCCATAGACTTTCTAAGTCACCGAAGGAATATAGCAGCTCAGCCAAAATTCAATGACGGTTATCATCTCGACTGAAATTAATGACCTACGGCCACTTGACTCTATTACACGACCTGTATTCATCCTTTCTCATGTCTTTTCACTATTTTTGGTGCCATGTCTAGCGCTAAAGCTTGATTTGAGTGATAGAAGCAGTGTTGCCAGATTGGGGGTTTTTTCCCCCAAACTGGGGAAAATATTATGCCCGTGCGAAAAATTGGGAAACAAAATTAGTGGGGAAAACCTTGGGGAAAAATTGATTCAGAGATTTTAAATCCATTTTTGCTTATTATGCTCTGCGCTGATACAATTCGAACCAAGAAATATATATTTAAAAATAAAGAATGCAATTATTTGCATAAAGAAACATGAAATTCTCAAATTTAATACATTTTTAATACAAAACCGTCAAAATTGTGTTTACGATTTCAAAGAACTGGATTCGCTAGTTTTTTCGCAGAGCACTTTTTAATTCAGTGTGAGTCAGTAACTAGTGTGAGCCAGAAAAGATTTTTAACTAATAAAAAAAATTCCTCGACCAATTGAAAAAATGCCAACTAGGAAATATAGAAAAGCTTGGGAGTCCAAAAAAGAATTTTCTGGTAAAATTTTGAATTCAAATCATCCAAAAATGAGGCGAGGCGCACCGGGTCCCTGCTAGTTTATAATAATATTCATTGTAATTTATAATAGCAGTCATATTTTAAAAATGGGGAAAATTTGTTGGAAAGGTATAATTTTGGGTCCTGTTCAACGCTGCTTGAGCTCTGTAGTTGAACCGGAACCAGTCTATTGAGTATGCTAAATGACACCCTTCACCAACATAATAGCCTGAAATATGATGCAATGCAACAACAAAAACTAAAGCTTTTTAAGAAGCTTTCCGAATACGTAAGGCAGATGTTGGGATTGCCCCAATTCATTTGCAATAAAGTTTGCCTCATAGGGCCCTCATGCGAAACTGATAAGGCATACCTCACTTCAGTATCGCTGATTTTTTTGTATGGTGTTCATGGGGAAACTAAGGGGAAATTCCTCTTTCGGCATATCCCTTATTTACCACATGGTGTCCTCACTGGAAAATCCCTCTTTCGGCATGCCCCTGAGGCAATCCCCTTCTTAAATGCTGGTCGGGTGGGACTTAAAAAGCTTAGGTTATACAATTATAAGTTCTTAATAGCTCTAGTATAATATATTTAATTTTCGTATGAAAGGCCTTGCTTGAATGCGGCCCTTCGCCCGTGTTCGTTCGTCGCCAGCGGCCGATACAGCCTTCCAACGTTCTGAGTTGATACGTGTACATGAAATATTTTGGGTGTAGATTTCACCACCAAAAGCGAAAGTGTGTGGGGATTTTTCCTTCCATCCCCACGCACTCCGCCGAGTTCTGTGCAACACACGCCGCCATAACATAACAGCTGTTGAGAGGAACAAGCCAGAGAGGAAAGCGAACATTTTCTTTGAATAAACACCGATCCTTTTCTTACATGGTTTAGGAGAGGCTGGATCTAAAGCGACTTCAAGCACTCTTCTGGTAAGTAGGTAGCTAAAGACGGCGAACTCAAAGACGAAGTCATGGTGGTTGAGGAAACAATTAGGGATGAAAGAGCATTGTTTCGTGACTGCCCTCGTGAGAAACCATTTAAAACAAAGTGCATGGTCATATCTCTCTTCGTCACTCATAGGTGGTATTGTACATTCTGCGCTATTGTATTTACAATACAGCTTTATTATATGTTTCTTGTCTGGCCAAATCATCTACCTTCTCGTTGCCCTTGATATTCCTGTGACCCGGTACCTACTGAAGAGTAATTCTCTGGCTCCTAGCCAAGAGAGAGCTGGATCAGCTTGCACGTTATAAAGACTACACCTAGTGCCTTGATATCCAGTTATAGTCCAGGAGAAATAGCGGAAAAGTATTCAAAAGTTGAAATAAATCTACCCTGCGATTTTTGGACGCTATAATTAAGAGAAAAATCGTAGGAATTCAATGAATGTGTTTTGAATAAATTCGGTCCAGGAGAACAGGGGAAAAAATTTAATAATGGTAGCGAAATTCTATTCAGTCGATTTCAAGATATCAAAATTCAGGAATATATGAAAACGCTCGAAATTTCCATCGCAGGAAGCAGGGCCGGCAGAAAGCTTTCCCACACCATATTCCACTTCCCCTTCGCCGAAAGGTGTTTTTTCTGAAAATCAAGAAAAGTGCCTGTTTTCAAACGCGTTTATAAGGTATTAAATCGAGCCTCACCAACTTTTCATGAAAATGGGTTGGTAGAGCAACTCTTCGAGAATAAATAAGGTTTTTCAAAATAACTCTAGCACCACTGTGGGCCTTGTTCTAACTTTTTTCCTGAAACAGCTGTTTTTACATTTTTGAGATTTACGCAAAAAGTTATAATTATTTTTGCATGAAATTTTTATTGTAGGTAGGCACTAACAGAAGCCATAATTTAAGCCCTGAAACAAGGTTCTACGATAATTACAGTCCTTGTAATTAAATGTCAAAAAATTGCAATATTTGGGGGTTTTTATTTTTTTTGCAAAAACATGTTGACCGATTACAGTTGTCCAAAACCCATATTTTTCGTCTTTTTTAGCGCTATTAAGTGCTATTTTTTGTTTTCCAAAAACAAAATTTTTTCGCACCTAAAAGTTGAAAAACGTGTTTTCGCAACCATTATTAACTTTTTTCCACCTGTTCTCCTGGACCGATTTTATCCAAAACAAATTCATTGCATTCCTACGAGATTATAGCGTCCAAAAATCGCAGGGTAGGTTTATTTCAACTTTTTTTCTATCCCTCCTGGACTATTAGTTATTCGATAAAAGTATTACTCGGGCTTCTCCGAGACATGCTAATATTTGGACTTTGCCTAGTGTGGGTTTGTTATATTCTTTTACAAGACCGCGCCACCACACCTCAGAGCTGTATGTCCTAATTACTGCTGACACGGTTTTCCACGGATATAATACCCTTTCACTGCCAATTGTGTCCCCGTCTATGGTCCTTGGACGGTGTAGCTTTCTGCACCTACTCTGCATCAATTTCATATTTCAAATGATTAACATAACTTTACACGGCCCGACATTAAAATTGGTTAAATTAAATGAACATTAGACATGCTTAACCCCACTCCAAAATAGCTTTTATACAACTTTGTAAAGAATACAGCTTTGTAAATTCGTAAACAACAAAAAAGTAATTTATTAAGAACAAGTATGTCAAGTCATGATATACGTTCTTCAATTAGTAGTCACTATTCCCTGATGCATGCATACCAACAGCATATTTCAGCTGTGCCCTACATATTCCACAAATCACCTTTAGGGAATAAGATTCCTGATAATCTCTTTTAAAATCGTTTTTATTCAAATTCTACCTCCACCCTCCACGTTCGATGCCGCGCCTGATATGAAAGAGTCCAAAAACCGCTAGAATATCAATAAATCTTCAAACTGAACTTCACTCTCACACTTGAACTAAATCTCGCCTATAAATAGTTAATAAAGCCGAGCATTAGCTTCAATATAATCTGACCTTACTTAGAGCTCACACGATTCGCCCCAGGAAGCACGTATTCAAGTGCAAGGTGCCAACTAGAAAAAAAATAATAAAGACCGTTGGGGAGGGAGGCTACTAACTGAAATTTTATTTATGGGACCACAAGAAGAAAGTTGTCGATTTTGGATGTTTTATTGGGTGCATCCCTCTAAACCCCTTCAGGACATCACGGATAATACGCAATCAAAGGTATGAGGGCCACACAGTGTATCAAGGGGGCTACATGGATGCTATTCTGCTGAAATCAGCCGTTGTTGATAAAGGGGGAAGCCAAACAGCGTGGACCGACCTATGATTTCGTGCCCTTGATTCACCATTGATCTCTCCCCCAGAGCTGGCAGACATACATTCCGTAAGGTCTTCATCCCCTGTTTCCATCTGTTCTTTCGGTTGAGATGTTTATCTCCACAAGTTCCACTGAGAATCCTACAGGTGTGTAAATCATTCTCCGCTCAAAGATGTTGACTCTACGAATTGAATTCATTCAGGGACTCAGTTTCCACCTCGAAGCTTACAAATTTCGCTCTATGCTGCCGCCCGGCTCGCCTCTATAGGTCGTCCCAGGGCCAGCTCTGTGCATGGGTGGCAAGGAGGGCGACCGAGAAATACTTGAGCTATTATTCTACAATTTTCTATTTTGTGAGTGATTTATCTCCTTTTTTTGCCCGGGCTGTGCGCTATGCTTGTGCCTGTGCGCTATGTGGTCGGGCATGAAACAAGCCCAGGAGACAGGGAATATCGGACTTTTGTATCTTGTGGCATGACTTACACTTGGAACCGCTTAGAGGAGTCTAGAACGGGCCGGGAATGTTTGTGTTTCTTAGTCCGACCCTTCGTCTTTGGCGAATGTTTTCGTGGTTCGTCTATAGTTGGATAGTATGCGTCTGTCGTGTTTTGTTTTAGTCTTTTTTATTTGGTCGTAGGCTGGTGTTTATAGCAGCGTACAGAGGTAACGGGTGCGCCTGTATAACCTCACTTCGTGGCTAAATTACTAGCGTGAAAATTAGGGGAGTCCATAAATAAGGCAGTCTATTAAAATCGCGTAAATTTGTTCCGCAGCCGTAGGTAAGACACGTTTATTGCTTAGCTTTGTTATTTATTTATGCATGTATGAGTCGTTTGATTAGGAGTACATAATCATTAGGGGATTATTTGTTATTTCAATTAAGTGCTTGATAATCATTTTGCGATTAGACGCTTTTAGTGCAATAGCAAGCCTCAGCGATTGTTAGATTTACATCGGTCGATGCATTTCAATTAGGGTTATTGTTGCATTGTGCGTCCTTAGTTCATTTCATGTTAAATCGAAAACTGAAGCTTACTTTGGGTACTCAGACTATTTATTGAGTTTTTTTTTATACTATCGTTTTAGAGCAAGGAGAAAGTTTCATTTTTTATGCACATTTAGTAATATCACATTCCCATGCAACATTTATCCATCATAATCTTAATTTTCTCTTTGGCAACATATCAACTTTTAAATTGTAAAAACCTACGCCATTACAAATCTATTTCAAGGGTTGTTATCAATTTTTTCAAGAACGTTCCTTTCTACCTCTGTCTTTCTCTGATCTTATTTTCTCCTTAACCGTCACTGCCTCTCAGAATTAATTGAAAGATTTTGTAATTGGTTTGTGAACTCAGACAAGCTACTTGCAGGAATGTGTACTTTTATTGCGTCAATTTGTAGAATGATTAAAATGAACTATGAGAAATGTGTACGTCTACTGAAATGTTCATATAGCTGAATTATTCGATTCTTCTCAACCAACAGATGTATAAATAGGCAAATGGCTTATATTGGTTACTTCAGAAGGTAACGTACAAGTGGGCACCACTTTACATCATTAATGTGACATATTGTAGCTACACAGAATAATGAATCCAATAACGAAATTCTAAAGAAATTGGTTTTACAAGAAACTTTATCTGATTTTAAAGACAAGAAGCAGTGCTCTGGATTGCCAATCAAAGATTGTCAAGTACATACAAAATATGAACTATACAATTCGATGGACTCGCATCGAACTTAGTTTCTTTATTGTATAGTAATTATTGATGCTGTGACATTTGGAGCTATAAACGAAAAGACAAGTTAACGAAGATTTAGTAATACAGCAGACATTTGCACCCTCCCCAAGCCACGCCTAGCTTAAGTTACTGGAATTGTTTTGAAACTATATACCCCCGTACGGCATAGAACAATTTTTCATTTGCCTAAAAATGTTATTTTTTTCTCGATTTCGTAGGTGAAATAATTGTTAAACAATTTTTTCCAGCACTCCGAACCTGAAACTGTTACATGAAGTTCCCTTACAATTTATTACATTAAATTTACAGTTTTGCACGACTTTCAAAACTTTATTTCAAAGATAGATAAAGAATTAGAAGTTTACGGAAAAATCAGGATGTTTTTAGTTTTTCGAATTTTTAATGATGTTTTTCCATTGTGGCAGTATAATTTTTTTACACCATCTCGAAGTAGAGGTCTCAACGAAAAAAAACCGTCCTAAAAATTTGAAAAATCGAAATTTTGTCCGTCAACTGTTTTGATTGAAAATAGGGCCTTTTTTTGAATTGAATTCGTTAAAAAAACGAAATAATCAATCGCATTAATAAAATTGCAGGTGTTTCAAAAAAATTTCATTAAAATAGAATCATTTTTGTGAAAGAAAAAAATGATAAATGAAAGGTAAATGAAAAAATCGGTTTTTAGCGTTTTCCTCCATTTTTTGAGGTTATGTCGAAAAATGGTTTGAATGAAAGCTATAGATTTTTTAATTATCTACAACTTTTACCTTTAACTTTTTTCGATAGGAGGTCTACTTTTCCCAGAAATAGTAAAAAACCACGTTTAAACCCTAAAAACCAACATTTTGGCACCCCCAACCCCCTTCTGGTCATCTGTTGCAGTCCAATCGGTTTTTCCCGGTTTATGTAGCATTTATCCTAAATTTTCCCGCCATCCCTATACTGCTAAGAATTTTTTTTCTCAAAAATTTTCGACACTGGTCTAGTAGCTCTGGCGGACCTGGGCTCTATATGAACTTGTAGAATGAACGAAGAAAAGTATTCCCGTATTGTGACACAGAGAGCCCCAAAGTTGGCGCAAACTCATATTTCATTAAGGGGTTTGGAAAAAGCGAGTAAGCTAGATAGTTCTTCTCGGAGCTGTGTTTGTTGGAACAATAGACTGAAGCTCGAGTGGATTGAAGTCAATGAGGTTTGCCTCTAACTTCAAAACACCTACACAGATCCTATCCTACAAGTTAAAAGATTATGAGCGTGTTCTATATAAAAGCAAGAACTGTGTGCATTTTATAATATAACGGAACAAATTTTTAAATCTCTAGCAGATTCTGCTCTTAAAATCATTTTTATTCTTCTTCTTCTAAAGCAGCCCATACAGTTTCAGTTTAACTACGCAGTTTACAACGTGTGACATCATGTCTGAGCGATAAATTGCGTGAACTGTGCGTTTTGAACTATTTACATTCAGTCCTCAGACCTGAGCTTCAGGACCCTGTTTTGCTCCGATAAACTGCGCAGGTCAGACAGTTTATCGTTCAGTTCTCTCAGTGCCGTACATTTTTGCCATTATTAAAATGATGTACTCAAATCAACAAACTGACGAGACTGAGCAAAAAACCCATACAACGAACTGACGAACCCACACACTTTCAGTTCAGTTTATTGTACAGTTTTTTTAAACAGTTCAATTGCTCACTTAAAACTGATAGTGTTTTGGCCGCTTTAAATAGCGCTACAGTTCTTGTAGGGTTCGGGCCTCTTGAAGTCTCCTCTTCCAGTAGTTTCTGATTCTTACTAGCTCTCTCCAGTTTATTATACGAAGTTTCGGTATATCTTCTAGCATGTCATCCATTCACATTTTTCTTGGTCGTCCTACGATTCCTTCCCCTGATGGTCGACCATTCAAAATCTGGACAATTCTTTCTTCAGAATCGTAGTCTGCTCAATTTTATATGTGTTACTCGATTTATTCCGTCATACAAGCTCTTCGTTTGTTTTAATGCGCCTTGGGTTTTGGTTAACTCTTAGAGGACCAAATATTCTTCTTAGGATTTCCCTTTCGAAGATTTTGAACTGTTATTCTGTTTTTTTGGTCAATGTCCAGTGGAAGGATGTGGATGTCCTCCTTTATCTTATTTTCTGCAGTAAGCATTATCCCTAAATATATAAAATTGTTCACAAATTCCATTCTATGATCGTGAAGGCTGATTGGTGAGATCGCATCTCCTTGTCACAGACCTGATTCTTGAGGGAAGTATATTGGATTGTAACGTCGGATTTTCAGTTGTGTTCTTCAGTTGCGGTCGTCATTTTGCGGAATTCTATTCATTTTTTCGGGAAACCTAATTTTTGTGTCACAGCTCTCCTTTATAAAGCAGATCATAAACATTTCTGTAGTATACAAAAAGAAGAACCAAGCTCTTCCCAGAATTTTACAAGAATATATTTGTCACATTATGAAAATCTGGTCGATCGGTTCGTTCTAAATTCTGCTTGGCAATCTCCTACTTTGTCTTCCATATATGGTTTCAGTCTATTTAACAAAATATGTGAAAGAATTTTGTAAGCTGTGTTTAACACAGCGATTGGTCTGTATAGTTTTTGCAGGTCATCAATTCGCCTTTTTTATGGAATGGGACAATTCGCTGGTTTGCGAGAATAACGACGCAATTAAAAATTCTGAAAAATTAAACTAAATATGCCAAATGACCAACAATCTTTGACAATTTATAGTAAACAGACACGCAACGCCGATTTCGCGCCAACTATCCTTAGAAAGATATATCGTCATTATTCATTTGAGACAAAACATTCTCGAGTAATTTATAAAAATATTTAAAAACGTCATTCTTTAAAATTAATCATTTCAAGTTGCGTCAGTATTCTCGCAAACCAGCGAATTGTGCCCAAAAGCCATTCTTCCTGCATTTTTCTGCGTCTCCATAGTTTGCAAATAAGACTATATAAGGAGTGGCATAACTTCTCCCCACCTTTTTTAAGATTTCTGTGGGTATCGCCTTATGATTTTTAAGTTTCGCTATGTCGCGTAGCGAACAAATGCCCCTGCTACACGGGTATGCGTACTACACGTACACAAATCTAAAAATACTCCTGACATCCCATGCATGAAAAAATACAAATGCTTCTGCTATAGAGGTATGCACACCCCTGTTACAGACATTAATGTATTCGTAAGGACCAGGAGTCCCCCAACTTAGTACTAACCACTTCCAATGCTGCTTGACCTATGCAATCGAACAACAATCGTGCTAACGGCCAGATCTCCACGATGATTCGTTACCTGTGGTAAAACGGAGTTTTTAGAAGAGAGGGGCAAAACGGCAAGAGGAGAGTGTTTTTACTTTTTCAACAAAAATTTTCAGCGTGAAAACTAACACGCATGTACAATGTGCTTCCTTACTTCTAATCTTCTTTTTTCTTGGCTCTGATACACTTACACTTTCATATCTCCTCGTAAAGACAAGAAAGTTACGCAAGGTGAACTCCCTGCCGTGTAAACCGAGAGTAAGGTGGAAAACTGGTTTTACCACATGTAACAAAAATACTCGTGGGATACACGGAATGGGACCCTTTACCGCCACCAAGATAATTGCCCGTTTTCTTCATCCTATACAATTTCTTAACGCTGTATTTTTGTTCCCTTTCCCAGTTCGGAACAGAATGCATTCAGAATGGGTTCAGAATTGATTCGAGTACATTGGAAGTTATTCCACTTCAGATTTAAAGACATGTAGGGAACCGATTCTTTTTGCATTGGGATGTCAAAGGACGAAACCAATTCATTCCTGTCTGCATTCCCTAGAATCGGTTCGGAATTGATTCCTTGGAATTGATTGGAAATTTTTTTACGCTTAGCAACGAACTGGGAATAAATTCGTTTCCCTTCTGCATTCCCCAGAATCAGAAAAGGAATCAATTGGTTCCTTCGGAATGCATTCTGAATCATTTCTTCTGGAATGGGTTCTTCTTTTCCCAACTGGCTTAGTCTACAAAAAGCGTGAGCGTACCGTGTTTCGTTTGGACTATTCGATGCGTCTTTTATTGATATGTGCCTGCAGTGGGCTGCATTTGGAAAAGTAGACATTTTCTCAGTCGTACCGTGCTTCATTTGGGTGCCATAGAGGTGTTTTGACTCTGTACGTTCCTGTTTCTGGCTAAAAACGGGCGAATCTTATTTTTACTCGGTCATGATCAAAAAAAGTTGAACCTGCTTTGTATTGGATTAAATGTTTAGGTATTTACTTATTTAAAATAATGACCTCAAGCAGCAAGACACTTCCATTTTTCTCTAAGTAAATATACAAATATACGAGTAGTATTCCGAGGTACAAATACCACAAAGCTGAATCACCCAAAAATTACTAGCAAAATGCCAAATTTTGTGTATCCCGTTCTCAAATTGGCACCTGAAAATTCATATTCGTTTTCGACAAACTTTCTAGCAAACAATCCTATGTATTGAAAAAAACATGAATTTATCTCTAATAGCAGAGTTCGCCAAAAATTCTTCTTTTCTATAAAGAGCAACCGACATCCGCTTAAGGTTTTATGATTTGTATAATTTCACAATAAACACGAATCGCAGCCATAATTCTTCAACAAATTTCTGGTCTTGTAACATAAAATCGTCTATTTTTTGTATTTAATTTCTATCTCAGTGATATATCGCCGCAACATGTTTCGCTATAATTAATCATTGCGCTAATGATATTACTCATTTAGATCCATTTAAATTGGGACAGGTATAATTTTATCCATTATTAAATTTGGCCATCACACCTGTTTGGTTAGTCTCTAAACTACAAGCATTGTTGGCGGCAAATGAAATTAAATTGCAACGGGGCATAAAAAGGCATCAGTCTGGCGCTTTTAATTAAATTTTCATGCTACAGCACTGACGCAATGCAAGCTATGGAATAAAGTCACTTTTTGCGCTATAATTGTGTGACCACAGAAGATCGACCGTCCTCCACCGGTCATAATTTTTTTTAGCTCGGCTCTAGACTTAATGCCCAAGTGGACAAGATGGGAGTGCGATGCGAGATTAGATCTTCCGATTTGATGGACACTTGAAGCGGACTGCTACTTCTGTCCGTCTGGTTGTGATGCTGAAACGCTGACGCAGACGCAGCCTGCTCAACGGTTGGACTGACTCGACTGGCCACCATCATTACATCACGCTAATGGCGGCCATAAATATTAGTCCAATAAATCTTCGCGAGACATGCATCTCGCAGCGGAGCTCATCGGTAATTTAATCCGCTGCTAAATGAGATTAAGCGACAAACTTTTGCTACCCTTTTAAATGTTAATAAATGAGCGACTGTTATGTGGCAGATTCATGGCGACAACCCGGCTTGCCACACCGGGAAAAATTACACGGCAGATCAGATCACCGGTAGTATGTACATATGATTGGCATTGGCAGTGGGATCGACAAAGGTATGGCCTTGGGCAGATCCTGACCATGTTTACCGTAATTAAATGACAATGGGTCGGTAAACTCGTCAAGCACGGAATGCCTTTGACCAGTCTCGATTAAGACAACTAGTTGTGGACCATACACGGGCGTATATATACCATACATAGTACATACATTCTTGTAGTGTAGAGCCACGTTGGACTTTGACGAAGAAAGGAAAAAGCCACTTAACACGCGATTTGCTGTACCTGAAAGAGGGAGGGGGGAGAAGGTCTGTATAATTGCCAAATTGCCAGCATAAATTTACTTACGCCAATCTTGCAGCCTTCTAAGACTGTTGTGGCTGGTTTATCGTCCAACGAAGGCAAATGTATGTGCATTAATTAAGTTTTTGTTATTGACATGCAGTAAACTGTGATTTTTAGGTTGCGGTGCACGCTTTTAAAATTGCTTTATCACATCGATGCCGCCATGCAAAATTTCATTTCACTAAGCGGAAATTAAAGGTTTTCTGGTGTGTGATGGGGTGAGGAGGGACGGGGGTATGCGATTAGGCTATAAAAGAATGATGGTATTTAATAATGATTCAATTTTAAGGGAGAATTCAAATTGGCATGCTGGAATGAATTCTTAATAAGTATAAGCTGCAATATAATGGCTTAAAAGTCGTGCTACGTTGAGAATTAAAGTGGGAGAAATTATACCAATTTTTATAACGACGACAATCGATATACCTAACTTAAGCAGAGCACAGCGAAGTATATACTTGAGTACAGTAATTAGTTGTGAGTACAAACAAAATAATAAAAATTATGCCCACCCACGCACGTTAGAAGTGAAAATAGTAGTAGGAGGAGCAATTGTTAACTATCACCTGCTGCTAGCCAGTCCAAAGTGGAGAGCACTGGAGTCATGCACTATCTCTACAAACAGCAAAGAAGATACAAAAGGTTTCCTAAAAAGACCTCAACGAGATATTGCCAGAATCATCATCACCTATCGAATACCATACTGCCAAGCTGTCCCGTACAACGTTTTTTGCCATAGCTGCAGGAAGACGAACGAGAGGGAAGCACTTTTTTTTATGTGGAAGTCTAGAACTCAGGGAAAGCCCTTTGTACTGTCGACAATCTAATTTCTTCGTATAGAGTGCAATGTCAAACAGCAAGCTCTAGTCGATAGACAGTGAAGGGGAAGAGAGAAGTAGGAAAGAACTGCCACAACCACCTAACCCCAACCATTTCTATCGCGACTCTGGCATCGGGGCAATGAGAATCATCGCTGGAGTGTTATGCTTCCTGAAACGAGTTGAATTCCATCAACCAACCGATGACATGCGCTTGGTGGAGCGGGGCAGTGCTAGCGGAAGGCTATGACAGGGGGAATGAGGAATGTAAGGAGCGAAGAAGAAAGAAGGTGGGAAAGGCGAAGGACCGTGGGGCTCTGCCGGGATTCGAACCCGAGACTTCTGGGATAGTAGCCAGGCGCCTTACTCTCTAGACTACCGAGGCCCCCACTTGTACACTTTCTGTGTTAATGCCCGGCTAAAGCACACTAGGCAGTTGCGTTCTGGAAGACTTAAAAGGATAATGGAGATCTGATCACTGATAAGCTTCTTAACTCCACAGCATGGCTTTAGACCCGTCATAGCCGACCAAACAACCACTGCATCTTAGCTATACGAGCTGCGGCCACAAAACGCAACGCCAAACCGCTAATTGGGCCTCCGGTCGCACTGCTGAACCTAACCTAACGTAGGAGGAGCAAAAGGAAATAATTGTAAAATTGAAATAATTTTAAGCGTATTTTAAGCTGAAATTATATTTCTATTCAGTCTCATCAAAAATTTAATAATTGGATGATGATAGCTCAAATATGACCTATAAGTACGAGATTAGAGTTTATCTAAATATATAAAAATAATATTGAGTTCTTCCTGATCTTTTAGTCGATAATAGCGATAGTAGCAATATTTTCTGAAAGTAATAAGCATTTTGTTACCATGTTTTTGCTATTGCCAAAATGTTTAACATTGGATATCCCATCGACAACATTATAAACAAGATATATATAAGCTCGTTGTAGGGGTTCACCATCACCACTGCCACCACCAAAACAATTGGACTGTGGATCAATTTTAGGCATCTGTATTTCTGAACTCCTACAACATCCAAGAGTTAAAATGCATGATTCATCGCCAGCTTCTGGCCTTGTTTTGAGGGAATGCGTTAATTTCATTGGAGTCGCTAAGCTAATAGCGATACAAATTTGTTAGGTAACTCAATGAGTCTCGGGAGGCGCAAAAATAATCATCAGCAAGAAGTTTGATAGCACGTCTTTACACCTTGTCAAGGTTATATTCGAGGCGCCATGCATATTGTGCTCAAGTGGAGTCCGACTTTTAGATTACAGACGGTCTGGCAGCTGTTCGAAAGAGAGTTTGCATCTCTAAAGAAATCCCAGCCATTGGGATGCCTGTTTGGTGATTAGAAATATTTGGTCATTCCATCGCAGTGATATGCCTAGAATGTTAACAGATGGTTAGCCGTTAGATCCAGACAGTCTATATAAACGAAATAGGGCAGGTTTTATTGGAGATTAGACAGTACTTGGTTTTTGATGCGTGGAATTCAATACCATTTTTGCTGTGCCAACCAAGGATGGGTTCGTCGTCAATTTTGGTTGAATTGGGCATGAGTTGTTGATCATAATGATATTGGCTTCTATTATGAGAGCAACGCAGACTACCGTCATCAACCAACCTGTGAACTAAATTAGAGGGGATTGAGATAAGGTCGTTTATGAAGATTGGGAAAAGGGCAGATGATAGAATTGAATTCCGGCCGTATTGACGTGACTTTTAGATTGAACACTGGCAAATACCACCTGCTAATACTAAGGTAAAAAAAAGCTAGTTCTTTAAAACTGAGTGGGCATCAATTGCCGCGAATTTAGTTAGCATTAGAGTTGAGCCAGACTTACACGAGGCAGTACATTTATCCCTTACATGATGGTAAATTGTACACAGGCCTCAATTTTTAGAAATGTCCCGGTTCAAAAATAATGTCCTACTCCCAAAACTCGAGGCGAGGTGAGATTGTAAATATGTACTGTAGAGAGAGACATTTCTTACTTCTGTCGAGATAGTAAAACTCCAACTTGAAATGAGGCAAGGCGAGATTGTAAAATATTAATATACATCGTGGAGGCATAGTTTTTTACTCGTACTCTGAGGCAGTTTAATGCATATTAGAATCTAACTCGTCATTGGTATTTTTTTTTCTTTAGTTTGCTTGTTTTTGTCATTTTAGAATTACAATGAGACCTCGCCTCATTTGAAGTATGACATTGTACTGGCTCAAAATAAAAAAGATGCACCTCTTACAAACTCATTTTATAATCGTGTCAACACTAGTTAGCATATCAGTCTTGCATATTCTATCAAACTATCACTCTCCGAGAGCGAATTGTACCGCAGAAAGCTTTGTATCAGTGAATTAAATTTGAATCAACTCAGCCGGTCAACACTTATAAGGCTTAGATTCTGTTGTTTTGGTAAAACTTCTTCTCTCCAGATTCATAGGTTATCTTCTTTATGTTTATTCCAATAAGCTTTTATGTCATCCTCTCCTAGAGACTTGTTGGTCTTTAACTGGCCAACCAGTGATCGTAGTTCCAATTCATTTCGATTTTGGTCATTATTTGTTTATTTTACTCCCTCTTTATTATCATTATTATTGTCATTATTTTCCTCCTTTTCTCATTAAGAAGTTTGTTAAAATGTTCTTTCGATTTGTCGAAAATTTTGCTTTTATTTTCAGTAGACTGGATCGGATTGTACTTGCCCTATTCCACTGACCATCTTATTCATCACATAATCGCCCACCTTAATTCACCGCATTTGTTGCAAAGTTTCCTCTTCTGTTCTGAATTCACTGTCAGGTACATCATTACAAGTTGTTCGCAAACAAACAATCACTAAGATTTTGAATCAAAACTACAGAATATCACTTTTAAGCATAGAAATAGATGATATTAATTTAAAAATTTACTCTGGCTTTGTTGAAGCTATAAAAATCTTCTTCACGAACCAAAAACAAAAATTCGCCATTCTTTATCATCTCACATAAGGTACAATAACCCAGACAAAACGTTCAGATTATGACCATACATATATAAGTATATATGCTATATGCTGTGTATAGGACCAATTTATTTTTCTGTTAAGTCCACCATATTTATGTATAGCCTAAGCTTCCATATATGCATATGAGCATACCTAATCTGAATCAACGAAACCTGCACCATAACGATTCTGTTAAGGTCTCCGCCTTTTAATGAACCGCAAAAGTAAAAGATGAGAAATCCCACAGTCACACAAATAAAGAAAAGATTCCAAATGGACCGAAAGGCATAAGGTGCCACATATATATGCTTACCTGTGGTAATGTTGTTGCTGTTGTTGTTGCTGCTGTTGCTGTATGTCGCCTGGATTATCCCAGAAGACGATGGGCGGGAGTGCGTGAACAAATTGCAATTGTTGGTAACATTGTTCGCCAGCCTCAAAGTAATTTGCTACGATGCTGGATTTACTTTAAAGCAAATTAAAAAAAAATGAAATGATAAAAGGTAAAGAAAAAATATTGAAGGTAGAGGAGGAAAACGAGAATTCTGGATTAATAACCATTTTCTTCGTTGATTATTCAGGTGGTGTCCTTAAGTTATATCGTCTTGAGTGTGTGCTCTGAGGTAGTTGATTTTCATACATATGTTGCCGACCATAAATAATTCAATGGTCGATGTTGGCTGATTTGAAAATGTGGTTGCTTAGCATTTTCTTGGCATTCGATTTGGTCGACTACGGTGTATTATCAAGACCGTTTTCTAGTTACCAGTTGCCAGCGAGTAGCTTACCTACACGCCTTTATCACCCGGTGTAGTTTTTTTTCCTGTAGACTTGTTGATAAATATCTTGGATCTGATATTTTGACTTAAGTAAAATTTATTTCTTTATTTTGTGGTGCTCATGTGCCTACTGAAAGGACTGAAAGGAAAAAGTCGGAGGGGTAGGCATCAATAAATGATATGGGGATGTTTTTATCTATTCGAAGCAGGTAGATGTGCACAAAATAAATCTATTTTTGTGTTTGTAAATTTTCATGGTTTTAGGTGTGGTGTTTATTGGGTTAAAAATTTAGAAAAGGCTGAAAAGATTAGTTTTACTTTTTATTTTTTTGCCTATTAGGTAATATTTCTTATTACAAAATCGCAGTTACAAATACAACTGAGAAGGAATAAATTTCAAATTATAAAAAACTTTACACAAAGCCCATTCTTCACGTTTACTTCCGTACTATAAATTTAAAACTCAAAACTTCAGAATTATTCATTTTTAAAAATCAAATTTTCAACAACCTCAGCTCAATAATTGTTAATTTTCCAAAGTCCATTCTGCTGACAACTAAATGAATTAGAATTGAATTAAAATAACAAAACAAACCAAAACAACGATAGATCATCAAAGTCATTTGGTATGCACATAACCATGTCCTAAACTATTTAACAACAACAAAAAAAGCACACAAAACAAAACACGACCAAACCCTGACATGCAGAAGCATAAAAACACTGGACCACTTGCTCTTACCTATATACAGTAGACAACATCTTGCATAATACACGAAAGCGAATTGAAGACACTCCATAAAAAAACGAAACAAATCTCTTCATACGATTTAAATATGATGAATAGCAAATTGCGCGTTCGAGTATTGTTTCATTTCTGTGATGCTTTTGGCCATTGGAATTGAGTGAAATGCAGATTGCCCGAAGGACGTATTCAAAGTTTATGTACTGGTTGCTTTCTTGTGAATGCGGCCTTATTCAAATTTGGATATGAATTGGTCAGACGATTGAACCTGTGCACCTGTCTCTGACAACATGAAGATTATTGTCTCCGTTCGAGAAGTGTATGCAAATTTTAGTGTCGATTTTGATCAGGATGAAATGTGACTATCGACAGGCTCAGATGTGATTGATATGGGTTCAAAGTTGAATGAATCGTGGCATCACTTAGTGAAGTTAATGCAGGTACAGTTAGTAATGTTAATTTTTGTTAAATGATGTTAGGCTGTAGAAGATACTCAGAAAAGGAAAATCGGGGACAATGTGTATGTATGTACTTTGTAATTTTTTGTTTTATGTTTTAATTGTAGTTTGACTGATAGAGAGTTCAAAAATAGATAACAGGTAAAAGAGATGGTTTATTTTTCACTAAATAGCGGAGCAACTTCTTTAAGCTTCTTTTTTAATCTGAGCTCCTATTCTGTTTACTTATAGTTCCATGGGCTTTGTTGATGAGTAGACTCTCCCCGCTCGTTATTCTGGTTGCTTCCGGGTATGTCTTGCATGACATCGCACCCTACACTGTAAAAAAAATATGTAAATTCACAGTCCAAATGTATAGTAAAATTACAAATCGCGGTATGAAATACTAATTTACTGCACAATTATTGTAATTTTACTATAAATTTTGTAATTTCACATAAATAAATTGAGAATCTCCAATACTGCATGACGTAAATGTTGATTACACGAATGTGACGTATATTTTACACAATGTTGTGTTTTTTTCTAAATCGTTGATGTAGGAAAATTACAATATTTCTTAGTATTATTTATCAATGTTATGTACTGAACTTTGTACTAAGAGGCGTAATTTTAGAACATAAATTTTCAGTAAAATTACAAATTGGTAATTGAAATGTAAGGTTTAAATTTTTCCTCTCATGGATATAATTCACAGGTAACAATGGAATACTAAGCATATAAACCCGATTGTTCTTAAGTTAAGGTCAGACCTTTGACTTTGGTCAGGGTCTAGGCAGTTCTTGTAACAGCCAAGACATTTTTGATAATTTTTGAATCTTAGGGCCGATTCACAATTAAAGCTTCAAGCAGCAAACTTAAAGCTTCAAAAATTAGGGTGAAAGGGTTTGTACAATGATTCACATTCACAGCATCAAGCTGCAGTGCAAATAATGTATATTTACTACACAGTTGGTAAAAATACGTAAAGTAGAATCGGAATATTCCTAATATTGCAAATTTACAAAACTGCTTGTGAATAAAACTTCCAGTATTTTTTTTGTAAAATTACCACAGAAATTTTTTACAGTGTACGACCAGGTTGACTTCGTTCGATTTTAGTACTATTGTCATCTGCATGAACTCCCCTTGGGGGTGCAGGCAGGTCATGAGCCAAATAGGCTGAAACTAAGTAATGACCCTTCTTACCTCCGAACCCCAATCGAATTACCTTTAAGTCCGTTGAACTGAAGTTACGGAAGAGGTAGCATTTAATTTGCTTTTTAACGGGGATACCGGGATCTTGGCTTACTTTGATCCGAGCGGTAGTAAAAGGTGTTGTACTGTCTGTCTAAGAGGTCTTTGAGTATTGGAGGTTGATCTGCCCGATCTCAAGCATCCGCGGCGCTTCAAATTCGAACCCTCCACAAGTTAGTCCAGATTGGGCGAATCCTCCTCTGGGCAGCGGCTTTTGAAAATTTTTAGTTTAGAATTCTTTAGTTTAGAATTTTTAGGATATCTCGAGGGACTCCTGGTTGATAAGGAGAAAGAATGAAATGCTATTCCTCAGCGCCTCCTCCGCTTTGATGTCCGCCCAGTCAGCCATTGGTGTCCAACTTGGTCCAATATCATGTCCGATAATTTGGCTTCTACCTCCACTTAGGTTGCGAGCCTAATGCGCCTCCAAAGCCCTCTCGCCCATCTTGCAAGTAATCTCTGACCACCTCGTTCAACAGTCACCATATTTCACTTCGCCTTCGCCAAAGGGTGTTTTTTCTGAAAATCAACAAAAGTGCCTGTTTTCAAACGCGTTTATGAGGTACTAAATCAAGCCTCACCAACTTTTCATGAAAATTGGTTGGTAGAGTAACTCTTCGAGAATAAATAGGGGTTTTCAAAATAACTCTAGCACCAGTTAGCGTAGGGCTTTTCAAAATAACTCCGCTGTTTTCACATTTTTGAGATTTCGGCGAAAAGTTATTATTATTTTTGAATGGTATTTTTATTGTAGGTAGGCACTAACAGAAGCCACAGTTTAAGCCCTGAAACAAGATTCTACGATAATTACAGTCCCTTTAATTAAATGTCAAAAAATTGCCATATTTCGCGGTTTTTATTTTTTCTTTTTGCAAAAACCTGTTGACCGATTTCTATTGTCTAAAACTCATAATTTCCGTCTTTTTAAGCGCTATTACGTACTATTTTTTGTTTTCCAAAAACAAAATTTTTTCGCACCTAAAACGTTGAAAAACCTTTTTCCGACCTGTTCTCCTGGACCGATTTTTTTCAAAACACATTCATTGAATTCCTACGATTTTTCTCTTAATAATAGCGTCGAAAAATCGCAGGGTAGATTTATTTCAAGTTTTGAATGCTTTTCCGCTAACTCTCTTGGACTATTAGTTTGAAAGATAGAAGAGAGTAAGAAAGATTAGAGCGGGTCTGCGGTAGTGATGAGCAAATGCAAGAACAAGACAAGACTGATATAGTCTTGAGCTTGGTCTTCTTCTTGCACAGTAAGTCTTGGTCTTGGTCTTGCGAACTTAGCTAAGTCTTGGTCTTGGTTTTGGTCTTGCGAGCATAGCTAAGTCTTGTTCTTGGTCTTGCTCTTGCGAGATCGGTTGCAAGACTTCTCGTAACAGTTGAGAAAAATTAAAAATTATATATGTATAGTTTAAATTTATATTTATAAAACAAAAAAAGCATTTTATAAATATAAATTTAATTGTAATATAATAGTATGCATGCTAATAATAATGTGGAGCTTGAAGAAGTCGAAGTGGAACCTCTATTCCGTAACGATGTTATGTTAACAGCAAAATTGGATTACGCTTGGGAAGACCCAACATATGACGATGATAGTGTTTGCGAGAATTTTGGGAGACTCGTTAAAGTCTTGATCTTGGTCTTGGTCAGTTAGCCTTGGTCTTGGTCTTGCGTGCATAGCTAAGTTTTGGTCTTGGTCTTGCTAAATGTGCAAGACCAAGACAAGCCTGCAAGAACTATTGCGACTATTTTTGCTCATCACTAGTCTATGGAGGCGCAAAATGTGCTATCATCGATGAGTTTGAATTCGCGGTTTTGCATCTTGTGCAGACATGCCAAGATATACGAGTTGTATTCAAGACGGGGCCTAATGTAGGAATTGTAGATTGTAACTAGGGCAGCGGACTGGAGAAGGAACCTGCATCTCTTAAGAAATCCAAGCACTGGGATGCTTGTTTGGCGATTTGGAATATGTGATCATTTCATCACTGATCCTCAGTTAAAGTTACCCCTAGGATAGGATGTTAAGAGTTTTGTAAAAATGAGGTTTAATGTTTATTTCGAAACAAAATGTTACATGTGCATCGTTAGCTGCAATTTTTTCCTATCGTTCTGGTGAAATGCTTTACTCGTATTTGAAATTATCCATGAACACTTTTGTGCTTCAATTTGAATTTTTTTTCTTCTTTAACGGCTCTACAACCGGGATCCAGTCCTGGCCTCTTACAACTGCTCCCTCCACTGAGCCCGATTCTGAGCCGATGTCATCCAATTTGGCATCCCTAAGTTCTGAGGGTCCTGGTCTACGTAATCTTTCCAGCGGAGATTGGGGCTCCCTCGTTGTCGCACCCCATAGGTATTACCCCTAAATCAGCAGACAGAGAGGAGCGTTTTTAGAAAAAAGCCTTTTTTACAAAAAGTAAAATTTCAAGGAAAGTGTTCAATATTTCGCAACAAAAATAAAACTGTTTTTTCAGCTAGCAAGAAGCAATATTTTTACCAAATAACAAATATCTAAGTTGCGTTGAACAAAAGTTTTTAACAAATTAAATAAACGTGATATTTAACAGTTTTTTCCATTTTTCTCTATGTTTTGTGCCCTAACCTATAACTCAATATAAATCAATCGAAAGATAATTTGAATGCCTACAACTTTATAGTTTGATTTTTTTTCGAACCGAACTCAAGTTTCTTTGTTAAACGCAAAAAAAAACGTTTTTTTGACGTTCCGGAATTTTTTAGGTTAGGTTCGCCATTCCAAATTCAAAAAAAACCCTATTTTTTTAGAATTTTTGCTCCTATATAACCATATTTTTTGTTTCCTGGTGGCATTTATTAGATGGATTTGTGTAGATTGATTGGGCTAATTTGTAGATTGATCGTGAATGTGCCAAGCCTAATAAATATCCGGAACGTTATCCAGGCTAATCCGATCAGGGGCGGCGCGGAACTGTTGTGTGTGTTGACCATTCAACACATGAGCTCTCCCAAGTGTTGAAAATCAACACATGAGATCCCGTTTCTATTTTAGGTCTTCAAAAAAATTTCCTGCTGCACTGCACTCGTGCATGCAAAATACGTGTTAAAGAGTTTTAAATGAGCGCGCGAAAATGCTGCCTCTGGACGTAGGACCGCATGTGCACATGCGCTTTTAGTAATCAACTTCAAATTCTCAGCTATACATAATTACCATCTTCAATCCAAAGTGAAACTCGCGATGCGTTTATAATGGCAAATGGGAGTGAAAATCCAAAATACTTTCTGGTTTGAGATGACAGCTCCGAGCTCAAATTTAAAATGACAACAAACACAAACGTAAACCAAATGTTTAATTTAATGTATTTAAAAATAAGTAAAGAACCACCCCATCCCCTTTTTAACCTATCAAATTCAACACATAGCTTGGACCTGTTCCGCCGCCTCTGAATCCGATCAAGGCCTCCTATAAAAGGACCTTCCGGCCTTCTGGCATTTCAACCTTATATTTGGGAAGTAATCCAATTTTCAGGTGTGACAGCAATGCAATACACTTAAAAGTGTTTAAAAAATGTTGACTATGTTAATCAAATGGGTGACGTCAAAATAAAACACTTTCAAAAGCTGAGATTGCAGTGGTATCCAATTAGTCAAATCCAATCATCTAATCATAATATTAAAACAGTCGCTGTACAAGGCCATGTTCTTACTAGTACTACCTAAATTATGGTGCTTAACAAGAACCACTCCGACATCTCAGTCGAGAGTAATGTCCTTCGGAGAATAATATAAAATATTTGTTGTAAGGTAACAATTATGTAAAGAAATTTACACATAACAAATATAAATAACATAAATTGATTTTCGAAAATTGACGCGGCAACAAGCTATAATTGAAAAGAGAGTAAACATAAGAATGAAAGAACTTCCAATTCCAACGCGCCAATTCGGGGTTTTACTCCACTGAATCCCAGCAAATATTACCGCAGGAGGACGCTTATATGTTTCCTCGCTATGCTAACAGGCGATGGCAGAAGAGAGAACACAAGTTTTTTCTGAGAAGATAGACAAATAAAAGCAGAATGACAACAAGCAGGAGAAAGGGTAAAGAGAAGGACGTTGGCACTAGAGGAGTTTGTACCCTGGTCTTTGGGAGGGATAGTAGCATCAGCGAGCAATAATAGATAGCAAGAGTGATAAGGCAGAGCTCAAGGACAAGTAAAAGAGTTAAAGATGTGAAAGAAGAGATTAGCAATAACATTAAGCAAAAAGTCCAAAAAAATATTAACAAACGCGCGATGGATATACATTTTATGCAAAAAACACAAGTATATGAAAGAAACAGAAGATGTTCCTTGTTTCCCCTATTCGAATGTTTACATTCAAATGGAAGCAACAATGGAACAGAGCACGTGTAAATTGGGTTTGCACGGATTGTATGTATGCGTAAAATTTCGTGTTGGTACACAATATTAGGAATGGATTTCCACTTGTATTGTCTGTTAAAAAAGGCGGGAATCTTGCAAGGCGAGGAAGTCACTTCCCCTTCATTTTTTATCTTTCTTTCACATACATTGCGTGTAGTATGGAAGCAATTCTGTCTCCTTTTATCATAGATATTACTTCTTTGATATTTTGGCTTTTTCACTCCCATTGCAATTTTTATCAGCTGATCTCAAGGGCATTGAAACATTTTTAAAAATTTGTTCTAGCTCATCACTCTTATTATTATTAGAGACCCAGGGCCCCTAGGCACTTGACATTTGGCGCCCCTCATCCCGAAGCCATTTTGGAAATTTAGCAAATAAAATGCACTAGTACAGGAAAAGAAAATATAATATAATTTTAACAGACTCTAATTATTATAAATAAAAATCAAAAATAATATGAACTTTATAGAATCATACGGCGAACTTTCTTCTGTGCAAAAGAACGGATGACGTCATCATAGTCAATAGACTGCATTATTTCTGACTCTATGTACATTATAGAGAGTGAATTTGGCATGTTCTCTTCTATAGTAGATCTTAAGTAATTATTTACCCTCTTTAGCGCTGAAAATGACCCGTCTTCCGAGCAGTTTGACGCTGGTGTACACAAAAGCATTCAGACCGTAATTCCTACGTTTGGATAAATGTCCAAGAAGCCTTTTTCCAATAAGTATTTGTATAAGTTCAGTGACGATAACTCTATAGCCTCATCCGACGACAAATGAGCTCACAGGTGCAGACACTCGTTTTCCAAATTCTCATCCAAATCCCCCCGATAGAAAGCTGTAAGGTTTCTGACTCCTTCACGGATGTCTTTAGATTCCGCACGATGTAGTCTCGTAAGAAAGTCAAACGTCGATAGCGAAAAAAAATTGCACATAGACTGTAAAGTACCGAAGAAAGATAAAGCAGCTTGGCAAAACTCGGCCGCACAAGACCCAACAAGATTCAGCGAGTGAGCCGAACAGGGAACGAAAACCATGAGAAGATTCACTTGTTTTATATTCGCTTGAAGACCGGAATATAGGTACACCCGACATATTGCCGGCGATGTCATAAGACTGCCCCCGGAAATTGGCGATATCCTAGTCGTGGTTTTTCAATGTCTCTAGGACGATTTTAGCCAGGTCTTCTGCAAATCTTGAACAGATCCCTGGTCCGGTGCAATGTTGGATGTTGCCAGATTGGGCAATAAGTCGCCAATTATTGGAGTTTTTGTGCTATTTTTTCTATAATCCTATTTCCGCCTGCCGTCAGAAGTGGTCGCGTTAGCTAGGTGCGTGGGGCCCCCTAGGCCGGGGCCTTGAGGGCCTAGGCGGAAATCCGGGGCTGGATAGTAGTCAGGCACGCCGAAGACAGAGGTTCATTTCAGGTGAAAAAATCTAAACCTTCTGCAGCTTAAAATTTCAAATCAAAGTGTTAAATATCGAAAAATGCACTTAAAGATATCATATTGTTCAACAAATGTTCGAGAAGCCATTCAATTCAGCAAAATTCATTCGAATAGTAAATAAATAAGATTCATTTTTTGCAGCTTCGAACTCTATGCAACAAACAGTAAAAAAATATCCATTAATAGCAAACTTTGCCATCCTTGCACTAATCTAAATTACTCTCAATTCTTTAACAAGCCCGTACCTCTTACAGCACATGCGTTAAACAACGTTAATGAAACTTGTAAAGCAAGAAAGTGATTTTCGTCAAAAACAAGCTCAAGGACAATAACCTTTCTATCAATTAAGAATAAAGTTCGCAAACCCACACTAATTCTGTTAAAAAATGTTGTATAAATTTAAAGTCAATTTGCTGCAATTGTTCACGCCTTGCTTATTCTCATATTAATTACAATCTATGAAAAAATCAGCGCCTTACAAATCTAAAATTCTCAGTCTATGAATTTAATTACGTACTAATTACCACAGGTCGAAAATTTCCAAAAAAAAATCTCTTAAAAGATACTCAAAACGATAAGAACCAAAATTTCAACCGTGAAACCTCCCACCTTACAACTGGAGCATTTCTCACGCTTTTCTAGAAGAATCAAGGCATTTGGCTGGCAGCCTTATATGGTGTAGAGCGAAGGCCATACCAAAAGGAGACCATATCCATATGGAAAAACAAATAGCAATTAATCTATTGGCATTAAATATAAACTTTTTTTGAGTATAGTCGTTTAATGTCTTGTCTCCATTTTTTATATCCAAAGGAATATCTTAAAAGA
Source organism: Thereva nobilitata (assembly GCA_963855945.1). NCBI lineage: Eukaryota > Metazoa > Arthropoda > Insecta > Diptera > Therevidae > Thereva > Thereva nobilitata. Next base: position 105,828,177 of record OY979695.1, on the reverse strand, counting down.
AGTTTAGATTGTGTAAAGTAGCTTCGCCACTATCGTCTCATATGGGTGAGCCAGTGCTGTGTGGTGTTGCCGAGTCTAAGGAATGGAAGTGGGTATAAAAGGCCACATCGTCTTGGGTTCACGTCTAATCCCGCTTAATTACCGCTAATTAATTACATGTCATTTAGACAGCGCCCTCCCGTTGATTTTTAGCCGGACGCTAACAAAAACTAAAAGAGAAGAGACCACGTACTCTCGTCAGTTAAAGCACTAAAGCCGGCCACATTTGCATTCCTCACGTAACTTCGAACGCTTTTTCTTACACCCTTAAAAGTCTTGAGGAAAAAGTGTATTTTTTCATTTATTTTTTCTTAATTCCTTTTTCTCCACCAGTCTCTGTTGTTAATGATCACAGCTACTTGTGATATCTAAAGAAATTTCTTATCTATGGCCTTGATATCATCCTGCAGGTTCCTCGTCGGTTCTTGAAGTTTTCTTTATTTTTTTCCGTTCTTCTATTTTTAAGTGAATTGAAAACCAGTCACAAGAGACCGAAGGAAACGTTTATTTTCACCTTCTTGGACCTTCACATGTCTGTTGTTGGTCGAGTCCGAGCAGAGTTTATAGTGGTTGAATTGCTGCATTTATGACAGGATTGCCTCTTCCCTGAAGACTGCAAAACCGACAGACAGACGGACATAGTGGTATACTTATTACGGAGTACCTTATACTTTTAAAAAGACTATCCACTTTCTCTAGATAGTTTTTCATTTGATTTGACAGTTACATTTGCAGACTTTCTGTATAACACAGGACAGCATTGTGAATGGTGGTACCATTTTGGTATTTGGGGGTGATGGACAGGACGATATAAGAACAGACACCGAAAATTGTATCACAAGATAATGGTTTTACAAAAGGAAACATTTAGTAGACGAAGAGGGTCAAGGGCAAGGAGAGACAGACAACAAGCTAAGGATACACTTTCAGTGCGACCTCTATGTTTGTTGCAGTATTGAGAGAATGATGAATGTCTTATCCTGGCCAAACCGAAAAGGGAACATGAAACTGACACGGCGTGTGTGCTTCTCGAACCCTTCAAAAAAAATTCCTACACCAAACCAACCCAGAGAGAACTTGAATACGCTGTATGTAGGTAAAATGGTATTTTCAATAAATGCCATCAACTTTCACGGCATCATTTGTTTCCATCTAGCTGACAACGTGCTCTTGTATCCCCTATATGTTTTCACTGCTTTTGGAGGAGCACATTTTACCAACATCAGCACTGCGAAGAGCACATGCGACTCTGTTGCTCTTTAGGTAATGCTGCTGACTGGTGGGTGACTGACAACGACGATGAGGACAACGACAGCAGAGCGACTCCCTCCGAACGTCTCCGTCGTTTACACTTAACTACACTTTAATTAAATGGCCGGTAATTAATTAAAAGTTTAATCAGAAATTCCAGAAGCCAGAGAATATACATAATGGCAGCCAGGTTAGGCGAAGAGTTTTCTTTTAATGGCACGAAAATCGTGAGTTAACATAAGACTAGTTGGGTTTGTATAACCACGCGGGATTTTTGTTTAGCAAATTTTTGGAAACAGGAAGTAAACTTTTCATGATTTGATGTGGGCTAATTAAATAGAATGTATTGATTGGACTATGCCAGAGGAAATTTTAGGACTTGAACAGGTTTAAAGTCGATAGAATTTAAGATCTGCTTTATGGTTAAGTAGTTTTAAAGTGTTATTCGTGCAATGGGAACATGGATTTAAACTTAAGAACGAAATCGATTATAATACGGAAAGAGGCTAACACTTTCACGAAAAACACGGAAAATAATTTAATTTTCTGTTTCAAAAAGCATTTATTTCTGCATTGTGTCTAAACATTTAAAGCTATAAGTATCTTATTTCAAACTTACTTTATTTGCTGGTCCTCAATAGTCACTATAACCTGAAATTCATTGAAAACTGAACAAACGAACTTTTATATTTATTAATAGTGCACTTATTAACTTATTAGTATTGTAAATCTATAACAAGACTATTTGTAATAGCTAAAGCGGTAACTAATTAACTAATACTATAATTTAAAAATTCTAACTAATACTTCAATTTAAAAATTGTCACTCGTTGGAATGAGACCCATTCTAAATTAAGTTACTCTCTAAAAACGAACCAGTATCTAGTCACTGGTTTCGAGTGAAAATTCACTAGTTGAACCATTGCTTAGTCAACCAATACGAAACAGTGAAATTTCACTGGTTTAGCTAGTGAAATTCACGTAAATAAAAGAAAAAAGCTTTTTTCTAGCGCGAGTGTCGTTTTCCCAAGCGGCCCCCATCTAAGCACGGCCGTAAACAAACAAGAGCCGGTTTACTGAATATGCCAAATGGAACCCTTTACAGTCATGAAGATAATTGCCTAGAATATGAGTCACATATATTTTTTCACTGGTTAAACCAGTGAAATAAAAATTCACTGATTGAACCAGTGAAATTTTTACCAAATCATTTTTAGAGAGAAATTTTCACTGGTTCAATCAGTAAACAGACGCAAATGCACTGGTTTTCCAGTGAAATTATTGTTTACTGGATGAACCAGTGAAATTTTCACTGGTTAATTTTTAGAGAGTACCTTTTCTTGATTAAGCAGAGCAATAGCTTCCCAACAAGACATCACTCGTCAAAATCGTGCAACAATTACGTAAGCTCATCCCGGAATTTTCAGTAGTTACCGAAAAATTTGGGCTTTTCGGTCAAGTCTGACAAGTCCTTTAGGTTGAATTGTTTTGCTAATAATCTCCCGAAATCGTTCGAATTTTCAAATGAAGTCACTGGCTTCTTAGTTTATCAGCTCAGGACCAATTCGACAAGCTCAGGACGAATTCGATCATGTGCTCTACTGTATCGAACGAAGTACGAAGGAAATGTTTGTTTGCTAACGCTCAGGAAAAACAAATTCTCTAGGAAAATCTTGTAGATTCACCACTCTCAACATTATTTCAACTAGCTTCTCTCAGCATACTTTGACCCCAGTCCTGGTACTACTCAATTTCCTCCTAGCATTAAAACTATTTTCAGGGGTATTCGTGTCACGTTTCACTTTGTTCGTAGTCGTAGTTCTTCGTAGTTCGTAGTTCGTAGTAGTTTATTTCATCATTGTGAAATATTTTCCCGGATACATTCTTTCCAATTTTTTCAAAAATTCAATCTGAACATGACATTGTAATCACATGATCGTAAACCCGTAACAAACTCAATCAACAAGGGCATGCAACTCATTTTTGATTAGGGTCATAAGAATCGAAGAGAAAACCGATACTATTCTTCCTTCTACTTCAATGAAAGGCCTAGAATAAACGATTGAATAATTGCTTAAGCCTATAAACATCAACGATCATCTTCAATATTCAAGCATTACCTTGAAGGTACGATTCCGAACAAGGCGGCAGACTGCAAACCGCAGGCGACACTACTAGTTTGTATATGAAAAAATCATGATTTTATCGTGGTTTAATCATAGCAAACCGCGATTTTATCATACAAACTAGTAGTGTCACCTGCCGCCTTGTTCGGAATCGTACCTTAAGCCTGCAATTCGTATTTTCAATCAATTCACCAATCGTGGACGGCATGACGTCCTACTCTTACAAATGGTGATTGTTCTCCTCAGTTGTCGGAATCAGAAGAGTGAAGTTTCGTTTTGCTTTTAAATCGATTACTTTAATTACTTGAATTAATTTTTTGGAAAATATGAAGAAATTATTTTGGTCTCTTGTTCTATTCAGAATGACAGAATATTCAGACGACAGCAATTTGCATAAGCAATCATTTCTTAGATTTTATACATGAAAACAGTCTGTCGAATTATCTGCAGAACTTTATAAACTAAATTTTACAAAAGTAACTATTTTTAAAATCAATCAATTTTTTACGTATTTATTATGCATTTTATATTTTTTATATTATACCAGGCCGTTTACAATCCAAATAAAGCCCGAGCCACACATATCCGCACCGCATGACGGCCGTGTGTTGGGCAACACACGGAGAGAAATTAAACAAGTAAAATTTGACGCGGTGCGGACACGGAGACGCGGAAAAGTGTGGACTGACTGGTAAGATTTCACTTGTTTACTTTTTCTCCGTGTGTTGTCCAACACACGGCCGTCATGCGGTGCGGACGCGGTGCGGATATGTGTGGCCCGGCCTTAAATCGTATCATATATAAAAAACATCTTTGGTTATTCACAATTAGTTATTCTCTTCCAAAATAAGTACTTTCTCATAAATCATTTGCCGTCTATCAAAGAAAAATGGAAACTAAAATTTCCAATAATTAAAAACTGTCTTTTTAACCACAATGCAAATTTTTATTTCTTAAAACAGTCACTTTTTTCAATAAAAAATTTTACGTGGAATACACAGTTTCTTCCAATAAATTCCCATTGAAATATTTGATCATATAAAAAATCCGGTTCAAGGTATCACACCAATGTTAAATATAAAATAATTAATCATTTCACTTTTTTACTCTTACAATTTTGCGTGCGATCACCGATCTTCACAAGTTCAAGCTCAGTGCGTATCTTTTCCCTCGCATATTCCATTAATTTCACAGCTGCTCTGACATATATTTTTATCTATTACATATCGATATAAACAAAAAAAAATTGTGAAGATAAAACCAGATTTCTCGCTGAGATACTATTAAAATCATAATTTTGCAGTGATTATTGTACCAAAAAAAATTGATTATAATCTTATCATTAATACTTTCAAGCTTCTGTTAATTTTTAAGCAATTTGTCAATGTTGTTCCAATTCAGTCCCCAACTCTGTATGTTATATGATTATGACGTGCGATTTAGTGAAAACCATTATATTATGATTGATACAAAAAATTATCTCTTCTGGCAAATTTTTTATCACGCCTCTTCGTGTCATCAATAAATCGATCGTGTCCAAACCGCAAAAACAACCCTAACAAAATACACAAAGACCACGACTCAACTATAAACGATTATAAATATCCTTAAAATTGATGATATGGTAACAAATGGTGGAATGATGAAAAACTCCAACTGAAGATCAATAATGGAACGAGACGACAGAAGAGCTTCAATCTGTATGGCTATCATCGTCCACCATCTTTCAAGCCAACAAGGAACTTTATACTTGGCTAAAACGTGAGAGAAAAAAATATGTGTGCAGTAAAAACCTGATCTAAGCAAGAATTTTGCAAGATCAACAGAAGAAAAAGCGTTTGCACGAAGCCAACTGTGTTTACATTAACCGGTGAACGATGGAACATTCTCTTTGGGGATCGTATCGGATCGAGCGAATGATAAATCGATCCCCATCAAAACTGATCTTGCCGATTTGATTGATAGTCGCGAATAGTATTTATGATTTCTTGAATAAACGCTCTTCGCGCGCGACCAGCCATTTAATTTGTTCAAATGGGACAAAATAATAAGGCGGTACTGTAGCGCAATGTGCGGTATTTTAACAACGCATCCATATTGTGCTAGCATGATGGAGATGTCTGATTGTCGTTAATTGTGTGCTATTGACCTGTTCATAGTCAGACTCTGTTATTGTGGATATTAATGATGCCTCGAGCATAATTAGTGAGAAGAAACAAAGGAAAAAAATTAAAAAACCATTAATTACAAATAAGGGTGCACTTAATTAAAGGACGACATCCACCCTCCGGAATTATCTTTAGTAGAAGCGCCTGCTGTAAGGACCTGTTATCCTTGGATTGAGGGGAGAAGTCATTTCGACTAGTTTGATGGCAGAAGAGATGTCGGAGGTTGTGTCCCTTATGTCTTAGTTGTTTTTGGGAAGTCAAAATGGTGATAATTACTAGCTTTGGTTAATTGCATTTAAAAGGATCCATTTTTCAGGGATACTCCTTGAAATTTATTGCTTGGGCAATGTTGATTTAAATCTTTTTACCTTTTGCGAAGTTGTTAAAGCCGATATTTTTTATTGTTGGGGTGAATATTTTTTAATCATTGCATCTTTATTGTTTGAGCAATTAGTTGAAAGTTTATTGGTTTTATTTACTTTCGTTCTTGACGTTAATTTTGTTTTGTAAATTTTGTTTAGTTAATGATTTAATTGAAATCGCTTGCTGTGATAAAATTATATGTATATTTAGATTGAAATAGATATTTTTAAAAATTTATACTTTCTTATGCAGCCCCACAATTAGGATCCGGGGCTGTTCTGTTTCACTCGATTTTTCAAACATAAAATACACTAAAATCGAACAACAATTTAAAATTTAAATTTAGCTTGTCTAAACCAATCAGTATTCCACTAATAATCAGCTCAGAATCAGTTAAAGGGTTTTATAAAATAATAGAATCAAACTATGTATATTATTAAACTGATTCAAATATTGCTATAAAATTTGTGAAAGAAGTTGCCAAGTCAAGAGTAATCAGAAATTTTTTATTATTTTGAGGTATTGATTTTTGAATTAAAAAAAACAATATACATGGTCTAAGAGTTAAACGTTGCGTTGTGTCATAATTACAGCAATGAAAGCGATCTTGCTGAGTCAAGTTAGCTTTAAAAATACCTTCCTCCATTTATGAACAGTGGATCTCATTTAGGATATGGATAAGCTCTGGTCAAAAAAATAATAAGCCCGCGCTATATTTGATTAGGCATTCCGCTTTTTTGTTACTTTAATGCCCCTCATAGCCCGGAATCCATTTCACAATAACAGAGTTATACCGGCGATAGACTCTTTCTCTTAAAATGAAGTTTGAGGGACTGGAAACTGGAAATAACTTTCCAATTATTGCTGTCACTTCGATTGTCGTTGGAGGCAATTGACATTTAAAAATACTATTTTTCGTTTGTTTTTAAGCAAACGTTTTATTTTCCTTTTGTTTTCAATATTCTTTTCAGCACATAAAAATAATAGTTGCAGATCCATTTTCCTGAAAACGTTGGTCGCCACAATCGTTAAACTGCAAATTGTCAAAAATTATGACCAAAAATAACAAATTAAGTTTGCCGTGTATCAACCCCTAAAACTATATCCATAACCAGAAGATTAAAATAATAATTATGAGCATAATCGCTGCCGTCTATCTTGGGTATTATTCCCATTCATCGACTTTGAAGAAATGACAGACAATCCCAGATAATTTTCGATTCTGTGCTAAACCTCTTTTTCTATATGTTTTTTGGGTCGCTGTTTGCGAAAATGTGAGCGCCACCCTTAAAAATGCAAGAAACCCCATTTTAAAGGGGTTTTCGCGATAATTTCAATAATAATCAAAAATAATCCACTAAAATACACTTTTTCAACATTTATTTGCGAAGGTGTTTGATTTATACAAAATCAAGCCAAATTTTATGACAACGAATAATCCTAAAGGGTTAAAACTACCCCTAAACCGACTTAAAAAAATTGTAAAAAATTATTTTTACAAATTGATGCTTCAAATTCGAAAAAAATTTGAAATTTTTTTTTTTCAATGTATTTTTTTCTGTATTTGAGTGGTTGGTTAAACCTTAAAATAAAATTTAAAAAAAATAATGTTTTTATGCTAGGGACTTCACTTTTGAAAAAGTAAGCAATTTTGATGCTAAAATTTCCTTAATTTGATACTTTTTCACCTAAGCATATGTCGAAAAATACCAAATAAGGAAATTTTAGCAGCATAGCTGGCACCTTATTCAAGGAAATAGGTTAAACGGTTACAAAAGTACAGGGTGATATGTAAAACTCTAACACAAAAAATTGAAAACGCCCTAGTGGCTAAAACCGTTACGATTCACGAACATCGATTCGTCTAAAGAAAACCTATCAATAGCCGTCCGCTTTGTAAACTTAACAAATACACCCTGTTTAGCCTTATTGTCGTAAAAAATCATAAAATTGTTTTCCACCAAAAAATCTTTTTTAAGTTAACTTTTTCTTCAATTGAAGAGAGTTCTAAGTATGTAATTCCACAACTATAAATTTACATTGTTCGGCAAACCATTCTTCATTACGTTTTTTACCAGCAATCAGAATCATTCATTGGGGTTTTTGCATATATCATTTACCTCTGCATCTAAATATATGTTCCCTAAACCTGACTCTATTTTTATGTGGTATTCATCTTTTAACCTTCCGCCTATTGCTCATTTAAGTGTCTGCTTACTTCCTTTTTTTAAAAATAGTGATTTGAGCCGAAATTTACGACTCTGAGTACTCTTACATCAATTATGCTTAATTATTTACATTCGTTCATTAACACATAGTCTATGTGGTTTGCTACCGTAATACCGGTTCCTAAATTAATTTTCCTTTCCTTTTTTTAAGTCATCTTTAGACGTAGTAGGTAGGTGCCATCGTCCATCCATCCATCGATAAAACTGAGATATTGGGGCCTATTCGGCAAACGGTCTTCTATAAAAATCTTCTATTTGTTCTGTGATAAAAGGCTCGTTGGTTGAGCATTCTATGCACAGAAAGTTATTGGTTTTGTAAATTGTAACAGTAAGAAAACTGCCAAAGGAGAAGAAATGGACGTCATAATTAGTCGAATATCGATAAAGGGGCAAAAAACGTGCGATTTAAGTATACTTTGTTTTAAAATAATTTTATTTTCTTACAAATTTATATTTTAGACAAAGATACCTAAAAACGATAATGGAATTACGTTTAAAAAGCGATCCATTTCAATTACCTGACCAGCGTTTCAGGAAACTATTCCGATTATCAAAAGACACGGCTAGAATTTTATAAACAAAGCTCCAATATAATTTTGTTTTACTCCACTGTTGTTTTTTGTTGCCTTTCTGTACATTATTAAATTAAATTTATGAATAATATAAAAAAAGATTTCTTGTATAAAGTTATTTGCAACTGACATTTTTTTATATTTTTCTCCAACTTTGTCTTACAACGTTTATTTTTAGACGTTAAAATTGACTAACTGACAAATCATAGAAGAAGTACAAGATTCGTAATTAAAAAATATAAGATTCGAAAATATCTTGAATACAAAATAAATGCAATCTTCTATTTTCTCAATCTTTTATTTTTTTTTAGAAGTTTTAATAGAAGAATAAAAGACTTTCGCCGAATAGCCCCCATTGCCTTTATTCTTAACCAGCATAATCTTAGGTTTATTGCTTCAAATCCTATTAGGCTTTGCATTTATTTACTCACTAAGAAGCTTCTTCTAATTGTCCCGATATATTTTCTGAGCCGCTAGAATACAGAAAGAATTACTTTTTATGATTTTCCGGGTAAATTTATTTTTTGAAAGCCAATGCTTGTATTTTATATTTACTTGCGTGGCCTCTACAATCTCATTTTGCTTTCCCCTCTTGTTATACTGCTCCAATTCTTATGTTCATCTTCGTTAACCGTATTCTTATACCATATAATACAGGTTCATGGCTTCTGCTTTGGCGTAACTGCCCCCCCCTAGAATGGTATTGACCCCCACCAGGAAAAAACCAACTGAACGCCTGGATGTTCACTGTTTTATGTTTTCCATAGAACATCCAGGCGTTCAGTTGGTTTCCCCTGCTGCTACATTCCTACGGTGGCTTATAGAGCCTATAGAGGTGCGAAAGGTGCCATCACCGATGAGTTTGCTTACGCACGATTTTACACCTTGTCGGGGCAAGCCATTAATTAAGTAAACCCGCTACAAGTTTCACATTAATGCAGGATTTTAATATTTTGGATACGCTGTGAACTGCATGATTGTCACGAACCGATCTCCGTTGGCGGAGAATGCCGGAAACTGGCTAGATCACACTGGAATTTCAGTGCAAAGATCTTGAACGTGTTATGATCGTCTGGAGGTATTATTGTGACCTTGTGTGAGGCTGTAGACACAGTTCCACCCGGACGCCACAAGTGAGTCGATTCGCATCATTTTAAACATTCGCATCGACATTCGCATTCGCACCAAGCAATGCGAATGTTTTGCGAATGCAAATGTGTGTAGGTCGTGTAGTATCTCGTGGAACACAAAATTCAAATACGACAAATCGACAGATCTGGCTCGCAAATATCTGAGCCTCACCTTAAGGCCCCCCTTTACAACAGGCCGCCGGCAGGCCGTAGACTTTCAAGCCAATATTTAACTCAGTCTGATTTAGGGATGAGTTCTTGAAAGATACGTCTGACAGGGCGTGGACTGCAGTTGACCTCATGATTCCCTACATACACACAGGCGATAGTTTAGCGTGTCAGGTAATTCAAATCCAAAAATTTTCATGGCCTCAACGAAAATTTTAGACTGAATAGAAGTTCAGATCTTCAGGCACGGACTGACGATAAATACCCATACACATAAAGATTTTTGTCAGTTTTCGTGGACTGCAGGCCCAGTTGATGGTCTGGATGAGTGAGTGTGTGGGGCATGCCCTGCCAGCGGCCTGTATCGGAATGGGCCCTTTACAAATCGCCTCATGGAAATATAATAATCCTCTCTTGAACTTTGACTATTAAATGCGATAAGAAAGAAAACCATTACTGTATATAACATTGGTCTATTGTTCTAATATTCGTTGATATGTTATTGTAAGTAATAAAAAATGAGGCCTTAATTTAATTAAATTTTTTTAATGCTATTCCTAAACATTCGTATTCGCATTCGCAAATTCTCATTCCGAACATTCGCATTCGCGAATGTGAGAAATATCACATTAGTAACATCGCTAATTTGGAGTTGGTCAACTCAATACCTTATATACTTCACGTGCATTCACAAGTATGAACCAGATTCACCATTTCCGATCGGAGATGGAAAAACAAAATGGTAAATTTGAGTACACTTTTTGACAATAGTACTTTACAACTTTTATTTCTGATTTTTTCTCGGTCGGATTGCCTCTAGGGCGAGAACCTAAGGAAATAAACATTTCGAAATAAAAAAATCTTGTCGCTACAATGACTAAATTGATTGGTCCCAAAATATTAAACAATTGGCTATATTAGAATTTTAGAAGACTTTATATTAACAAGAAGTACGAATTGAAAAGTCGTCACACAATCCACTCATTGGATAAAGTGAATTAGTGCTTTATTTTCCCACCGTTTTGTATTTTTCAATATTATCTTTAAGTTTTCTTTATTTTCCTAATAAATATCCAAAGGAAATGTATAAATGTTAAATATTCTCCAAAGAGATAACCGCATACGATTAAGTTTTCATTGTTATTTATGGCAGCTGGAATTATTGCACTGCCATCATTATCGGATGAATCATTTCATGAATTGCCTTTATTACGAAGAACCTACTGATCGAGATATTTTTTGATAAGCCTGACTAAAATTCTGGCTAAATATTCCAGCTGAGATTTCTTCAATGGATTCATCACGCAATGGACATGAATTACTTCAGGGCTTATGAAGTATACAAATGTCTCAAAGATGTCGACTAATGATATTCGTCTTACCTTTGGCTTTATCACTGTGCAATTCTATTTTGCCCTATCGTATGCGCTATCTAGTTTTCCTTGACTGGTAGGACTGTAAGCTCTCTAGACTTTTTTCAAGTTCAAACCACAATATTCTTCTCTGTAAAATCAATTTTACCTCTACTTTAGTGGTCAGTCCTTAGAAGCCCGAGGCTATATAATTAGCATTGCAAATCTCACACCTTAAAGTGTTTAAAAAGTGACTACACTGTTAATCAAATGGATGCCTACACAATAATACACACAACACTATGAAGAGCTGAGATTTGCAGTGTAGGACATTTTATCCTTCAAGCAAATGTTTAATGTTTAAGTAATCTCAAATGCAAAATGTAAAATCATCTAAACATCTCTCTTAATGTATCCTCTTCAGTTATGCCAGGCAAACAAATCGATTATTCGCATTAATTTCAGTCTACCGATCTATTGCCGATCAACAGAATCAAATCACATGCTTCAAAGTTTCAAATTAACTAAAGGCGTTTATTCGTGGTGTTCTTCGAATAGAAAATTTCATGCTATATTTATTATAACGCCATAGTTATGAAATGCATGGCGTTATAGTAAATATAGCATAACTAATGGCATACAAAGCCGCAACTAGTCCATGGAAGACATATGACCAGTAGTCTATATTAAATGAGGTGTCATGTCATTCCAAAAACAACTCTTGATTTCAAAAATGCCCCGTTGTGTCAGTGAAAATCCCCAACATGAACCCAATAGCCGCACTATCCACGCATAAACGAGTGTTCAGTAATATTTCAATTAAAACCAATAATTAAAGACAGCATTTATTGGCAGACGATTAATTATGCCGAAGTTGGCTAATTCCTAGCAAAAATGGAGCATTTAATGCGCCAGCGCCGATGCGATGTTTCGTAGTCGCAGGCAATTAATTCAATTTCTTGAGCCCATCATGGCCAGGAGGACTTCAATTTGCCGTGCCCGGATTACGAGCTCGGAGCCGGCCAATGGATGTCTCGCAATTTGCGGCGGTGCAATGTTAATATCGCATGCACCTTCTTGACAATGCCGCCATAATCTGCACAAATCAAAAACTGGCAACAAGTGAGAATAGGATCCTTGGTTCTCGGTGAATTCTTTGGGATACATTGCGCTCAAAAGTCCATCGCGAGGCGGAACAAGTGAAAAAGATAAACCGCGAAAAAAACCGGTTCACGGAAATTGAACAATTATTCAACCCTTTTCCCTGACAATGTGCCGTATTCGGCGGTTTCATAATTTTCCTTTTTTTGCTTTATTTATTATTTAATACATCGTCTCATATCGGCCAGCCAGGTGAGCAGTAACTATGGAAGGTCCTTGGCTATGGGATCTGTGTACGATACTTATAAAGCGTCGCGATAAACTGGGCTGTGTTGCGGCGGCCACGGCTGGTGATGGTCGAGATATGAACATTAAAAATTGCCTTTCGTTATGATTTGTTGTAGCCGTTCAAAAAGTCGTGTTTAAAGTTAATGAAATTGTAATTGAGTAACGACCTGACTGCACTTTCTTAGGTATTTTTCATTTTTCTCGTTTGCGATGAGAAGCCTTTAAATTTATGAGATTTCTTTAACCGCGGGGAGAACGTTAACTTTACGGCGAAGACGTTCCTGAAGTGGGGGAAAGAGATTGTACACCGACCGTCATGCGAAAGACTCAAGGTGTTAAGTTAGAATTAAGCACAATTAAAGCGTAAGTGGCTTTCGTTGTTATTATTCATTGTTTGATAACTTCTAAAGTGAAAAACGTTTTACATGCGAAATGAATTTTCGATAAGTGATATTTTAAAGTGATTATGGCAGGTGCAGCAGCGCAAGTGACGCACAGAATCAAATTGCGGTTATTAGGTGCTTCTTTGGGTATAAACATGTGCAAAGTCATATATCAAAATGACAAGGCTTCTTGACAATTTAGCACACTATTTTAATAATTATTATTTACCTTCAGACATTTGCTATAAATAAAATAGACCTTTACCAGCGATTTTTGCTATCTTCTTATTTACAAGCGATTTTTGCTGTGCTCTTAATTTTTTCAAATTCATATTGTACAATTCCATGAAATAAAATCAGGTTACCGTGCACTTTTGGGTTTGTAGACAATGAGACACGATGTAAATTCAAAGTAACGATGAACGGAGAGGGTGTACCGGCGATCTCGAGAGTGGTTCGATCAGTGCTGCATGGAGGGACGCGTCATTTGCGGGTTGATCTTGCATAAGCAGACCTTGAATTTATCGATAGGTAGAGTGGGTCTGACGGTTCAAAAATACGATATTCTGGCATGGAATGCTATGCTTCAGCAAAAATTCTTTGCTAATACTTCAAAATACGAACCCTCAAGGTGGATTTACATATCCGACGTTTTTCCGTCGCGCCGGTGTTTTTTAAAATTTCGACCAATCAGAAACAATCTCTGCGACATCTTGCCGTCACGGCGAAGAGCTGAACAAACTTCAACTTTTTCTGTGGCGGGGTGGAAACAGCTGATTGTAAGTAAAATTTGAGGTTATGTGTAACTGAAATGTTTGTTTATTTGGATTTGTTTGGTTTTGCTTGGAAGTAAAGATTATTAAAATTTGTTTGTTTGTTAGTTGCGTTGTTGTTGAGTGACTGTTATAAATTATTTGTTGCTTTTTTTTAAATTTAAAGTTTTTCAAAAGTGTTTGCCTGCGACAGAATTCGTCGGAAATGTAATGTTGGATCCACACGTTTGTCAAGGCTCTGCAAGCATTCGCAAATTCAAACGTGTGGATAAGGCGTTTGGCTTGGCTTGTGTAAGCTTGCCGACCCTTGTGGCCGATCCGGTCGAGTGTGGATTCTCGGCAAACCAAAGCAAACGTTTTCAATTTGCGAACGCTTGCAAAGGAAGTTTGCGGCAAGCGTTTGTGATGCGTCCACACGTTTGTTTTAAAAAAGCGTTTTCAATTTGCGAACGCTTGCCAAGCCTTGACAAACGTGTGGATCTGGCATAAAATGCGTATTGAAAACCTGCGACAGAAATGATCAGCTATTATTAGGCGCGGCAGGAAAACGTCGGATATGTAAATCCACCTTCATGCAGCGGCAATTATTCAAAACTACCACGCAGACATCAGACAACAACAACCTAACATACGAATATGTGCGATGAGCTCAAAAAAATCAGGTTGAGGTTTACTACCCTCTTCCATCATAGAGGCTTACACTAATAGAGGTGTGAAGCAACATGCGAGTACCACAAGATTTTGTGTGGTACAACTTGTTACTTTGTTGACTAATCGACTCAATGCAGTTATCAGAGCGGGGGGTAAGACCCGATATTTAAAATTAAAAATTAAAATAAGAGCCATTTTAATTCTGGTGCCTATTTCAGTTCTCGTTCATTCTCACTTTCAGTTCTCTATATCCAAGATTAATTCAACTCTTTTAATAGTAAGGTTCAAAACAAAAAAGTGGCAAAAAATTTGAGTTCATTTTGATGATGATAAAATATAGCCTACAAAAATTGTCTTTAGAATCAGAAGCGCAAGGTAGCCCGGTTCCATTGCTCGAAAATTTATTTTCGCAAACGGTACAAACTTGAAATTCGTTCCTAAATAGAACAACTGCACTGTGGAACAATCTTTCGCAGTCAGTACTTCCGAACTCCTATATTATCCAAGAGTTGAAAAGCAGGGTACACCGCCATCTCCTCCAAAATTCTTCTGCACATAACCTTAAACCTGTCCAGTGATGAGCAAAAGTCTTGTCTTGTCTTGGTCTTGCTAAATGCGCAAGAGAAGACTGCAAGGCCAAGATTGCACGACCAAGCCTGCAAGACTTTCTGCTTATCACTGCAAGTCTTTTGGCACTTAGTGATGAGCAAAAAGTCATGCTATCTTGATCTTGCAGTCTTGTCCTGTCTTGTCTTGATCTTACTTTGGTCTTGCTAAATGTGCCAGACCAGGCAAGACCAGACTTACTCAGCACTATCCCCAACTCTTCCTATCTTTCATATGTGGTAATTTGGGAGTAATGTGTAGTAATCAAGCCTCCCAGTGTCCGGATAACCTTACTGCACCTCAACAATTCTCTGAAAACAGGTTGGAATTTACCAAGATAGCATCTGGTCTCCAGGGTTTGGAATATTGCATTAGTGTCCGATCGTCAAAGGCACGAAAATGGTGTTTGCTCCAAAAGCCGGTTCCGAACCGATGAATCCAGTGACAGAGATTTATCCGGCCAGAACGTCCATCGTTGATGACCCGATTAAAAATACACATCTTATGAAGGGAACGCTGGTAGCCCCAATTTAAACTTAGTTCTACGTCAGAAAAAATAAAAAAACGCTTGTAAGCCTCTGCCTTTTAGTCCAGGCGTTGGAGCATTTCCAGTGGTTTTGGCGTGTTGTAACGGACTTTTTTGATGGAATTGGTCAGAAATGACATCCCCCACAATATCTAGGGGGTGCACAGCAAACAGGAAAACGCCTGGACAATTTATGGGAGCCCAAAAACTGAAAAATTCACAGTAAATTCCCTCTTTTTTGACCTTTCTGCCGGGTTTTCACTAGTAGAATTAGTGGTAGAGTATACTGGTAGAGTACTAACTATTCTGGGAACTCACCTAATGAAAACTCGGTTATAGTAGAGTAGAGTGGGATAGCACCGTGGTAAAGTTACTCTACCGCTTAAAAGTAGGCCAGTTACTCTACCACTAATTCTACTAGTGAAAACCCGGCATTCTTGATAAATAGCTACCTCTTAACGAAGGCTTCTAGGCGAAAACTTTGTTGGACATGTTTTGTTCGTTATTGGATATGCCAAAACTTAGCGTAAGTTTGATTTTTGAAATTTGAATTTTTGCATTTCAAAGTAGCCGAAAACTGCGAAAAACGTATCCTCACTTTAAAGTTACGCCAACAAAAGAAAATACCATTATTTTTCAATGTAATTCTGGAATTAGGTAGTTTAAGGTATGTTTAACTTATATCCAAAACCCGATCACTGCCGGTTTTTGCATAATGTGTTTTGCAATTAAGTGAATTTAAAAAATTAAATTTCATGTTGGTCCTGATTTTTTTACGTATGCTCTAAGACTCACTTTACAATATCCAATCATAAAATTTCTGTTTTTTAAATTTTTTTCTTGGTTTTTAATTTTTTGAAAAAAACCCCTTAGTTTGAAAAAAAGCGCCAGAAATGCTCGGCGCGTTTCAAATTCGTTCGAAAAAGGCTACCCCAATTGAATATGCAATTTCGAAAAGGTCACATCTCCCATATTTTTATATGCGAGATGTGACCTTTTCGAAATTGCATATTCAATTGGAAAAAACAGCTAATTTGGTGCAATAGAAACTGAGGCCTTTTTCGAGCGAATTTAAAACGCGCCGAGCATTTCTGGCGCTTTTTTTCAAACTAAGGGGTTTTGTTATTTTGCAACACTGGAGTAATGTTATTTTGCAACACTGGGTAAATTGCTGGGTAAATTCGACCAATACTCCAGTGGAAATTACTTTATCAGAAAGTCATGCAATTGTTTGAGCTATGTTTTTTGCGACTTAAAATGTTCGCAATCACTAGTATGATATTGTATAAAAAGGGCCCATCCCCCACATCTTACGTTTGTCTAGCGGCTATTGAAAAGCGGTTTTATTTTTATTTTCTGAACGATACATTTACAAGAACTAGGAAAGCTATCGACTCCAGATAAAGTTCTTGAAAATCACAGTTTCAGTTTGGGAAATGGGTTGATGTCACCTGATTAAGCAGTAAAAAAGACAGTTTGTATATAAAATTATTTATATTATTTTTTTATACTTTCGCAAACTAAAATTAGCATCGAGAGGTTTTATTTTTATCTAGTATTTTTATAGTTCACTAAAACAAAACTTAAACTAGGGTTAGTGTTCCAGAAGCCAATCTTAGTATGTTCTAGTCCGTAATCTTAAAAATAATAGTTAATTTGGTTATTTCCATACAATTTCTAACAAAAATCACTAAAAAATACCCTAACGACAATTTACAATCTTGAATTTCTTTACCAGTTTCTTTACACTCCAATATTTAAAAATTGCCATAACAGCCTCATTCCCATAAAAAAAAATATATGAACATTTGCAAATTTTCCCACATTAGTAACATAAAAAAAGGCAAACAAAACTTCTTAGCAGTCAAACAACCGCCCGGTAACCATAAAGGGAAATTACTTCTCGACACGTCAAACCACTTTTGTAAAAAGAATGGAAAAAAAGTTAAATTGCGAACAATGATGTCAGACGGCAGAAACCAACAGCGGCATTGTCGTAAGAAGTTCGTTCCGTCAAAAATCAATGGAATCGATTGGTGGAGCACTAACCTATCTCAAGAAGTACATTAATAATTTCCTTGTTATTGTTCTACTACACATAAACGTCTCTCCAGTAATCGCTTGAAAAGTCCTGAATAAAAACAAAAATCTGACTTTTCTATTCATGTACAAGCTCATACCTTTCAGGATAAACGAAATACAACATAACAATCACCCACAGAGGCATGCTGCCAATGTAAATGAAAATACAGCACAGATGAGAACTTTGAACTTCTTCAACAACGTTCAACAAAAAATAACCGAGTCTGCCAGATTTTCGTTGTTATATTTTTGGCTGTCCGCTTCTGGCCGACGGACAGAAGACAAAGTCAATTTCGTCCTTCCAGACTGTTTTTGAAATTTCCGGGACAGCAGAAGGTGAAGCACATCTCGCTGGCGGTTCATTGGTGTACTATAGTACAGGGGAAAAATTGAATTGCTCTTTTATTATGTATACATCTGTCATGAAAAACCATAGAGTCTGATTGATGAATGTCGCTGAATCCCTCCATATATCTCGAGAGTTTGGGACTACTTCCCGTCAAAGCTTTGCGGTATATAAAGGAATTCCCTTCACCCAGTCAAGATATTTTCTTCCTGTTTCGGTTTCCTTTTTATTGTATATATATAGGTGAGGGTGCTGTATTGTTGAAGTGTTACTGGTTTACTGAACCCGTGAGTTACTTCTTTAAAGAGAAGTTTTTTAAAGGATGTCTGTAAAGATGTATAAGCTCTTAGAAAGTTGTTTGAGGAGAGGGCTGAGGTTTTTTGAAGAAGATTGACGAATTTCATCGATCGGAGGTTTAAAGACCGATTCCAATTTCCAAAAAACACGAATTTTCTAGGTTTTCTCTACAAGTATTTTAAGTTTGCTTTTCATAATTTATATTTCGACTAATTTCATTTAATTAAAATGTACATTTCTTTTACTTACTAACTCTATCAAGCAGTGACAGCTCTTCTAAAATACTATTCTCAAGCCAACACATTTTTGGCTAATCAAGGCCTTTCAAATATAACGTATTATTGGTTGTTTGATACATTTTGAAATAGTATTTTTGCATTAAGTAACATTATAACTTTGGAAAATAATACAATATTAATATAAAAAAATAAATTTGTTTACATTTAAATTTATAAGCCTAAAGATCCCAAAAATAACGCTACTTAATATGTTTTATTGCTGTAACAAAGTCAAATTTAACATGAAAATAACTTATCTCTACTTAAAAAACTGTTGGGAAAATTCGTAAGCCTTCCTCGTTATTGTTGATGGTGGGAAAACACAACATTACGATTGACGAATTTTGGGTATAATTTTTTTAGGACTACAAAAATACCAGATCAGGATCCCAGATTTGCATTTTTAGTAGGATGTCGTAAACATCAACGAGGATAATTTTTATTCGTGTTGTTATCATAAATATCAAACCGGTTTATCCCGTATGAAATAGCTTAAATAATGAATTTACACCAAATTAGCTATGTATAATATTTCAAAATTCGAGTTATATCGAATAAAATCTGGGAGCTTTTCCGTCAAATTACATTAACAATGCAGTAATTTAAGTTAAAACGTACAAGATCAACTTCCCAGTATTATTAATGTGGAATACTATCACTGGATATATTATCAGCACCTTAACGAAGTGGATATCTTTTTTGATTCGCGCGAAATCGTGCTGGTACAAAAACACTTAAGTCGTTCAAACAAAAAAACGGCTCGACCGATTTTTATGAAAATCTTTTCAGATCATATTTCCTCGAACACGCTTCGAATATCTTTTTTGGTTCGCGCGAAATCGTGCAGGAAAAAATGGCTTCTCTAAAGAACTCCATAAATTCTCAATTACGTTGAGATCAGGGGACTGGGTGGTGTATCTAACACATGAGGACAGTTATGAATAAGCCCAGCTCCTAACATTGCAGGCTTTGTGCTTAAGATCATCATCTTGGTAAAAGTAGAAATTGCTCTCTATACCCAATGGTCTGGCACTCTCCTTCACATTTGATTGTAATATGTTCCTTCAAATACATGAACTGATCCATTATTCCTTCAATAAAATGAAGTTTTCCAGGTCCTGCTGCTGACATGCAACCCTACACCATCACGGAACCTCGTCCATATTTAACCGTTGGCCGCAGATTTTTCCTTTGAGTTGTTTATTAGCTCTTCGCCACACGTATGATCTGCCATCTGATTGAAACACATTGTATTTACTTTCGTCCGTAAATAATACCAAATATAAAAGTCCTTATTACCGTATCTTTCTGCAAAAGTAATTCATTTTTTACGATTAACCTTGCTAATTAGCGGTTTTCCCTTGCAACTCTACCATTAAAAGCATGCTTCCGTAAAATAATCCTAATGGTTTCAGGATTGCATTTTTTTCAAAGATATTGTTCGGCTTCTATTGCAAGTTTAGGAGCACTTAAATGTGGGTTTGCTTTTATGCGGCGCAGTAACCAACGTTCTTCTAATAACGCGAAATTTTTCACGCACTTGGTTTAGGTTTATTTTCGTAATGTGGTAATTTTATAACGTTTTATAATATTAAATATAGTTGTGGGAGCCCGATTAACAATTGCAGCTATTTCGCGCACAGTTTTACCGCTGTTAAGCTGCGTACATACGACAAACTTAGTTGGCAACCAAGTTGGCACCGTGAAATATACAGACACTCCAACTAGATTGCCAACATTCGTTCAAAATTCGTTATTTTCTGTCATTTTCACTTTACAATTCTCAACTAAGTTCGCAACACCACTACAAACATACAACATGGTTGCCAACTTCTACTAAAAATCAAAAAATTTTGATTTCATTCCAACCGTTTCACAAACTTAATTTTAAGTTGTCAACCAATCCACACACTTTCAATTCTGACACCAACACAAAATATTGTCAACTTTTCAAAGTCTGTCGTGTATACGCTGCTTTAGAAAGGCGAATTATAGTTTTTCTTACTTCAACTGAGGTTTGAGGTACCTATTGGTAATGTACCATTTCAGCTTCTTGGGGATTCCTCCAATCATTTAAATTATAAAAATGAAGGCAGGTGCAATTCGTTTCATCAATAGGATATTAATGTTAAGTTTCATTTTGATTTGTAGCCTAATTTTTGTGAAATTTTTAATATTATTTTGTTTTAATAATATACATTTTTATTAATACCGTTATTTGCCCGTTAGGGGAATGCCCCTTTTGGCCCCCTTGAGGAAAAATATTGTTACCCGATCTCGAGTGGAAAAACGAGGCCGAAAAATATGTGAGTAATAACTGCGCCAGTATCGAAAGCTTTATATTTTTAAACGCGAATGTCGTTTTACCAATTTTACCCCCAACTGAGTTCTAATCACGTACAGTGCTGCTTGACCTTTGTAATCGAACTAGAACCGGTCTATTAAGTATGCTAAATGACAACCTTCCCGATCACCAACGTACGATTGCTTGAAATATGAAACAATACAATAACAAAAACTAAAACTTTGTATAACTAACACTAAAGCTTTAGGCTATTACTTTAAAGCTTTTTAGAAAGCTTTCTGAATGCGTAAGGTAGATGCTAGAATTGCCTCATTTCATTTGTAACGAGGTTTGCCTCATAGAGCTCTTATAAGAAACTGAAAAGGCATACCTCACTTCAGTATCCCTGATTTTGTTGTGTGGTGTTCATGACGAAGCTAAGGGAAAGCCCTCTTTCAGCATGCCCCTCATTTGCCACATGGGTCTTCATGAGGAACCTGCGGGGAAATCCCTCTTCTACATTCCCCTGAGGCAATCTCCTTTTTAAATGCTAGTCGGTGGGGTTTAAAAAGCTTGGGCTATACAGTTCTAAGTTCTTAATTGCTCTAATATAATATATTTAGTTTTCGTATGAAAAGCCGTTCCTTCCAACACGGCCCTTTAAAGTTCTGGGTTATTAGGTGTACATGAAATATATTGGGTATGGATTCCACCCCCCAAAGCGAAAGTGCGTGTGCACTTTTCCTTCCATCCCCAGGCCCTCTGCCGCCCATAAGCTTCAAAAATATATTTACTGCCTTCCTAAAATTTAATTATATTATTACATTTTCTTAACCCTAAACCTTCAGATCAGGTTGTTCCATTTTAGCTTTGAACCACTGTACGTAAATGATTTTAATATTAAAGTAAAAATTTTTGGTTTAACGTCACACTTTGATCCATTTGTATAATATGATGAAATCACAAATCTACTAGTTGTACTCCCGTCATCATCGTCGTCTCTCCAATATGTCCACTTAAAATCCTTATGTCAACTTAATCCCTCCCTTCGCTCCTTTCTTACAAAATAAAATGTTCAAAAAAATGTTGTCAAAGAAAACCAAAAGAAAAGCAAAACCTCAAAAAACATTTGTCTATTAACGCCTTAAGTTGTAACGTCAAATGAAATCGTCCATGTGAAATGGCATCCAAAAGAGCAAAACTTGTTGAATGTAAGATCTTCACTTCTAGAGTCACTTGTACGCGGCTAGAAAATGTGTCAGAATCCCAGACGCTGTGCAAACATATTGCCAGCCATGTTGACATAGATTTCTTATTTTCTTCAGCGTAGCATGGCCATGTAAAGATTACATGCAGACTGCATATAAAATCAAATGGCAAACGACATTCTGCGGACAGCATCTCTCCTCACTGCCATCAGCTGTTTCAGAAATTTCTTCAGTCTTAACTTACTACGAGTTTATCCACACATGAAGCGTCTTGCCTTTATCACAATTTTATTTAAGTGTCTTTCGTTTGAGGAATAATTTCACGGCATTTAGGAATATTTCATGAAATGATTTAAAGTGAAAATAATTTTTACCATTGATACATACTACATACATGTGGGCTGCGTTTTAGGGATGGCAGACTTTCGGGTGGGATAAAAGGTGGAGATCGCCTTTTTTCTTCTTAGTTAGTTTTTAATATTTGTTAATATTCAAGACGGAACGCCTAAGAAATGTCATGACTAAATAAACAAAATAATTTTGAGTAGTTTTTGCTGTTAAATGTCAGTCATATTTATTGCGAATTATGCAAAAGCGTGAAGCTGCTTTGCATTTGTATGATGTAGTCGCAACTTAGGCATTCAATAAATATTACAGTGATGTAACACTTTGGCATATTGTTTAAAGAACTTGCGCGCAAGTGTGACTTTTAGATAAGTTTCAAAAATATCTGAAACAATAAATCGTAACGTGACAAATTGTCAACTAAACCATTTTAGAATTTCCTTTATGACTGACTATGACCATCAGAAAAGAAAAAGAAAAGTCCATTGCGTTTTTTTCTTTGTTTTTGTTTGTCATAATTTTGTACATAACTAAAAACGGGTGAACTGACGCCCTTGGGCTCCGATCGTCTCTATGCAAATGTCACCGCTTTTAAATGATGACATCGCTTTGTTAAGCTGTTCTAGCCCCAAATCTGTCGCTTCGAAGCCTTGTCTTAAGTTTTTTTTTCTGTCGTCTTCAAACCCTGATACCATTCCCCTCTGGTTCACATGGCATGAAGGAAACTGAAAGACTTCGTGAGAAGATCACAAGACGAATACTGTACCAGAATGAACTGTATATAGTACAGAAAAGCAACAACCACCTGACGTTCTACATCACTTGTCGAATTGTGTTTGACAACGTCACTGTCCATTTAAAGAACTTTACAAGTTTGCCCTCGTTTTTATTTTTACTTTTATCGTTAAGCATGTTACAAAGTCGAAAAAGAGTTGGGAATGCCCGCAAAGACGAATAAACCAACATTTTCAAATCTCATATAAATTTGTTGTTGGTGCTGTTGTTGGTATTTTCTGTTGATTTCGCGTATTTTCGTCCCTTATGCATAGAATGCCAGGAGATAAATTTGAATAAAAGTCGGATTTTAATGCATCAGGCACAGCTATAGTGATCGATTGTGGATGGTTGGAACAAGTTCGCAATATGCCTTGACACTGATGTCCACATCTTAAGATCAAAGGAATTGGAAATTCAAATTTGATATGGTCGCGATGAATAAGAATTTCGATAGAATTTTGCATTTTCCCTGAAGAAGTATTTTCTCCTTGTGGATAACTAAAGGACAAGCTACAGGAATTTCTGGAATGTGTGTTACGGAAATTGTGCCTTGTTTTATGGGTCGTTGGCTGTCCTTGTTCGATATGGGAAATGTAAAGTTTTTTGTGTAATAGACAGTTACAAGATGAACTTTTACTTTTACGCAGCGATAATTTGGACAGGTTTAATTAATTAATCAGAATAGGATTTATGAGATGAGAAATTACTTGGGAGATAACATTTAAATTTTATGCATAAATTCTTTTCAACGAGATGCAAATTAAGAAGAAAATTAATATTGTACATATTTAAAAAAAACTGGCCTTTAAATGGTAGGGGAGATAGTTGTCATGTAAGGGATTACTTAAAATGACTTTACATGTGAATTACAACGAAAGACAATTTAAGAAATTTTTTTTTTATAAAATTGGACCATTTTCAAAGAAAACTGTTTTACCGAAAAATGAGAACATTTTTATTTATTTTGTTTTTGGTAATAAATATAGATTACAAGCTTTCTGAAGTATAAAAAATAATTTAGTAATAATACGAAAAAAATGTGTTTAGTTGAAACAAGTTTTTTGGCGGAAAAATTAACAAAATACTGAAGGAGTGCTCTTTATAAATTCAGGCAGTTCTACAACCTTGCATATGGGTCATTCTTTTACAAACCGGACAGATTTGGACAAAAATTGGGCGACATATTTTTGACTTGCTGAAATTTTTTTATGGGTTGTATATCGAAAAAACAGAGATACTTATTCGAGGATTTTTATTTTTTTTTCAATATTTTGGAAAATAGAGGGATCGAAAATTTGAGAAATTGATGATTTTTAGCTTGGAGACTCTTTTCAAACATTCATAACTCCGGTTCAATTTGTGCTAGA
Source organism: Thereva nobilitata (assembly GCA_963855945.1). NCBI lineage: Eukaryota > Metazoa > Arthropoda > Insecta > Diptera > Therevidae > Thereva > Thereva nobilitata. The sequence continues at coordinate 105,803,468 of OY979695.1, read as the reverse complement.
AACTTAATTTTTTTCTCGTTTAGTATCCTCTGCTAAATAGTCCAATCAATCTACAATAGCTCCGTGTAATTTTAGCGCTGATTGCCAACCGAAAACAAAAAATATGGTTATATAGGGGAAAAAATCTAAATGGTGAACCTAACCTCAAAAATTCCGGAAAGCGAAATGCCCGTTTTTTTGCATATAACAAAAAAAAATTGAGCTCGGATCGAAAAAAATCAAATTATACAGTTGTAAGTATTCAAATTATCTTTCGATTGATGTATATTGAGTTATTGGTTAGGGCAGAAAACATAGAGAAAAATGGAAAAACTGTTAAAAATCACTGTTAATTTGTTAATAACTTTTGTTTAACGCAACTTAGATATTTGTTATTTGGTATTGCTTCTACAGAATTTTATAACAAACAAATTTGTTGGTATAAATATTGGTCGTAAATGAATAGTTGTAAAAAACCATTCTTTATAAACGTTTAAGGTGTAATAAAATCCATAAATATCAATTTTACAGAAAAAAGTTAAAACAAAAAATGTGGGCAATGAAATTGCACACAAAAAACGTTATAATCAGTTTTGCAATAAAATGTGTAATTGAAAAGATATTGGCAAAAACTACTTTTGAATTTACGTTTTTCGACACTTAAAGCGCTATAACTCGTGCAATATTAGCCCTACGTAAAAAATGACATTATTAAAAATAATAGATAATCATGTGATCTATGTATAACTCTTACGAAGGATTTTTTCATGGGGAATTAACCATTAACGAAATATAATAACTTCCAAACTAAAGGCCCTAGCGTAAAAATTGTCGACATTATTAATAGGAAATTGTCCAAGCTTTCCAATTTTATAAAAAAAAAATTAGTTAACAAGGCATTTTTTGGAGAAAAAGATGGTTTTAGTTGAAATTTTAGTTAAAAAAAACAAAATTTCAACTTTGACGACTCATTGCTCTGGAAGTTGATAGGGTATTGATTTTGACGGTTTTAGATAGGTGGGCGTATTCTGCGTACACTGATACTTTATTCATGAAAATAGGTCATAGGGTTACAAAAATACAGGGTGATATGTAAAACTCTACCAAAAAAAATTCAATACGCCCTAGCGGCTAAACCGTTACGATTTCCACCCCACCCCCAAGTCCCCACCCATACGATTTTTTGTTGGTCTTCCATAACCTATCCACAGCCGGTCACTTTGACCCTCCTCATGGGACACCCTGTATGAAGTTTGAAGCACTATATCTCCGTACATATTGACTTCCAAAAAAAATTCTAAACAAAAAAGTTAAATCACTTATTTATCTGCAAAAAGAATATGTATGTACATTTTATTCGTAAAATGCATAGTTTCTGAGATATAGAATTCGTGTAGGCGTTTCCCTTCACTGTAAGTTTAGCAAATGGGTGGAGATGACGCCATTTTGAATTTAAGCTCATAAAAATATATAAAATCATTTGGTAAAAAAAATCTCGTGCGGTATTTTTCGCAAAAAAAATACCTATTTATTGGACTAGTATGTTTCACCCGGTTCTAAGACAGATTGTAAAAAATCGGTCGAATCTCTATCTAACGTCATGGTTCTTCTCTAAATTACTGCACTGCAGACATACATTACTGCATTTAAAACTATGTTTATTACAGCTGCACTGTTTCGTTTTGCAACCGCTCTTGTAACGACATTATATTTTTTTAATATATCGTCTGGAAATAACGGCAATAAAATATCATTTGAAAGCTTCCAAACCCATTGTGGGGCAACCTAGCTATTTCCCAACCCTTTTTGTTATTGCAAATACATTCTAAAGAATGCTGCTTTGCTGCTCCTATAGTAGGAGGAATACTTTGCAATTGAAAACTAGCTCTAGATATAGATTTGACGAATTGTTGAAAACGCTGTACTTTCCGGTTGTTCTTGCCCGGTTTCTTTTTTAAAATATATTAGAGAGATTATTTTGCATCCATTATTAATGATTTCATCTCGATCAGCATCTACCTCATAAAAAACACCTACAAACTTCAAGAGGACTGACTTACCATCATTTTGTGGCATAGCGGCTATCGATTGCCATTAGTCTCGTTTCTGTAAATCAAAAATTGAAAAACACAGCTGAAAAACCAGTCCGCAAAATTAGCGTTATTTTTGGGGGCCATTTTGAGCATTGAAAAACTTTTAAATAGACTTTTTGTTACTGGTACGTGATAGTACAACTTTTGAAGTAAATTTAAAGGTCTAGAGCAGTTCCTCTAGAAGAATCCGCAGACCAAGAAGGGCGTTTTTAAAAGAACGCCTTTTTTTACAAAACGTGAAATTTCAAGGAAAGTGTTCAATATTTCGCAATTAAAATAAAACTCGTTTTTTCAGCTATCAAGAAGCAATTTTTTTTACCAAATAACAAATATCTAATTTGCGCTAAACAAAAGTTATTAACAAATTAAAAAAACGTGATTTTCCATTTTTCTCAATGTTTTCGCAATATTTTTAGTTAGGTTCGCAATTCCAAATTCAAAAGAAAATGCTATTTTTTTAAATTTTTTTTCTGTATAACCTTGGACTAAAAGGCTGATCCTTCATTGGAAGTTTAGTACACTCCTCTGCCGCATAGCACAAACCTTAAACAATAATATTTTCCGAGCGCGTTCCATACTCACTTACCTGCACAGCGAAGTCTACTAAGTTTAATTCTCTTCTCGATGACAATATCCCGCCAGTGCTCATAGATCCCATCATTGCAGCGTCCTCCTTCCCCAAATATTCTCCGAAAGGCTTTTATTTCAAACAAGGCTAAGAGGTTAGAATACTTTTTGCTAAGGAATAAAAGCTCAATTTTTCGATATATAAATATAGCAGATTGGAAGACATGGCTAAATGCTTGACAAACCGTAAAAATTCTACTATTTTGCGTTTTATTCTACATAAAGGAATGATTTGACTGGCATTTAGAAAGCTGTCATTATAGTTCGCTGTAGTTGTGTAAATCAGACATTCTTATACATACATGTATCAAACGATCTCCAAAAACAATCCTGCAAAATAATATAGATGGTGTAGCAGTGAAAGCAATGAATCCATCCAGCTTGAACCATAAACCAAGTTTACTGTGAACGGCTGGCCTTAGAAAGTTTTTCTTAAAACTATATGCATCCTCATTCGCAGTTGTTTGAACATCTTTGTTATTTTAGGCAGATGTATGAACAAATGGTTTGTACCACCGTATTGCACAAGACCACTCATTAGACGATGAATCATTGCCTAATCAATAGTAGAACAATCGATGAATTTCAAAATAAAATTCACTCATTTTCTCCATTCAAAATGATGATTTAAAGCATCTATCTCGAGGCTGGAGGGGAGATAAAATGGTTAGATTTTTATTTTAATATCACCGAATGATATAATGTCTTGGAAGCACCTTTAACCGTGGTTGTCCGGTCAGTTTGGCTATTTTAGAAATCCCTTTTCTACCTTCACATCATTGAAGTCTAGTGCCTTCTACCGGTCGATTCAAGCGATGCCGTATAATAAGCATCTTTTCATCTGCAGCCACTTAATAATGTAGAGACTCACTGTTTGTTTGGGAGATGAAATAACCTTTAAAACTTAGTTTGTGACCTTCCTTAAAATATATATTTTTTTACATTGGGTATAAAATTAATCCTGAAAAGGGTGGTATTATAATCCTAAGTGGAAATATCGTGGGTACATCAGCGTGAACCAGGTCCATGGACACCAAAACAAAACATTCACACTAAAAAGTTAACCTGAGTATCTGCAGTGAATAAGTGGATTTGTTGTATTTTGAGCAACTACAACTATTTTAAATTATAACTAGTGAGCGGTATCGATGTCAATTAATGTGTTTGAATTAATAGATATGTTTATTTTTCGTGAAAAATGCCGCACCATATTCCTAAATTGCTATCTAGAAAAGGAGAACCGAGAAATTATTAATTAAAAGGAATGAGTTGTTTTCGCTCTATCCCGAAATGTTCGAAGGATTGAAGAAAGTGGCTTCAAATGGATCATATTTTAAATAAATCTTAACTTTAATTTCTTAACAAACAAATATTTAAAATATTGGATGGAATTATGTGCGAACATCCAATAATAACTTACTGCATATTTAAGATACCTTCTGGACTTTTACACATGTTTTTTTGCATGTCTTCTGCTACTTTAATATTGCCATTAATAAATAAATACGCGTTATCACTATAAAATCGAAACGCATAATTGAATACATGCCAATTTTAAACTGCCCCATGCTAGTTTTAGTTAGAAAAGGGTTATCATTTTTTTAGTGGAATAAATTTCATATCTTAACCTCCAACATGGACAAAATAATAAATTGAAAGGGGGTACTTGCATGTAAATACATATATCGATTCACCTTAATTCATTTAGTATTTCCTGTATTATTAATTAAACAACAAAACTTACATGCAATTCGATTATATTTAAAAGAGAAAAAATTGTAAACAAAAATAAACAAACAAATAATTAATTAAAAGCTTACCGCAATCTGAAAGGTTGCGTTTTTTGCGTTATAATTTAGCCTAAATCCCTGTCTTTCAGCTTGGCCTCCGGAAAAGAATCAGCATGAAAATGATTTGTAATAACAAAAATATTTCAGTTGCCAGAAAGATACTCTGTCACCGAACAAGAATTTATGATGATCCCCGCGAAGCCGCGTAGACCGTAAATATTTCCGCTGGAAGATTCATTTTTCAAGATTCCTATCTCCGCTGACAACAGTAGAATCTTCTTGCATTGAATAGAAAAAATATTTTATTTAAATTAATTAATTTACTTGTTACAAACCAACTACAAATGTTTCTTTCTATTTTAGGTACTGTGAACGCAAATGGTGAAACAAAGCGACAGAGGACATCATATACAAGATATCAAACGTTAGAATTAGAAAAGGAATTTCACTTTAATCGCTACCTGACAAGAAGAAGACGCATAGAGATCGCCCATGCCCTATGCCTAACAGAGCGGCAAATAAAAATTTGGTTCCAGAATCGCCGAATGAAATGGAAAAAGGAGCATAAAATGGCATCAATGAATATTGTACCTTATCATATGGCACCATATGGTCATCCATATCATCAATTTGATATTCATCCATCACAGTTTGCTCATCTGAGCGCATAGGACGCGTGGCACTTTTCGGGTACTGGTTAGAGACTCAATCAGTTGTATCAGGAACCATATCAAGGATATCAGAACAATCAGGATAGCAGCAATTCGTTGTTTAGCAATTCTGATTGCTCTAAATATCCTCAAGAGTTCTGATCTCAGATTTTAAGATAAATAATATATGAAAAAAAATTTATTGTTTAAATAAAATCAACACAAAAATATGAAGCAGATGATGATGAAAATGTTTTTATAACAAATCGTAATGATGCAACTGATATGAGCTAAAAACAAAATTATGTGATGATTATTGGTTTATGATACTGGCAAAAAGCATGGTTTTTTATGCGATTCTTAGATACTTTTTTTTATATTTTTTATTTATAAATATTAATTGAAATTTTTAACATTTTATCAAAAGAGTTTACTACAAAATCGGTAACCCAGTTACCATAATGTAGAACTGACAATGGATGGAATTCTTTTACTTTGATTTATTTTTAATAAACTCCGTGATGTCCATCGCTTTTGTACCGACGACAATATATTTAAATATTTTTAGTGATTGAAAATCCATCTTTTAAATTTTTAAAACTTCTCCGAGCCATTATGCAAATCTTTCGGCCGTGCAACAATAATTTCCTGTAGTTTTTGGCTATTTATTTTTTGATTTTAGAGATTGCGGTCCCATCCAACCAAATATATTATTTCAAAATCAATTTATACTTGATTCCTGATAATTCCTTTTATTCATCTTTCACGCTATTGTTTTTTAAAATGGATAGCAAGTTCTTTTGTTTTATCAAAATCATCAGTTTTTTAAAATCAATTATTCATCTAAATCCGGGTTTTTAGTAATTCAGCTGAATGTTAAAGGAGTCTGCCTAATCTAGGTTTACATGCACGATTCAATCTCATATTTTCACTAAAGATTATAATATAAGCCAATAATTTTCTCTACAAAAGCCTTTATACCTGGCCTAGTCAACAGCATGATGTCGCTTTTGCTTTATTCGTTAAATTAATCTGCAAAAAAATAACTTCTTGAATGGCGTCGCCTAAAATTCTGTTACATGTTCCTCTAACATAGATTTTACTCATTCTTCTGTTACATTTAAGTGCATTCTCTTCTTTCTGTATAGGACTTGGCTGAGTTCTTCTGCATACAAAAATGCTAATATGTACATAGATATGTACTATTATAGATAAAGACCCTTTCTAAGTGTTATGAAAGAATTTCCTAAATTTTTATTTCCAAGCCAGTATTAGTAGCGAGTATTTCAATGATCATTATGAAAATTGGCTAAGTTACTCTAATAGTACCAATGGTTCTGCCGTTGTTGATGCACCTGACAGGATACTTCTTTAAAATTGAGCGTCACCACGGATATAGTACAGCTTAGTTAACTTATTATATCCACTGAACCAAAATGGCAACTCAAGATTTATCTTGCTCTATGCGGCGACTAACAAAATTGGGCTTGTTCGATTGTTTTAATCGTTCCACTGGAACTTGTGTTTCAATAGTAAATGCTGTCACTCTTTTAATTTTCAAATTATAGGAATACTTTTATTGATTCTCCACATACACGGGATGCCTAAATGATTTAAAAGCCAAAGTTACTGTTCAAAATTTCTTTTCTTGTCCTTTTAATACCAGTGTTGGCCAACATCGAATCTGGCCTCCAGGTGAAATGTCACTACCTGTTTTTTTTCTTATACCTATAAGTAACATATTTTCTCAATTCTTATTAATCAACTAGCAATGTTTTCAAGCACGGGGTGTATCTTTTTTCCCCTCGTCAATGTAATCGCTCATTTAGCTTAGGTGTCAAAATAATTCTTGGTTAAACCCACAACGATCGTGACCTGTTGTAAGCCCGGAAAAAGATGCATCTCCATGAAAAGCGGCATTGATCTGTGTCGGTAAATGGCCTCGAACTCGTCTATTAACCATGCCCTGAATGGAAATCTACGGTGGCATGATCACGCGAATCAAATTGCCGGCCTCTAGGCAAAATAGACTGTTCGTCGTATTCCAAAATTTTGAATTTTTAGCTGTAAATTAGTGGTAATATCTAATAAAAATAAGTTTTGTCTGCCAATTCAAGCAAAATACATTCTTTTATTTCTCTTAAACCATTTCACATCGCTTTGATAATTTCGATCTTTAGTAATGTTTTCTATTTTGCATACCAGCTGGATAAGTATTTTCTTAGTTAACTCTGTGTATTTAAATATAACTCTTTAAGCTCTACCATTTTAATGATAAAAAAAAGTCTTTCGCTCGTTAGAGTTGTTTTTCTTCCGTACTTCGGAGCAAGTTGAAGGTGTGCTCAAGTCTTCGATTCAGGTTTTTGCAAGGCGAACCTAGGTATTTACTATTTTCATTGTAAATACTGCCTTTGTTGAAAATTTTATCCTTTTAAAAATGAGCTTCACTTTTTGAAGGTCGTCACTCGCCTATTAAATCAGAAAAATAAGTGTCGACTGAGTCGCTGATTGCAATCTGATTGAAAATTATTGAAAGAGAAAAAAAATTCTTTCTAAATTTCGGCATCTCAGTTTTTCATTTTTTGAATTAATCGAACTTTCTTTGAGCCACTCCGATTTACTCCTCTTTTTTGATTCTTAATCTCTAAACGTTGGTTGAGAAATTTCAATTCTACTTTCCTGGAAAAATCTGCGAAGTGCAAAGTTCTATAAGAGGCATCCAACGATGAATAATTACAGAAGCAACGATGTTCCGATATGAAGGGAGTGTTGCCCTTTTTTCTTTATATTTGAGGTAGGCGGCAATTTCTTCGATTCTTTAAATACATGTATAGATAAGATAGAAAAGCATAAATGAGGGTTTTTGTTACCATTTGCTTTTGATTCTTTTCCCAAGGATTATTGCATTTAATCAATTTTGACTGGTAAACTACTCAAAACTTCTGCTAGCTACTCGCAACTACCGTTGCTCTTGTTTTTGGGCAGATACATTTTACTGGTAATTGTCAAAATCGTGTTCCATTGGTGATGCACTCGCAAGTCGCAAATCGCCCAAAGGATCGCAGCCAATACATATCTGTTGCAATAACCAACCAGCATTTCTTTAATTACTGTGAAGTAATGTACTGTACTACAATGAAGTTAGCATTGTTTTCTTGTTCCTTTCGAACCACACAAATCTGGAAAACCACTGCGCAAACCGGGTTTCCAAAATCTTGTAATATTTTAGAGTTCAGTTCATATTTTAAATCTATTATGTACTTATGGACGATATACTACTTGAAAATAAGTTTGCTGCTGCATTGAATAACAACGTCGTATTTCCAATGGTGTAATGGGTTCTCCACTAAGATTAAGCTTAAGCATTGAAGATCTTCTATATGTCTTCAGGAACAGGATTGTACAAGAGATTGCCCACTCGAACGGTTTTGTGCAGTCGTATTCAGTTTTCGCTACCTCTTCGTCATCTTCGGCTAATATTCGTCGTTTTTTCTTAAGGTGTCCTGACCGTTTATATTTTTTCTTGAGAATTCGCTAGTTTATCTCCTTCTATTTAGTAAGAAACCATATATAATATTCAAGTATGATGGTGTTTAGCCAAAATTCCGCGCTATGTTCCTGAAGCAATGATCTACGAAGGATTGCAGTTTTCGCTTGTTACTCTTGTAAATATGTGCCAAGTCTACGAAATAGTATTAGTATTAATTTGACACATATGTATGCATTGAACACCCGAACTTTCGTCTTAAGTCCCAGCCCTCTTGATTTTAATTCTCAGTTTGGAAAATTTTGATTGTTCTGCGGAATTTACGAAAAGGCTTTCGGCTTTTGCACTTCTAGTTGATTTATGTGTCCTATCTGGATCAAGGGCATTCTTGAAATGCTTGTACCCTCTTCGTAATTGTTCTCGTTCTGTATAAGTAAATTGCTATTTTTATCTACTATAAGAACATCTATATTAGACTGTCTTTGAGACCACCCTTTTTGTCGCTGTGAAGCTAATTCTTTGCGGAGATTATTTTATCCCTTTTATATTTTCTTTTTATTTTTTTGCCAATCAACTTATAGCAAACATTCAAAAACGGTTTAGTTTGCATATCATATTCGTAGCATATTCTGTTCTTCAGGTCTCGTCATTGTTCGAATAATTTAGGCACTTCTAGGAGCATCCGTTGATTATTATGCCTTCTTCAAACTCCAACAAGTTCTTCTGTACAAGCGAGTATTCATTTTTCAGTTTCTTCGTGCGCGTTGTCTATATTGTATATATATGGTTACATAATTAAAAACCTTGAACGTGCCATAGTATGTATTAAAGTAGTGACACTTACTTATACGAGAGAACTTCACTCTAAAACTAGGTCCACTAACTCAGTAACACTGCAGCATGTACCGAGTTTCCATGGGAGTCGAGTTGAGTTGTGGTTGAGTTGAAATGACCCTTCAACTCAACGACTCAACTCTATGCGTTTCCATTTGTGCCTTCCGTCTTCCTACATCTTTTTCCATCAATTAATTTTATTATAGATTTTTCTTTAAAAGTATTGATTAAATATAAAGTCTCTTTTGGCGCCCAAGCGAGGCGCGACATTTTCACTTTTTGTACTTTGCTGTTTTTAGTTGTGTGCGCAAACTCAGTTTAATCTACCTATTTTCGTTGAGTTGAGCAGAGTTGAAAATCTTTAACGAAAACTCTTAACTGTGTCTGTTTCCATGACATATAACTCGGGTTCAACTCTGGTTGAACTCTCATGGAAACTCAGTAATGGTGAAATTCACTAAGCCAGTTATAACATTCCTTAGACTAAACAGTTAATGTCCTTCCTCTAGGTCACAGACATATACCATTTGGGTATTGTAGAGCAGCATTCAAAGCCCTTAGATAGCCTTTAACACATTCTATATATTTAAAATAAATAGCCTTTTCTACTACAATATTACTTTTTGTCATGGGCTCACAGTATGAATTAAAATCGTAAAAGTGACCAACCTTTCAAAATTCGAGCAATGTGGTAACGATTTATTATTAAATCCCTTTTTTAAAATATTCTACAAAAATAAACTCAGCTAGCTAAGAAACGCATAAAACGCTATAAATTATAAAAACAAAAATAAAATTCTGTATATAATCCCTATATTGTTATGTAAGTCTTTTAAAAACAAATAAAATAAAATTGTAAAATGCCCGTCCAGTATAATAAACCCAAATCTCTAAGCAGTATTCGAAAAGCCAGTAGGTTTAAGTATTTACTAGATATAAGATTTTAATCTTGGCTATAAACAAAAAAAAATTGAAATTATTTCAAATTCCTCAACCCTGTTTAATGTGTCGTCAAGAGTTTTTTCGTTGAGTTATTCTGGATGCAAACCAAGTTATTCCAATTATTTTCAGTTAATTCTATCGAATACTGAATCCAGATTAGAAAATTTATTCGAAATTCTTTTATGTGTTTTTTTTTCGAAATTTGTTTTATTTTTTGAAATTTTTTTTAAATTAAGAAAATTCAATTTTCTTTACACTTAAAGTTTTCTATTGTTTTTTACGTTGATTTATGTTTTTTGGTGGTTTTAATTATTTTTTTATTTGAAACATATGTAAATAGAAAATATCAAAAAAAAAACGTTAAAATGAAACGTTAAAAAAACGATTAAAAACGGACAAAATTTTAAAATTTTCTCTGTAATTTGTTTGTGGTTTTTCTTGTACATGTTTTCTTTAAGAATATTTGTTTTATTTTTGGTCACTATGTTTATTTGTTCAAACTTCTGAAACAACTCACCGAACAAAAATTTTAAGCAAATTCGGATTACACAGGGCTTTTGTTCCTTAAATTAGTTAAAAAAATCTAGTTAAAAAAACGAAAAATCATTAAGGCACAACTATTAGAAGATTGTTAACACTTTTTATACTTATTATTATTATTTTTATTTTTAATTATTATAATTATTTCTTTATTAATGTACAGAATTTTTCTATATTTATGTGAAATTTATTTAAAAAATATCAAAACAAAAAACAATTTTTAAGTGTTAATTGCATTGCACAAAAAAAATACAAACTACACATCAACAAAATAATAAAATGAATAAATAAATAAAAAAAGCCCAGGACGCATTAGTTTTCTGTCAATATTATTTAATTTAAGAATATCCTTTTTTTTACCCCTTCATAATAAATAAAAGAAAAAGATTGCTTTTTTGTTGTATCTTTTATTTGGTATACGAATTGTAAAATAATAGTGGTATAATAATTATGATGGAATAAAAATACTACAAATATATTTTTAAGAATACTAGTTGATCACGTTTAAGTATTTATAGGAAAATAATAGTAATTTATACCATACATGACAAAAACAAAAAAAATAATAATAAAAAAACAAAAATCACAAAATAAAAATTAAGTATAAATACAAAAGTAAACAAAAAAAAATGAAAATTACTTATAAGGTTAGTGCATTCTTTTTAAACGAAAAAAAATAATGGGGGAAAAACTTATAAATAGATAAATTGTACTCAACAAGCATACTACAAAAAAAATGTCCTATAAATATTGAAACATGTCTTTATATATATATAGAAACAGTGAAAACCAACTACAACGTATCAAAAAAAAAATATGAAAATTTAAGACAAATTTTCATAGAAAACAAAAAACTTAAAATAAATTTTAAATGTTGTAAAAAATACTGAAATAAACTTAAACAAAAACTAGTGCTAAAAACATTACAAAAAGTAGGAAATGTAATTATTATATATACATAAATATATATATATATATAAACCTTATATAATAAAAAAAATATTTATAAACAAAGAATGGAGTATTAGAAACATTCACTTAAACAAAACAAAACAAAAAATGTCCAATACTCAAAATGAGAAACAAAAAAAAACGCAATATATTATTATTATTATTATTATTTAATTTTATTTAATAAATTAATTAAAAAAAATGAAAATAGCAAAAAAAGCACTTTTTTCAAACGATCTATCGTTTATGGTTAAAAGTAAAAAAGAAATGTTTTAATTAAAAATGCATTCCATGTAAAAAAAATTGAACTAAAAAAATATAATTAAAATTTTTAAGTGAAATATATTATTATTGTATGGATGGTAATTTCACAAATGCGTTACTTAAATAAATAAACTATTTTGAAGAATTGTAAAATAAATATTGTTTTTGTTTACCTATAAATTTTTATCTACATACATACATATGTCAAATTTACATTCATATGGCTGTTAGCACACGGTTTTGAGCAAGGCAAGCGTAAGATGGTGGAAAGGAGGAGACTTGAGCAACCCAATTATCGATTCCAAGAAGGGGAATAGTCATATCAATTTTTCTTTTCATTAGACTGAGTGAGAGTGTGAAGTACTGGGTCCAAAGGTACCGTGGCCACTCGCTTGGCCTATTGTACTACTATACACCGCTATACTTCATATTTTTAGACAAGATCGCTTGAAGAAGTTGAGCATTTTGCCTAGTGTGGCTTGTCGCTTAGACTTGAATGTTCGAGCAGGGTCTAGTCAAACAACGAGACCCTGCTCCTCGCTATCGCGGAGCACTCACAGAGAACATGAAGAGCAGACTCATCCTCCTCAAGGCAAAGCCTGTAAGTACGGACCTCCGCCCTTCCTATCCTCCATAAGCTATAATTAAGGTCGCAGTGTGCAGTAATCAAACCAACAAGTATCCTGACCTTATTTCTACTGCGCCCAACAATTCCTTGGTCACGTTAGGAAACAGTACAGGAATTAGCTGCTTGGGCAGCTCAGGCGCGGACTTCCAGCGTTCGAATGTTTCATCAACTCCGATCGGCAAGCTGTTGGGTGCCCGAATAGCCGGTTCCGGACCGATGAATGCAATGTTATTTAGCCAGACCTTGTTCATTGCCTGTGAAGCCTCGAAGACCTGGGGCCATATTTGGTTTCTCGAGTCGATATCGACTTTTGTTGATAAATAAAAATTGGCATTTGGCAACACGATGTCGACAACGTTAATGTCTCTTTGCGTGTCGATCAAGACGTTTGACGTTTATTAAAAAGCTAAATTTATGCATACAATAAACTTTTAGCAATTTCTATTTTAATTCAATAAACATGGTTTGCTGCACTTGCAGTAATATCGCACACTTTGATGGTTTTGTATGGCAGACTAATCTGTCGATTTGGTCGTAATGCCAAATATGAAACTTAGAGAAAATCGAGAAGTTTTCTTTGTTGAGTCGATCCTTCGACTAGAGAAACCAAATGCGGCCCCTGGGACCCCAACAAGGGTAACTTACTTGGGAACGCGCAGCTAAACAAGGCGACGTTGGCAGTCTCCAAACCAATTCAGAGTGGTTCCTACGATCCGTTTGTTTTTGTAGACTCTTCTTAAGCTCTCATGAGGGCATGCCACTATAGTGCACACGTCTGCTTGAAAGAGAGTTGATAGGGTGCATAGGCGCTAATGAATCTGGGGCATTCACTCCAGATTCCACCGCCAACACCTTTATCTGTTTTGGAGCCATCCGGTACAATACTAGTCTACTCTGAGATACTTTAAGAAAAGATCAGGTTAGCCTGCTTTGTATATGCACGGAAGGTGGCTCAAATTTGGAGTCCGACAGCATTTCGGTTCTGAAATCTCTTCTAGAATGGTGATTTTTATTGAATGTGCTCGCCCAGGTAGCCATTGCCTTTGAGCCGCAGCGCCACGTTTATGGCGAATTTTTCTACCTTAAGGTAGAGTGGTACCCGTTTGAGGAGTCTCCAACGCTGCCGGGAAATGTGGATGGCCTCGGTAATGGAAAGGTAAGCCATTCTTTGAATTTTACTTAAATTAGTTATAACTTTTAAGCGCCGATCTGTGCCACCAAACTAAATTAGTTACCATAGGCCTATCGACGGTGTATATCCAGTACATGGCTTTCGGTTGTAGACCCCATGTGGATCCAGTGTTACTTATTGATTTTATTCTACAACAAGGATCCGCCCGGTCTCTTGTAAGTGCCCCCTCCACCAGTCCTAATGCCAAGCCTATGGCATCCAGTTTGGCATTCGCTCGTCGCTCGGCCTACATAATCCTCCAGGCGCAGGTTTTGTGACAGTCACACATCTCGTAAATCCTACCGCAAAATTCTTTCGTAGCAAGTTCCTCTTCGCTTTTACGAGCTAGTGTCCAAAATCGTCCGCTTTCGTCAGCTATGAGGTTAGAGAGTAGTTTACTATACACTCAAAGTTCTACTCGAGTACACCAAAGACCTCACCTAATCTATCGTATCTAATTTTATTCTTAAGTTTACTACTAACCATTGTACAGTATAGCAAGTTACAGCAATGCATTTTTTCTCTTCCGAGTTTTTTGTATTTTTGTGTTCTATATTACTGTGCATTGTTCGATAGTCAGCATTTAGCATCTTCCAATTTTACTTGAAAGAGATTACCCCGATCATATTAGCCTATCCTCTTCTAAGGAAATTATCAACGACCGCAGCTTTGAGGTTATGATCGCACTTCCTTTAGTTTTAGAATAGTGCAGTACATAAGGGATTCCTTTTTCACATACTACTTATTAGAACCTCTAATTAATTTATCTCTTTTCTGCATCAACTTGGAGGAATTTTTTAAGAATCATCCTATTAATTAAATATTGAGAAAAGTTCAAACGTTATCCGAACCAGAGGTATAATAATCTAGCCAGGTCATGTTTCTTTGACTAAGATGAGTGCGACGGTTAATCTGTCGGCAAAAGTTTGAATTTTTTTTTCGACTTACCTCCATTTTTCATCACGGTCTTCTACCCTCTGGCGCTTGAAGGAACAGGCTTCCGCTTCTTCAGGCATTCTCATTACATGTACTATTAAAGGTAGACGTGAGATCTTGGTGCTTTTGGCTATGTCAAGTTCTTTGTATATTTGGTACAACTTGTGGTTGTATCTTCTTCTCCAGACACCGTCTTCATTTACTGCGCCTGTGGTCCTGCGGAGAATTTTTCTCTCGCAATTTCCAAGAACTTGGTTTTTCTTAACTAAAATTTCGCCTTCAACACCTTTTTCTTCAAAAAAATACGTAGTTAACCTATACTCTTTTTCAAAATTAGAAAGCTTGGAAAAGCGTTAACGAAAGGTTCCAGGGTTAATAAAATAAGAATATAGATAAAGAGTCCCAAGTTTTTAGTTGGTGAAACTGTTTATAAAATGTAAAATTTGGTCTACAAGTAGTTAATATTATCTATCTATATATATAAAAGTGAAAGTATGTCTGTAAATGTTCAATAGACTCCGAAACCGCTCATCCGATTGGCCTGAATTTTTGTATATAGGGGTTTTCGGGTACGGCGGGTGTTTCTACGCGGTCTATTTTGCTCTACCTCGAACACGTCGGGTGGCTGTAGTGTACCGATATCCGTAAAATTCGAACTTTTGTATGGGAGGTACTCTTCGAATTACTGCTAAAGAGCTCAGATCTATATTATTTTGGTTTCTTCCGAAAAAAATACGATTCCCAAATTTTCAGATCGATCGGTCCAAATTTAAAATGGCGGCCAACACAAAATGGCGGATTACCTTTTTCTTTGCAAGCCATTCGGTATGGGTATTAAATGAAAATTCATATCACCTGATTACTACTATTGGTTTATGGGTGCAGCATAGGCGCACCGGGTCCCAGCTAGTTAAAAATAAAATAAACATAATCAGCTCAAATTTTTATTTAACAATCGCGGTGAACCGTTGGTAGAAGAGCGCGCCGCGTGCCACGTTTATATAGCGCGCTCGATGGCGCAGTATGATAAATGTATTTCTTTAAAAAATATTCTTTTTAAAAAATGTTGATATTAAAAACTTAAAATAATTTTTTTATTCGGAATTGGTTCTGAAATTGTAGATAAGTTTGACGCGCTGCTGACACGTTCCGTTACAATATTTTGAAGACTGACCATATCGACATCGTTTTTTAATTATGTATTTTAGTATTCACAAACCAATTTTCAACTTCTCTTTGACAACTTTGAACCCACGCCCACGGTAAGTGTTAGGAAAACCAGCTGCTGACGGCAGGTTATTGCTGTTACTACTTCTTCTTCTTTAACGGCTCTACAACCGGGATCCGGTCCTGGCCTCTCGCAACTGTTCTCTCCACCGGTCCC
The DNA here is from genome assembly GCA_963855945.1 of Thereva nobilitata. NCBI lineage: Eukaryota > Metazoa > Arthropoda > Insecta > Diptera > Therevidae > Thereva > Thereva nobilitata. Next base: position 105,787,192 of record OY979695.1, on the reverse strand, counting down.
GATTCTGAGCCGATGTCATCCAATTTGGCATCCCTATGCTCTGAGCGTCCTGGTCTACGCCATCCTTCCAGCGGAGGTTGGGTCTCCCTCGCTGTCGCACCCCATAAGTCTTACCGCAGAGAACTTTCCGAGCAGGCTCATCTTCACTCATACGAGCTAGATGTCCTGCCCACCGGAGTCGACCGAGCTTTATTTTCCTCACAACATCTATGTCGCGATAGCGCTCGTAGATCTCGTCATTGTAGAGTCTCCGGAATCGTTCTTCCTCACATACGGGGCCAACAATCCTCCGAAGTATTTTCCTCTCGAACACCGCCAAGAGGTTAGAGTTCTTTTTGCTAAGCACCCACGTTTCGGATGCATATGTGAGGACCGGCAAGACCATCGTCTTATATAGTAAAAGTTTAGACTTTATGGTTAGATGCTTGGATTTGAAGAGCCTTGACAGGCTATAGTAGGCTTTGTTGGCTTTTAGCAGTCGTGCGCGTATTTCAGGTTCCATGCTATTGTCGGCTGCTACTATTGACCCAAGGTAGGTAAATGATTTTACCACATCAAACTCGTGTTCCTCTACCTTGATTGTGGGACCAATGTTAGGTGTTCTTGCAGACGAAGCCACCATCTACTTTGTTTTGCTTTCGTTGATGTGCAGTCCTAGATTTCTCGCCTCCCGCTCAATCTGGATGAAAGCTTCTTGTACAGCTGTTGATGTTCTTCCAATGATGTCAATGTCGTCTGCGTAAGCCAGTAATTGGGTGGACTTGTGGAGGATTGTGCCCCTTGATGTCACGCCCGAATCTCGGATCACTTTCTCCAACGCCAGGTTGAAAAGGAGGCAGGCCAGACCGTCCCCTTGTCGGAGTCCATTATAGATGCTGATTGGTTACTACATAATACCAAAATTTCAGGTTTTATAAAACAGTTGCATTTTTTGGCCGCTCAGCTCCCCGACTATAAGTCCTTCTTTTATTTACATTACTTTATGAGATAACATTCAGTAAATCCAAGCACGAATTTCTAGCATATGTATTCTAAAGAAATAGGCTTAACATATACACCTGCGCAAATCTTTTGGCCTTTCATGCTTCTTCCGAGTTTCACAAGACTCCTGGAATAAATCTCATGTTTAACCCTTACCAAAACAGTGACTTCAATAATTCCTCAATCATCATCATAAATAGCTCCACAGCCTGTTATTGGCCTTGGCTTCCTGCAACATCCTACTCCAGAACTGTCTGTCCCTGGCTTGGAGTCTCCAATTTCTTATACCTAGGGTTCGTAGTTCTTCTTCTACGCTATCTGTATATCTCTTTTTTGGACGTCCCGAGCCTCTATGTCCGTCTGGTCTCTTGATCATAATTTTTGTTATCCTATCATCACTGCTACGTTCAACAAGTCCTGCCCATCGAATTCTGCTAATTTTTATTGTTTTTATGATGTTTGGATCTTTATACAACTGATACAGTTCTTGATTGCATCTTCTCCTCTAAACACCATTTTCGTTCACTCCTCCATATATTGTGCGCAGGACTTTTCTTTCAAAACACCCCAGGAGGTGTTCTTCATTACTTCTTAATGTCCAGGTTTCGGATCCATGCAGTAGTTTTGGCCTCATAAGGGTTCTGTATAGTTTAACTTTAGTCCTCCTTGATGTGTTCCTTGTTAAGAAGTTAGTTAGTTAAAGTAGCATCTATTCCTCAGCGCCAATCTCCTTATGACATCTGCCGTCGTGTCGTTATCTTTCGAGATTTTTTTCTTTTTTTTTTCTTGTGTGAGGTACTGGGTCCATAGGTACTGCGGCCATTCATTTGGCCTATTGTACTACACCCCTATACCTCATATTTTTAACCCAGACCGCTTGAACAAGTTCAGCAGTCTGCCTAGTGGCTTGTCGCTTAGACTTGAATAATCGAGCAGGGACTCTTCGAATAAAGAAACCCTGCTCCTCGCTATTGCGGGGCATTCACAGAGGACGTGGAGAGCAGACTCATCCTCCTCCAGGCAAAGCCTGCAGGTGGGGTCCTCCGCTTTTCCTATCCTCCATAAGTGGTAATTTAGGGCGCAGTGTCCGGTAATCAAGCCAACAAGTGTCCTGACATCGTTTCTACTGCGCCCTAACAATTTCTTGGCCGTGTTAGGAGACGGCCCAGGCAGGAACCGCTTAGAGTTAGCCAATCCAGGCGCGGACCTCCAGCGTTCAGTATGTTTCATTAAAGTCCGATCGGCTAGGGCCCTTCGCAGCAAGCTGGTAGGTGCTCCGATAGCCGGCTCTGGACCGATGAATGCAATGTCAGAGCCCTGCTTAGCTAGGGCATCCGCTTTTTCATTGCCTTTGAAGCCCCGATGTCCCGGGACCCAGACAAGGGTAACTTGATTGAGAACGCCTAGCTCACCAAGAGCACGTTGGCAGTCCCAAACTAATTTAGACTTGGTCCTACGGGACCTTATCGCCCTAATTGCCGCTTGGCTGTCAGAGAAGATAAAGATCCGTTTGTTTTGGTAGGCCCTTCTTAAGTTCTCATGAGTGCATGCCAGTATAGCGTACACCTCTGCTTGGAAGACAGTTGCTAGGGTGCCTAAGCTCATCGCTCTACTGAATCTGGGGCTTTCGCTCCAGATTCCGGCGCCCACACCTGTCTCTGTTTTGGAGCCGTCCGTGTACCATACTAGTCCACCCGGCGATAACTTAGGAAAGGTCCAGGTTAGCCTATCTTGTATGTGCACAGAGGGTTGCTTAAATTTTGAGATTTTGAAAGGCATGCAATCGGAGAGCATCCCCGCTTCCGAAATCCCTTCTATAATGTTGATAATTGTAGAATGTCCTCGCTCGAGACCAGAGCCCAGATAGCCATTCGCTTTCAGCCGCAGCGCCGCGTTTATCGCAGATTTCTCTACCTCAAGGTGGAGTGGTACCAGATTGAGGAGAGTCTCCAGTGCTGCCGTCGGGGAAGTGCGGATGGCTCCAGTGACAGGCAGGCCATTCTTTGAATTTTGCACAAATTGGTTATGAAACCGTTAAGCGCCGTTCTGTGCCACCAAACTAAAGCTCCATAAGTTACTATGGGCCTGACGATGGTGGCGTATATCCAGTACATGGTTTTCGGCTGCAAACCCCATATGGAGCCACAAGCTCTGCGGCAAGCCCACAGGGATCTGCGCGTTCTGCTCATCAGAGTATCCATGTGCTGGTTCCAGTTGAGCTTGGCATCTAGCGTCACTCCTAAATATTATATTCGAGATTAGCGTCTCTAAGTATATAAATTCTTTTACACCTTCGATGTTATATGTATCATTCCGTCTTTTAGAGTTGCACATATATTTCGTTTTCTCTTCATTAATTGCTAGTCCGAATTTTTTTGCTGCTCTTTCTAGCGATATGAAGGCTTTGTTCATTACTATGGTGGATCTAGCTAGTATTACGATTTCGTCAGCGTATGCCAATAGTTGTACCGACTTGTCGAAAATACTGCCCGCGGTGTTGATTCCTGCATCTCTTATCACTTTTTCCATAGCTACGTTAAATAGTAAGCACGATAGGACATCTCCTTGTCTTAGCCCTACTGTGGCGTTGAATGGTTCTGACAGCTCTCCTTCAATTCTTATTCTGCATATTACCTCTTTCATTGTCATTTTGGTCAAATCTACGGTGTTTGGGAAATCTTAAATACTCCATAGCTTTATATAATTCTTCACGTTTTATTTTATCGTAGGGGTTTCTGAAGTCTATGAATAGAGAATGTATGTTTATGTCAAATTCATTGCCTTTTCTATGGTCTGTGGTAGATCTTCCGGGCGGAAACCGCTTTGGTAGTTTCCCAGAGCGGCTTCTGCGTAAGGCTGCAGTTTAACGTATAAAATATTTGATAATACTTTATATGCTACGTTCAATAAAGTCATGCCTCTATAATTACGGCAGTTTAGATAATCTCCTTTTTTATGTATAGGGCACCGGCACACATTGCCCTCGCTCCATTCCGATGGTTTTCGTTTCTGGGTCCATATTAGTGTTAGGATTTCATGCAGGCTTAATATTACGTTTTCACCTCCTTGTTTCAATAGCTCTGCTACGATGTTATCTTTGCCCGGAGATTTGTTGTTTTTTAGTTTTTTCACTACGTCTTGTACGTCTTCTAATGTAGGCATGTCTCCCGCTGGTTCTTCTGCTAGTTCCATGTTTTCTGTTATGGTTTGCTCCTCATCTCGAGCTAGCAGTTCTTTGAAGTGTTCACACCATCTAGTTAGAACTAGTTCTTTGGTACTTAAGATCTCCCCATCCTTATTTTTCCACATTGTTATTCTGAGCTTCAAACCGACTCGTTGCTCCTTTACTTTTTTATATAGTTTCCTGACATCGTTTTGGTTGTTCGCTTCTTCTATTTTCAACATTTCGTTTTCCCAGTACACTCTTTTCTTCGCTTTGTGCACTTTTTTCTCCCGCCTTCTTTTTTCTTTGCAAAATTTGCATCCAGTGACCTGGGATTTTATCTATAAATGATATTTTTGGCCTCTACTCGAATACAACTCATTTATTTTGGGCGTGGCTTCAAAAACGCAGCATTGCTTCGTAATGTGAAATCACGCCCTCGAGATTATCAATGATGGTGCTTCCACCGATCCATTGTGCCGCCTTAGAAATTTAGCTGCCATGACAAAACATTATTGCTGCTACTAAAAGCATGCTAGCATTATGCTTTTTACATTCGAAAATATGGATCTGTTTAGGACAAAGGTTCATGGAAGCCTTCGCTTGTGTTTTACAGTTTAGGCATTACGTTACTTTTCTAAAGTTTTTGAGATGATCCAAGATACACCACACTGCAATTGCAGCGAAATCATGCAATCGATCAGATTTAAAAACACTTATTTTCTCTTAATTTTGATTTTGTCAGGCACTATGTATATTAATAAAATTATTTGGCTTTTATGTTAAACTTCAAATTTATTTAAATCTTTTATTACAAACCTTAAAAACCCAAATATAAACAGTAATTTCGGCTTCCTAAAGATAGAAAAGCTGCTTTCGAAACAAAATAGTCGCCAGGCCATTTAACTTTCATAACAATGATTTATTAAATGTAACTGCATTGAAGTATGCGAAAAGGAAAGAGAAATCATGAAAAATACGTAGAAGCACGGAAGAGGCACGAAAAAGCTAATAAGGAAGAAGAAACAAGACCATTTCAGAAATAGAATAAGTCCAATTAAACAAAGCTACAGTAATAAAGAAGCTAGGAGTTGCATGATAAAGAAAGAATACAAACCGGCACCGTGGTAAGAAGAGACTTTAGAGACCTCTTCAAAGATAACATAAACCTAACACAAAGAGAAGCAAAGAACGCAAGTAGAGATGACCCAAAAACGATACACCAGATCCTACAATTGAAGAAGTTGCAAACAGGGTTGGGTTGATTTTTATCAGGTGATTTAAATCATGATTTTAATCATGATTTAAATCACTCGATTTTTTCAAATAAAAATCATGATTAAATCAAAAATTGTTCTTGGCTGGTAGTTAGTGTCAGTGCGGAGATGTAATTCGTAGAAGGTAATGTCAATGTCAAAGCACAGTCGAGCAAAACTTGGTCCGTATTTGTTTCCTGCTGCGTTTTACAAATTTCATGGTTTGGCTTCAGACTCGGAACAATCCCTTGAATTTCTTTCTTGCACTTCTTACATGTCGCTCTACACTACATCCTGATCTATTTGAATTTGTAGTTTTGATTTAAAACTGTGTCTTCTTTTCTTCCAGTTGTTTTCAATTTCAATTACATACGCACGAGAAAAATAACAAATATTTTTATCCACTCTCATTAACATGTATTAACCAAATGCGCTAGGCCTACCAAACGACGACCGCCTTTTATAAATCACGCCAGGATCGTGACAAATAGTGTTTAGACAGGAATTTTCTTGCAAGAAGTGCTTTCTGAATTCTGAGTAGGAGGCTATGAATTGCTCTATATCTTTTAGACCAATATCAAAATAATTTTCAATGCCTTGAAAAGCACATTATTGAGTGTTTTAATAAAAATCAAAAAAATTATGATTTTTATGATTTTTTTGAAAAAATCAATGATTTTTGATTTTTTTAATTAAAATCAAATTTTGCCCAACCCTGGTTGCAAATGCTATAACGAAACTGAAAAGTCATAAAGTTCCAGGTCCAGAGGGTATACCCACGGAAATTTTTATAAATGGTGGCGAGAAGTTATGGCATGCCTTACATAGTGTCATCTGCAAACTATAGGGAAGCAGGACGCCTGAAGAAGGGCTTCTAGGTCCAATTGTCCCAGTCCATAAAAAATGTGAATTGATGAACTGCAAAAACTACAGACCAATCACGTTGTTGAACGCAGTTTACAAAGTTCTTTCACATATTTTGTTAAATAGACTGAAACCATATATGGAAGACAAAGTAGAATATTACAAGGCAGGGTTTAGAACGAACAGATCGATAACAGACCAGATTTTCATAATGAGACAAATACTTGAAAAATGCTGGGAAAGAAGCATTGCTATACATCTTCTTTTTGTAGACTACAGAAATGCTTATGACATGTTTTATAAAAGCGAGCTGTGAAACAACGTGAGTGAAAATATAAAGTGTAGGAAACAAGTGAGAATACGAGTTCGTACTTCAATAAGCTTCCCTCAAGAATCAGGTGAGAGACAAGGAGATGCGATCTCAGCAATATTTGTTTTGTTAGCAATAATGAGAGAAGCAGAACTTAGTGGAGCAAATAGCATCTTCACAAGAAACATTCAGATACTAGCCCTCGCAGATGACATAGTCAGAATTAGACTTGCGCCTTGACGTAAAGGAAACATTTTCAAGGAATTGTACAAACCTCAGCAAAGTTTAATCTAAGAGTAAATGCCACAAAAACCAAGTATGTGATTGTACCAGAGAAAATAAGATCAAGACATCCATAGGCGTATCGTAGCGGCAAATAAAAGCTATTTCGCACTAGTCCCGATTCTTAAGAACCAGGAAATTTCAAGGCAATGTAAAATGAGATTATATAAAACACTAATCCGCCCAGTTCTATGCTGCGGATCTTAGGCTTAGAGATTGACCAAATATACAGAATATCTGCTCTATATTTAGTTCTGTAAGGTTTAACCAGGACGAATGGCGTATAACAAGAACAAACGAAGAGCTTGAAGAAATTTACGGCGACATAAACATAGTTACATATATAAAATTGAGAAGGCTAAGAGCCGTATGAATCACCTAGCATACGAAGTACGAAGGAAAAGATCCAGTTAAAGTGAAAGGGGCAAATTCGTTAAAATGGGTGAAACAATATATTTGATCTTTAAAGTATTTTTGTGTTATTTTCAAATTCACTAATTCACTACGCCTTCGAACTAATGTATCTCTATGAAATGCTACACACATAGCATGAAGTACATACAAAAATCTTTTATTATTTTATTTTTTATATCATCAAATAATGTTGAATCGAAATGTGCAAGAAATTTTTGCCAGTAAATAATAAAATTTTCAAATACTATTCGCTATTTCGCTATTGCTTTTCCCTGTATATTGCATAAACTACTAGAATTCTGTCTATCTTTCTTTCATGTATCCGCATATCTATTGCGTACTCGTATCAAATAAACGTTAAAAATTCCCGCTCAAAACCAGATAACGAATGCAATTGAATGAACAGAAAATCACAAATTTTTAGTTTTTGGGCCAGATATTCAAAGGAGCCAATACAGTGATTGTGTTAGAAGTTATTATTTTATTGAGAATTCAGAAAAACTCAAAAGCAAATACTGAGGGGAAGATTGAATTATAGAAAAAAACCGACTCGAATTAAAACAATTTTAATACTGATTTTGTAATAACATGGGCTTCTATGCGAAAACAGAATAATTCAATCAAAAGAAAAGCTTTGAATAGAATCCACAAACAAGCCCAGTTGTTGAAAGACTTAAAAACACATGGAGAACAGTAAAGGAAATCGAAACCAAGAAGCCAAAACCCAGTCCGACGGAGAAGTTTTATGGAAACCGTATGCTCCCAAGAAGGGCGAAGAATAATAATAATAGCAATGAAAACAACCAGGGAGTGGCTCAAACGAATAATCGGACAATGATGATGACTAGGAAAACCCAGCCAATAGACAAGGTTAATACGGTACCTCCGAACAAGACGAACTTAAGTCACACTAGGCCAACTTTGCAGGAGAGCACAAAAACTGTAAAAAATGTACTCTATCTCTGGCTGCAGAGCTAACTTACAACCCTTAGAAAATGCAAAAGGCGATTTTCAACGGATTTAAGTTGTTATGGCTTAATGTAGAATCAAATTTTACATACAATGATGTAATAACCTGAATCATAATATTTGGACTTACGTTCGTCTGGTTCTGAGGTACAGAATATTTAAAAATAATAATAATTCCAAAAATATAACATTATCAGAATTAACTCGAACAAATATTCGGACACGCTAGAAAACGATAGTAATACTGGGAAAAGTAACGGCTTCTTAAAAGGACTTTTCCTAATTTCAGTATTTAGTTGCAAAACCTTTTGCGGCGGTGCCAGCCTGAAACTTTTGGCCCATGGATGTCACTAAGTTTCACAAAAGGTGGGAATAAATGTTACTCCAAACCCTTTCTACCTCTTCTTTATATTATTAAAAGACCGTTTATATAGCCTTGTCGCTAGTAAAGCAATGCAATATGGTGTAAATGGATAAGAGGAGTTGCATTTCTCGATATAAGACATCCTAGAATTACTTTTGATCATAACTCGTCTATATGTAAGGCAAATCGACTAATATGTCAACAAATTATTCCTAAAAATTTACTACAATTTTCCCGATATTGGAAACATCTGTAATGATATTTTAGTTATTGTACAAGACTGTTAAAAAAACACCCAATGGTAAAATTTGGAAAATGGAAATAACATTGGGAACCAGGCTTGGGAATTATATAGCAGTACATCCCCAGATGACTCTTGAAAAACAATTCTGAACATTCTAAACAAGCAGGAATAGCATAGCATACGACTGGATTTCACCTTTTATTGGCTAGACTTTAGTAGTTCTGTAATTTCACCGTTTAAGCCAATAAAAATACATGCCTAAAAAGAATAAAGGCATTAAAAGATCAACAAACAACAAACACTAAAATATAAACACAATTTTCCTTCAAATAATTGCTACCTAAAACAATCAAAGATTATTGGTTGTAATCCGGATAACTGCCAACTCCTTAAATACTTAATCCCATTCCAACTGGTTACGCCTTCATTTTAAGTAAAGGTGTTTAATCCGATTTACTAACAAAACAATTTGGGATAAAGCACCTTGGAACTAAAGCCACCATCGAAAAGTCAAACGTTTTGACTTTGACAGAAAACATCTGTTGAGAGAAAAGGTTTCTTTGTAATTCACAATGGCGTAATTTGAGTTCAGTGGGAGATTCAGGATGAATATTATAGTAAGGATTTATTTATTATGCATTAGTCATTAAACTTGAATCTTGGTTTCGATTGTGTCAAGTATTTAAACGTTGATAATTTTTGATTTAATTTTATTAGCAATATTCGTCTTTCGCACTTTAAAAGCTGTGCAACAAAGAAGAGTACAAGTACATGGTTGATGAATGAAAAAATAAAGAAAGTTTTCAGTAACAATTACTTCGCAGTTTAGTAGATTCAAAATTTGTAAATAATTACTACCTTAAAAGTTTTTACCACAGCATTTTCAATTCCAACATAATTAGAATCCGCCTGTGTTATTTTACAAATTAGCGGTTAACAAATTTAATAATTACATTAAATGTGTTTTGTTTTGAAAAATTATTTCTATTAGTGAACTGATACGGAGTTTATCAATTTCATAAGATCGAGAAAAGAGAAAACTCAACACAGTTCAATCTAAGAGTAAATAACATGAAAACAACGCAAATTATTGTTTTAAAAAGAGAACAATTATTAGAATAAAATATCAATCCTAACGATCGTAGAATGGAAATTTTAGTTAGCTTTACATATATATCTAAGGACAATGCTACCGAAGAAAATAAGATAAAGGACGAAATTCATAGGCGCATCGTAGCCACAAATAAAGGTCCGATTATATCTACAGGCATCGAGCGTGCCAGACACGTGCCGTGCCTGACAAAATAATATTCTTCTATACAGTGTGTCGAAACGTTTTTACATATACCGTGACACGACCGCGCAGACCCGGAAAAACACGGACCGTACCCGGCCAGTATTCGCGGAAAGCATAGTTTGTCTGCGCGGTTCATGTGTGTACGTGTCTGTGGGTGTCTGCCGGGCAGTATGAATCGGAACTGTGCAGACATTTTTTATTTTCTTTAACAATGCAATTATGGATAAATCTTCCACTGAGAAGTGTTTGAACATTTTCAACAATAATATATCTAGTGTCAGTCGTCTGACACGGCACGCTAGATGTGACTAAACGGCTGGCGTCTGTCGGTGTCAGTCTGTAGATATAAACGGACCTTTAAACCTATTTCGCACTAGTCCCGAGTTTAAAGAAGCAAGAACTTAGTTCTTAGTCCGCTTAGTTCTTAGTCGGAGACATAGACATTGACCAAAGAAACAGAATATCAGCTCAAACGAATGGCATCAGCTAAAACGAACAAAGAGCTTGAAGAAATGTATGACGAAATAAACATATGTACACATATGCATGAAATTGCGCAGACTACGATAGCTCAGACACGTTATGCGAGCTTCTGAAAGAAGAATGCTTGCCAAGATTTTTAATGGTAGACCAACAGGCTTTTACGGCAGCTAACTGGAGCACGTCGTTCAAAAACCTTACTATGGTTAACCATGGTAAACTGCGTAAATGCTGAATTACATAGCTTCGTTCCCCTTCGTTCGTTCTTTCAGTCTGCCAGTTCAATGCTGTACACTTCATATGGAAGTGTCCACATCAGGAAGAACGGAGAGGAATGAAGACGAACGAAATAGAGAGCTTTTGGGAAATTTTAAAAAATACGAACGAACTAAAAGGAAAGAACAGAGAGAACAACTACACTTTTGGAATGTATACTTGATGGCGGTTGATGGTGGCAAGAGAGAAAAAATCCAAGCGAGCAAGTCGTGTATAGTGAGTATTAAAATAATTAACAAAAAACGTATACAGCAATTGAGTCGTTGACGTGAAATCCGCGAAGACGAAAGCTCCTATGTGGACAGTGCGTTCTTTCTTTCTGTTCCGTTCTTTCGTTAAACGAACGAACGAAGCAGAGCGAAGCTATCGGTTTCAGCCTTAAGCTTTGTACGAGCTTTGCTCCTGTAAATATTATGACTACATTTAAATAGTTTTATTGGCCGACTGTTTTATTTAAAATAACTTTCAACAATATTTGGTGTAACCACAATTGAGGCGACGAGCGAAACTACCGTCGCAACTACTGTCAAACACATTTATAATACATACGATTCTTATGAAGTTGCCCAAAATTGTACCACGGCTACTGCGACGACCACGACCACTCTATTAAATTTCCAATTCGTAGCCGTCATCTGTCAAAAGTTTTTTTGTGATTTTTGTTTTTCGGCCCGGAACGATAGTGCATTATTATGAGCATTTTATATAGCGGCTTATAAATACATTTGTACATAATGCTGAAATGAAATCAATTTTATAGCTTCTTTTAGCCGAGAAATGTAAAAAACGATGGAAAAATTTAGTGACTGTAGCTAGCGACATCGCCCTAATTTTGTTCACACGACTACTTTCGCCGCGATAACCCCGTGGCCGTGGTTGTCGCCGTAGTTGTCGCCCCAATTGTGGTTATAGCAATTATGTGGCCAATAACGGCCACTACAAAGAGTAGAACGATCAAAAAATAGGTGGATGGATGATGTGCTAGAAGAGATACGAAAACTTCGTATAACATACTGATATAGAGCTAGGGAGACATAGAGACAACAGGAAGAAGAGACATCAAGAGGTCCAGTCCTATAAGGTATGTAACGCCATTTAAGAACATAGTGAGTACAAGCTGAAAAAATAGGTTTACTTAAATAGAGTAAGATTCTTAGCATTAGTTTTAAGTCATGAAGAGGGTCTTAAAAAATAATTCACCGCTATTTCCTGTTTTATATTGACCAAATAAACGACAAACGTTGGTTTAGTTCATTGTGGTGATGACTGTTGTTGCAAATCCTTTTCTTAAACGCCGCCATAGTAATCATATATTAAATTTTATTGCATGGTCAAGGTCACGCCAACATTTGGACTACACGGCTCTAGAACAAATTAATCATTAAAGTAATCCACAGAATTACCATTTTTCATCTTAATTTTCCTCCCTTCATAACTCGGATGCAAAATCCACTGACACATGCATAGATATTATGTCAATGGTGCAATCGGACCACAATAATATGTATTGTATAGAAGAAAATGTCTTAGAACTGCAACGGCAACTACTTATGGCTAATTCAAGACTTCTTAAATTGCTTTATATTGAAATGATGTTTAACAGATAGAACTAAAAATATGGAATAATTGTCTTCCAAGGATTGTTTTGTGTTCATGGATTGTGTTAGAAATATATGGTCGCAGATCAAAATAAGGGCGTAGGCGAATCGCCTTGACGTAAAAAAATTGTCTGTAAACAAAGATTTGGTTTTTTATATGATAGAACTTAATTAAGGAACCGAAGAATTACTAGAGGATATAATATGCCGGCCAGTAAAGGCTTGATGAAAGATGAGGTCCCGAACCTTACGCTCGAACTCTTACAAATGAGTTCGAAAATACTGATTACGGAAGATTGTCACACAGTCTAGCTTTTCTATTTATAAACAAATTCCGAGTTCCTTCGAAATAAAACTATGAGAATGAGTTCAGTCGCGGGGAAGGTTTTTATTCCAGTTAAATCATCAATGTGGTAATATCGATAGAAATCAGTGTCTCGCTGACAGTGGATATGCTTAGGCCCAAGATACATTCGCAGTAGGGAATTTACGAATTTATGAAGTTGGAATGCAGTATATCTTTGTAGAAATTGGAAGCAATGTGAATCGATGGCTATTGGAAGAAATGGTAATGTAAAGTGTCATGCATAAGGAATTGTAATGCAAACTAATAAAAACGTTTTAAAATAGCCATTATGCCTTCATATTGGAATGTATGGTAATGCAAAAAGTAGCTCTTATACCTTCATATTGGAATGAATTGTATAGCAAAAGGTGGCCGTTATGCCTTCGACCTTAGGGCATCGCAATGTTAATCGAAGGGATGTTTCGATCTAGAAAGTAGACATTATGCATTCGAAGGAACATGTACAGAATCGACTCTGGAAGGTTTCCATTCCCTACTGGGATTATCTAAAGGGCCCAATGCACGAACGCTTCATCCAACCACGCCGCGCCAAAACAACAACTATTTGTATGCACTCGAAATTTCGGGTGCATACAAATTGTTGTTGTTTTGGCGCGGCGTGGTCGAATGGAGCCCTAGTGTATTGAGCCCTTAAGGTAAAAAACATCTCTTCGGCCTAAATGGATGCAGTAAATGCCGCCATCACCAAGTCATCACGGTTTTGCACATTGCCTAGCCGCGATAAAGTAGGTTTTAGGGCCCACCCGAGATAAAAAAAATCCATTAGAGGAGGGGTCGAAAGTAGGATTTGTAGATTGCCTGGCTACAGTAGAAATTTGCATCTACATATTGAGAAATCCTATGCACCAAGAAGTTGTTACTATTCCATTGCACACCCTCGCTAAATGTTACACCTAGGATATTAAGAGGTGCATTAAGTGTTAGTTCCACACCTTGCACTGACATAGAGGAAGATTGATGAAGGTTTTTTTTAAACATAAGATAGTTCTTTGTGGGGGGTGAAGAAATGTGTCGAACAATGTCGAGTAAAGAGTTTTTGAAAAACAAAAACCTAAAATTGAACTCACTAAATAAAAATAGAGGTTTATCAATAAATATAGCCTGCAGAATTTCGATTAGGCTGCAGAATTTTACATATTTTCATTTCTATTAACATTGATTTATTCGAGTAACGCTAGTTTCTATTATTATTGAAATAACAACATGAGCTGCACATGTCGATTATGCTATTTCACTTAGAAAGGTCGTTGATACATAATAATTGATAAATTGTATGAAATGAAACATCAAGTACTTAGGGACTAATTTTAACACATTTTTCGATTCATTTTAAATCGCAGATTTTATTAGGGAAACTATAAACAGAATAATGATCAACAAGCCGAGTTTAGATAGCATAATAAAAATGGGGGAGATTGTTTGGGTAATACGTTACTCTAATGATTAACTAAGGTCTTATGGTCGTTGTTCAGCCCCAAACACTCAACAAACACAAAAACGAAATATACAATAAAAAAAAAAAAAAATAATAAAAAATTAAAATAAAATATAATAAAAAAAAAAAACTTACCAACATAAATGATAATAAACATAAATTCCCACGTCTTTTTTTGTTACACTGTTTTTATTTATGTGTTCGTTCCTGTCCATACTGCACCTAAAAGGCAACAATCCAATCTATTATTAATTAGGTAAAAAAAAATCCATACAATAATATAAGGAGATTTACGAAGCCCTGGACATGGACAGCTGTCAACAAAAACAAAGATGATAACATGCAGAACAACAACAATTGCACTACATAATAAAAACACAAAAAAAAAACACAACAAATAACACAAGGTACATGCATAAAACATAATACAGCAATAAAAACATAATAAAAAACATTTTAACTATTGAAAAACCTTAATTAAACACAAAACATAGGAAAAATTGTCATACAAACATACACCACATACATAACCCTACATTTATAAAAGTTGGTGTATGCAAAAAACAACAACTTCAATAAGAAACTGACACCTGTTTACTTATGTAAATCACAGCACAACACTGAAACACCACGACAAAGACGTGCACGCACCTGCAAACCGCGATATTTGCACTTATGTCGTGAAAAAATTCGCGCAGTCACTCGCGAACCGTGACGTTGCCCGAAACGTCAAACTTTATGCTACATCAACATGTGATATATGAAATCGATGTAGAATTTGACGAAGAATACAGCGGCGATGTTGAAAAAACGAAATATTTTATGGTTAAAAAGATATTTTCATAAAATATAAATTCTCATAAAGATAATGAGAAGAAAAGAGAAAATATAGTGAAAAAGGATGAATATATGAATGAATAAAATTATGATATTGCAGTAAAAAAGAAGGAAATGGTCGAAAAGGATATTTTTAGTACATCATAAAAATCGAAGAAAATTGAGAAAATTATGTTGAATTAATTAAAATTTTATGAAATTAAAAAGAATAAAATAACTAGAATTAAATAAAAAGAAGGGAAAATAGTTTGAAATTATTTTTTGTCATCAAAAAGGTCTAACTACCCCCACCTAAAAATGGCAATGCAGTTTAGGCCAGGACCGTTGGATCCAGTGTATAAAAACCCGAACCCAGAAGCAATCACTCTCTCTTGTCTATTAACAGTCAAAGAAAGTGTATCCAGCAAAGTAAGTGAAATAACTCCCAAGCAATTTTCTTTAAGGTACTTATTGTGAAAAAGGATTTTTCAACAAGTTATAAGGTATTTTTTTCACCAATCATTAAATTTTCTACAGGCCGCATGTGTTCTGGGAAATGTTATATGTTTGGTTCTAATCAAGTTTCCTTTTCAGCATCAGTTCAAGGATAATATTCAGTGCGACTTTGTATCTTGCCTTAGTCGAGTATTAAATTACTGTCTGGCTATATCTTTGATATACTCAGTGTAATTTTACATACAACCTTTGGTCAAATACTTTGGTCGCTATCTGGATATATCTAGTTATTATATATTTTGTTCAAAAATAAAGAATCCTAACTAGAACCCTTTCAGTAAGGTGTTATTGGTTAGTAATTATAGTATATACAAAATAATTTAAGTGAAGCATAAGTCCTATTTGTTAGTCTTAAGCAAACAGTTTGAAATAAAAACAATATATTGAATTCTACCTGACACGTGTGTTTCCTTCATATTTTCCCTTTCCTTTAGTGCAATTTTTCATTTTGCACTAAACATTTTGGTGGTTCCATCCAGGAATACGTGTCAGCGAATTCAATTTGTTTCAATTTCTTTTGTTTGTTATCGGTGTTCGTGTAATTCTTATAGTGCAACATATCCAAAATGACTACGTTAGAACAAATGTGTCAAGCACAAGAACGTTTGAAACTCCGTCTATTCCAGTATATCGACACTGCCAAAAAGACGGCACATTCAAAACGCAATCTAGGATTCTACAAGACCAGAATCACTGGATTAAATGCAATCTGGGAGAAATTTCAAAAAAACGACATAGCATTAGACGAATCATCAGTGCTAGAGAATGCAGAAGCAGCAATTGCGTATCTCAATAGTGATATATACGGAACCACAGAAGCCAAATATTATGACTATCTCGGAGAGTTAATGGATGGATTGGAAAAATGCCAATTAAAAATGACTCCACCTCCAGAACCTCCAACTACAACATCATATGAAATACAACTGCCGAGAATCAGTTTGCCAAAATACAATGGCGATTGCGATTTGTGGCGATCATTTCATGATGTCTTCGTTGCGTTGGTCCATAATAATGCAAAACTTGGTCCAGTACAAAAATTACATTATTTAAAGGAATGTTTGGTTGGAGAAGCTGAAAACATATTGCGACATGTTCCAATCACTAACGAAGATTACGCACCAGCATGGGAAAAACTGAAGAAGCGGTATGAAAATAAAAGAATGTTGGTAAATCACCAGCTAAAAACTTTTACAAACATACCGAAGCTGACTACTGAATCCTCTAAGGGCATGAAGGAATTAATAGATACTTCATCCGAATGTTTGCAACAGCTGAAGAGCTTAGGTGTTGATACTTCGTCTTGGGATGCCATTCTAATTTATCTATTAGTACAGAAGCTTCCTTTCACAACACTACGATTATGGGAAGAAGAGCAAGGAGCAGATCAAACTTTGCCAACTTTTTCACAATTCAGCAAGTTCTTGTCAATGAGATTACGGGTACTAGAATCAATCGCTGATGCAATCGTTCCACGGACATCAACACCAATCAAGCCAACACTCGCCAAAAAGGTTACACATACGTATCATGCAGTGAAGCAAGACTGTTGTCCAGCTTGCCATCAAAAGCACTACATTCGAGCATGCACCAAGTATCAACAAATGAATAGTGATGCCAGACGTAAGGTCATACTAGCAGCTGGACGTTGTTTAAATTGTTTATCCAACAACCACATGGCAAAGGAATGCACAAGTAAATATACATGTCGCAGATGCAAGCAGCGTCATCACACTACCTTACACGACGACTCCAGACAAGAGAAGCAGAGATCAACAGGATCCAAGGAAAAACATTTACGAGAGGGAGAACCAATACCAAGCCAATCTCCAACAACTTCGAAATCCCAATCAGCCGACAGCGCTGACGGAGTAACCACAATTCAAAACTTTCTAACCATGAAAAATCACCATGCATTGTTGTCAACAGCACTGGTAACGTTTCGCACTAGTCATGGCACGGAAAAGGTATTGCGGTGTCTAATAGACAATGGCTCCGAATCATCATTTATCACAAAGGCTGCATGCAAGCAGCTAGGAGCTACAGGAACTAATACAACTCTAGCAATAACAGGTATAAACACCAATCCATTAGCTACTGCACACCAACAAGTTAGGCTCACAGTAAAACCAAACAACGCTAACAAGGTGTCAGTGACGGATAATTTCTTGATACTCAACAGTATCACGGATCTTTTACCAACAAAGGTAGTTCGCAAGGAGGAATGGAATCACCTCAACAACTTGCCTCTAGCAGATCCAACATTCTGGAAGCCAGGAAGGATCGACGCACTCCTAGGAGCACGAATCTACGCACGTATTCTAAGGAATGGCATACGAAAGGGACCTAGTACCGCCCCAATAGCCGTAAACACAATCTTTGGATGGATAATAGTGGGACCAACGACAGACACAGTCATAGATAAAGTCTCAGCATTTACGGTCACAACACTAGATTTACATGACCAATTAAGACGTTTTTGGGAAATCGAAGAACCTCCTGCAAAACAGATCCTAACAGAGGATGACAAACTGTGCCAGCAGATCTTCGAGACAACACACACACGTAAACCAAATGGAAAATACCAAGTCAAACTTCCATTTAGGAACAACAAGGCTCCTGCTCTAGGATTATCAAGACCACAAGCACTCAAGCGTTTCACATCGCTGCAACGGCAGTTCTCTAAGAAACCAGAATTCGAAAAAGAATACAGAAAGTGCTTGGATGAATATATTGAGCTTGGACACATGGAAGAAGTAGACCCCCCAACAGATAAAGAAGAACATTTCTATATCCCTCATCACGCAGTCTTCAAAGAGAGTACCACGACTAAATTGAGAGTCGTGTTCGATGCATCCGCCAAAACTACAAATGGCACATCACTCAACGAGCACTTGTTGACTGGACCTACTCTTCAACCCAAGCTGTTTGCAACATTGCTCAATTGGCGAAAATATAAAATCGCTATGAATGCAGACATTGAGAAAATGTACCGCATGATTGATATCCACCCAAAGGATCAAACATTTCAAAGGATTATATGGCAAAATCCGAAAACATCACAACTTCAAGACTACAAGTTGAAAACGGTGACTTTTGGCACGGCAAGTGCTCCATACTTAGCAATTCGTACGCTGCAACAACTCGCAGTGGACGAAAGGAAAACTTGGCCGTTAGCTTCTAAAGCACTACATGATAATTTCTACGTCGACGATTTGTTAACCGGAGCTGACAACATCAATGATGCAAAACAATTACAAATGGAATTGATAAACATCACCAGGTCAGGTGGTTTTAACCTACGGAAATGGGCTAGCAATGAGCAGACACTATTAGACCATCTCCCTCCAGAACATCGTGAACTAAAGAATGTATTAACATTCAACACAGACGAAACAGTGAAAACCCTCGGGATACGATGGCATCCTGGACCGGATCATTTTACATTCACTATCATCCCAATGCGAGAACACAACATCGCAACTAAACGCAATATTCTCTCGGACATCGCATCCTTGTATGACCCTTTAGGCTGGCTGTCTCCTGTTATCATTACTGCAAAAATATTAATGCAAGTGTTATGGATAACCGGCTGCTCATGGGATCAACAAGTGTCCAATCAAGTAGAAAATGAGTGGATAACTTTCAAACGTGAGTTAACCAATTTAAACAAATTGAGAATTCCACGATGGATTAAATACAGCGCCCACACAAAGGCACAACTCCATGGTTTTTGTGACGCTTCAGCAAAAGCATATGCTGCAGTCCTATACCTACGAGTGGAGGAAGATGATGGACAAATCTCGTCAATGTTATTAACTTCGAAAACAAAGGTAGCTCCTACCAAGCCAACAACAATACCCAGGCTAGAACTAAATGGAGCTGTAATTTTGGCCAAATTATTAAAGGGCACGATTGAGGACATGCAACTACAGCACATCCCTACATTCGCATGGACAGACTCAATGATAGCGCTCCAATGGGTGAAGGAACATCCGTCCAGATGGAAGACATACGTGGCCAATCGCGTCGTCGAAATACAAGATGTCATACGCTACGACCAATGGAGACACATTGCAACAGAAGATAATCCTGCCGATGTAGCATCCAGAGGTCTCTCAGCAACGAACTTGGTTAGCAACCAACTATGGTGGCATGGACCCAGTTGGCTGATCAAACCACAAGACCAATGGCCTCAACATCAAGAGATAAAGGAAAATACAGATTTGGAAGCGAAAAAACCAATCATTACAAGTTTCCTCACACAACTTGAAGACAATATTTTATTTCGTTATTCGTCAATAACACGGCTTACATATATTGTAGCAATGCTTAAACGTTTTAAACACAATTGTAAAAATCCCAAGGATAAACGAGTCAATCAGCTTTCCGCCATAGAATGGAAAGAGGCTGAAGACACTACGTTGCGGCTTACGCAAGAAATGGCTTTTCCGGAAGAATACACTAATTTACTACAAGGGAAACCACTTTCAAGAAACAGCCGTTTATTAAAACTCACGCCTTTCATGGACAAGGATAAATTGATACGAGTAGGAGGCAGACTAAGTAATGCCACAATACCATACGAAGCAAAACATCCCATCATTCTACCCCAAGACCATACGCTCACACACTTACTCATAGACAAGATCCACCTAGAGACATTGCACGGTGGAACTTCATTGGTGTTAAGTACAAGTCGTCAGAGGTTTTGGATTTTAAATGCACGAAGATGTATCACAAGCAGAATACATAAATGTATGGTATGTGCCAAACAACGAGGAGAAACTATGACGCAATTAATGGGGCAGCTACCTATTCCAAGAGTCAATATTAGTAAACCATTCACTAATGTTGGCATTGATTACGCTGGACCAATCACCATTAAGACGTCATCTATCAGAAATGCAAAATTACAAAAGGCTTACATTTGTGTTATAGTCTGTCTGACAACCAAGGCTATACACATCGAGCTGGTTTCAGACCTATCATCAACAGCATTTATCGCAGCTCTCAAAAGATTCATAGCTAGACGAGGACTGTGTGCAAACATATATTCCGATTGTGGCTCAAATTTCGTCGGAGCTAAATCTATATTAGACAAGGAATTCCGACAAGCACTTAAGGAATCCAACCAAGAAGCGGAACGATATTTCACGCCAAAACAATTATCATGGCACTTCAATCCTCCTGCAGCACCTCACTTTGGTGGACTATGGGAGGCAAGCGTAAAATCTATCAAATATCACATATATAGGACCGTTAAAAATGCAATATGTACATTTGAAGAGTATGCTACATTACTCACGCAAATTGAAGCATGCTTAAATTCCCGACCACTATGTTGGGTTCGAAATGATCCAGAGGACACAATGATTCTGACTCCAGGACACTTCCTAATTGGGCAAGCTCTCAACGCCCTTCCTGAAGTGACTAATGAGACAGAAATTATGTCATCATTTCAACGCTGGAAACATATTCAAGGCATGGTCAAGCAATTCTGGAAGATATGGTCTAAGGACTATCTTAATCAGTTGCAACAAAGACCAAAATGGAATACTTCACAAACCACAGTACAGGTCGGGGATATAGTCCTCATAAAACACGAGAACATGCCCCCCACGAGGTGGCCGCTCGGGATAATTGAAGCGACGTTCCCCGGACCAGATGGGTTGATACGAGTCGTGCAGGTCAGAACGAGTCAAAACACGTTTCGAAGACCAATAACAAAAATTTGTCGCCTACCCATGGATCAACCAAGTTCTCCAGACATAGAACCAAATACATAACAGGGAGTAACACGTCAAGTGTCGTCATGTTACATGTTTTTCGTCCATGGTAATGTTGTCCAATTGTTCACAAATAATCCTATTCCAGACTCCCAAACTAATTCAGTTTTTTATAGATGTCCCAAATGAATTACACCGAAGAAGATTTGGCCGCCGCCGAGAACTACTGGTTATACGGCACAACCGCAGCAGGAGACAGTCCAATTCTAGACATTGACTGCGATTTCGAGAAGGAGTTTGCAGAGCTCTCAGCTCTACTCGATGTTCCAGTAGCAGCAGCCGAAGAACCAAGTACGGCTAACCGAATTAGCAACACGAACATCACCCATATCTCGGATCAGCACCACGGGAGAGTGGTTAAGCGGGCCAAAAACCCACGTGAACCCACTCCTCAGAAGCCAATCCCAAAAAGGGTTAAGCCAACATTTATCCTAACACCCCCAAGGCACCCAACAATGAAGAGGTCCTTCGAAGTCACCCCTTGCGGACCAGAAATTCGGATCCGAACACAGCCTAGGCGGATCCCAACCACCAAAAACAACAATCCACAAGACCAAAAGGCATCGGTACAAGCAGCACCAACTCGTGATGCAAAGGTAACGATTTTAAGTGACATAGTCATCAAACCAGCTCCACCACGACCACGGATACAACATACGCCAAACCCAAATATCAAAGATGCAGCCAAAGGGATGATACCAATGGGCAACCAACACCAGGACCTGATAACAATTGACCTCACCGAATCCGGAGAATCTCCAACCGAAACAAAATCCAAACTGGCAGGTCCAGTGAAACCAGTGAATCCAACTATACAATACTATTACGTTGCGAAAAACACCAGCCCAAATCTACAAATCCAAGAACCAGCCATCATCAATGGGCGCCAGGTGCAAAATTTAAAGTTGCTTCGACCGACGACGACGATGTTAGAGCTTACGGAGAGATATGAAAATACTTTCCAACGATTCATAACCAGAGAAGGGGAAGACATATACCTTCCTAAACACATTATACATCGAATTAAATTCGACCAAGTGAGGACCACCCGGAAAAAGGAGCAAACAATAAGCCTACCCAACCGGCATCAGGTACGACTTCAAGTCAAGGCAGATGGACGCATAGTCTTCCACCATCATCACAAAAGAGGGCTAAGCAAAATAAACACACGGTTGAACAAGGTTGTTCAACAGGGGGGAGAATGTTCAGCCCCAAACACTCAACAAACACAAAAACGAAATATACAATAAAAAAAAAAAAAAATAATAAAAAATTAAAATAAAATATAATAAAAAAAAAAAACTTACCAACATAAATGATAATAAACATAAATTCCCACGTCTTTTTTTGTTACACTGTTTTTATTTATGTGTTCGTTCCTGTCCATACTGCACCTAAAAGGCAACAATCCAATCTATTATTAATTAGGTAAAAAAAAATCCATACAATAATATAAGGAGATTTACGAAGCCCTGGACATGGACAGCTGTCAACAAAAACAAAGATGATAACATGCAGAACAACAACAATTGCACTACATAATAAAAACACAAAAAAAAAACACAACAAATAACACAAGGTACATGCATAAAACATAATACAGCAATAAAAACATAATAAAAAACATTTTAACTATTGAAAAACCTTAATTAAACACAAAACATAGGAAAAATTGTCATACAAACATACACCACATACATAACCCTACATTTATAAAAGTTGGTGTATGCAAAAAACAACAACTTCAATAAGAAACTGACACCTGTTTACTTATGTAAATCACAGCACAACACTGAAACACCACGACAAAGACGTGCACGCACCTGCAAACCGCGATATTTGCACTTATGTCGTGAAAAAATTCGCGCAGTCACTCGCGAACCGTGACGTTGCCCGAAACGTCAAACTTTATGCTACATCAACATGTGATATATGAAATCGATGTAGAATTTGACGAAGAATACAGCGGCGATGTTGAAAAAACGAAATATTTTATGGTTAAAAAGATATTTTCATAAAATATAAATTCTCATAAAGATAATGAGAAGAAAAGAGAAAATATAGTGAAAAAGGATGAATATATGAATGAATAAAATTATGATATTGCAGTAAAAAAGAAGGAAATGGTCGAAAAGGATATTTTTAGTACATCATAAAAATCGAAGAAAATTGAGAAAATTATGTTGAATTAATTAAAATTTTATGAAATTAAAAAGAATAAAATAACTAGAATTAAATAAAAAGAAGGGAAAATAGTTTGAAATTATTTTTTGTCATCAAAAAGGTCTAACTACCCCCACCTAAAAATGGCAATGCAGTTTAGGCCAGGACCGTTGGATCCAGTGTATAAAAACCCGAACCCAGAAGCAATCACTCTCTCTTGTCTATTAACAGTCAAAGAAAGTGTATCCAGCAAAGTAAGTGAAATAACTCCCAAGCAATTTTCTTTAAGGTACTTATTGTGAAAAAGGATTTTTCAACAAGTTATAAGGTATTTTTTTCACCAATCATTAAATTTTCTACAGGCCGCATGTGTTCTGGGAAATGTTATATGTTTGGTTCTAATCAAGTTTCCTTTTCAGCATCAGTTCAAGGATAATATTCAGTGCGACTTTGTATCTTGCCTTAGTCGAGTATTAAATTACTGTCTGGCTATATCTTTGATATACTCAGTGTAATTTTACATACAACCTTTGGTCAAATACTTTGGTCGCTATCTGGATATATCTAGTTATTATATATTTTGTTCAAAAATAAAGAATCCTAACTAGAACCCTTTCAGTAAGGTGTTATTGGTTAGTAATTATAGTATATACAAAATAATTTAAGTGAAGCATAAGTCCTATTTGTTAGTCTTAAGCAAACAGTTTGAAATAAAAACAATATATTGAATTCTACCTGACACGTGTGTTTCCTTCATATTTTCCCTTTCCTTTAGTGCAATTTTTCATTTTGCACTAAACAGTCGTTCTTACGCGATTGTCGCGCAAAACCTTAGAATATAGAACTAGTTTTATATTCTAAGCGCAAAACTGGCACTATATTTTAGCATGCAGCAAGCCCGCACTAGCTTGCACGGCGCCCGAAACAGTCAAGCGCGCCTGAGTAAAAATAAGACTCGCCCGTACCTAGCATGAAACAGGCACGCACGCACAGTGTCAAAGCGCCTGTAGGCACCCAAGCAAGGCAGCGGACGTTCACACTTTTTCTAGATTGTGTAATAGTCCGGGGAAATTATCATTTTAAGGAGACAAAATTCCAAAATGGTTGAAAATTGGTCCACAGCTTCCTTGGGACTTTTTAAGAAAACAATTTCGGAATAACAAAAAAAACATGGCCGCCGGAGATATCACTTTTTGGCAAAAAATCACTCAAAAACTGGTTATTTCGAAATTTTTTTTTATCAGTCAATACGAAACGCCAGTCAATACGAAAACCCTCTTGTCATTTTTCCGAAAACCTCCCCCGTTCGAAGTTAGTCAAAGGTCAAAGTTTTCAAAAATCACTTTTTGGTCAAAAAATACCTTGAATTCGGAAAGATCAAGGTTTTCGACAAAATCAAGGTTTTCGAGAAAATTTCGAAAAACCAGTTTTGGAGTGATTTTGGACCAATTTTCAGCAATTTTGAGATTTCGTCTCCTTACATGCGTTTTTTTTGCTAATTTCCCCGGGCTATAAGACGAAGAAAATGTGCAATTACCTTGGTGTTCATAAAGGGGCGAGTAGCATACTCAGTAGACAGTAGTCCGGTTCTCATTCAATTGCGTAGGTCAAGCAGCATTGCACGTGGTTAGTGCTTAGTTGGACACTTCTTGGTAACAACACTCGCGTTTGGAGTGGTATATGGCTATACATTGACATGCATGAACATTTATGCCTGTAGCGGGAGCGTGCATACCTCTGGCAGGCGAATTTTAGTTTTTCGTGCATGTGGCGGGAGAGTGCAAACCTATGTGGCATGGGCATTTGTTTGCTATGCAATATGCATGTTAGGTGCGGGCGGGTGAGTGCTTTTAAGAAAATTAATTAAATTATTTTTACTCGGGAGAAATATAACATTATGCTTCTTATAAAGCTAAAGCGATTTTACATAAATAAAGCAGTAGTTTCTCATGAAATATCAAGTCTAGGGTTTTTATTGAGAAGGTAGTTTAATTGAAAGTTTACATTTGGATCATATGTTTCTGCAATTTGAGTCTAGATCAGTCTAATTAAAATATAGATATTAAATTGGAGGAATTCCTATTCTGTTGATAGTTTTTGTGTTTGTTTTATTACGAAAATTGTCGTAAAAATGTTTCAATTACTCATCCTTTGAAGAAAAATAATGACTAAGATATATGCATTACTACAGAAATCAATGTCCTATAATTGACTCCTCCAAAAATGAGGCTAATGTAATTATTTTCCATATATGATTCTCCTCTTTTATACAAAATCCCCAAAAACTACACTAACTTCTCTAGGGATTTCCCATTTATATTATAAATTGTAAATTTTCGCCCCTATCAAAAAACTCGCACAACATTCCATGTACCATTTCAATTTTAATTAGCTTCTCTCAAAGAAACAACTCGGAAAACATACAGGGTCCATTCCATATCTGGTTATTAATTAAAGTCTTAATTCAATTTATGTTGTCACCCAAATCGCGGTTATCCTTGTTTTCTAATAAATAAATTGCGTAATTTACCGTTGCTATCTATAACTTTTGTTCAAAAAAAAAATATAACAAAACAAAAAAAAATAAAATAAAAATGTTCCCGGTTTCACCCCCTTACACGTGTATGATTTTTTTTATTTTTTTATGAATTTTTTTACATAAATAAAAACTTTTCCAGTAAAATGCTTAAATATCTTCAGTGTTTTGCAGCAATAATATAATACAAAAAAGAAAAAAATATAAAATATGTGCCTGTTTTTTTTTCGGGGGTAAAAAGGAAAAATAAAATCCTGGTTGGATTTTTGTGCCTCCATTCTCCCCTTCAGCTCGGTGTGTTTTCCCCCGGTGAAAATTCATCCTAAATAGAATTACGGGGGCTTGGTTGGGCTGGGAAAAAAGAATGAAATAAAATATACCAAAAGTGTAAGGACCAAGGCAGAAATGAATGAAAGAAGGAAAAGGACACGAAGAGATGTAGTAGAAGCAACAAAAAAAAGTTTTGTTATAACTAAATTCTTTACACATGTCGTGAACAACATTTAAAAAAGTTTTGACAGTGTATGTTTGTTTTCTCATGTCAAAAAAAACGACACTGAGGACATTATCATGCGCCCTTAATTCCTATATCCACTTTCAGCGCAGATATCATAATGGAATAAGTTTCACTTTCTTCCGTTTTTGTCTCAGCCACCAGAGTCCCAGAGTAGCCATAGATATCTATAGGTATATCTGGTTGATAAGTATTATTCCTGTAGATATATATATTGTATATTGTATGTAGCTATGCCTGTTCAGCTAACGCTGTCATGACTTCCAATGATGAAAGGTTTCAACAACGAACAATATACACTCTTTGGCATGAAGTTGTTTGCAGAAGCAATTAGCAAGCTCACATCTTGTTACAATTGAAAGATAAACTCGGAATACGAAATTTATCACGAAAGATTTTCTCTGGTGGAGTTTTTTTTAAAGTAGAAGATACAAACATTATATGTATTTTTTTTCGGTTGGTGGGTATAATGATAACCGAAGGAAAACCCGAAACGGATTTGAGATTGGTCGACAGAAGCAGATGAAGCGAAAAAAATTGACGTCACTCTAGGTGTAAATTCATGAGGTTCCAATTAAATTCATACCTCTGTGGCCTAAAAATCGGAAATCTGTGGAAGATTTAAGGTAAGAGATATTTTCTGGATATACTTTTTTTTTATTTATTTATATTTTTTGCCCGTGTTCGGTTCGGTTATTTATTTGGATCTATTTGCGTTATCATTTCGAGGCTGGAAATTTCTCTTCGAAGAAAAATCGACCCCAAATCCCAAAATCATTGTATTTTATGATGCCAACATTTCACACCCCTCTTTCACCAAAAAATATCGAGTGTTGTTGTTGTTAGTGTTGTTGTTATTATTATACTATTCAAGGGGATGTTTCTGCATCTGTAGATGTGTTTGTTTGTGTGTTCTATTTCATTTTCAAGACCGGGGAAAAAACGGCCGAAAATTCCATTTTCCATTTCAAATTTGAATTGACTATACTTGGCCAGGGCGTATTATAACACAATCTTTATGTATAGGAGAGAGTAGAGTCAAAGCAGGCTAGCAAGCAAGCAAAAACCAGAACAACATTTTTTTTATGTAGCAGTGGCATAGCCGTCATAGCAGCCTTCTGGTGTGCAGCCCCCTTGCAGAACGTTTCAGTCGAAGACTATACACCATCCAAGAAAGTCCACCTCTCTCTTGGAGCATGGTGGTTAGCAACTGCGCCGCTGTAGATCTTCTTTTACTTTAGTCATATATTTTTTTTTACTTCTTGGCTGCTTTCATTCTCTTCCTTCACATATAATGATGTCTTTGGCTGACATCAAGTCCACTGTAGACCGGCAGGAAGTGCCCATCAGATGAGTTGCACAAGTTTTCTTAAGTGACTAAACTAAACTGAAATCAAAAAAAAAGTCTCGCACTAATTTCAAAAAAAACAAAAGCAAAAAAATAAGTGTCTTTTGATAAAATGTCTCGGATCTTCAATGCCGGCATCTTGGTCTTGTATCTAGTAGAGTACAATTCGCTTAAAAAACGTGACAAATTTTCGGTAATTGTGATTTGTGTTTACATAGTTCGCAAAAAAGTGCTAAACGTTCACAGAGGGAATCTACTTAAAGTAACTCCTCGTGATTTATATTTTAATGTAAGTGGAAAAAAACAAGATATAAGAATATTTACAATTTTAATTAAATTTCACCTTAAGTTTTATACTATACAATCCTTTAAAAGCATGATAATGTCCATATAAATGTTGTGTTTGAAAATGTTTTTTCTTGATAAATTTGTTCTTTGATATTTTGTTACATGTGACTCTTATGATATATTTTAAAAATATACATATGAAAACGCTGGGGTTTAAAAAAAACAGTTTTTCTTGCTTAAACAATTTTTGATTGTCGTTAAGTGAGAGGTAATAAGGAAGTACATAACCACTTAAAGTTATCCGTCATCTAGAACTTTTGGTTATATATGGTAATAAGGTATCCCATCCAGGGTCTTGCTGACAAATGTTAAGAATCAAACTTGTGTGACGAAATATGCGCAGGACATTAAAGTGTACAGCGAAAGCAAAAAGTAACCATCTTTCTATAAAATGTTCAAGTAAGGGTTCTTCATGCGCAACGAAACAAATACATATAATGCATACTGATATTATCCCCAGAAAATTTATACAAGCAAAATTTTCCAGCAATATTTCCATTTTCCATTTTCAACCCTCACAAATACAATATAAAAGTTTTGAAAGATGCTTATGTATTGGGAGCTCCCTCTTGTATAGCATTAACCAAAAAGTCAAAAGCCTGGGAAACTCAAAAAATTTTCGCATCCCTAGCAGCTGAGCAAAATACCGTTTTAGTATAGAAGACTATAGTCGACACAGGGCCGCACCCTTTTCCCTTCTGTTTGCGCAGCATAGCCATATGCAATATGAATTTTGAAGCCCCCGAGAAATTCATCCCTATGCTGCGCGAGTTTTTCTTTCAAACATGGAATATGGAGACATACAAATACAACAAAAAAGTACTAACATCACACTAGCTCATCCTATCCCCTTTTTCTTTATAGTAAAGTAAGAAACGACCAAAAACCCCGGAATCCCTTTTTATTATTTTCAAGGGTTGGATGAAGAATTTCTTTGATTGTGAAAGTGGGAAACATTTTTAGGGGTTGCGCTTAGGCTCTTTATTGGTTCCGCATAGAAAATAATGTTTTCCAGGCTTTTTGCCTCTTAGCTATTTTGAAGTTTTATCTATGTGTCTGCCTAGAAAATGCTCACGCAATCATTCATACCTACACAGACACACGCATACACGATAATTTTTCCTACCCCTCTATTTAGGAGCTCTGGGAACTTAGTTAGCCCGGGATTTATGCTACTATGCAAACACCATAAACTTTGCTGCTGACATTTTTTTTTAATTTCATGAAAAAATTTTACTCTCAGTTTGAGTTGGCGTTTTTAATTCATGACTTGTGTGAAATGAAAGATAATTTGCATGCAAACCGTAGCATTTTTTTATATTCTATATTTGTGTCTGATGTAATGCCATTGAAATTCCTCCTTTTATAGTCCACTTAAAAATAAAATTTAATCACGTTACATTAAAAGAGATCATCCATCCTTAACCGAAATATCCAAATATATATACAACCACCATCACAAATCCTTACATAATTCATCTCCTTCGTCACTCGCACGCTTACTTAAATATTAACAACGCAAAAAAATCATATCCTCTAAGGACATATTATCTTAGAAAAATCTCAAGGGTAAAAAGGATTTTCTCAACCAAAAAAATCACAGGATTTTTAAAGGTGAAGAAAATCCCGTGTGATCCTATAAGGTTGTTGTACTTAAGATTGTACTTAAGAGAAGGAAGTGATATAGCATGTCCCTCTGTAATAGTTCCTTAGTGTGTAACGTGATTAATAACACTCAGCTTTTGTGGCAGATTGTTGTGACTATCACATTTTTGGGCACGGGTGGTGGACGGGCATTTCACTTTCAGACATGACTTGGTAAAATTTCCAAGGGTAAAAAATTTTTTTTACGTCGTCGTCGTCTTTCTTTCTCTTGTATGTGGATGTAAGGACCAATCTGGTCAGTGGGACAGGGTCAAAATTTGATACTTAAACCGACTTAATTCTGAATGTTCTGATAACATGCGTTTTGACCATGATTTTGATTTTTGCTATTTAGTAAGAATATTTTTAGAAGATAAACTCACGTGCTGAGGAAAAGGAATTTCACCATATGGCTTTGCGCTTTTCAAACACTTTGAATTTGTAATGGAGAAAGTCATTTGGGTGTACCGCATAGGCATATCAAGCAGTTTTAATTAATCTATTCACAAAAAAATTTCCTTTATATTTTATGATTAGATTACTAAACGAAATAAAGGATACCGAAAAAAACAGATATTCTCATCATACGCCTATACAATAATCTTTCGATTGCTCATCTATCTATAAAAAGTGTGCTGGTACCCTCGGTTTGCTGGTTCCTATCAAGCCCATAGATAGGAGCTGTTTATTGCGCTCAGAAAATTCTTATATATAATATTGGGATATAACTGACTTAGGAAATGTCCTTTTCCGACCGAAATTGCCATTTGAAGCCTCAGATGTGATAACATCAGATTTAAGTGCTTATTATGAACGCGTATAACGTTGTGATGTTTATCCTCGCTTTGAAAATTGTGTTCGTACTTTTGGTATAATCAATATTTCCAATAAATACCAGTATAAAACGAATTTCGAAACGTTCTTTAAATCATCGAAAAACTTGAAAAGGTCAAAACTTAGCCAAAAAAAAGTCATAATAATATAATATAATATGCACTGTTTTATGAAATTGTCGTTCTGAAAAATTCGGATTATGCATGTATAAGTATCTACTACATTTTAAAACAAGCAAAAATCTTGCGCAGCTGACTCTTGCATGCCAATTTTCTTTAAATCGTCTACATTCCAGTCTTTCCGCTTCCAAGAAACTCGGGCCTTTTTAAGTGAAAAAGTGATTCATTAAACATTTTTCTACCTTTAATTAAATAATGTCGCTTTTGTGCTCGTTCTATGTATTTTATCATTACTGTTCAGTAATTTTTGAAATGTTGATCAAAACAGAAACGTTAATAGTTTCTTAAAAAACGTAAAAATTTCTTCGAATTAAAATTATAAATCAGTTGTATTACTGGGAAGTTTCTCAATTCGAAGTTAGATGGATTTATGCTCATAATATAAAGGAATGGTGCTTTTTTTTATTTATCATCAGACTTGGTTTGCTGTAAGTGTGGCCATTTATGATACTCGCTAAAGTAAAGATTCTACTCTATAGAGGGGTATTCATGATTTGTGTTAAACGTCGAGAAATCGTAAAATGTTATCTTCGAAATAGACAAGATCGTGATCGACCCCTTTAAATTTCCATGTGAAAATGTTATATTTTATATTAATTTGCATTTTTCAAATAAAACGATCAATCAAAATAAATTCTAAACAGCTGTTGACAGTAAAAGAAAAAAAAACGTGCCATTTTCGATCTCGATTTCGAGTTGTTGAATTAACACGCCTTTTCAGATGTTATTTGTTAAAATCGAAACAAATGTCATTTACTAAGGAAAGTTTCTCGATTTGTTAAACTTTTTTCTCGATTTAACACAAATAACACGAATAACACAAATAACACAGATCATGAATACCCCTTATAATTGAATGTTTTCGAACTGTGTTTTTTGTTGGGCATATATTAAAATTTATTCAATAAATATGTACAAAACGCTACTTCAGCAATATCCACGACATGTTTGTTAAATTCCTGAGGTAGGTACAGTATAAAAATAAAAATCATTTTTAACCAGAAACTGTAGTTTAGGAGCATATGCAAATTGGTTGGATTGTGATGCATTTTCAAAAATCTTAAGGAGGCTCTCAGTATTTATTCCACATAGCGCTCACTGACTGACCCAACATAATGTACTTATGTGGAACACTAATCTATCTATTAAAAGTTGTAGAAGATTACTTATATTTTTGAAATATAATGTATCTTTTAGAACTCAATACATTTTTTGTGTGTTTTTAAAATAGACAATGTTCTGTTAAAACATTGATTTCATGCATTGCTATAATTCTTTACTGACGATTATGATATGTTAAAGTATAAACAGTTTTAATAAATGTACATTATGTAGATTAATAAACTAGCTGGGTTGTGGGTTTGACTCTTTCGGTCCACACGATAAACTTCCCAGTTGAATATTATGAATGGATATAATTTAATAATAAATTGAACAATAATCACAGAAAATTGTAAGAAAAAATCACACCAAATTCGTACACTTTCTTTAAACTAACACAACTCCTATACCCAATAGCAAAAATTTTGTAATATTAATAAACTTACTCGAAATAAAGATAGTTTTAGTAGTAGTGGGAAATTGACTAGTACCAGAATCGTACTTCGTTCGCTACACTAGAGCGCGTGTTTGAATTCGTCGTAAGCGTGTTGATAAACTGAGAAGCAAGTGACTTAATTTGGAAATACGAACAATTTCGGGAGATATTAGCAAAACTAATCCATCTAAAGGACTTGCCAGACTTGACGAAAAGCCCAAATTTTTCGGAAACTACTGGAAATTCCGGGATGAACTTCAATTTCCAGAAACTCGGCCGTGCAAAGGACAGATGACCTATATGCATTATAGGTCAAAATGGCTTTGTATGCATTTTTTGATATAAAATATTCATATTTATACTTAAATTAAGTTTCAGACTGATTGTACTTTCTAATTAAAAGTTATCGCT
Organism: Thereva nobilitata; assembly: GCA_963855945.1. Lineage (NCBI taxonomy): Eukaryota > Metazoa > Arthropoda > Insecta > Diptera > Therevidae > Thereva > Thereva nobilitata. The sequence goes on along the minus strand of OY979695.1, from coordinate 105,754,257 downwards.
TTAAACAGTTACTTGATTTGCTTCGATTTCATGTATTTTGAAAAATTTGATCGCGTTTTTCTCGAAACGAGCTTTTTGCAGATAAGTATTTTGCCCTTTGCACGGCAGAACTGAAGGACGTTTAAAACAATTCCCCATCCAAAATTCGTGATATTTGTAAAGGGTAAAATAATTTTTGCACGGGTTTTAAAGAGTGCACGGATTTAAACAAGTGATGCCTTGTTGGGAAGCTATCGCTCTGCAGCATGCAAAAAAGGTAACTTCATTTAGAACGGGTTTCATTCGAGTTTATTAGATATTACAAAAACTAATCAATTTAAGGTGCTTGTGACCCCGAAGTATTTTCATTTAACCAAAAAAAGCCTCGACCGAATGCTATGAATTTTTTTCAGGGCACGTTTTTTGTTAATATGCTTCGTTTGGATCCTCAAAGAAGTCAATATCATTTTTGGTTTGCGCGATATCGTGCAGGTGAAAAATGACGTGCATCGTTCAAACAAAAAACCCGCTCAACCGAGTTTTATGAAAATTTGTTCAGATTGTATATTCGTTAATGCGCGTCGATGGCACCCCAACGAAGTCGGTGTCATATTTTTTTCGCGCGTTATCGTATAGGTACAGAAATCACGCAAGTCGTTTAAACCAAAAAAGGCGCGACCGAATTTTATGAAAATCTTTTCAGATCATATTTCCGATAATACCCTTCGAACGGCACCTCATAGAAGTCGATATCTTTTTTGTAGACTACAAGCTCGGTTCCCGCGATATCGTGCAGGAAAAAATTACCACATACGTACGCACATACAAGGTGACTCCAGCCTTCCCTCCAACTGCCGCTCAATAGCAATTACTATTATTCTCTCCAAAACCATGGAGACGATAATCAACAAAAAGCTTATGGGATATTTAGAATCCAACCAACTTATAAAATCCAACATTCGGCCTCTTCTCGAATACAACTCCCTAATTTGGGGCGGCGCTTCGATAACGACCTTGGCGTGGTTAGATAAAGTACAAAAAAGGGCCCTTAAATTAATCGATGACGACACCGTTTGCTCTACCAGCGATCCCTTGAGTCGTTCCTACGGTGCAGCACTGAGAAAATTTTATAGCTACTATCATAGTGACTGTTCCTTCGAAATAAACGCTCTCCTGCCTCCACGGCAATCTTATACCCGCAACACCAGATTAGCCCACTCGTCTCACTCCCACCACCTGCAGCACATAAAAAACACACACACGCAAACAAAGATACATGCTTCTTCTCAAATTTAAGGCCCGTATACACGGTCAAATTGGAAGATTTTCATCAAACCCATGCCCGCAACGAGTTTTGATGGGCCGACCGGCTCACTATCGATAGTTTTGGTTGTACATCCGCACTTCGATGTACATCCAATTTGCCCGTGTATTGGGGCCTTTATGCTGAAAATGCTATTGGGATCTTGAAATATGAAAATACGTTGAAAATTACGATTTCTATTTTCGGACCGATTACAATAACTTCCCTATAAACTGGGAAGTTAATAAAGCTTACAATAATTCTGTAATAATTATTTACGGTTATTTTCTGTTCTTTATGGAAATTAAGCATCTGGGTGTCGTTTCAAAATTCGTGGTTTTCCACCTAATTACCCTTTCCTCTTCATTGTCTTTCCTTTTTTCAACAATTCAATCAATTCTGTCTTCTACAATATTCTATAGCAAATCGAAGAATTTGACTCCTATGATTCTATTCGATCACTGAAATCAACCAGCATTTCGGCATTTGTCATAGGCGACCACCCCAACCCCAAACAATCTCTAGGTGATGAAGAATTAATAATTTTATTTTATTTGGTAATTATTGTATTTATTCGTAGTATGTACAACTCATAATGTTTGTAAAATCAGATAAGAGAAGAAATTTCAGCGTATTTTTAACAACCATCCAATGACGCTACAGTCGAAATCGAGCCTTGGCCTCTTCATTTATAAAGAGCTCTATTAGCCAGTACTATAGTATTCGTCTAGTTATCTCTTCGTTTTCTTCGTTTCTTTTTGTCATTTTAGACCCAAGAAGATAGACTGTTTTATCGACTACTTCTAGGTTGTGTACGTCCATAGTTATATTTCTTCCCATTTTAAATCTTCAAGCTCTGGACTCTCTCACTTTTGGGTTTTCTTCGTTGATGTCCTTTGCCGCCTTTTTTAGTTCGACATAACATTCTTTTGGTGCCTTCCCACGATGTTGACGTCATCCGCATATCTAAATAATTGTACAGACCGGACGCACTTCTCTGGACTGACGTTTTCCTTATCACCCATTCTAGGGCGAGGTTGAGAAGCAGTGGAGCAGTCCATCCCCTTTTATAAGGGCCGTCTTACAATTGGGGCTTTGGCTTCAACTCCGACTGCAAAGATAGCCCCCAGAGACTTTGACTTTAAAATTAAATTGTAGCTTTGACTGCAATCAGCTGTTTCCTTTCAAAGCAGAAGCAAAGAAGAAAAATTAATACAACAAAATGCTTTGGAATTATTTTTAATGATGTTCGGAGTCTATAAAAAATACTCGAAATTCAAAACCGTTCCTTTCGCTTTAGAAAAGTGGTTTTCAGTACTTTCACATGAAATGGAATTGGTTGCAGGTGGACGAAACTTTGAATTTTCTTAAAGCCGGACTGCAGTCGAATTACAGTCGCAGACAAAGTTCAGTCGAAGCTTTTATTTAATCAGCTTTAATGACATTACATTTAATCAAAGCCCGAAGTTAAGTCAAAGTAAAGTCAAAGCCCCAATTGTAAAGGTAAAACCCCAATGTAGGCTTGGCTTGCTTGAACTTGGTGAGCTTTTCAGGTACCACGTGCCAAAGCAAATCAAGCCCAACAAGCCAAAGCAAAACAAACCCAAATACACGCTTTGCTTTAGTTACTTTACAGTTTGCTTTTCATGAGCACAGGAAATAGAAATAGTGCACGAAAGAGGTAAGAGGTATGAATTTTGCGGAATTTTTCCTTTGGAGTGGACATTATTGTTTCATAAAAAGATCAAAGGATCGAATGTAAATATCTATTGTGGTGTAGAGTGATAAAGAAGCACAAATGGTTTATGGCATTAACTGTTCAAACATACGAGAAATTTGTTAAAATGGGATATAGAAATAGTTGTCTCAGATTAATTTTGAGCTCTTAAATATTTATAGATAACTAGCTGGGACCCGGCGCGCCTATGCTGCACCCGTAAACCAATAGTAGTAATCAGGTGATATGAATTTTGAATTTGGAATAACTCCACACAGAGCTAATAATATTCTACTTGTCATACCCTTTCATTTAATACCCATACCGAATGGCTTGCAAAGAAAAAGGTAATACACCATTTTGCGTTGGCCGCCATTTTGAATTTGGAATGACGCCACAGAGCTAATAATATTGTACTTGTCATACCCTTTCATTTGATACCCATACCGAATGGCTTGCAAAGAAAAAGGTAATCCGCCATTTTGTGTTGGCCGCCATTTTAAATTTGGACCGATCGATCTGAAACTTTGGGAATCGTATTTTCTTCGGAAAAAACCAAAATAATATGGATCGGAGCTCTTTAGCAGTAATTCGAAGAGTACCTCCCATACAAAAGTTCGAATTTTACCGATATCGGTACACTACAGCCACCCGAAGTGTTCGAGATAGAGCAAAATAGACCTCGTAGGAACACCCGCCGTACCCGAAAACCCCTATATACAAAAATTTAGGCCAATCGGATGAGCGGTTTCGGAGTCCATTGAACATTTACAGACATACTTTCACTTTTATATATATAGAAGATGTTATTCCCAAAAAAATAATTTCTTTATGAAATAAATTTTCTCAAACCTCTATATACATTTATTTCTCTAAGCAAAATAAATATTAAACGAACGCGAAAGCTTACAAAGCATCAAAAAATTGAACAATGGGCATATTCACACAGTGCACATTCATGGCGCCTAAAACCGGTTTTATAGATGAGAGAGGGAAGGGAGCGGAAGAACTTAACGAAACATTTTTCACGCAAAAGCAAAGGCGTGAAAACTGGCACACATATAAAAAGTTACTTCTATCTCTTGCATTCTTTAGCTCTGTTTTTCTCTAACAAGTAAATTTCATCTGCAATACATTTAAAGGTTCCTGTATAGCATTCAAATTTACTACACTCATTTACGCCCCGTCTGAGTTGCTAGGAGTTGAATAAAACCGGTTTTACTCACCACAATTATGGCAGCGTGTGAATATGCCCATTGGTCATTTCGAGCTTTGCTTTGCTTTGCTTTGGCTTTGCTTTGGCTTTGCCGCTTTGTCATTTGTTTTTTTCCCATAACAAAGCACTGGTTTATTTGATAAGTCAAAGCAAAGCAAAGCACTAAAGCAAGCCAAGCCTACATTGGGGTTTCACCTTAACATTAGCCTAAGACTTTGTCGTACTTCCTTTTGCCAGTAAGCTATTCTTTGCCTATTTGATCAGTCAAATCTTGTACAGCCTCTTTCTTTTTATAGAATCATATTCCTGTTGAAAGTCGACAAATATCTAGTATATATCTACACAAATCAGAAGCTAATCAGATGTGGACCTGTTTGTACTAAAACTAGCTCTATACTCTTCTATAAGGCTTTCTGCCATATATTCTAGTTTTTGTTTCACAAGACTTGTATTATGAAGATTTTTTAGCTGGTGCTGAGGAGTGTCTGTGTAAATTTTACAGGTTAATTTAGTTCCTGGTATATTGGACATACATATGTATAATCGCTTTCGTCATCTGGTAAAACTTTGTCCTTCCAGATGCTACATAAGAGTACCGACGTGTAAGGGTCTTAAGAGATGCGGTCTTCCTTCCTTTAGCAATTCAGCTGCGATTCCATCGACGTCTGGCGATTTGTTGCTTTTTGTTTATTTATATTCACAATTTTTTAATTTTTTTTCTTAAAAAATGTCTTAAAAGTTGTTCTGAATTTGCTTCTTTAGTTAATTTAGTTCGAACATTATTTGAAGCATGTGATTCACTACTCTATTTTTTTTGGTAATAATATGAACAGGTTGCGTGGATGAGTGTGGGTTGCTTCAGTTCAACAAGAAAATTAGCAATCGAAAAAAAAATTGTGTTGCAGTGTTTATTTACACAATCTGTAAATTTTAGAAATACATATATTTCTTAGAAGTTGTACACTATTGCATATATTATGTAAATACTGTATATTACCTAACGACACTTTGAAGCTTGCTTAAACAATATTTTGATGCTATATCATTTATGTGAACTAAAACGGAAGACATGAGAACATGTTCTTACATTTTCCTATTTTTCTATACCACATCATTCAAACTGGATATAACTTAACAAACATTAAAATGTTCCTTAGCCGGATAATCTTAAAAGATCAGAAAGATGTTAATCAAATAGTTAATAAAATTATATTTTCTAAACTAAAATTCAACACATGTGCATTTGCTTCACTTACTAGCTATCTAAATGTAAAAGGTGTAGCACATGGTTTCAAAGCAAATTAATTTTTCCTATGTGTATAGTAAAATCAATCTCTGCAGGGTTCACATTGTGTGATCCCTAACAATTATATTGAAATACAAAAAATTGTTATAATCAAGGGAGAAGTGGGATGGTGCCTCTCATCCTCCCCACTTCTCCCTTCATCCACAAACTTCGTGAGGTACATGCGCTGGAGCGCACCATCTTAACCGGCCCTTATATGTAAGTTATTGCATGGTAACTTTCAATTTAGAAAAAAAATATTGTTTGATATACATAATGGTAAAAATTGTATAGACTAAAATTTTAAATTTCTCTTGCTCTTATTCTTATTTTATTTTATTTGTGGTAATAATATACCATCTTACACATCTTTCGGTCAGTTGAAAAATTCGTGGAATCATAAATATAATTTCAAAACACACTTATTTCAATGCGTTCATAATATTTTTACCATTTTGATTCTAATTAAGGATGGAGACATCTGATGAAACAATTTTTACCTGGGAGCTTGTACTTTTTAGATTGTATTCAGGTAAATATTCGTGAGTTAGATACATTCTGATATCATCTTTACTCAATCATTGGCTTTGGATGATAAGAAAGATTTTTCTCTGCTAATTTGAAGCAAATGTAAGAATCTATATAAATTTGAAATTTTTTTAAATAATAACTCGAAAGGCTGCAGCTGCTCCTGTAAAAAATCTAATGCTTATCTACACTGCTTTACTCACTGCTTTTTCCGTTTGGACAGTTTCGGAGAGGATAATGCAGGACGGTTATAATGCAGGAAAGCTTGCTTTTCAAATTCACTTAAATGTTACTGAATACTGCCAACGATCATTATTAAGATGAAAGAAACGTGAACTTTTGTTTTTTAACATGAATTTTCAAAGTCAATTGTTTGAAGGCTTGATAGAACTTAAAAGTTTTTCTTGCATCTTGCATGCACCGCTGCCTTATCGCCTGCATAAAGCTATCTTCAATGATCCATCGTTTTATTCATTAATGAGGGTAGCAGTAGCCTTGTTAGCGTTTGCTAATAATTTTTCACTGAACGTCTGAACATTTTTGCATAATTTGACTTATCTGTCACATTAAATGCCCTTGTTGCAAACTACAAGAAAAGTCAATCTTCATGACACTTTTGCCGAAATTGCACAATGTCAAAACATTTCTGTCTAACTCACAAGTCGAATTGGACACAACCACCAAGCCTTATGGCCGAGGGTCTTCAAGTGTGTATATGTACATATACAGACAAGGCCGTCTTAGGCCATGGCGGGGCTCGTGGGCACACAAGGATTTGGGGCCCTTTTGGTAAGTAAAGAAAGTGAATGATACAAATATTTTTCTGCTATATAGGTACATATGTTATTAATTAGATAAGTGGTGGTTTAAAGTGGTTACGATTACAATAATGGTTTCTATGGGGATTTCTGTTTAGCAAAATCTTCTATTATATGCGCAAACCTCAAAGTCTATTTTTTGAAGGATATCACTTTCTATGCACATAATTGACAAATAAGTTAGTCGTTTTTGTAACATTGTTGTTCGCAATTCAATTTTTAATCTCTTTAGCTGTGCAAATGAGCGCTCTCCGCTACAATTGGTAACCATTAAGCAAAGGAATATTCTTGTAGCAACTTCAACATTGGAAAAACTTTCTTCTAATTTATCAGATTTTATTAGCTTTTGTAAGGTTGAGATACTTAAACCCGCTGATTCCTTTGCTATGCTTTTTAAATACTGCCTTATTTTTATTTTGGAAAAACTCTGATCGTTTTCGAATCCAAATATCGCGTACTTTTCCCATTAAAATTTCATCACAGTACGTACCAGGATCAGAATATACATTTGCCATTTTCGTCACGCGTAAGCTCTTTTTCCTGTTGATATTCATATTTTGATCTTGAGGTGATGACGATGAAGAATCTGTGAGCCTATTTGTTTCTTCAACCGTAAAAAATTAGGTAAGCTTAGGAAGTTTTCCGATTATTTCTTTTTGAGTTATAATTTTTTTGTTTCAGTGAGAACAATTAAAACGCATACCATTCCAAAATAAGTGTCACTCACTGATCTGTTTTTAGTATTTTGAAACATTAAAAACAGTAAAAACAGAGTGAGTTATAGATACTTATTGTTGAATGGTAAATAGCAAAAAAAATCAAGGCAGCTGGAGTCTTGGAGTGTTCCACGAATTTTTTAAGAAACTTTTGAAGATGTTAAAAATATTCAGAAAAAAGGACCTTAACGATCTTCTTTTTGAATAGAGTGAATACTAAAAAGTAATACCTATTTTTAAGTGGCAAATAGCCAAAAAAAAAGCCAGCTGGAGTCTTGGAGTGTTCCAAGAAATTTTCCGCTAACTTTTGGGGATGTTAAAAAAGTTCAGAAAAAAGGACCTTACCAGTACGTGATTAGTGTTTTTTGTCTTTGTTAGACTATATTTTTTTAACCTGCCCATGCCCTCACTGTGCCATCCCAGCGCCCCCTAATTTCCTCTGGGTCTTCTACTGCCCCCTTGAAAGTCTCAAACGCCCACAAGGGGGCGTTATCCCCCACGTTGAGAACATATGAACTAGAGTATTATTGTGCTACGAAATAAAGACATTTGTTGGTGTAACAAAAAATAGTGAGTTGGGCATTGTTTCCTACTGCTTTGCTGCTTCGCAGCGTATGTTTAACATTAGATTAAGGAAATATCTCAATCTTATGTATCTGTAGGTACGTTTTTGTTTAATTGTAAGAATTTATATCTTTTTCTTTTTTTGTTTGAAAGGGTAGCTTCCCACGGTAGTCCCGTGCAATTTTTTTTAATTCTGATAAAGAAGGTCGAAGGTATGCATAAAAAACTGGTAAAATTATGCCAAATTACATATTTCCTACATGGCCATGCCACGTTCTCTGTCAAACTTGGCAATGTCATTGGCTTATCACTGCTCATTGTTGCCATAAAGTCGCTAACAACCCCCTCATTTACATACATACTCTCAAACAATGTTCCCTCTAACCTGCGCAGGTCGCAATGTTCCCTCTAAGCTGCGCAGGATGACAATATGAAAGAAGTGTTAATAGAAGAGATAGAGAGATAATCAACAAAATTTTATCATAACTTGTAACCCATGGATTAGGCCTACGGGAACACCAAGCAAAATACGCCCCTTGCATTCTACCTCAGAGGTGGTGCGGAAACGAATGCAGCACGATGCCAAGACTTCTCAGCCCTTTATCTCGAAAACTATTGGTTCTACGTAAATTCGGTATAGGAAACTTTTATGCAGATTTATCTAATCAATAAAATTTGCGAAAAACTGATTTTGGTGACCTTTGACCTCTAATATCTCAAGATGCAGACACGAGATTAGATAAGACTTTTGATACATCATTTAAAATGCCAAATCAAAGGTTCATACCAATTTTTAGCCTATTATCTCTCATTCCGAGGCGAAACCCTAATTTGACTGGACTATTTGTCGTAATCGACTAAAAAATTTCAGAGTTATTCAATGTTGAAATACCGAAGGTCTGGACAGCGTACCCGTATAAACCAAGAAATGAACTATAATGTCAAAATCAATTTTTAAGAATATTTATTAAAAAAAAATTCACTTAAAATACAGGCACCGTGACCTCCCCCCTCCCCCTTGCGCACTTTTACATTCGTTTTGAATATTTTTGCTCCCATATACTTTGTACCGCGCAGTCAGCGAAAAAATTAGAGGGAACATTGCTCTCAAAACCTTTTTTTGGGGTATATCTACCTAAAATAGAATAAAAGTGTATAGTAAACGAATATATCGGCTTTTCGGGGCCCCCGCGAGGATGGGGGCCCTGGGCACGGGCCCCGAGTGCCCTTATGGTAAAGACGGTATTGTATACAGAGTGCTGGCAGATGATACTTTTAGGGAATAAAATATGTTAATGCAGCAAGAAGGCTTTGAAAAATTTCTTATGCACAAGCCCGAAAATGCTAATTACAGGAAATTTTTAACGAGCACAACTGGTGTTATAACAATGACTTTACTGGCAATAAAATTATAGTATTGAAACTGACTAATTTCTGGGGGTAGCGATGTATGTATAAAAGTATTATGTACTCAAGTATAAATAAAAGTTTTTACTTTTGATAAGATAAGTTGGTAAGATTTTCCAGACCAGTTAATCGGTTGGAGTTGATTTTTTTCTGATAGGTTATGATGAAACTAAGTTTTGGTCTTGGAGACCTAGGAATAAGATTGATCTTTTTCATTTGATAGATTTTCAGTTAATGAACAAGCATTATCTCCCGAGTAAAAATGAATGATGGCCTTAGAACGGGCAAATGCCGACTGTGATTGAAACATAGTCCTCGGCCATCTGGCGGTTAACAGAAGGCTCGTTGCAGGACAGTATGGCCGTACAGGGGCGATTGACGGTGAAACAACGGCCTTACAGTTCCAATAACGGCCATACGACGGTGGTACGACGGCCGTATGGTTGCTATTACGGGTATACGACGGTGGTAAAGTGGCAGAAACGTGGATATTCACCCTGCTATAAGAAAATACTGCAATTAAATGTTTGATTTTTTTCGGTTGTGTTTTTTTTCAAGCCGTTAAATAACAAATTTCCCACTAAAATATAAATCAACAGGCACCACACACTTCACGTACAACAAACCGACGACTGGCGAGCTCGTTTCTCTTGTGCATCGATATCTTTAAGTAGGATAAATCGAAAGAACAATTGTACTTAACGAAAATGATGAAGTTCCCATAAAACGCATTCAACATTACATTTGGTGCAGATTCTTTTTTGGCTCAAATTTCCCGTCGAATGCCCGTTTCTACAGCTCAGTACTTGGCCTTTTAAATCTTTTGGTCAAATTTGGCCGTCGTAAGGCCGTATGTGGTCCCTTTAAAAATGGTTAAAAACTCTACGGCCATCATATGCCCCTTAAAAAGCCAAGCGGCCGGTGTTCGCCCTTTATAAGGCCGTTTTTTATTTTAATCGGGCTGTAGCATCAACTCACTACTCGAAATCGGCTGACTCCAGACACAATTTTCGCTTGTTGAAATAGGACAGCTTCAGAAATTGTCTTAAAATTATCTTGATTTATGGAGATTTCTGTGCGCAGAATTGCACTTATTGGCTGTTTTCAATCTGTCTTCTACTATTATGTTTCAATTCAGCATTGTAAACCCTCCACACCATCGAACTTATAATTACTTATTATTAAAACGGTTTATTTGTCGAGTTGTCTTATTTATGAACGGATTCATTGAATATAGCGTGCGCGAAAAGGACTGTACGCATTGGGTGTAAGCCGAGCAACCTAATCCACTTTTAGGGGCCTCTGCGTTGTATTTTGCATTCCATTATTCCATTACTAGTAATACCCGCACGACGTTGCCCGTGATAAACTTATGGGTCTTTCTGGTAAAATAAACACACGTGAAATAGCCTTAAAAAGGTAATCCCCCACCAAAAATTAATATTAGTGAAACAGTATGGCTTTTGCCAGCAATTGGTAGGCACATAGTATAATCTAAAAAAAATATATCAGATCCATACTGATTATAGCATTAATCTTTTGGAGGGAGGGCAGTATTAGTAAACATTAAACATTCAATAATCCAAAAAAAAAGTATTAATATTAATACATCCCGAAAGAAAATAAAATAAAAGGATTATACTAATTGAACATTTAAAAATTGGTTTTGACGGTGATGGACAGTATACGCTTGGAGTTACTTGATGAGAGAATGTGACTTCATACGGATATTGTCCATTATCAAACATGTAATATAATGCAAAAAAATGCATGTCGGACAATTCCCTGGCCCCTGAGTTATCATCTGCAATGACACTGAGCCAGATTTCATTTGTTTACCCAGATGCCACCCCCTCCCTGAGTCTTATATTGCAGATTCCTAGACTTATACTTAAAATTTCAAGGGTGCAGGGTTTCTTTCCTTCTTCCCCATTATGTACAAATCCCACATCCAACCTCGCGGGTAAATGAGGCTGTAACTTTATGCTTGATTTAGAAACAGGTTGTATTTAGTAGTGATTGACAAAATTTAATACATTTTGAATTTATAGGTTTTGATCAGAAATTGGTTATTTTCGTCCTTAAAAACCCCAGATACCGACTTTCAATGGAACACAATTGCAAATTCGTCGGCCATATTGGTGCGGCCATTGTGTATTTATAAGTTTTGACCATTTGTTCTTTGCGATTTTAAAAACCCCTAGATGCCAAATTTCATTAGATTCGGAACACAATTGGCAAATTCGGCCATTTTAATTTTCGAAAATCGGGCTTCGAGCTGAATCATGGCGAGACCGGAGACCCCACGGACCTTCATGCAAAATTTCGAAGCTCTGCGATAACCGACCGCCCGCTACAGCGCACACATGCATACAGAAACTTTCTTTTTTTAATATAGATTGCATCTCTCTCTATACTCGTTGTCGAACTAGTGTTCTTTTCTTTTCCTTCTTTTTATGCCTGAATACCTTTCCGTGCTTTTTTATTTCTTTCCATTTTTGGGAACAGTTATTATTGGTGTTTTAGCTACTTAACAATTGTGGAATATTACTTGTAATAAGGTCGATAATATTTTTGGCAGGAATGGTACATTTTTTTCATTTTTTTATACCAAAAGTGCAACAATTGAAAATCTTGTTCGAACATGTATTTTGTATATGGCTGTGCTAAGCTCAGGAATTATTCCGTGTACTATCACTCATATTGATTGCCAGTACGTAGAAAAAGATACGATAGGCTAGGAGGGGTCTAGGGGATATATAAGGAGGATGCGATGAACCTTGCGTTTGAGTTTTTTTATGTTATGAGTTCGAATATACTGGCTGTGAAAGGTTGTTCCTGTTGTCTAGTTGTCATGTATTTGAACTCTTGGATATTGTAGGATGCTCTACACTAACTGTAGCAGATTTCACAATCACGCTCGAGTAGGGTTATTAGTACGTTTTTGTACACTTTTATGTTCACCCTTCCTTCAAAAGATGTATAAAAAACATTTTCGTCACTTTTGAGAACTTTGTTTTCATATTCTGAATTCTCCAATTGCTGTCAACTTCTTCTTCGAATTTTCCTCAAACTTCAACCTGTCTAACGTGTCTTGGGTGGTCATCTCGGAGCAGATAGAATTTACTATCATCTACCCGTTAATCACTGGCCTAATCATCCTTCGACGTCTTAAGCCCTCCTCAGACGATAGAACTTTGCCATCGTACTTTTTACTACTTTATTACTGGGTACGCGGCGTTCTGTTTACTTCATGTCTTGCAGAGCTGCGTCTGCCCTGGCTCTGCTGATGTACACGAAGACCAATACGACCAGTAGTGCGAAAACCTACGCCTCGTGACAAAAACCGACTTTTTATTGGTTGCCAATCAAGAAGAAGCACAAAGAGAACAACAGGTGGAGATATGAAAAATTAACACATGCATCACAAAAAACTTGAGAACTCAGCGGACATAGATCCTGGAAATAAAAACATATGTATAGAGAAATCTTATATACCGTAAAGTTGATGCACATAAACAGAAACAAACCACAAAAGGTTTCAGCTGTAAAAGTTTCATTCCGTGAACCTTCCAACTGACCAAGGTGCAATGTTGTTTTCTAAGGAAAAGATATAATGTCGTTTTATTTTATTTTATTTTTATGTATTTTTAGTAGGACTTTCATATTGTTTTGTTTCTATAAGTTTTTTACCATTAAAATATTAGTTGATATACCACAAAAAATATATTAATTACAGTTGAGTTAGTTTTGATTTTTAAAGATCCAAAAGTGGTTAAACTTTCATTCTAAAACTTCAAACTTAAGCTTAACCTCCTTCTAAAGTTTATTTTCTCACGCAATAGAATTACAAACACTTACCAACAACTACATTTCGTGCTGCAATAACCAAGTTATAAAGAATAAGTCTTCCTTTCCTTCCATCTTGTGAAGTAAAAATTCATTTTCTTTCTATAAGCTTTTTCTTTGCGTGTTTTAAAGTATCGTGCTATCTCGATATCACACTGCACCATGTAAAAAGGAAAGCGCTCATTTTCAGGATACCAAACTAAAACAAAAAAATACCACGTTCAAATATAATTAAAAGTTTCCTTCAGTTAAGTTTATAATATGGCAGCTTTCTTTTTACTTAAGTGCTAAAAGCTAGATTGTGTAAGTTTTTAGCTGGTTGTTGATATATGTATAAGGGATTGAAATTAATTTATATATACTATACATTTTTGGGCGTTTTTTACATGTATAGAACGTATTTATGCAGTAATATATACCGAAAAAGCGTGATTCAAAATACACCCTAGAACCGACACGTTATATTTATATATTAAAATTAAAATCCAGAACGCGCGGTGCCCAATTTTGTTTAAGCGATAAAAAGTAGGCTGCTTAATATCGTAATTAGATGTGCCATAATAAAATTCATAGCGTTAAATAATGCACGTGATTATGTTTTGCTCGATTTTGATTTTCTTTACGAGCCCTCGAGTCCTTCTGGGTTGTTGTTGCTTTTTGTTGTTTCTTCATTGCGTGCTAAATGAATTTGCGAGTGAATGGAAAATGTTGCTGCTTGGCTGTTCATCGTGCCGAACGAAAATGGGGCGTTAATGTTTGGCGAGAGTGAATTATTCAAAGTGTGTTTAGAATAGAAAATAAATAATAGAAAATTAGCATCTAGGCTCGAACATCGAACTGAATACACATACGCAAATAAATTGTATTTTCTCATCCCTATAGAAAGTAGGGTGTTACATATTCACTTTATAATCGAAGTATGACCCACGAAAATAGCGCTTAAACGAAGAATTCTTTTCTTATTACGATGCCAAAGCATCATTGTTCAAAAACTGATTCTTTTACTCCATGTCGAGAAGGGGCATTTGCACACGATAAAAGATACCAGCCAGGTCTCCTCCCTGCTCCGTTGTCTCGATATCGATTTGGTTAATTTACATTTTATTCAAATAAAAACTCATATACGAACACCCTACTGCCGTCGCTATACCAGCTTCTTCCATGCCCGATATGCGAGCTAAATTGCTGTGTTCGAAAATATAGGATGGGATGAATTCGCTTATTTTTTGTCTTTATTTTTTTGCTTTTTTATTTATTTTTTATTTTTTGTTCTTGTGCGAACGCGTTTGTATATTAATATGAATGCGGCACATATGCCGGGCTTGTATCCAATGCGCATGCATAATTTAATCTTTGGTTGAATGATAAAAAAAAACGTTTGGCTACTCTGAGTTTGGCTTATTCTGTCGTTTTTTTTCAAGTCTTGTGCTTTTGTTTCGCTGAGTTATTTGCTGGAAATGTGTATCATCATAAGACACCAACCAACAAAAAAATGGATCGAAAAAATGCTCAACATTTCAACGGTTTTTTCTTTACCCTCCGTCCACCCGAAAGCAAAAACTAAATTGGTGTTGAAATTTTCGGTAAAAGGGTATTGAACTATTTTGCATTTCTTACGATAATTTTAATCAGTGTTTTTTATTCATTTTTTTTAGTTTTTTGTTTGATCGGGCTTTACACAACAAGACGGGGTCAAGGAAATCGGAAGATGTTTTGAATTTTATTCAATGGGAGTTTTTTCGAGGTTTAAGTAAGATTTGTAAAAGGATGAAAAATTCATTCAAGAAATTCTGAAGTTTTGATACATAATGAGAATTTGTTTGGATTTTGCTTTGCATGAATTATAACAAATTAGTCTAAATTAGTTAGTTTTGACCTGTAAATAATTAAAAAATTTCATAATTCATAGTATTTGCGCAGTAGATTATGATTAACGACATTGCAACCATGATTATTCTGAAAGTCGTCCGATATTAGTAGATTGAGTTATCGATTTGGTTAATGATGTTGATCAATCTGATTTCTCGCCTTTCATTTGACTCTCTTTTGGTAATCGCCTTCATTTCGCGCCACTCGTGATTTCTTTTAGCTCTGATTCGGTTGTTCTTTTCCACGTCATTCTTGACCGGCCTGTTCATATCTGTCCTTAGTGGATTCTAGTCCAGTCCAAATCGCAGGATGTGATCAATATACCCATTTATGTCTTTAGGATATATTCTCGCCTCTTATATTTAGCAGCGCTACGTTTCTCATTGTTTTTAGCCAGAATATTTTGCAGATCCGTTGCACGCGAGTTTTTTCACTACTCCCGTCCAGATGAGGTGATCGAACCGGAGATGGTTTCGCTTGTTATGCTTACAGGTGATGGGAGAAGGACCTTTGGCATGGTTAATCCTTAATCCCTTGTGTGTATTCTAATTCATTTTGAGTTTTATCAGCGCTGATTGACTTTTATGACCGCTGGAATCTGTTTCCAACTTTACGCTGCCGAAGCTGCCATCTGTACCTCTTGAAGCATTAATCATATTGCCGAGATAAATATGCTATTTTTGTCACGTACTAGTAGGGGTTTGGTGCCTGGTTCAACCTTACCAGTAATATTTTAAAATTGAATTGTGAAATATCGCGTGTTTAAACCGCTTGCTTCATTTCTGTTGCAATTTGCTCATACAATTTTCTTTAGTCTCGCCTAGAACATCTTTTAAAATCCTTGCTGTAGTTTCGTATATTGTATACTTTTAGTGGGGTATGTGAGTCGGAAAAAACCCGGAAAATGGTAACTACTTTGAGCCGGAAAAAGACTACCTCCCCGCCCGTTTTCGAGGATGCTGAACACAATGGCGTTGTTAGAATTTATATTTTCGATTGCGAAAACCCCAAAAACGGCCAAAAACAAGCCCCAAGAGGGGTTAAACGGGCTTTACATGGTTTCCCTGTAAAAAAAACACTTTCCCCCAGTTTTCGAGGGTGCTGAGCACGTTGGTGGTGTTGGATATCGGTTCCGACCCCCACCAACCCCTCCACCGGCCAATACTCTCCCACAAAATGGGTAAAATTTTTTTTTGTAATATCAGCGCCAAAGTATAGGGATTAAAGTAGGGGTTAAACGCGCTTTACACTGTTTCCTTGTAAAAAAAACACTCTCCCCCCGTTATCGAGGGTGCTGAGCACGGCGGTGGTGTTGGGTATCGCTTCCGACCCCCACCAAGCCCTCCAAATTCAAAATGTTAACCTGTAACTAGAATGATTCTTGGGCCAGTTTACGCAATTCGACGTTGACTGAAAAAGCCACTCGGAGCGCGTTTAAAAACCTTACTATAGTTAATCACGGGAGTTTTTAAACGTAAAAAAGTTATGCTAATGGTTATGTTGTAGTTAACCACGGAGTTTTTGAACGACAAAAGTTTACCACACTTAACCATAGTAAGGCCTTCCCACGCGATTCGACCGATTTGCAATTCCAGTTCAAAACCAGTTTCAAAATAATCACGCGCACGACCAGTCTACAACCAAAATTAAACCTTTGTTCACACACGACCACAACTGCTTTTGGATCAATCGGTGTTCTGTGCCCACATAACTTTTAGTCACACACGTCAAAAATTAGCCGGACTACAAAACTTTGACACGTACCCTAAGCAACCATCCAACTGAAATTGCTTGCGACCGGCAAGAACAGTCGCACGCGAATAGTTGCAAACTATTTTCAAATCGGTCTCGTTTCTGTCGCCCCGTGTGGATTCCCACTTCCGTAAACGGGCAAGGTCACTAAACAGTTGCGTATGCAACTGGGATTGCAAATCCGTCGACTCGTGTGCGGTTGGCCTAAGGTTTTTGAACGCGCTCCATGTCGTAATTCGTTTTTATCGAAAACTGAATTCAATATTTTTTCTGAATGACCTAATAAAGCCACATTATACGTTTCACAAAATATGTACCATTTAGTTCAAATCTAATCTTCAATCATATTTTTAGTGTATTTTTTTCAACGATTTGCAAAAATTCGTATGAAATTCAAATTGTCCTATTGTTCACAGCAAACATTTCAAATGTACTAAAACTTACAATCAATTTTAGCAACATAACAACTCCCTAAGAAAAAAGAATTATACCTACTAAAACCCTATATATTTCTCTTTAATGTACCTTTTTTTAAAGTTCTCCCGAAAAACAAAGGCCCCTACGCATAAAGAGCACCTTTTCATATAACCCTTAACGCAATTTTTTTCTTCATTCCTTTATTTTTTCAAATAATTCAACAAAAAGAGTTGCAAAAAATTTATGTAGGTATACAGAATCTGGTATTGGGACAAAAGGATTACATAAGAACGAGTCCTGAAAGGAGTGAAAAATGGATTCACTTAATTTGTCACGGATGCGAAGTTAAACTCTGTTGACGGCACCAATTGAAGGTGACTTGAGAAATTCTCTCGTCTTTTCTTCGAAATCTACTGTATAAAAAACGTGAGGGGAAAAGTGCTCTTGTGAATTTTCTTCTGAATAAAAAAAAATAAATAAATAGCTACGACAGAAAAAAGTGGGCACAGCACTTTGGACACTTATAAAATATTATCGATTTCTTAACTTAAGTAAACTTATAATAAAGTTGTTACATCGAAGTGCAGAAGAGGAAAAGAAAAGATCTACTTGAACCCTTCCAGTAAATTGCACATAAATTTTCCATTTCTCCGGCACTTTTTTGGTACCCTGTGTACTCGAGCCAAAATGTGTTTGTGCTTAAATTCCTTTTTTAAACTGCTCCTTTTTTTATATAACATAACATCATCGGGTGGTTTTGTACTAGGGCTACATGCAGGATGGTAAAAATGGACCTGCCCCTTGGATATCGGAAAATGGCAGGCCTCTCTAAAATCCCAAAATTTATTAGATAAAAAAAACTATTGCAATAGGCACATTATAATAGGAGGAATGTGAGAGGATAAAAATGTGTGTGAAAAGGGATGCCATAAAACACCAGGCATTCAACTTTCACATCGGAGTGAAAAGTATAGTAAGGACATAAAAACAGTAAAAAATTTTAAGGAATATCAAGTAAGGCTAAGATAGATGAAGAAAGGATTTTTGCCTGTATGTATATTTTGCATGGTGGTTAGGTCATAATTCGTTTGATGGATGCCAGGATAAATGCAAATAAGACTTTTATATTCGTTGCATAAATCAAAACATGGTTATGCAAAGTACAAAATTTCTTTTCGAATATTTATGTTAAGAAAAAGGGACTAGAAGGAGAAAGAGGATGATTGGTATGGTATGGAGGATTTGTTTTTGTTGTGGCTCATGTGTTTTGGCTTAGAGTGAAGAAGAATCCTTGAAGAGTTTTATGCGCTGCTCTAAAATATGTTTGATAAAGGATCTATGGAATATGTATAGATATATCCTATTTGGCTGCTTGACAAAGCCTTGTTATACGATATCTTTATGGAAGAGAGCCAATATTTTACGTGATACCCTCCTTCAAAAAAATTAATTAGTGTGGTGGTATTTGTTTTAGCTATAGTAACAAATTTAGGATGTACAAAGTAAATGTGATTTATACCAAAGATATAAGTTGTGGTTAAAATTCGATTATAGTTTATTAAAGATTACAGTTGGCAGTAAACCATTTGTTAGATATATTTTTAAATGTGCTTTTCTTAACTAATTTATTTTGTTAAACATATTATTTTCAAATTATTAGTAGTGTGTGAATCCTTGTAAAAAAATTTCATTCATAAATTTTAACCAAGTTGATTCAGTATAAACTTTTATAGATACTGTAAAAGCGCTTTATGATGCCTGTAGGTATGATGATCTAAATTGTTTCTTGCTTAATAAAGTTCAACAATATTTTAGGTGATATAGCGTATTTGTCATATATACATACATAGCGTATTTGTCATATATATATATATAATCCCTCATGGAACATAGGGCGGAAACAGTTGCCCTCCAGCGGACTCTGTTTTGTGCGACAGCTCTCAGCTCTTACCAGGATCTCCCGGTTGTTGCGGCCTCTGCTAATAGGGTTCTCCTACAAGTTGTTCTAGGTCTTCCGACTCGACGGGTTCCTTGCGGATTCCAATCGAGTGCCTGTTTGGCTAGATTCTCGTTTTCGCGTCGCAAGGTGTGGCCAATCCAATTTCATTTCCTTCGCCTGATCTGGTCGTCTATCCTTTCTTGGGCGGCACGACGCCATAGTTCTTCATTTGAAATTCTATCTTGCCAGCGGATTTTTAGGATACGACGTAGGTATCTGTTGATGAAAACTTGTAGGCGTCCCGTGATGAATTGGGTGACTTTCCATGTTTCGCAACCGTACAAAAGAACTGCCTTAACGTTGGAGTTAACAGCCGCAATTTGGTGCTAATTCAGATCTCCGTTGATTTCCATATGTGAGACAGGTATGCATAGGGTAATTGTGGGTGAGATGCCGCACATTTTGGTTAAACTCGATTGTAAAAAAACCTAATAGTGCATATAAATAAAAAACAGTTTTAATCAAAAGGAATGATATTAATCTTCAAAATTACACAAAAAAAAAATTAATTTTTAATCATTATAAAAATAAAAAACCCAAAATTGAATCACTGTCAAAAAGTCGTCTATCGCACAATCTGTGGGATAGTTGCCGCACCATATGGGAGATATGCCTTATTGGCCTATTTCTTTTTATTTAAATTTTTTTTCTTATTTCATCCCGGCAACATATATTGCACATATTTTTATAAAGCGGGCATGTTTCATGCAGCCATTTGCGGCATTCTGGACATTTAATGTAGTCTGTTTTGCTCTCTGTGTGGAAATAATTTTTCCAACACTCAACACAATTATTGGAGTCATCTTCTATAGAATCAGGTGCATATTATTTTTCTTTCTTCCCTTCTTGCACACCTTCTGCCTTCTCTTTGTTTCCTTCTTTTTTCTTCTCTGCTTTCTTTTCTACTTTCTTCTCTGATCTGGCCGCCTTAATATTTTTTTAGTACCTTTGATCAGAGATGAATTTTTGGTATTCTTAAAATCTATATTTTCAGGAGACGTTAAATCGCTTGCCGTTTGTTTCCTTTTAGCAGTTGAGGCCGGTAGTTAAGGGGTTAGGCCACTCTAGAGGCCGGAAAAACAGGCTTTTTTGCGGATTTTTTTTCAGAAAAACTACAAAATAACTCGAGATTACAAAAAAGGGTCTTTATCATACGTATCAGTGACTGTATACAATAATTTTTTTGAAGCGATTCAGTTCAAAATGGCGGCTGTACAGTGTTTTTTGCGATGACGTCTCCGTTTTTCCAGGGTCCACTGCCGGACTCATAACTCAGGCAATTTTCAACTGATTCACTTGAAATTTTGAGTGTATTTTTAGAAATACATTGTTTATAGAAGTACGTAGGATTTTTTCGATAGATTGATTTTTGGCTAAATGGCGCACTTCTAAAGTGAAAAGTGGAAAATTTGCCTAAAAAATCGTCAGAAAATTGGTAATAACAAATGAACTATGCAACATAAAAGAAAAATCCTACGTACTTCCATAGGCGATGAATTTCTAAAAATATATTTAAAATTTCAAGTGAATCGGTTGAAAATTGTCTGAGCTATGAGTCCGGCAAACTTAAAAAATACAGTTTTGAGATAAACGCGTTAAGAAGTTTGGGTAGTAGAAAATCGTGAATACTTGGCTGTGCCTAACTTATTGAAACAGACGTTCGATAACTATTTGTGAGACGAAACTAGATAAAATATAAGTCTCGACTTGTCTATACTAGTCAGGTAACAAACGATTTTAATAACACCTGCCGTATACCCGCTCTAGTCCCCTAAAGTACCTTCCCTCTAGCTGCCGACCAGGTGGCCTTGTACTAAAATACGAAAACCGAATACTTAGAGATTTCTCCCGGCCATAATCTTTTGGGACACCATTTTTGAGGTCCTAAGGGACCATTTAAAAAACAAACAAAAAATTTATTTTTCGAAATTTCTAGAGTGGCCTAACCCCTTAAGGTATTGGTACTATATGTTCCAAAAGTTTAGTTGGAGTATCTTCTAATGGATTTATGCTTTCTGAGTTGGGGTTTGTATTTTCTGAAAATTTCGTAGGAGTGTCTTGTATAGGGGTTACATTTTCCAAAGTTTTTGTGGGATCAGAAGTGAGAATTAAAGGTGATGTCGGAAGTCCTGCAAGAGGTGTTGTCGACCGACATATATAACTATTGCATATACATATAGAACTATTTAAGTACCCATATATATCACAAATTAGTATATATAAGTATACAAGTAACGTATACAACATGAAGTGCGGCATCTCTCCATTTTTTGTGGGAAAGACGCCGCACTGCAGTGCCCTGGGTACAAATAAAAAATCATATCAAAATATTCTAAAAACATGAAGAAAAATAGCATCCTCGACTATAAAAATGGTTCTTACCTTGATTATCGTGTGTACCAATAGCCAATTTTCATATATAAACAAGTTCATCGAAAGTTTCGGGCAAATTTTTTCGTTTTTTCCACTTAAACAGTCAACACAGGTCCACCGCAGGCGACAGCCGCACGGGCACTTGCGTTTAGAACATGTGACGGAAGGGGCATCGAATGTGCCAGAATAGTTCGCTCTGCCTATTGAATGAACATAAAATATTACTAGTGCGACATCTCTCCCCACGCGGCATCTCACCCACAATTACCCTATTATGCGCTTCGTGCTTTATTTATTCTGGAACTGACGTCTTCTTCTGCACCGCCATTTTCCGTAATGATACTACCGAGGTAGCAGAATTTATCTACCAGTTCCACGTCACTGTTATTCAGCGCTGTGCGTTCAATGGTGTTTGCATTTAACCGCATTTCTTTGGTTTTAGTCGGATTTAGCTTTAATTTGACGGATAGTATTTACAATTACGATCACCATTTAACAACATATCAGAAATTATAAATTTTGAAAAATGGACCAATTTATTTTTAGTGTATGCCGCCTTTACTTATATTACATACCTGGAAATATTAAATTTTGCATACAATAAATTCAATCAATTTAAATTTTCTAATTGGCTACAGTGACAAGATTGGAATGTTGTGTTGGTACTTTTGCAGCAACTTTTAAAATTTTCAAAGTCCAAGTCGGCGCTAAGTTTACTGCATTGATTCTGTTAACTGAACTGTATGAAACTGTCAAAATGCAAAGTTGAAGTCGAAGTTTGTGCATTCATTCTGGTTTGGGCTTCAGCTTTCGCTGGGTAAAATGGTATTGGCCCTTGATGTCATCTGCGTAAGAAAGTATTCAGGCGGACTTGCGGAGGGTTGGGCTTCTTGCTGTCACACTCCAATCACGGATGATTTTCTCCAATTTCAAATCGCCCCCTCGTCCATTATATACATATGTTGATTGATCTGGTAGTATTCCTTTATTAAAGTCGTATTTTCTTGGCTTGCCATAGTGGCCATGGTCAACTTTTATCATAATATCAGCTTGTTGGGAATGCTTTCATAGCTTTGAAAAGCTCTACTCTGACTATTGTTGGATTGTTTTTTTTCATGTCAAAATTGGATCAGTTGTTAATTCGGCAAGAATGAAACCACATTGGTATTGAACTAGTATGTTTCTAGCGTAAGTGACTATTCTGTTTTGCAGGAGAGCAGAGAGTATTTTATGCGCAGCAGTTAAAAACGTTATACCGCCATAATTGGTACCCCCTGCGATATCCTTTTTATTTATGGAGTACAGAACGTCTCTTTTCTAGTTTTCATCTAGACTACATGAATCGCTTGGTGCTCCATATTTGATCATGTCGCCGAAGGTGCGGTATGCTCCGAGACGTTTTTTACGCCGGTTTTTGGATTTGATAATTTTTTCTAAGGTTGGTGGCGGCAGGGTGGAATCATTGTCAGATATTTGTGAAATGTCCAATTCCGAGCTAATTTACTCGTAGCAAATCATAAAATTGCTTTCCCCATCGCTCAAGATGCCCTCGGGATGAAATTACTCTCTTTTACCATACAGTTTGCACACAACGCTTTATATTTCTCTTCGCTGGCATTGCTTGGTACGCAGCATTCGTAATATCAGCTGCCACCTTGCAGTCGTCATCGAATAAGTCTTTCTGTTTTCTACGATTTTTGCCTAAAGTGAAGTCAGCATTATTATAATAACGGTGTTTTTAATGCGCATAAAGTTGACGCAGGTCATCTGGCCTCTGTTTCTGGCGATTTCGAAGGAAGGGCGGCTGTGCTCATTTGTGTCTGATTCACGGAAACAAATCTGTTCCTCCTTGTAAAACCGAATTTAAAAATAGAGCAACAAACATGAAAGCGGTAGTTTTTATTTAGCGGTTCTTTTACTCATGCACTGTTACCTAATGAGAACTCAATATTAATAATGTTGTTAGATATGTTAGATATTCATATGTTTTTGAAAAGTTATTATATTAACAACCCTAAACTATCTGAAATTCTAGCCGGAAAATAAGTATGAATCAAATATATGTATCTTCCCGTAGCGTTCATAAAAAAGACATTCATTGCTACAACATTCATGTTTCTACTGTGCTACCATATTGAATTTGTGTGGTCAACGTAAATGCTAAAAGAAGTTTGACAATGACATTAACTCAGGAATGTTTGAAAGAAACTTGTTGATTGATTTAGAACAATTTTTGCTGTTTATTTGGTTAGTTATGAAAGTGGAAGTTTTGCTGAATATGAGAACTCTTAAACTAAATAAAACAGGTTACAAAATATTACCCTAACAATGTCCTAGCAAAAGAGCTTCTAAAGATTGAATAGGCCTACCCTAAATGGGAAGTGAAGTGAAGTGAAGTTAGGTACCATTGCATATGAATGTATGAGAGTGACCAAAATGGAAGTGAAGTGGAAGTTTAATTTCGAAAAATTTCGAAAAGTCATTTACAGAAGTAACCGTGCGGTAAGAACCGCACAAGAAGTAAACAAAAGTTAAGAAAGTACGGCTGTTCACTTGCTACACTTCTTATGATCTTTTGATTTTGGTTTATATATCAATTTTGAAAGAAATTACGACTACTTCACTTCTACTTCACTTCCGCGTTAGTTTTCATTTAGGGTGGGCCTAATGTCATTTTAATGCTACTGTGTATTAAAGGCAATCTAATGGAATACTGCCGTCATGTTATTTTTTAATAGAGAAGAATTTCTCGAAAAAAGTACTTGCCATGTTAATGAGCTGCTTAATTTCGGCGATTCAATGATAATTTGTTTGAAAAATATGGTCGTTTTTCCTTTTCCGAGCGCAGTCGTTCGCCTTTTATAAAATTGATTAAAAAAGTATGTATATTTTACAATGTTCCTTCGGACACCATAATGCAACAAGAAAATATTTTTCAAACTGTTTCTTTATTTAAATTCTAGTAGCGTATATGTATTTTTATCTCTTCCATTGTTAAATATAATAATTACAACCCTGTGGGACCTGTAAGCAAAATTATAAACTTTACAAGAAATAACTATAGAATATATACCAAAGCCCCATAGTGTTGATTATTAATTTTATTTTATAAGCTCTTTACAGTACCTACAGATCCTATAAACTAAAACCCAATATACTTTAATCAATAAAACTAAAATTGTTGAACATAATATAGCAATTTAATGTTTTAATTCCATAATAAGTCTTACAGCTTCGGTATTAACAACATATGAACACTAAGAACTGGTCATGATTTGGGCCATTACAATTTTCTAAGAAAAGGCTCTTTAAAAAAATTACGTTTTGTTTCAGTTTATGATTCTTTCTTAAAATCATAAATTCACCGTCATTAAAAAAATCTTTACTTTCTTAAATAGTTGATACCTGGAATGAATACTCATAGGTAATTTGCAGCTTTTATGGGGATGTAATAAACAACTTCCCCTTATGTATCTAAAATTCCGAAAAACCTAAGCAAATTCAAATTTAATTCTTTAACAATGACGTACATTTAAAAAAAATAAATTTTCAAGAATAGGTAATATTTTGGGACTGTTTTAATGACTTATTTTACTGCCGAAGATAACCGCTCCCAAAAGAGGACATTTTGTTCAAAAGCATATTTTTTCATTTTCTGCAGATATTAATTCTGATAATATACGTTTGTACTTCAAAATGTCAAGGGACCAGAGAGAAAATGATTCACGTGCATTTTTTCGACAATTTTTCCAACATGTTTGGACTTCTTTCGTTGATACCAATTATAGCCATAAAGAAAATAATAGAGCCTTACTGCACCTGATAAGGTCAAATCTAGAACCTCCATCATATGGAGGTCACGGCGCCGTTCATAAAATTCGGTTCGCATCCTTGGTTTATTAATGTTTAGTTGTATAAAATACAGTCAACAAGGAGGACTCAATCTTCCTGTTGATGCCGCTGTGGCCATAGGTCATTAAACGGCCCTCATTCGGCTTCTAGTTTTGATTTGCTGGGGAAGAATTAAAACTTTAGGCTATGGTGACTGCTTTACTTTTTTCCTCCGGTTTTGCCCCTGATCGAAGATGTTCTTTTTATGTTCTTTTATACTGAGATATACTTCCAAGAGGAAGGGCATACAGAACCAACTGTCGACCTTGTGGTTGTGATCGAGCTTAATATTTTGAATGCGTTTTGAAACCTCATCTTTAGTAGCTGCACCTAACCAAACTTGTAGCTGATTCTGTACCCAGACTTCCTCAATGTATCTGTTGAATCCTGAATGGTCAGGGTGTGAACTCTGTAATTGGGACCTTAGGTGCTTCACGTAGGATCTTCCGCCCCAGCCATATAATGATCCTCTTTTTGTGCCTAAGTTCGACCGGATCGTGGAAATTTTCGGAAAAATAACCGACTATGATCTGCGCAAGAGGAATTAAATCCTCTTCAACAATACTTAGACACGCGGCGTCCCAATTGTCTTTGTCCTTAATTTCGTAGTGTTGCCTTTCTACCACTTTGCTGTAGTGTTACCGGGACAGTTGAAGGCTACCCAATATGGGAGTAGTTGGCTTTGTTGAGCCTTGTTTCTGACTCTGAAATTTGCAGGACCACCTAAGGCTCTGATTTTTGTTGAATTTGATTGATTGTCGATTTTATACTTGGGTGACATAAGCAAATTCTATAACATTCGCAAATATTTCACTATAACTACTTGACACGGTAGGGGTTAGGGCCTCCGACTGCCTTTCCAGAGATCCAGGGTGCGATTTCACGCAACACCAAGGCGCTTCATCTTCCGTCTTGTCCCTTTCCATCCATAACATTCCTTCGTTCTTATCTTCGCTCTCTTCTGAAACTTGTAATTCCAACAACCGAAGAATCAATCCATTCGATTACCGAAGTGAGCGTTTTGTGGGGATAGTTTTGTACGGGGGCTGGTGGAGAAACCCGCGTCTTAACGCTGGCAGTTCTTTCATTTTTTTCTATCCTATGTTTCCAACCTTGCACTCTAGATAGAACCGTTAACACTATAAAGGGGCTCTTAAATATAAAAAAAACAAAATGGATTTTTTAGCATTATCAGTAGTCATAAATTATACATTCACAAAACGTAAAGTTTACTTATGTTCAGTTTCTTGAACAAGCAGCTATACATATATGTATCTACTGCTAGTCTCTTTCACTCTCGAACTACTCTATTTAGGCCAATTCCAAATTCCGGTCTCCTCCAGTCTTCTCAATTAAATCATTAAAGAAATTAATTTATTTTCCGTCAAAGACCATCTGAACTATTCTGCCTGGAAAGTAACAGCAGCATCAGAATCAGATCCATAAAACACTTAGTCCTCCCCATCTCTTCCCCTTCAATCCAAAAGCAAATTGAGTAAATCCACAAAAATTTCGTAATGTTACATCATGCTTCAGAAACCAACATTTTTTTCCTCTGCCTATGTAAAAGCATAAACGAAGAAACTATGTTAACAGACTCATCACTAATTGGTGTGCCATGGAAACTAGTCAGGAGGGCAATTTGTTTCCGATGTCAAGCCCAGCAGACATTGCTTGGTCCGCAGAGAAAGGTAACAAAACGACCGTTAATCCAGGTAAGAAATTCTAGAACTGGTTTCGCACAAGAAAATAAGGCAAAATTCTGGATTACCTAGAATTTGATCTCACTTTTACCTTATATTTTTAAGGTAACTTTATTTTATATTATGTATGGATATGTGTACAAAGCGGAAGGAGTCTTGGAAGGGTCGGCAATGCGTTGTTATTGTTGTTGCTGCTGTTGTTATTCGATTGGAATACCTTAACCATGCCATTGTTTTATTTTTAGACTATCTTATCCTGGAGGAAAACATTTACCTTCAAGGTTGTGTGATTCATTAAATTTTTAAGATGTTTTGCTTATGAATTTTGCTTGTTTGCGACCGAGCAGTTCGATGTTGACTTTTAGCATGGTCGGTCTAATTTCTAAATGCATTTGCTTCTAGTCCATGGTGATGTGATTTCGTTGTCGGTTTATTAACATTTTCGAGATTAGAGTGATTTTTTTTGTGTATAGTTAAAGTATCGAAGATTGTTTGAACTTTTATTAGATCGAATCATGTGAAACTTGGCATTAGTAGCAATTGTTATTCAGTGATTGTTGAATGTACTTAGTTATGTAATTTAATATGGGACGAGTAGATGTTATGTGAGTATGAAATTTATTGTGATTTGTTAAAGCAATATAAAAGTGTTTTTAACGTTAATATTTGGACGCATTACCAAATGTTAATTTCTTATATTCATTTATTGTGTAATGATGCATGGTTGTTGCCTGTTTGTTAGTTCATAATAAAAAAAATCAAACAGAAGTAGAGTTTTTTAAAAAAAAGAAACTCATTTCGTTCACCTTGAATCTCGTTTCTTTTTATGCTCGTGCATTTTGGCACACTTTTAAAGATTTTAACACTTTGTAGTCACGTGCAGTCTAATTTATACTTTTACTTTTCCACTTTAAGTCTAAAATCTACATGTTAATTTAAGCTGATATTGTAAGGTAACGAGGATAGTATTTAGATTAGAACTTATAAGTACAGAGCGTTTTCTAAACCAATATTCATAGAAAATAGTAACTATTCTTATCATATATAACAACGCCTTCACTGTATATCCATATTGTGATATTTACCCATCAAGAAATAGCAAACGTAATATTTTAATGGGGCTTTTACGATTATCTACCTTAATAACCGATTCCGTACCTATGAAACTGTGCCATAGATCTGTCTGGGTCTCTCGCCTTTTTATTACCATTGAAGCCGTAATACCCCGGGATCCACATAAGGATGACACGATTGAGAGTACCTTGATCATCAAGGGCTGTCCCAAACTAATTTGGACTTGGTCCTACGGCATTTTATCGCTCTGATTGCCGCTTGGCTTTCAGAACAGATAAAGATATGCTTGTTAGAATAGGCTCTTAAGTTTTTGTAGGATATTATCACAGCATTTTATTTCCACCACAAGAAATTCGAACTGTTTTCATGGTTTGCAGGCCACAGCTCTCAAAAAGCAACATTTGACTTATTTTTTAAGGACTGGAGCCTACAAAAACATCTAAATTCTTATTCTGTAGTACTACGAGTTTGTCCTTTACAAATAAAAATCACTAACATTGGATTAGATTCCTTCAATAATTTATTTTTTTCCTATCTTCAGACTTCAGAGGACCATGACCAATTTTATTGTTTAAAATCAAAATTGGTGAATCATCAAAATCTGTAGTGAACTATTTTCGTGTTTGCATGTTATAATTTCCATAAAATTATGCTGACCAATCGATGCATTAAATTGTTCTAACTTTTTTCAGTTTGTTTTGTATTAAGTAGCAGTAAATGATTCACTTCAAGGATAACACATCAAGATTTACGTGATTAATGCAGCAATATATTTAAAAGTTTCTGTATCTATTCATCCTTCCAAAAAAGTCTATCCCTTTTCAAGTTATTTTTATACGCTTTTTAAAGATACAAAACTTTGAGGGGACTTTGAAGGATCTCAGTTGGATCAAAACGCCTTGGGCTTATTACCGTCTTATAAATATTAAAAAAAACGTACGTAAATACATATTTAAAAACTTATTCCCCATGAGGCCCACCATCTCGATTTCCATCTTACATTTGCGCATATACACAAGTGGATAAGATATCAAGGGTAATATATATGTTATATCATGTGAAGATTACGATTTTAAGTTTCTTTCGTACGCCCTTGAGGCCAATTCTTTTGTGACAGAAATTGCAATGAAACATTATTTCAAAGTAATAAAAGAAAAGGTCCAAACTTATTACGTATCGACTTAAAGGTTTTAATTAGTTGTTCAAATTTTTATGAAATTAATTTAGGTTCAAAATGCAGCATACGTATAAAACTAAATTAGCTCAAACTTTTATTATATTGCTCATTTCAAAATAACAAATTAGGGGACTGTTTGTTTTGCTCCAAACAGTATGTGAGGAGAGTTAAGCCCACCGAGATAGGTCAAATTAAAATTTTGTGTTGCATATCGTACGTGTTGGGAAATACCAACTCCGTTGCATGAGGGATAAATGATTTGTGAGAGTAACAAGTACACGAAAAGAAAGGCTGCGGGCGAATAAGAGGGTAGTTTAAAGAAAGAGAACGTTTTCATGCCATTTAGCCACACTAAAGTGTTTTCGAAGACTGATCCAAGTAAATGTGCTACATACAAAGCAATGCTGAATGGGGTTATGTAGTAAACATACAAGGCCTATTACTGAAGTAGATTTTTACATCTTTTAAAGAATCAAATTCAAATATGTATGACAGAAATTTCCAGCAGCGTAGAGGCTAGTCCTACAAAGTTTTCTGAAAGAGCATTGTTCTAATTGAAATCAATTCCACGAAAACGGTAGAACATTATTATTTTTTAGTGATAATAAATTTAATTAAAAATACTCCCGGCAAGAAAACCCTCGTCATACCGGGTTCATTCATCATTTGATTTTTTGCAGGGAATATTCAGGAGAATGTCTCAAATCCACGATAACTTTTAATATTACTTTCTCCTGGACTAGTACATGGCTGTTTGAGAATTCAACTGAATATCATTAAGTACACGAAGCCTCAGTATGAACCATTTCACCCAGATCAAGCTGAAATCACATCATTTCCCTTCGGAACAAGTCAACACTCCAAGATCGATTTTTTTTAGAGTCATGTGCTTTGTTAGAAAATTAGTTTTCCTCCTTATTTATTCAGGCTAGAATACTGTCCTGGCTTCTTGCTACTGCTTATTGTGTCAGTCCCGATGTCATCCAGTATGGCATCGCTAAGTTTTGGGCGCCTTGAACGGACGCCATCCCGCATAATATTTTCCTTCTTCGTCATTGGTATCACTTGTACGGGCTAGATGCCCTGACTACTAGAGCAGGGATTTATTCACTCCGCGATATCTATGTCGCGATAGCGTTTGTAAATTTTATCTTTGCAGAATATCAAGAATAAGCGGCTTTACATTTCATGAAATTTTCAATCTTTACACAGGTTTAAAGCATCGAGAACAAAAAGGATTAGGGATTATATAGTCCACTACTTCAGCAGCACAAGTGGTCAATCGCCTGCCAATAAGCTGGCAATTAAGAGTCATATACTAGATCCCTTCATACCTCAACCATTGAATAGGTTGGAAAAACGAAATAATTTTCTTCGAAACACAAAATCACGACATCATGCATCATGTAAAATGGGTGTATTATACAATAGTTTTCGCAAATTTCTTCGGGGTAACCATCGTGAAGCTATCATTTTGTAAGAAGAGTACAATTAAGCATATACAAATATTGAATTTCTGCTACCATTTATCTATTGAAAACGGCAATTACACAGCGTGATTGCTAGATTTAATGACTAGATATCAGTTCAAAGC
Source organism: Thereva nobilitata (assembly GCA_963855945.1). Taxonomy (NCBI): domain Eukaryota; kingdom Metazoa; phylum Arthropoda; class Insecta; order Diptera; family Therevidae; genus Thereva; species Thereva nobilitata. The sequence goes on along the minus strand of OY979695.1, from coordinate 105,723,026 downwards.
GAAACTGATTAATTTCTCTGGTAGTAGTTATGATACTTTAAAAGTATGAAGGAGCGGCAAATACTTAAGGCGACTATATCCATACATTCTACTTAGCTGCCATTCTTTTGATTGTGCATCAGTGCATCATCAAAAAAATTCTTTAGAACATGAAAAAAGGAACCAAAAAACTTAACCAATGTCCAGTCATAGTCAATTGCAGCTAATCTAACAAATCCCTTTGCAAAACCTTCATTTTGACCTTCTTAAAGCATTCGTTCGTTCAAAAGCAAAAACAAAAGAACACAAAACAGAAACCCCAGCCAAGCCAACATTGAATTAATATCGCAGTAAAAACCCCCGATTGCATGTCTAGTGACCATATAACAGGATGATAAGAGCTCTAGTTGCCATCAATTTATATATACTATGAAAACAAAGGAATCCTTGCCCGCAAGGAAAAGGATTATAGGAGACTGTCACGTGCTTAGAAGGGACACAAGCCGCCATTAAAACCAGTTCTAAAATGGTCTTTCCAAGGAACCTTCTTTCCACATTGTGTTGTATATGTCACGAAATATATAGTATTCAACAGAGCTAAGAAGTTGTAAAATTTACAACAACTTAATGAATGTAATGTCACAGTTATCTCACTTTAGAATAGCGTAATTTTATAGTGATATAAAATTGTTCACTTCTGGTAGTGTGGTAATAAAATATAGTCCATCCCTAACCACCCCCGCCTGTTACTACCAGCATTTAGTATAGTTTTGAATGTTTGCGTTTGGTCTGTCACTTTGATGGTAATTGCGGCTTGATAGTGTTTAATAGTTCGAACGTTCGCAGTTAAGGGTATTATATAGGGTTTAAGGGGGTTGGTGATTATTTCTGCGAGAGGTATTGCCTTAATTTATATGACGGTTTTAACAGATAGTTGGATAGTAAAGTTTTGAAGATGTCGCGTTAACTACTTCCCGTTATAGCTTTTATAATTTGTTAGAGCTTTGAGCTAAGACTCCTTTGATTATAGTCGTTACTCAATCACTTTCGCAGTCTATGATTGGACAAATTATTAAGTTTATAAGTGTTGTTTTTGAAATACTTTGTAGCAATAACTTATTTACAAAGATAATAGCGATGGCATTTTTTGAATGTATAAATTTTGCTTTTGACCGCAGAATATAATTTATCTAGCTATCAAGAATATTATTAACAGAACGTGGAAACCTCTCTATTAGGTGTGCGTTCTAGGTAAGGTGCGCATGCGAAGATATCGTCGTTATCCATTAGTAGCATAATGAAAATTAAAATAAAAAGTCATGTAGGTACAGTGAAGAAGAAAAGTTATAAGGGACATAGATACAGAAAAATTAAACAGTAATAACGTTCTAAAACATTTCAATGAAGTAGTAAAGAGAAATTGTAATTTCAGGGTGATGTAACAGGAACTTCAAAATTTTTTTTATTTTTTCATTTCATACATGCACCTGAGTGGAAAAGCGAAAAATTTGGAAAATTCAAATGTGAGCATAGCGAGAAAAGTGCATTTTTGGTGAACTTTGAGTGGATCGTGACACTATTTTTCAAATGTCTACGGTTATATTGGTCGTAGAAAAGAACAAAAAAGAAGGAAAATACTCGTGAGTAAAAGGGCTATCGAACTGGTGGGGCGAGATTACGTTAAAAATATTTCCTAACCTCAAAAAATCCAAATTTCTCATTTTATTTATTTTTTAACCAAAAAGGCATTAAATAATGAACAAATCGGTGGATTTTCATAAAAATTGGAGGAAACATGTATTTGAATGTTATAAATATGCTAATAAATTTTCAAAAATAAAATATCATTTTTAAGGCCAAAATTTATAATTTCCGAAAAATATTAAAACCCTTGTAACTTAATGAGAGATGGTCCTAGCGTGAACTTTTTTTCCCTGAATGTAGGTTTTTTATGTGCTTTCTAGTAAACATATACCGGAATCTGTTTATAAAGTTTAAATGTCGCTTTTTTTAAATTAAAAACAAAAATAAAAATGAAATTTCATTTTTTTTAACATAAAATTTCTTTGTTTCAAAATTTTTTTTTTATACCGTTTCTTTTACATAAGATTTTTATAAAGATTTTGTGTAAAATAAAATTTAATGAAATTCTAGGAAGGAAGTATGGTCTGAGTGGATGATAAAATGTTTAAAAAAACGAAATTTCTTTTTTTTGTTGTTTTTAATTTAAAAAAAGCTACATTTAAACTTTATAAATAGATTCCGGTATATGTTTACTAGAAGGTACATAAAAAAACCTACATTTAGGACAAAAAAAGTTCACGCTAGGACCACCTCTCATTAAGTTAGAAGGGTTTTAATATTTTTCAAAAATGATCAATTTTGGCCTTAAAAATGAAATTTTATATTTGAAAATTTATTGGCATATTTATAACGTTAAAATACATGTTTCCTCCAATTTTTATGAAAATCCACCGATTTGTTCATTATTTAATGCCTTTTTGGTTAAAAAATAAATAAAATGAGAAATTTTAATTTGTTGAGGTTAGGAAATATTTTTAACGTAATCTCGCCGCACCAGTTCGATAGCCCTTTTACTCACGAGTATTTTCCTTCTTTTTTTTCTACGACAATAGAACCGTAGACATTTGAAAAATAGTGTTACGGTGCACCAAAAATGCACTTTTATGCACTTTTCTCGCTATGCTCACATTTGATTTTTCCAAACTTTTCGGTTTTCCACTCAGGTGCATGTATGAAATGAAAAAATAAAAAAAAATTTGAAGTTCCGGTTACACCACTTATCACATTTTTTTTTGTTCATTTTCACTCTACTAAAGGAATAGAAATTAAAGTTGAACAATTGAGGCTGCAAGTGAGATGTGTGAAATGGGTTAATACCCACAAATATATGTGCTGTATGGATTTAGTCATCAATATAATGTGCTAAAAAGACACGACAAACGTAACGCAAGAAGCAGTTGCAGGGAACATCAAGACAATATTGGCATACAGGGCCAGGAAGCTGATAGGGCTCAAAATATAATAGGGACGCATTGGCTAATTAGATTGGCAAATCAAGCTATACAATTTCATACCCTTATTAAGTTACTGATGATAGATTTATCATAACTATCGATCTTGAACACTTGAAACCAATACAACCACCTGTTGACAGCACAATTAAATGCCGCATGAACGGTTATTATTTTAACATTCATATTCCGAGTAAAGCTGAAATGAAGTCATCAAATATAAGAGTAAAAAAAGGCCAAAGCACTCGATACCGACAATATTTCACCTGAAATACTGTGATCTATGCATCTAAACGTGTACAGGTGCACTCGATAACGTCATTGAAAACATCTAGCATAAATAGGTAAGCAAAAAGGCAATGATAAAATATGTATCATGATCCTAAATACTGCCTGGTATGATCCTAACTTTGCAAAGATCTTGTATAAAACGCTGAATATAGTGTTAGGGTTAAATATAAAGAAACAACAAGCCGGTTTCCCTTAAGATTTTTCCATAATCTACTATACACCTTCGTTACGGGTAATAGTCGAGTACTCAGTTGAATTCCGCACAACATTATGTCTTCTTATTGTAGGTTTCTTAAAGTCGTTTAATAGCACAAAGACAACAAAATGAGGAAAATATGAAGATCTTATAATGGGCAAATTGGGCAAATTGTATATTCAACTGCTATAATGCACCAATGGATACTAGGAGAATCCTTTCATCTATCTTCAGGAGTTCGACAACGGTGTCTGTTGCCACAATTCCTCTTTAGTATTTTACTCTATTGGTCAATTAAGAAAACAAATCTCCGGTCTTATTCAACTTGAAGATTTAAATTTTGAAAATAAACGTGCTATTTTTTTATTTATTGGTTGCGATATTTGGAAGGTTAACTGGTCTTTAACTATCTACGTATCTTTTTTAATAATGTAGAGTAATTCATGCATACAAGGAGAACTCTTTTGAGATAAGGATGTTTACTGTCACCGGTTCTCTTCGTTGTTGTCTTCGATTGGGCAATAAGAAAACAAATTTACAGGCAGGTGGTATACTAGTGGAATTTTCGAAAATGTCTTTAGGAATTTGTTTGCGGTAACGAAATGTATTTTCGCTTATATTGAAGAGAATATAAGCTTTGAGAAGAATTGTTCATTATTACAAGGACCGGAATTGTGAAACAGAACAAAAATATTAAGATTAAACACTGTTTGTGAAATTACTGTAAGCGATGAAATTATAGAAGAAATAAGTAAATTTACTGAACTAATTGATAAAGGGTTTGGCTCAGAAACGGATGAGAACAATCGCATAGAAACAGTGGATAAAACCATTGGATATGCTAGTACCGTTTTGGTGCAGCCTACCGTCAGTCGAATTTTCTAAGTAGTCGTCTTCATTATATTGTATGGTAGTGAAACTCGGAAGCGTGCTTTTTAATAAATACTTAAAAAGGCAACGTAAAATCTACTCGCCAAAATATATCTCAAACAAAGGAGTAATACAAAGGCCAAACATTTAATCAGCCACTATCTTGGTCAAAAAATGAAAATGGAACTGGATTAGGTATAGATTGAGATTGGGTGTAGATTGAGATGCAGAGGATTTGAATTCGGAATGGCAATATATGATTAATCGCAAATTTTTGCCTGCAAAATGATTTAGGCTAGCTGATCATGGAAGTTGTTTAAGCTTTAAGGATTTTTTGAAACCCTTTAAAAATTATATTACGTTAAGAATTATTTATTAACTCATCATGTTTTGCACAAATTTTATAAAAGAGATTGTACGAAACCAATATTATTATACCATGTTATCTAGGTGGTGGAAAGTCCTATAACCAGTGTATAAAACTGTCCAATACTTTTTTAAATAAATCATAAATTTGCAAAATATAATATTTTAAAATAGTTCGCAGACAGATCAGACATTTTGTCATTGTTTATTAATGACTTTTTTTCTGCTCTAAAAGGCTCATTAATTTTAAAGGCACATCTATTTTTTCATTGATAATTTAATTTTTTATTTAAGCTTGGGCGATTTTGATTTTTTTTATTAAAATTTAAATTGTGTTTTGAATTTGATTAATAATTTTTTTGGTATATTGTTTATAAAGTGGGTAGTTATTGCAAATTGATTTTAGTTGTATAGTATAAAATTGTGAGTGATATTATTAGACAATCGGTAACTATGTATGATTTGTAAAAATAAATTTAATGACATTGCTCGTATAGTACCTACCAACCACAAACAATAATTTATTTTTATTTCTAAACAACGTTGTTTGAACCTAGAACATGATAAGTTGATATGAAAAGTAAAAGGTCGTACCGAAGTTTATTACAGCATCGATTTAATGAAAGGTTGTAAAAGTTAAATGGAATATTAAATTTTTAATTAACTGCAACCTCTAGATTTTCATAATGGTGTTTTTGACCTTAAGAAATTTATTAATGAAATTAGTATTTATGAAAAAATCTAGGCGATAGCAAAGAGGAGTTAGTATTAAAAGTGTAATGGGATCATAAAACTGGGACACTAAAATATAACGTCGAAAAAACACAAGAGACCCACCCTTCTATACTTATTAGAGTTTGTCAAAAATGTGAACACTTTTTTTATGTATTCTTTTTTAGTATTTCATGTTTGTTAATAAACGGTTGAAAAATAATAGATAAAATACTGACGTATTTTCTTCAGTTAAAAAGTGAATGCGTCTTAATTCGTATACCATGCGCCAAATACAAGTTCCGGTTCTATAATTGAAGTCAAAATGCATTGAATACGATTAAGTAAACTGATGATTTTCTGTAAGAAATGGCACTATTTTATGAATATTTGCCAATTGAGATCATTTGACCAAGCCATATCTAAGAGTAAACTCCAGTCGGAAGGAAAGACCGAGTGAAGAATGAAACATGCTTATTCATTAGCTCATATAATATATACTATATCTACCTTGGCTTATTCAATACATTAATCGTACACTAATGCATGCATTCAACAGATAGATACTGATTCTCCCTTAGTTAGAATTATGTACCAGTATAATAAAGTATATCTCAAATCTCTACCACAAGGCATCTTCGTTCTTTCTTCAACTTATGAAAGCAAAGACTGTCCTATCGTCAAAGAAGGCATTGACATATTTAAAGGGTTTTTAGAAAAAGGATTCCCTTCCTTCCTTTTTGATAACTGAGTAAATCTTTTGAATAAGTTGCAAATAAGAATTCAAAGAAAAGTCTGTTCGGGTAAAAGGAAAAGGTAAATTTTGCAAAGTATAAATAAAAGTCAACAACGCACAAATTGAACACATATGCCTTCATAGACGTTTCTTATATGTATTATAAAATTTTAGCTGCAAAATATTGCTTTTCGGAACTTTTCCTTCTATATGAAAAAAATAATAATTTTTAAACAATGCCTGAATGTCCATTAAAAGGATATTTTTTGCAACTTTTTAAATGAGGCTTAGAATCGGATTGAAAGATTGCTCTTACATTTTCACTACCGTTATTTTCGAAGGTACATATATTAAACAATAACCACACTGCAAATCTCAGATTTTTGAAGTCTGTTATTTTAACGCAGTGCCGGCAGGTGTCAAACTCTTTGCTATATCATCACATTAATCCACCAGAAGTTATATCATTTTTTTTGTTTCGTTAAGCGCCTTTACTATCTTAGGTAGATAGACCAGTATCCCTTTAATTTTTTCGTGCTAAATAATAGTTCATAGTTTTATTTAATCCAAAGATATTATAAATATTATTTTACTTATTTGATCATCTTCTCTGCAATATCAGCATGTCTAGCGTCTATTAACATTATTTCCAACTACATTTTAGTGCATTTTGCACAAAATTCTAAATGCCAGCTCTGAAGTTAATCTTTGCTCATGGTAGAATAAGAATTTGTCAAGGAAATTTAATTTTTAAATTTCGCCACAAGCAAGTGCTTGCTAAAGGTTGTATACCTAATATTTGTATTTGAATGGTAGATGTACATTGCCATATGCACCGTCGACCCTGGGGTAGAGCGAAAGGAGCGGTCGCTCTACGCACCAGGTGGCAAAGGGTGCAAAAATGAATGCGAAAAACAATTTCGAACGAAAAATAGAATTTTGATGGCGCCTTTTGAGAGGAGAGTGGTATCATGTTTTACTTTTATTTATGTTATTACACTTTCTACTTGCAATAAAAGTTGGTTTTTTTTTTTAAAAAAATGGCGACAAACCGAGGCTACTTTTCGACCAAAAGGCGCAGAAAGACAATCTCGCTCTACCCTCTACCGGCTAGGGCCGGCGCTGGCTGCCATTTTTACTGTATTCATAAGACGTTTTTCGAATAACCTATAATGATCCATTGTGGGCATAACTATAGATATTTTTACTTATATCTTATTATAGTTAAGGTAGCCTATGTTTAGCTGGTTCTGGCTTATAGCAAATTTTACATAAAAATTAGCAAATTGGCTGTGATTAAATTACATTTCCTTACTTCTTTTTACAAAAACATCGTGTGGCAAAAGTACATGTACGAATTTTTGTTTTTAAAATTCGGAATACTTGGAATTTCCCAGTGATTTTTTTTTGTTTTAAAATATTATTTGTACATTTTTATTTAAACAGGATATCTACCAAATGGCTGCCATGTGACGGATATACTTTTGGCAAAATTTCCTTTGATATTTTTCGCAGCTTACTTATTTCAACAATATCTTTATGAATATTCAGCTCGGCAATATTTTGTGACTCATAAGGCTAGACTTGACGTAAACCCAAAGGAAGAAGGGTAAAGGCCAATATATAGGAGCCCTCCGTTCTTCAAAATTAGCAGGTTTCAACCTTCCTGTAGGCCAAGAGTTCATCCAAGAGGCCCGGTATCATTTGGATGAGGGTACCTACACGGATATTCTTTCAACTGTAACCGAACCGGTTTTTTAGGAGAGAGGTATAGAAAGAGGGATATGTATGAAAAACCGGTTCAGTAACAGTTAAAGGAATGCCCGTGTAGATACCCTCAATGGATGGATTGCTGGTTCCTTAATGGAGTTAAGCGAAATTTATCAGTGGCGGTGACCATTTCACATCGCTTCTTCAAGAAATTATGCGTTCTCTTGTAGTAAAACGATTATTCCAGTAGCTGTGGGCCATATGGCGCCATTTTTCTGAAACTAAATGGCATTTTGTCATGATTTCATTGTTCAATAGCGCTCTCCATTGATGATGACGGCTCTTCTTTCCTCATTTTCAAATGAATAAGGACAAATTACGCTGCCTGACCCAAAATGCGCAACCAAAGGATGCATTGGCTTTTGTTTAACCACTCCAAGGTTTTCCCAGCCCAAATTACACAAATTTGCTTTTTAAGTTGCTAGCCAGAAGAAAATATGCCTGCCTCAAATCGGTGTCTCAGTTCCAGTAACCAATTTGAAAACACTTGATTCGAAATCTGTATATATATGTATTTAGCACACGCTTTTTGTCAAATTTTAGTTAAAATGCTAAACGAAAGTCAATGTTTATATCAATATATTCTATTCTATCCTTCAAACTAAGCTTACTACTAGACATTGCATCATGACCTGAACGACATGACAGACTGGGTAGTTACAAAGAGTCCTTATGGTTTTGAAGTAAACTTCTGGCGACTTATAGATTGACTAATCCAAAGCGTAGTAAATTTCTAATAGGAATTTGTATTGGTAGGAAACGAAGAACGTGCATTTAGGTTGGTTGGCGAAAACTACAGTCTTTTACCAATAATGAAGATAATATCAACTAACATGTTTATATCTATGAAACAATATCAAGTTTCTTTATCTATGATTATCGCAATTATTGATCCTTCCATTACTTTCTTTATGCACATAATTTTATTAAGTAAAAAGTTTATCACAATATAAATGCAAATGTAGGCTGCAAAATGTCCACAACGAAACGAAAAACTTCACAAATAGTTGACAGAAATACAAATATTATGTTTCCCTCTGCAACGATGGTCATCAACAACAAGAAAACAGCAGTTAACTTTTAATTTCTTTGGAGATGAAACATTTCTTTTCCCTTTTATATCCTTAATAAAAGCAAACATTTCCAATAAACAACAAAACTTCTTCATATCTCCTTCATTTCCTTTCTTGATTCTAGAATAAACGAGTATATATGAAAATCCAGCCATCAATATTCTAGACAATTTCAAGTTTAATATCCAAGTTGACAAGGTAAAAGCAGCTAAGCACAAAGTTGAAAAAAAACATTTATGTAAATACAAAATGGAAATTATCAAGTTTGCCGAGGGTGTGGAGTGTGCAAAAGTGAAGAGGAAAACAAGGAGAATTTTAAAGGAAGGATACGAAAAGAAAAACAGTTTGAAGTTTCTTCCTTTTTCGAAGGAACACTGGTAAGCGAAAAAAGTTAAACTCCGTACTTCATTACCATTTATTCGCAATTCGTTTTCTCCCCTTAAGCTATTAAGTAACCGGTCGTTAAGTTCGAACTAGCAAACATTCATTTAGCCGGCAAAACATAAAAGGAAAAAAAGCTTTAATTAGGAAAATGTCCTATTAATTCACCAAATCTGCGAAACAAGTACAAACGAGCGTCAATTCAACTGAAATGTGTAGTAGCAAAACCCATATCTATACGCACACACAGAAAGAAGTACTTTTACTTACAACACAAATGTAATGAATTTTTCTTCTGCAAGGATTTTCCATTTATAGTACACTCGAATACTGGGGCAGAACCAGCCAGGATATGTTACCGAAAAGGGATGGATCTTTGTTGTTAAACATGGAAAGAGAAGTGCGTAAGGAATACCGAAGTAAATTGTGTTGTTTATTTGCTGGAATGTAAGGGTGTATGGGTGAAATTTGGACTTGTGCGTCTGTACCATCAACCCTGGATGGATCCCGGCCGCTGGGAGAGAATCAATTCTTCATCTCATCTCAACGAATTATTCACTCGGTATAATCGTTTCGCCTGTTCATGTGAACATTTCAACGAGTTCTAATATCGTAAAATCGTTGTAGCGCACATAAATTCCTCCCTTCGGCAATATCCCTCCACCTATCCATCTCTGTCCCTCGACACCATTCAGCTATCGTTTCAGCACGTAAAAAAATTACAGAGTGTATAGTGTGTGTCGGAAATGATGGTTTGAGCAAGAAGGGGGATGATGAGAGTGGTTGCGACGGGGGTAACTAGCATAGCCCAGAAATTGCGGGAGGAGGGAGTTTAACATTATTCTCCCCTGTGTTTTTGCGCGCCATCCCATTTCCTTCGGTGCCTTCCAGCTACTGAACTTCCATTATCCTGAATATCCCTGAATGTTCAGCCATCCTTTTCTGGTTATCGATCCAACAAAGATTTGTGTTTATATATGTATGTGTATGCGTCTGTGTGCGTTTTCGTGGGTTTTGTATTACTTTATTATCAGAGTATGCGTTTGTGTGCATAGATATTTTTCAGGGGATGATATCACTGTTGAGAGCTCTCAACATTTCTACGTCTTTCGTCAAGTCCCAGGACCTTTTTCCCTCCTCAAATCCTTGCTTAGCAGGGATTAACTTTGAAACAAGAATAATATTTATGTACACAACCAACATGCTTAGATTGGGCCTGGTTGCCGGGTATACTTATGCTCGGCTTCTGCTGCTTCTGGGCAATTCCCCTATTCTGTTAGTGTTTGTACTCAAGAGGGATTAGAAGGAGTATTCAGAGGGTATAATCCCGGCATAACTAGAGACTTTGATACTTGAGAGACTCTACCGTGCCCGAGAGTATCCGGTATTAAGTATGGCGCTGCGCATCTCAAACCAAATGTGCAAATTAACAAATTAAAGAGATTATCTTGGTTAATCTTATTAACAGTCCGGGCGAGGTCCTTCCTTTTGTTTCCCGGCACTGTGTCCTTATTCCATGAAGTTTTTATTATTTTCTCCTTTAATTCCGCCGTGTTTTTTTTCTTGCTCTTTTTTTATTTTGAAAATGTTATCGTGACCTTTGTTTTCTATGCCATGGAAAAATTTTATCTTTTCCTTGGCAGGCAATAAAAGTTTTTATTACAAAAGTGCCAAGGAATGTACTGACTAACACATACATATAAAAAAACCGGGAATTTTCTCTTTACTTTCAGGATTTTTCGGACTTTATGAGTTTTCGTTTTACGGTACCATACATAACATACAATTCGTGTACAGCATACGGAATATCTAGGCTCTACCGAGGAAGAAAAATAAGGAATAAGGATATCCCGGGGAATCTTCAAAATTCTTTTCTGTCGAGAAGGGCAACCACTTTCGGCCGGCAGCTTTGACGACTCCCGCTGATTGTATATGCCTGATGATGCTGCTGCTGCTGGTCTGGTGAAGGACCTTTTTGTCCTTTATTTATTTTTATTTTTATTTATTTTTTTTTACTTCATCTTCTTTTTGGGGCAAAACTGAAAGCAGCTGATTGTAGGATCTACACAATCATCATGACTCAGCAAGGACAACGATTTGGCTGGCAGCTATGGAAAACTAGAGAGAGGGGTCATAATTTGGAAAAGGACCATATCATAGCCATAAAATTTATGAGACTAGAGTTGACCCGAGTTTTATGTAACACCGAGGCACAAAAGTTTGTTTCTTGGCCTGGATATATTCCTTTCCGTGTTGTTCGTAGAACGATCCCAGCTTGTCTATGGTGAGTTTTTTTACTTCTCGTTTTTGCGTTATTTTTCTTCTTTTTCTCATTTTTACTTCCTATCTTACTAAGGATTTATTATGTCTTTTTATTTTTCAAAATGCTGAGAAGAAGAACGAAAATATACATATATACAAACAAATTCTACTGTATATTCGACAGCCCTAAACAGTTCCTGGGACTTAAGGTTGAGAAATTTATTAGCATTCCACCTGGAGAGAATGTGAAATATCAAGAAAGTTTTACCACTAAAGAAACGGAACACAACGAAGTAAGTTTAATTAAAAAAAATACTAAACTGTGCTTTATATCTTGTTTAACGCCGCCTTAATGTGTCCTTGCTACCTAAGAGAATGTAAATGAAAATTCCCTCCTCGAGGACTATTATCCTATTATTATTATTACGAATTTAATATTTTTTAATATTTCAATATTTCAACCTCAGGGCGTGGCACATGCAGGGAATAGATTCTTTTATGTTTCTATGGAGAGGTCATGTTTGGAATATTAATTTCTTCCCACAGTAGCATCATGGGCCGGATCCTTTTTCGGGCCTTTTCTCTGGGTTTTTTCTTTTTTATATATATATATTTTTTCTGATCCATTCCGATATCCGGGTTAGGTTAGAAAGTTTAGTCGTAAAATATGGTTATAAAATTTTGTGGTTTTAGCAGTAGCATACGTAATGTGGGTTGTAGGTGGTAAAGTCTTCTTTTTAAGAGGGAGTTTCCTTCTCCTAACATCGTTTTTTTCCTGAAAATTTTAGTCATAATAAAGGAATAAATTTTTCTAAATTGTATTAAATTTTCAATATAATCTTGATTTAGTCCGATGGATAGGTGCACATTAGACTATGAATCGTGCATACCAGAACTAAATGTATTTGTGAAACGTGTTTCAATGGTTTCATGAAGCTTATTAAATTCCTGTAGAGATAGATATACCCATTCAGATTATCTTTGAGGAACCCAAAACAGTTTTTTTCAAAATGGATATCATTAATCCATCCTATCGTTCGAATTTTTTATCGTACACGAATGAATAAGTAAATCGAATAGGCCGTTATATACTCAGTCAGGAGATAAATAAATTGTTTCCTTAACTAAGTTTTATTTAAGGAGTACATTTATGGTAAAGTTTATGATTCTATAATTAATTTATGGTAATTAATTTATGGTAAAGTTTATGATTCTTCAGTGATAATTTCATCATATGCTTTAGTGCTTTAAGTTCGGGCTGTGTTGTGGAATATTGACTTATTAATAACTTTGTTCATGGCTACAATTCATATACAATCTGTACTTTATTCCAATTATCTATCCATTTCATAGTGAATTATTAGAGAAAGAATACAAAATATATAACTTAAACTCGAGGATTCAAGAAATAGGCTGCAAAAATTTGCATGCACTTCCATTTATTTTATGAAAGAATACATAATTAGTTTATCATTACTGCCTAATACAGATTTAGAAAACTATTCGCCGGTTTCTTAATAAAATACAAATGTTAGTTTTGAATTTTGAAGGCACCAGTCTAGTTTTAGTGCCTTTCTTTAACATGTGTCCATAATACTAGACCGTGATACTGACTGCCTTACCGCTACCAATATGAATATTTAAGGTGCTATATACCCCTGTGTCTACTTTAGGTTGTGCAAATAGGTATTGAAGCCATCTAAATAGAATTTCTTTTCGTCGGTAAAAACACCTATAACTTAAACATTCGTAAAAGCGGCATGATGTTAATTGTGCTCTTACAATTTTTTTTCTTTGTAAAACAAGGAAAGTTTACAAATTTCTGCAAAATATCCCTTTATCCTTTTCTATCGTACCTGCAATTATTATATTATATTTTTTCAATATTTGTTTTCTGATTTAAGTAATTATTAGGTAATGTTATTTACTATATTCAGACCTGTTGTTAGTTTTTATGCAATTTTTTCGTCAGAATAACCTTCTTTATGTAACACTTTACCAATCAATAGATAAATGTACTGTGCCATCAAAAGAATACAACGTAAGGATTTCACAATCGAATTTTTTATAGTAGTTCTTTATCAATTGCATTAGTTTAAAAAAAATTCTTTAAATCTAATTAAATGTTGGAGAAATCGCCTAATTTTGGTTTCTTTTCCTTACTGATTATGTTAATATGGCATATGCCTAATGTAAGACCTCAATTGTGTAAGGGAGAACCATAGTGATTCAAGGGACATTTTTGGAAATATAGGATGTTTGAATTGAATGCACAGAAAAATATAAAATCTTTCGTGCCATACTAATCCAAGCACATAAAATTTATTAATGGGATGTTATTTATGTGCTTGGATTAGTATGGCATGAAAGATTTCATTTTTTTCTGTGCATTCAATTCAAAAAGTAAATATTGACAAAAATGTCGCTTGGATCACTATGGATGGTTCTCCCTTACACAATTGTAGTTTTCGCAAGTTCTTGTTAAGCTCCAGGCTGTCGATTTTTACAATTCTCCAGTTGTTTTCTACAATCTTAGATAGCTCTGTTTTGAATAAGAATTTAGTTTTGATTTTGCTAAGCTCTTCAAATTTCATAGTCATCGTTCATTGGCCAACAAAAGTACATACATATCAACGGAAAAGCATTTTATGCTGACTTATCAATAAATAATTCGAGGAGCACCTAACTAATTCTTTATTAGTTCAACATGTAAGTACGTCTGTGTTTGGTCGCGTTTCTTATTTGTTGATATAATGTACATACATTTTCTAACTCTTGGTTACTGCGATTGTTCCAACGTTTGAAAATAATATTCATAAAGCTCGCTCTCGACAGTAGAGCCAATTTTGCTCGGCATTGTCTTTCAAATTATTTAAGAAGCACCTTTCTACAACAGGTCTTCATCGGTTGCAAACAATTTCAATTTGTTAGCAATAAAACATTCTGATATTATCTTCTTAAAAAAACTCACTTATGTTTCCTTTTATTCGTAATCTTTATACGCAAACCATTTTAACATCCGTTTCGCACCGCAAAATTTTTAATTTATTAATAAAGCAAAACTAAAAGCATCCCTCAACCGCTCAACCCTTGCAATAAGCCGTTTAATAGCTCCTTTTAACATCGGATTTACAACTCTGTTAAATATGCTTAAACTCATAAATTTCCAACTTAACTATGGACACTCAAAACGCGTTTTTTTGCATATTTCGTCCTAAAACTTTTTTATGAGTCGTTGTAAACTCAAATCATGTTCCATAAAGTAACAACAGCCTGGAACCATAACGGCTTAGTTTATAGTTCATAAACTATGTGTGCTACACAAAAATGAAGAGAGTTTACGAACAATTTACAGTGTTTTTTTTTGATGTGGCAGAATTGTTGGACTAAAGTTACAAGATTCAATGGCTATGCTTTTGCTGGAAGTGTTCTAACTAGTTTTTAATTAATGAACTTCTGTCTAAGGAGTGGTATTTTGGTAGATTTAGAGCTATTAAGGTCTTAAGGAAGTGAGGTACCCAGATATGCTTGATGTGTTAAAAATATTAGTTGTGGGCAAATATATTTTATAGTTTACCATGCTATATTCAGTCAAACCATTGGCCCGATTTCCACGATGATTCGTTACCTGTGGTAAAACCGAGTTTATAGAAGAGAGGGGCAAAGCGACAAGAGAAGAGTGTTGTTACTTTTTCAACAAAAAATTTCGGCGTGAAAACTAACACACATGCACAATGTGCTTTCTTACTTCTAATCTTCTTCTTTCTTGGCGATACACGGATTAAAAGGTGCGTCCGGAATCTTGAAAATACATTGTAATGAAACCATGTAGCCATGTAATACAGATCCATAATACGAACATTCAATGCATATTTTCACCTAGTAGAAATTTACAATTTTACAATTTAAGAAACAATAGAGAATCCAGAAAGTACTCATTTCTGTAATTGTTTACGTCTTCTTTAAATTAATTTTAACTATATTGAAAAATGATTTGATTACGAAAACAAACACCTTTTTATTTAATAAATCACATGAAAACCCCAAGCCACGTGATTTCCCAAGGAAGGACATACAAGAAATCAATACTTTTTTATGCTTTGCCGCGGTTGTCATCTTTTGTAATAAAACACATTTTTTTTTAATTTTGGAAGGAAGTCATGAATGGTTATTAAAAGTGATTGTACAATCTACATTTTGAAAGATTAATAAATTTAGTATTTTTCTCGATATAAATTTTTCCAAGTATTGCGAAGACGTTAATTTGTGCATATTAGCCTGAAGAAATTCGGCAGTATATATAATTTATATTTTTAGAATAGTTTTATATGAAAAATAATACATATAATTGTGCCCGAATTCTCATTATCGACAAACAGATTAAATTTATTCACCTTTCGACGCAAATCTATCACAAGGATCTTGTTTGATATAAGAGATTGTTAAATTGCCGGCCTCAGTAGCCTAGGGTCTAAGGCGCCCGACTATGCCAGAGGCTCACGGTTTAAATACGTATTTGATGGGGAGCTAGTGGAATAAAACCGGGTGTTGACGGACGTTTTCAGTTCTCACTATTCTCTCTATTGTCTTTCCGATTAGACCTTGCTGTCCGACATTACACTCAATGATAAAACACTCGACAGTACGAAGCGGGCATTCCTCTGAACATTAATCTTTCACATAAAAAAAATCTAATAAATTACTAATAACCTTTCACTTTTTTAATATTGATTTGATTTTTCTCCCTTTTCTTCATTTGTCACAGTGCATTTGTTATTTTTGAAAAGCGTTTGTAACAAAGGTTGCATTTAGCTGTTTTTATTTTTTTATCTGCTTCGATGACAAAAAATACTATAGTTATAGCAATTAAAAAGCTACTTCGTAGCTTTCCTTTACTGTTAATGTTCTACCGGCCCTATATGTAAATCTAAATAAACCCTAAATTGCCCCTCCTCTTCTGAACAGGTGCACAGAGGTTTGGTTGGTTTTAGTTGTCAAACATTCAAACGTTTTTTTGTAGCACACTAACGTTTTTGTGAAGACCATCTATGATACTTTTATTATTCTAATGAATAAATAAAAAATTTACTTTCCATATATTTTTCCCTATTTTAAACTCCACCGATTATTTATATATGTTAAAAATGTCATGTTCTGCATAGCTCACATTAACCAGTTTATTATCGTACGATCATATTATTTTACTCTAAAGATTTGAAAGAGGATAACATTAAACAATAATAAAATTAACACTGCTTATGTAGATTTACTTAAGCCCTGTACCCTAGATTACTTACTTTTGAATAAAAAACATGAAAGAATATTAGCCTTCATTTGATTTGCATTATTTTTCAATATATTTAACGTATTTAACGACAGTCTCATAGTTATTCGAAATATTTGCAAAATAATAGAAAAACTGGTTTAAATAGGATTAATTCGATTTTTAAACTGATAACACACAGGAATCTAATTCAAATATTAATGTGTGTATTGTTTGCGATATGTGAGCTTTAGTGATTATAATCATTATGCCCTCATTACTATAGATTTGAAGCTAGAGCTTTATTTTACAACATCACCACCATTGGTATTGGCTAATGAAATCATTGGTTTCGTGTGGCAGAGGTTTAGAAAATAACATACTTATCCAAACATTAAAAGTTTGATGTGTCCCCCAGGATAGATTAAATAGATATTTTTATTAAATTTATCTACGGTTTGTGTTATTTCCTAATCACTTATTTCTTCCCAATTTCTATGAAAAATAATTACATAAATTCTAGAAAATTTGTTTCTTTTCATTATTGACAAATTTATCGATAAATTGTTTTAAACAAAACTTGAAATACTATTCATATATTGTAATCACACTCACACAAATACAGAGCACCACTGGAAGCTAAATTATTAGGTTGCAGGGTTAGGCTAAATTTAAATTACAATTTTAATTTTACATTTGCGTAAGCGATACTACAGAAAATCTAAAAAAATATGAATGACCAAAAAATATATGGACTTTTAGAAATATACCGTATTCTCTATATGTATAATATATATTTTTTGGGACACTCGGTATACGAAAATTTATTTAAAAATTTAATACTTTTTATGTAGATCCTACATAATGTAATTAGGCATGAATTAATCGTGTGATAATAAGGTTGACTATACTTTTTTAATATAAATCAATCATCTCGTTCTTTTGATATGTTTCAATATTGGAACGATCTTTATTTATTTGCACAGGAAAGTAACTCCGGCATAAGCACATTTGCTTAACGTGTAAAATAGATAATTGTGGTTTGAAGGCATAATTCCATTCTATTTTCAAGTCAAAGGAGATTTTTATGCGGGCTTGCACATATTGTTATAGATTAGAAATGCGACTGGGGTAAAAGAGTGGTAATTGTGAAAAATATTGTTTTTAAAACGCGAAATCTCTGAAATCAGCAACCTATTAAATATAATTACATCCATCTGAACAAGGGAAGGATAAGTCGCATTCGAGACAACTATTCGATTTACACTGAAGTTAATTTATTGTATAACTTAAAGCGATGACAGGAAATCTTTTTGTTCACTTTGGTTCATTATCACTTGCTTTTGTATCTTTCCCATTGCATATAATCGATTTAAAATTACTGCTTGAGTAGTTCTTTAGCAAACGGCTGTTAACTAAATTTTTTAAAATAAAGATACATTCATAAATCATACAGCTTTATTTAATTTCAAAATATCTAACGTAAAACTTTGAATTCAATTTTCTAAGACGTCAATGGTAGAAAATTACACCATATTTAAAGCTAGTAAACATCAAAATAGACGTCATACAAAATTTTGATTTTGTACAAACTTTGCATATTTATCAATTCAGAAAATATAATTTAATTTACTTTTAAGTTGTATAAGCAGATTGAAAATAGACAGAAATTAATTAAACAAATTAACATTTCACGTAAGGGCATTAACAATATCGTATATTCAGAGCGGAGAGAATATTCATTCCTACACTACACCTTTGACATGCTCTCCACTTTCTGCAAATTTAATATATAATCATCACGTAAAATCTACAAAACTAATAATGATTATTTTCCATCTCTATTTCAGATATCATCGCAATCTTGTAGATTTTTGTCTATTTCTGCTCTACATCTACCCTGTAGATCCGAATTTGTTTGAAATCAAGCGACAAATTCGGTTCTAGAGAGGTTTGTGTGGTGCATACACCAGCAACCGACCGATATATAAGAAGACCAACCTCATACCAATGAGACAAAAGCTACAAGAACATAATTTACTTATTATAATTTTTTTAATATAAAAATATACAGTAACACCATAAAACATAACTTCCTTGCAGTAACAACGGCACCAACGAAAAGGAAAAAAAGAAATACTCTATTCAAAAATTTAAAACAGAAACAACATAGAAAACGTTGATAATGAGATTTTCAGAATAAGAATTCGGTTTTCGTTTGATATGCGTACCAGGAAACTTAATTAAGATAAATTGTTTAGATAAAAAGGTAAGATCCGAGGTTAATCTAGACGATACATAAACACCTTTGCATTGAAATATACTGTATATACAGTACACAGCCGGGTTACGCAATGAATACAATATACAGATAGAATTTTCGAGAAAGTATGGTGTGTGATACAAGCAGAAGTCATCGGGAGGAGAATTTTTAGGGGTTAACCAAACCAAACGAATCAACCCCCAAGAAGCAAGCCACCAACATTAAGGTGCGTTAATTATTAGAATGTCTCTTTTGACTTTTATTTTAACCAAAAAGGGCGAACAAGAAAACATTTACGGTAATAATTAGAAGGGGTTCAACCACATAACCAGCAATAGCAGGAGCAACCAAAGAAATTCATGATGGGTTTCGCCAATATCCACAAGGATTACAATCAGAAACATGGAACAGCACCCCCTATCCCCCTGACAACAACAAATGGGAACATTCCTGGGACTAGTCCAAAATTATTGACACCACCAACTACAGCCGTCTCTAGCACACAAGGGAAATTGAGTATGGAATTTGTGACGTTCGGACACACAATTTTGCAGTTAAATAAATTTTCAAGTCTTTCGTCCTGTGCATTTTAGGTCAAATTTGACTGCAGCCCGAGCAAGGATATATTTGCATAAATGTAGAATTCCTAATAATTGTCGTTTTGTCTTGCATTAATTTCAGGGCAGCAGGATACTTTAATGGTTAAAGTTTTTTTAAACTAAACTACAATTTATGCTTATGGCCGTTGAGTTATGAGTTGACTTTATGTCTTGTCCGCAACTCAGGGTATTTTTAGGTGAATTTATGCAGCAATTGTAAATTGTGTGGTGGTGGTGCATAAATTTTGTTTATGTTAAAAGCTGGAAATTGTGTTGTAATTTGTATGCAATAAAATTTTGTTAATGAGTTTTTCTGAACAAACAATATGTAAATTTTTAAATAGATTTTACTAAAGGCTTACATAATTTGAAGAATTACATCTATATAAAATTCAAAATCTGCCCTCTCTTTACTTCTTTTTGTTCTTGTACAAACAAATGGGAAAAAACCATTAAGAGAGTGACAAATTATTAGATTGATGAAAAATAACAGATAAAATTTTTATTTTATAATATAACATTATACCATACCAAATTTTACTTATTTAAATCATCTTTTAGTAGTCATCGTCTTATATATTAACAATTATTTCTCAATTCAATTTCTTCTCATTTGTTTGGTATAATATCTTCATTTTCGAAAATTCGACGATGCTTGGATACTGTCCATATTTTAATGTTAGCAACAAGATCGTAGTATCCCAAATTATCAACTGTTAATTGATGTCAGTTTGAAGGCACTTTGGTGAGAGATAGCCCGCTTTGCAGAATAACATCTTTAATAAAAAAATCAAAAACGGCACAAAAATGTGAAAAGGATACCGCGGCGCTGCGAGAAATCGCATCCTAAACTCTGGGGTAATAATGATTCTAGGAACTCCGGTTAATGGTTACTTAAATCAGTCAACCAGTTAGAAAATCACGGTACAAAAAATCCTATACTGAACGGCCAGTCTTTCACTCTAGTGCTAACAATTCTGTTAGGGCTTTGCTATTGCTATTTCGATTATTAATCGGTTAATCATGCCCGAAACAAAAATTATGTTAGTGAACTTAAGCGATGAATTTCCAACCGAATCAAAAATGGTCCCCTAATTGGCAACCTATATGTACTTCTTACAGAGAAAATTATCTGGAATGCTTGTTGAAATGTGGCCACGTTTAACGTCTTCAATCAACACTTTCAAAGTGTTTAAAAACATGACTCATCGCAGGTAATGAAAAGTTGAAATAATAGGCTGATCATGGAGAATCGTTCAGCATTATTTTCTTTCAAGTAAATTTGCTTTTTTGTCACTTTTCAGCGCTTGACGTCGATTTATTCAGCCGAAATTCATGCAGATACACTTTCAGCTTCCTTCAGTGGCCGCAAGTTTGTATCGCCGCATATGAAAGGATTAGATCGCACTCCAAAAAAAGATCAACTGCTTTAGAGGCACTGATCTTTCCTGAAGTGAAGGGATTACATGATGAATATGGTCGGGATTTTGAAAGAAACGAGGAATTGATTTCTAAAAAACATTAAGATATGGTGGTAAATAAAGAAGATTTGGAGAGCACTGAGAAACATTTTCTTTAATTTTGTATCAATCCAATATCTGTTATGCCGCAGATGATATGTGCATCCTTGACAGGTCCAAGAGTAATATTCTCGATAATTTTCTGTTTTCTTCATGACATGGAAACTATTCGTCGAGAAGTAACCTGCCTTGCCTTGTTATTCCAAGAGGATCGGCTCCTTAACATTTTTTAAGAGGCACAGATGAAATTAACGGGACAACCACTTGAGCTTTATAAGATTCTTTTTAAGTAAAGGTGACCGTTTAGTAAAAGGAATAAGTAACCCCAGATTTTTAAAAGATTCTTATTGAATTAATAAGATAGTCTCATACATGCATCGTCAAACATAAGAATTTAACAACTTTATCCATTCTTTGTTTGGACGCTCACATATTTATACTTCGTCTTACGAATAAACTAAGCCAGCCAATATCTTACATGTGGCCGGAGATGGTATTGACTCTAGGTCGCTTTAAATACAAGAAATGTTAGATGGTATCAAAAATTTGCAATAGATGTGGAATAAGTATAAATATTGTTCTGCTGGCGAAAGGTGTTGTAAAGTTTCGACATTCCAATGTTTAACTAAAACACGATCCACCTTACACCGAATTGAACATCACCTGTTATGATTAACAAGTTAATTTTCATTAGAATTGTCTTATAAACAATACTAATACTATTTAAGGAATCAGCCACATGGAAAAATCGACTACTTATTATCTATGAACCAACTTAAAGCAATTTTTTTCTTTTCATTAACCCATTTCATTTTTTATTGTAATTTTTTTTTATGTGATAAATTCCAGCTTAGGATTGTGAACAATTTATGGTTTGGGTACTCGTATGAAAATAAACCAATTTTTAGTATTAAATTTATAGAGTACAAAATTTGAAAAGGTTTGACTGATACAAAATGTTTTTAATTTTTGTTCCAGTCTAATGATCCAGGATCAAGTATAACTACACTTAGCAGAGATTTAAAAAATGTGCATTCATAACTTGTTATTTAAAAAGGATTACATACAGATAGAAAGTAAGATCATATGTAAATTCAAACTTATTTTCAAAATATTTCAGTGTGCTTTTCTTGAATCTATCCAGGGTATGTGCACAAATTTTTCAACCATGTCTAAAAGATATACTTTTATTTATTATTGTTATACATCATGTTCTGGAACGTTTTACAACACGTGGTTCCTGCCATACTACAAAATTCATGTAAGAATATAGTCCAGTAAAATAAGGGAAAACAGGCTTAACTTCGCAAATCCGTGTAACAGGTCGTATCGTGTTGGAACTTTTTTTTAATTTGTTGTGAAAGCTCGACGTATAAAAGTCCACCAGTCCAAAATGCCGCTACTTTATTATTGTTGCAATTATAAAGAATTATTGCAAAATTAAATGCGAAATTGTATTGTGCTCTAAATTCAAAAGAATGAAACCGGAATAAATGCTAATAGAGGTGTTTCGAGGTCGCTGATTACGAATATGAGATTTAAAATTCAAAATGGCGGAATGATGAAACATATCATTGATATTTTGTCAGCCTATCTACAGGGTGTATAAACGCTAAGTTTACAAAGCGGCCGGCTGTTGATAGGGTTTTCGGTAGGCAACCATATCCACATAGTTTTTTAGTTATTTAAGTATTCACAAACCAATTTTCAGATTTTATAAAGCATTTGAGACAACTTTGAAGCCACGTCCACGCCAAATGTTAGGGACCCCAGCTGCCTGACGGCAGGCTATTGCTGGACAACCCTTATTACTACATAATACCAAAATTTCAGATTTTATAAAACAGTTGCATTTTTTGGCCCGACTATAAGGTATAAGTATTTTGCAAGTTACGCATGGAAAAAATAAAATTCTCGTTTTCCCGAAATTTTTGAAATAAAAGGTTGAGGCATAGCATTAAAAAAATTTAATTAAATTAAGGCCTCACTTTTTTATTACATACAATAGGATATGAAAAAATATTAGAACACTTAGACCAGTGTTATATACGGTAATGGTATTCTTTCTTCTCGTATTTAATAGTCGAAAGTTCAAGAGAGGAATATTAGATTTCCATGAGGCAATTTCTAAAGGCCCCCATTCCTATACAAGCCGCCAGCAAGCCATGGCCTGAAGGATTCTCGCCTTGAGGCCAAGTATAAACACACACTCACTCACCCATACCGTCAAATGGATGGGGCCTGCTGGGCCTGCAGTCCAAGAAAACTGACAAAAATCTGAAAATCTGAACTTCTATTCAGCTATTTTGGTTGAGGTCATGAATATGTTTGCACTTGAATTAACAACCTATCCCCTGTGTATGTAGGGAATCATGGGGTCACCTGGAGTCCACGGCATGTCGCTGTCAGACGTATGCCTCAAGTCCTCATCCTTCAGCCAGACTTAGAAATGTATGGCCTTCATCGGGCTGACCTAGCTTAAAAGGCTACGGCCTGCCGGCGGCCTGTTGTGAATGGGGTTCTTAAGTGGCTCCTATATATGGCCGACTGCACTGAACAATTGCTCATTCGGAACCCTGGCCGGTGGAGCGCTCAGATATTTGCGAGCCAGATCTGTAAATTTGCCGTATTTTAATTTTGTTTTCCACGAGATACGACACAACTACACACATTCGCATTCGCAAAACATTCGCATTACCTGATGCGAATGCGAATGTCGATGCGAATGCTTTCAGGAAACCAATCCACAATTTCAATTTAAAAATAATTTTAATTGTTTAAATGTGTATTGTGTCATTTTAATACATGGATCGAGTGAGTGAAGTATTTTTCTTCATAAGCATTATGGTTTTTTAGGCCGGCTCCACACGTTGGCATCAAGGTAAGCCCCAACGTTCGCTGGTACCTGCGTTGGGACCACGGTGGGGAGCCTGTGTAACAATCAAAAGTTATAGCCATTTTTATGCAGAGTGAGTCTCATTTTTTGCTCATAAAACAGCTATGTATTTCACTTTAATTAACAAATTCACATCTCCTATGGATTTGATCGTACAAAAAAGTGTCTTAGACATTATTTACGTAAAATTTCTTCCTTTTTGGAATGACGTTTTTTCGGAAAAATTCTATTTTAAGGTACTACTACCGGAAAAACGACCAAAAATAAGCACTTTTTTAATATTTTTTTTCTCAGCTGCTATGTTAGATATTATCAAGAAAATTTTTTTTATAACATTATTAGTCCTTAAAGGTTATAAAAAAAATGTTTTAGTTTATTTCTATTTTTTGCCAATAAGGTAGGGGGCGCTGAAGTCAAGAGCTCAAAAAAGAGATAGTCCGATGAGTGAGAGATAATCTCAGAATTGAGAAGTTTGCAACAAAAAATTCGAACGGGATTTTATAAAGGAAAGTTTCTTACCTTGTAATTTACCACAATTAGTTAAAAATTAAAAACAAAAAAAAAATGGTGAAAGTTTGAAAAAAAGTTTGACAAAATTGCATTTTTTTCACCCTTTTTCACTTCCCAAATTTTTTTTCTCAATTTTTTTTTCTAAAATGTGGTAAATTACAAAAGGGTATACCTTAACAAACAAAACGCACCCAAGTTTATTAAAATCAGTTCAGTAGATCCTGAGATTAATTCTCACTCAGCTGAAAAAATGCAATTTCAAGAAAAACGTGTTCAATGTTTTGGTTCGCTTTATCCCTACTAATATTATAAACTCTGTCTGTTTGTCTGTTACGCTTTCGCGCCTAAACCGCTTAACCGATTTTGATTAAACTTGGTACAGAGATAGATTAGACCTTGGAGAAGGACATAGGCTACTTTTTCTCCCGAAACAAAGGCTTTAAGGTGTTGAAATAGGGTATGAAAGTTTGTATGGGAGTCCGTCATTATTGAGTAGAAAATTATTAATGACACCCACCATTTGAAATCGATTAACTTCAAATTTTGCACACATGCGTAGTTTTCTTGACAATGCAATGTGACCATTTTGTACAAAAATAAAGATGGCGATTTCAAGATGGCGGCCGATTTTTGTATTTGTCTTCCTCGACCACCGACATGGGTATCAAATGAAAGGGTATGACAGGTAGAATACAATTAGCGGTGTAGCTTCATTCCAAATTCAAAATGGCGGCCAACACAAAATGGCGGAATACATAAAATAGACTAAAAAATAGAAAATTTAACCGATCGACTTCAAATTTTGCACATACCCATAGTTCGCCTGACAGTGCAATCTGACCGTTTAGTAAAAAATCCAGATGGCGGTTACAAAATGGAGGCCGATTTTTGCAATTGTGTTCACCGACCCACCCACATGGGTACAAAATGGAAGTGCATGACAGGTAGAATACAATTAGTTGTGTGGCGTCATTCCAAATTCAAAATGGCGGATTACCTTTTTCTTCACAACCCTCAGTATGGGTATCAAATTAAAGGGTGTGACGAATATAATTCAGTAATCTATATAACGTCATTTTAAATCTAATATTGCGGACACCACAAAATGGCGGGAGATATATCTATATACCCATAAAAGAAGGCAATGAGTTTTCCGTTTGCTCTGGTTGTTTGAGTGAAAACGCTGCGCTTTCAAACAACTAGAGCGAATGGGACACACGTTGTCTTCTTTTATGGTTTTTACACTACGAAGGCGGTCGACTATAAAATGCTATAACTTTTATGCTATTACGAATTTCTTTATAAAAATGAACTAAGCTATTCTTCTCTAAGGAATCGAAAAATGGAAAAAAAAAGTTTTTTGAAATTTTTCCCGGTAGTAGTACCCTGTAGTACAGCACTGTAACTTTTTTTCTATTACGAATTTCTTTATAAAAATTAAGTAGGTTATTCTTCATAGTATAAGGAATCGTAAAATGAAAAGAAAAAAAAATCGATTTTTTGAAAAATTTTCCCGGTAGTAGTACCCCACAGTGCTGTAACTTTTTTTCTATTACGAATTTCTTTATAAAAATTAAGTAGGTTATTCTTCATAGTATAAGGAATCGTAAAATGAAAAGAAAAAAAATCGATTTTTTGAAAAAATTTCCACGTAGTAGTACCTTAAAAGTTCTTCACGAAAACCAATAATTTAACACATCTTTTTTTTAATAACTATTGCAGCGGCACCTGTTAGGAAGCAAACTTTTTACAAGCTATAACTTCGTTCTCTGTTTTTATCATAATATTATTGATACAATTTAGGAGAGAATGGAAAAAAGTCCACCCGTTACAAAGGATTCCGAAGTCAATTCCTTATTTTACTGGACTAATAGTAGCTTAACCTTTTTAAGATTATGAAGTGCAGACTAACGAATAATTTAGAACCCTTTTCGTAGAATCATTTTGTGAAACAGTTATCATTTAATTGTGTCGGAGATTCGATTTGAAAAAGGCCGGCAATCCTAGCCTGGCCAAATAATGGACGGAAACTAATCGGAAGGATTGTGTCTTTATTGCGAAAAGATGAATTGTATTGTTTCAAAATCACTTTTATTAGCAATTAAAGGTGATGAGGTAACATCTCAATATTTTTTATGTCGTTTACATACAGTGTTCTACATATAAAGATTATCGCTCTGAGACACATCTTTATGTGTAGCTGGGCCTGGCATAACTGCGAATTGATTACCTAGACTTCTAGAGGAATGACATGTCACCCCGCGTTTCCTTTACCGTTTTCCTATTTGGAATAAAAACCTCTTAACAATCGCGTCAGAAATACTGGAGTTGACTTTTATAGATTTTATGAATTTTATCATTTGTCGGTGGTTAAGTTATTGTATTTGGTGGAGACTCGTTCACAGACGCGCCACATAACCTTGCGGGGCCTGCAGCTAAAATATTATTAGGGCCCTTTTAAGCTATATAACAAAAGAACTTTATTCTAGGATAAAAGAAAGTCTTCCTTATAGAGCCACTGAAAAACTCCAACTCTAGCAATAAATATGTGAGCCATAAATAGCTCTGATTTTAAGACATTCTCTGAGACAAATATTGGAATATTGGAATTTTCTTATAGCCTCATGACATTCCATATAATGAAGAAGTAAGTGGATCTTTCTCTACTAAATGGAAAATCGCTGTCCTCAGTATTTTTAATGCCTTACATATTTTTATTTTTAAATTAAATTTGTTCCAAATAATATAATTTGGACTGTTCTTAATGAACATCCAAGACTGAAATCATATTATTTCATTATTATATTAATTTTGCCTTCCAACATCCTCGAAAAAACATTACCCTGCGTGTCCCAAACCCATTATTGCAGGTTCAAAATTTTTTTTAAAGATAATTGTTCGAGTAAGGATATTAACTTAGCCATCATAAAAACTAGAATAACTTATTTAATCTAATAATCCTTAAATTGCAGTCATGTTGTATTTAAGTTAAAAAAAATGGCTCCTAAATGTTGTCCTCAAGTTTTGAAAACATTCCCTGTCGTAAATAAAAATTGGAGCTAAATCTATTCAAAGTGAAGTTGTAATTTTTTTTACGTTGAACGGAACGTCACCGGCATGACGATTGCATATATGCTAAAAAACGCTATTTTTATCAGTGTAAGAAACGGTGTTACTGTAGGTAAACGTGACAGGGCTGCTTGGAATAACATTCCCCTGGATAAAAAAAAATATTAAGTTCTTCATTGTATATGTTTTTTTTTCATTTTTTGTAATTGGTTACCAATTATTGTTTATTTTGACTAGTGTTGAGCCGGACTTACACGAGGCAGTACATTTGTCTCTTACATGATGTAAATTGTACTGAGGCCTCAGTTTTTTTAAATGTCCCGGTTCAAAATAAATGTCCTATTGGTATATGAGCGTGTATCAAGATAAATGAAGCGAGGTGTGATTGTAAATTACTTAGTGGAAAGACATTTCTTCCTTCTTTTGCCACAGTAAAATTTCCAATGTGAATTGCGGCGAGGTGAGATTGTAAACATGAACTGGAGAGACATTTCTCACTTCTTTTGCCACAGTAAAATGTCCAATGTGAATTGCGTCGAGGTGGGATTGTAAACACGAACTGGAGAGACATTTCTCACTTCTTTTGCGGCAGTAAAATATCCACTTCAAGCTGAGCCGTGGTGAGATTGTAAATACGAATTGGATGGAGAGACATTTCTTACATTTTTCGAGGGAGTGAGGTTTTGTCATGAAGAGACAATTCTTACATTTTTCGAGGGAGTGAGGTTTTGTCATGAAGAGACATTTCTTACATTTTTCGAGGGAGTGAGGGTTTGTCCTGAAGAGACAATTCTTACATTTTTCGAGGGAGTGAGGTTTTGTCATGAAGAGACATTTCTTACATTTTTCGAGGGAGTGAGGTTTTGTCCTGAAGAGACAATTCTTACATTTTTTGAGGGAGTGAAATTTTGTGCTGGAGAGTCATTTCTTACTTTTTTTGCAGTAGCAGAATTTCCAACTTGAAATTAGGCGAGGTGGGATTGCAAAATATAAATATATGGCCACGGACAACTAATTAGAAACAGTTTCATAAAAGTTGCATTTATACAGTTTTTATGTAGGAATCAAATTAAAGAATTCCCACCACCTCCTCTTAATTTTTTTTAAATATATAATGATTGAAGGAAATCAATAACAATATCACAATGAATTCCTAACAGGATTGCTACATAAAAAATAAAAAATGTATAAATGCAATTTTTATGAAACTGTTTCTAATTAGTTGTCCGTGGCTGTACATTGTGGAGGCATAGATTTCTTACTAGGCAGTTTAATGAATATTAGAATTAAGCTTGTAAAAATGCACTTCATTGGTATTTATTTTCTTTCTTTTTTTTTAATCTGCTTGTTTTTGTCATTTTGGCATTACAATAGAACCTCGCCTCATTTGAAGTATGACATTGTACTGGCTCAAAAGAAAAAAGAGGCACCTCTTACAAACTCATTTTAAAATCGTGTCCTACCCAACACTAATTTTGACTATTCTTAGTATTTTTTGATTCAAGTCTAAAAAAAACCTTGTTTTAACTCATAAAAACATTCCCCTGTCACATATTTTCACAAAATCGTTCATAAATGGCACAATAATTAGAAAATAATACAGCATTTTCAAAATATACCAGTAACTTAATATTTCCTTTTTTTTAAGTAACTTTTTTTTTAAAAAAACAAAAAAAACATGTGAGGACAGATTTGTTTGGACCAGTTTCCTTTTAGTAGAGAAAGACCCTAGTAACATAGTATCTAAGATTTTTTTAAATTTTCTTAGAATTAATATTAGTATAATGATTTTTCTTATAAAGGAATAAAATTAAATATGGTAGATAAATTTTAGCCGAAAGGCATAAGTTAATTTAAGATATAGATTAATTTAGAGTGCCTGCTGAGGGCCAGTAAGTTAGATAGATTAGAATAGGTTAGCATAATTAACTTTTAAGCATTAGTTAAAATTTATATTAGGATAGTTGGTAAGTGATATAAATGCTTTTATAAATAAATAAATAATAATAAAGAAGTAATTTCTGATATCTTTGGCGAAATGTTTCTTTATAAGAAAGAAGCTTCCCCTATATCCTGTTGAATAGTTCTATCCTCAAAAAATGATTTACGTCACATGTAAGAAGAGGTTTTTGAAAATTGGCTGGAGATCTGAAGTCTTTATTTTATTGATAAAATAAGAGTGGAGAATCCTGTTCTCAGCCATGATTGATCAATTTTCTCATTGACATTGTTTAAGAATTGGTATTCTCGATTTAGTTGGTCAACTTATTCATTCATTTTATTTAAGAGCCAACATCAGTGAAACTTTATATGGCGCTCCAGCATGTGTATAATTTTCTTACTTTGGAATTAAAAACCAGATCTTAATTTACTTTTATGTCATTATATTTATTTTGTCTTAATTAACTTAATCACTCTTTGTACTACCAGCCTGTCATGTCGTCCAGGTTAAGGCTGAACTACAATGAGGCGCTGGCGCTGTATCGCAAGCTGTCAAAAGTAAAAAACGTAGCCCACCCGAAGTGCAACTACAATGTGTAGCTGGCCTTGGCGCGTGGTGCTTGCGCTGCCGCTCACTTTTGCCTACTTTCTACTTTTGGTGCGCGCCAGTACACCAGCCAGTTGGGAATTTTGATAAATGAGGGCGCTGAAGTCAAAAGTATCCCAAAAAACATTCGTATTTAATCAATTTTTGGTTTTTCCTGTAAAAAAAATAATTTCCAATGAATTTTTTTTGCATTGCCCCATTTCCACTAACTTAAGCCTCAAACAGAACCAATCCGCTTCATCCGTTTTTAAAATATTGACATGACTTAGCGCCACGCATTGTAGTTGCACTCAGCTACATGGCGCGCGCCAGAGAAAAAGCCAGCGCCAAGAAGAGCGGCAGCGGCAGCGCCAGCGCCACATTGTAGTTCCCACTTATGGTGCAATGTCTAGTAGTAAGCTAAGTTTGAAGGATAGAAGTGAATAGGGAATTTGGGGGTCGTGGGTACTCGGGTAGATATCGACGAACTGTACTTTTAATTTCTGGCTTGTACGAGTTCGGAAATACTGACTCTGGAAGATTATTCCACAATTGAGTTGTTCTATTTATAAACGAGCTTCTAGGCCGTAGTGTGCGCGAAAAGGTAGGTTAAGAATGACCCGAGTGGGGTAGTCTTCTGTTGCGTTAAAAATATTGCCGTGCAGGTAGGAGGTCGGTAATTTCGGTACAATATAAAGCGCGTGGTACGGAATTGCTACGAGGACGCCGGAGCTGCTTCAAATCAAGATTACGTTAATCTAGATCGAGATTTTTTATCATTCTGATGATGTGTAAATTAAGTTGTACGCGGTTGCCACAATGCTTATAGCGTTTAGGGCGAATACTCAACCAGCTAGGTAGGTACTGTATTAAAGATGTTCAGGGAGTCTTTAAGTGCTCTTTATCACTAATAAGCGAATTAAAATAATATTTCAATATATCTTTTCCAAAACTTTAGTTACCTTTTGCCTCTATAGAAGACACATACACAGTTTTAAAACCAACAACAATGAAACAGAAATAATTTATTCAAAAACGCCATTTTTTATTTAAGATGTCATGGCTGCTAATACATTGAGTATGTAAAGGGGTGTGGCATTCGAGGGCACTTAATCCGGATGTTCCCAATTTTCATCTATGAGATGGTTTAAGAACAAGGGAACGAGAAGAAAAAAATTGACGATGAGCGTGTGGTCAATTTGAAGGCAAGTAGGATAAAAATGGACTTGTATTTCAGAATTAGAGATTGTAAAGTTTTGCAGTACAATTCTTTCTATGGAATGCACATTTATGGATGAATGCACATTGGCTCAGGCACTCATGTTAGTATCACCAAGCAATTCTTCTGCTCTTGGTTTCTAGACAATTAGCTACAAACAAGCTATAACGAAAAATGTTGTGTAACGAAATAGGAAGTTTATAAACAAACCTTGTACAATCATTGAAGGCTACATTGAGTTTACCGCGGCATGAGGCATCAAGGGACGGAAAGACTAAGATAGCGTAAGTAAAGTATGGTAAAATTAGAGTTTTGACGAGCTTCAAACGAGTACTAAGGATAGACAAAATGGAAGCATAGGTACAGCCCAAGGCGTTGCAAATTACCGTTTATTTTAGATAGAGTATGAGAGATGTGAGGCCACAGCAAGTTAATTGTGAGTGGGTAAAATAAATAGGTGCAAATGACAATGATAGGTGCAAGGGAAGTAGTGTTTGAAAGACTCCTATACATTAGAATGTAGCATTATTTAGATGTATTTAGCAATATGTGGTTGGATAGAGACCATTGATAGATATGCTCAAGATCGGCATTAATGTTGTAAACACGGTTCTCAACCTGTTTAGGTAAATTCGGACATCACCTGCATTAATGTGTAGTTTACAGTTTGTCACGACACTGCTGCGATCATTTATGTACATACTAAAATATAACGGCCTAATATATAACGTCCTGCCGGAATACCACGCGTGATTGGGGCTACGTAGACTAGTCATGATTACTATGTAGTAAAACCGAATTTTAAGAAGAGAGAGGTGAAGGGGCGGCATACACACCCCGCCCCTTCACCCCTCTCTTCTTAAAAGTCGGTTTTTACTACGTAGTAATCATGACTAGTCTACGTAGCCCCATTCGATCGATTACGCAAGTATACCTCCGAATGAGCTGAACATGAAAATATCAGCCGTGTTTTTTTAATGAACTATATACATTGATTATATACTATATATATAGTATATAATCAATGACGCAACTTCGGATTAATTTTAATATATTTAAAGCACTGAAGATGGCGTTTAGTGAAATTTCCCTTGTCGTTTTTTTAATGAACTGGATCGAAGACCTATATAGTTCATTAAAAAAACACGTCTATCATATGGTCTATTAGCTTACTTTCTAGAAGCGTATGGTTAAAACTGTCAAATGCCTTAGCAAAGTCCAAATGCAGAAGGTTGATTTTTGTTGTTGCGTCAACTAATATATTTTATGGTAATAAAAGAAATAAAATTATAAACTGAATTGCTGTACTTAAAACAATTTTATTTTATTTTATTCAATGCTTTTGAGTTCATATGATGTTTTGCTTTCTGCTTTTATTGTCTATATTTGTGTGCTATCACCCGTGGTAGACCGATTATCGCCAAGGAACAAGACTGTGAATGGGGGAGTTGCTGGTTGAGGCTACGTAACTGGATCACGGTTCAGTAATCTGGGAGGTGTTCATATTTGGATTGTGGAAGTTGCTTGTGACATGCGTAAACTTGTAAACTCAGTTTAATGCGGGCGCCACATTTTCTTTTTATTGCATTTTAACAGTTTATTGGTCTACCTACATTGTATTTTGCTTCATCATCATGTCATCGTCAAGACGAGGACGTAGGAGTGGAGTGTTGAAAGCCACCACCCTTGTATAAAAGGTTAATAAAATTTCTGCTGAGTCCATATTTATACACTGCTTTTGTTCGAGCTGATGGTGATCACAATTATACCAAATTATACTCATACTTCATTTACATGTCAAATTCGTTCCTCAGGAAACCGTGCAAAAAGGAAACGGTGTAACATAAGACTTAATAAAATGAGAATACATAAAAGATAGAAGAACAACGGACTAAAGAATATATAGAAAAGTTAAGTATATGTTAATTCAAGATTAAATTCTTTATTTTTTCGCTTTCTTTTCGTAAACACCCTGTATCTTAGTGGGTAGTGCCGATAAGCCTCCTCTCTAGAACAATTTTTTTCTCCAAATGTGCCCCGGAATCACCCCTTAACCGATTAGCATCTTAGTTTGAAACACCCCGTATAGATTATTGTGTTTTCGCAAAATCGCATAAAAAGTTTTAAAATCTATGCCACTACTGAATTTTTGCTTAAGGAAAAAAATAATGTTTCGCAAAAGTAGTTTGTTCCGTTCTATTTATGCAGCGCCTGTGTGGGCTGTGGCATTGAACAGAACAGGCAATAGAAGGAAAATAAACTCTGAGTATCAGTTAAGCGTCCTTGAGCAAGCTGTCCTTACCGTACTATGTCCGACAAAGCGGCATGCGTGATAGTAGAAATGATCCCCATTGATATTCTTGCATCGGAGGGCAAGAGATTGTACGACCCGGAATATTCAAGAGGGGAGTCCAAGGAAGTGCGACGGACTCTGGCGCGCAGGCAGTTCATCATAACATGGCAGAGGAGGTGGGACGTGTGTACTAAGGGCCGATGGACCCATAGACTCATACCAAACGTAGAGAAGTGGGTTATAAGGGAGCATGGGGAAGTGAGTTACTATACCTTACGTAGTTCCTGAGTGGGCATGGAGCATACCTTCACCGCTTCAGGTTGGTCGATTTATCTTCTGGCCAGATTGCCCGGACGATAAAGGTGATGCGGAGCCTGTCTTGTTTAAATGACCGAGGTTTGCAGAGCGCAGGACTGTGCTGGAAACAGTCGCTGAGGTGCAGCCAGCGATGCCAACTTTGGGGCAAAAATGCTGGATAGGGTTTTTTATGGGCTTCAAACTTTTAGGGGTCATTTTAGAGGTATTGTATCAATGCTCCGAAATATTTGAAACAGTTATACGATATTTCAAATATATAATTTCTCTTAGCTCTTTTCTCTCTTATTCGAATTCTGATTTGTTGTGGAATTCGTTGGGGATAGTAGATACTTTGAATAGCCTGAACCAAAAAAAACGTAACGTGCTACGAACATGACCCCGGATCTCCGCGAGCGGTCATAAGAAAGAAACAGAGAAAGGCAAAAAAATGCAACGAGAGAGACAGCTAGACGGCCAGACTGTTCCTGCTCTGATGATCAGCTTCGAGGGATCCATTTTAAAGGGTGATGCTGATGACGCCAGGCTGCAATAATGCCTTTACGGCTCGTAGCGGTCTGGACTTGAACGTCATGCAAAAAGCGTGGGTGAGTTTAGTCAGTAAGAATCTAACACTGCCGTCTGGGTGCGGTGTCTCTTGTCGTAGGCATGGAAGCCCGATGTTAGATTCTCATCACTCATTGGGTTAATAAAGGGGGGGGGTTCGGCTCTCCCAGAATGGTCATGCAATCTGACCATTTTATAAAAAAATCAAGATATCGGTTCCAAAATGGCGGCCGAATTTTACCATTGTGTTCCCCGACCAACCGATACCCATCATGAATTAGTTGTGTGTCGTCATTCCAAATTCAAAATGGCGGATTACCTTTTTCTTTACAAACCGCTCGGTATGGGTACCAAATGAAAGGGTATGTCGATTATAATACAATAATCTGTGTGACGTCATTTTAAATCTAATATGGCGGCCACCACAATATAGCGGAAGACATATAATAGACTAAAAAGTAGAAAGTAATATTCATGTACCAAACGTAATTTATCAAATTAATAAAAATAAATATATGGGTTCTTTTCTTCCTTTGCCTATTGTAGATTGTATATTTTAAGCCAATCATTTTTCAGTAGTAAACTTCACGCGTCATAGCCACCCCCTTTCTTATACATTTATTGTAATTATATTAGTGGTAGATGATAAAAATAGGCAAACTACCTTATCTAACTGCTTACAAGTATTAAAATATATCAGATAATATCCCATAGACAAATTATTCTATAGATGGGGAAAAGTACCGATCTTTACTAGGCCAGTAAAATTAGTTTTTTGTGCCAACCGAGCCATTCGCAAAATAAAATATAGAAATAGGAAAAATTCCGTTGAATTTGATGAACTACAGTTGGCGCTCATATACCTTTGCGAACCTTTCCAAAACGACGTCAAAAAAATTCAAAAACAGTTTTCACGTTTTAAAAATAAACTAGACTTCGTACAAAAAAAAGTTTGCATAAAATTTGTAGAACTTTTTAAGACTAACAAAATGCGGCCAGTTTGATGTCCATACATAAACATAAAGGACTTATTGCAAAAAAACGCTTAAAACCACGTTTTTTTAAATGCGTATATCTTTTACAAACAAAACGATTTTGTAATAAAACTCGCGGAAAGCATAGTCCTTGGGGAGAGAAATAAAAGCGTTTTTGAAAATTTTCAAAATAAGAAATATTTTTTGCAGTACAGTTTTTTCGAAAAAGACTATTGTTGTCGAATTCGATTAGCTCGTAGCCATCATACTACAGAAACGTTTTTGGGCTTAATATGTTCTCGAAGAGTTGTGGTAATAGTTGTTTTTTTGTGCGCCCATTGCTAGTTCATTGGAAACATGCGAGTGGCCAAAAAATCGAAAAATCCAATTTAGCTACAAAATTTCGATTATCCACTTTGCATTTCGAACACAAAGGGCCTGGACCCCCAGAATAATTCTTTAGTGACGCCCATGCCACCACTCCCCTCGTAAAAAAGAAAAAGATTAAGGGAATAAGAATTTGGTGAAGGTTATTGGAGTTTGCAAAGAGCTTGACGTCTACCAGAGACACTGGTGCCATTTGAGTAACTCAGGCGGTTTACATGAAATCACCCACAACAATAATCTCACACTCAGGATGGCATGATAAAAATTCCATTACCAAATTTAGTTTATGTAATGCATAATAACAGTTTTCCCAAAATTAATTAATGGCATGCAGAAGTGCCAAATAGATAGTGATACAAGTTCATAAAGGGCTATTATTATTTGCTGGGATCTTTTTCTACTTTTAAGCCCTCCGGAGTAAAAAATTAAAGAAACGCAAAATCTGTTGTTTTTAGTAAACCTATCTACTCCTCTGTGAGAGCAGGAGTAGTTCCAAGTAAATACGTGTAAAAAATAGCAGAAAAGAAGCACGGCTATTAAATAATGAAAAATATCCAGATAAATTTTCCTAAACCTTACAATTTCCTTTGCAATTTTTGTGTTCATATTGTGAATATTCGAAAACTTCTTCAAAGCTTTTCTTGTTAGCAATAAACCCAACCTATCAAAGTTCCAAACCATAATCCAAATTTCCTGTTGACTTTGGGACTGCGCCATTGCTAACCTTTTCAGTACATCTAGAAAACACCAGGTGGAAGGAAGATAGGGAAAAATTTGTTCAAACACTTATTTTAAAAATAGTGGAAATCTTTTTAATATATTTAATAAAGAGTATATTAATGCTTTCTTTCCAGCATTTTTCATGTATTTGTCTTATTATAAATATCTAGGTTGTGGTCGATCTATTCTTTCTAAATTTTGCTTGGCAATCTACTTCTTTGTCTTCCATGTATGGCTTCATTCTACTTAACAAGCAATGTGATAGTATTTTGTAAGGTGCGCTTAACAGTCTAATTGGTCTGTGATGCTTTTTATAAATGAGATAAACCTCTACTTCACTATAGTTTGCAAACGAATAGCGTAGAATAGTTTCTCCCTACCATAAAAAAGGGGAGACTATGGTATTTCGCAAGAATTGCTAAAAACCGACTCAAGCCTCATAGCAGATGCGTTAGATCCAATCCTGGAAATAGCATGGAACACCTGTGTCTTTCCGGAGGATTGGACGGAAGGTATGCTATCCCAAAAAGGGCGACCTAACAATATGCGATAACTGGAGAGGCATCTGTCTATTTTTTTTTATGTGGAAGACTAGAGCTCAGGGAAAGCCCTTTGTACTGTCGACAATCTATTGTTTTTCGTATAGAGTACAATGTCAAACAGCAAGCTCTAGTCGATAGATAGTGGAGGGAAAGAGAGAAGTGAAGGAAGGAACTGCCACAACCACCTACTCCCAACCATTTCTATCGCTATCATTTCTATTATCTGCTGTGGGACAAAATTTTGTCAAACATATTACTAGAGATAAGAGAGGCAGTCGACAGAACGCTAAGAAGACAGTAGGCTGGATTCAGAAAGGGCCGCTCGTGCATGGACCAGACCATATAACTTAAAACTTCCTTGGACTATATTAACTTTCCCAGATTGGATGGCCATGCCCTCACCTTATCCTCTCTGGTGAAATTTTTGGGTCTAATATTGGATCCAAAACTCAACTGGAAGAGAAATTTCGAGGAAAGGGTAAAAAAAGCCTGCATAGCCCCAAAGACCTTCGGCAGGAGATGGGGTTTCAAGCCAAAGATTGTCCTGTGGTAATATGATAAAGTTGGGAAGTGTTCAGAGGACAGCAACAATAGCCGGGGGCCACGAAAGCATGCCCTTCGAACGCCCTTGATGTTCTCTTACCGCTATTCCCTCCCAACATTCACATCAAAAACCTACCTTCGTGCAGTACCCCTAGACTGAGGGAATCCGGGCATGCAGTTCATAACCACATCTTGAATTTGCTAACCGAGGTTATGTTCGCTACAACCACAGACTACCTCCCTAGATTGCTTTTCCCGAAAGACTTCTCCGTGGAATTGCCCTCAAGGAAAGAATGGAGACGTCCTGAGGAAGTCCGATATACGGATATTCACCGACGGCTCCAAGGCGTTAGACGGCGCGCGTCGGGGTAGGAGTTTATGGGGACCTGTAACTGTTCATTGACCTGGAAACTCTCGGTGCACGCTAGTATCTTTTAAGCGGAATTGGTGACAGCCCTGAAGGCCTACCAGATAATGTATTTCAAGCAAGCATTGGAGCATTGGAATTATCATAGATATCCAAGCCTCTATAAGAGCTCCGGATTCAGTAATGATGCGCTCCAAGCTAGTGGAACGATGCAGGGCTGAGCTAGATAGCCTCGGTGAAAAGCACAGTGTCTGGGTTTCTGGAACATAGGTGGGAGCGAGAAAGCCGACTAACTAGCAACTAGAGACGAATGGAAGGAAACACTTATTTTCTGTGTAAATGTCTGAATTTAGCTAAAGCCAGACAGCGCACACTAAGCAAGTTACATTCTGGAAGACTCAGACAAATTTCTAGACTAAAGGTCAGATCACTCTACAGGATGGTTTTTAGACATCCGCCACAGTTGACCAAATAACCACCGAACTTTAGGTACACGAGCTTGTCGCATCGAAACGGCCTGCCAAGTGGTAAATGAGCATCCGGTCGCACTGGAGACAGCCCTACACCTAACCTAACCCTTCGGGCTGCTACGTACTTTTCGTAATTTCCCCTACTCCACTATGCTACTATCATTCCTTATGTAAAAACTAGAAAATGGTAAATTTGGTCATTGTGTCTGCTAGCTGGTGATTTCCAAGTATATTCTTATGACTGAACCAGGTGCTTGCTATTGTTAACCTTCTTACGATAGCGAATTCAGGCACTCTATTCGTGTTATCGTTCGATTCTTCGGCAAACAAGAACTTGCCAGCATAGAGATACGTTAATCACTTTTGGTTACTTCAATGTCTCTCTTAGTGCGTCACAAGTCATCCTTGCCTTGTTCTGGTTTTTCTTCTGTAGGCGCATGCAGCGTAATGAATGCTATATTAGGAAATCTAGATTAAATCTTTGAGGTCATGATGCGATCACTTATTATGCCGGATCCACACGTTTGTCAAGGCTTGGCAAGCATTCGCAAATTCAAACGTGTGGATAAGGCGTTTGGCTTGGCTTGTGTAAGCTTGCCGAGTGTGGATTCTCGGCAAGCCAAAGCAAAGGGCACTTTCAGTAATGCAGGTTGCGTGCGCAACTGACTTATTCAGCAACACACTTCCATTGCTGAATAAGTCAATTGCGCACGCAACCTGCATTACTGAAAGTTCCCAAACGTTTTCAAATTGCGAACGCTTGCAAAGGAAGGGCGTTTTCATAAATGCAGGTTGCGTGCGCAATTGACTTATTCAGCAACACACTTCAATTGCTGAATAAGTCAATTGCGCACGCAACTTGCATTTATGAAAAAGCCCGAAGTTTGCGGCAAGCGTTTGTGATGCGTCCCCACATTTGTTTTAAAAAATCGTTTTCAATTTGCGAACGCTTGCCAAGCCTTGACAAACGTGTGGATCCGGCATTATGGTTTATTCGAGTTTTGAACGCAGAAACCGACGCCAAAGTTACTTCTGGAGTCATTGTTACCGCTGTAGAGGATGGTAGTAGTCAATTTGTTTTTGGACTCCTTTACTAGTCCATCTTATAAGACCAGCCATTGGCCAAGTTGATTGACGACTTTTATATCGTAGTTTCTGAAATCATTAGCCTTGTAATGTTGCTGAGGTCTTTGCCACTGTTCCGAGGCTTTTCCATTCCATAACAAGAATTCTGTTCCGGCGAGAGACTTTCATTCCACCTCTCGGCCAACCACTTACTACTCCACACCACGAGGACAAGTCCCTGAAGAGCTTTTTTGTAAATCCCAACATGGACGCTTGTTTTCACTGGAATCAGCACATAGTGACTAAAAACTTTCATAATTTTACTTACTATATTTTTTAACAGTTTGTCAGAAATTACTACCAAAATATAACGTTATAATTCTAATATTTTTCTCGTGGGACGATGTTAAATATTTTTGCCTCATGTTCATGCCCACCTTCATGTTTGAAGTGCAAAACGTCCAATTTTACTAAGCATCTCCGAAAGGGGTTCGAAAGTACGAATCTGTGCCTCTCAATCCATTGAAAGACTTTGAAAAAGCATACAAAATTGGATAACGAGAGACGAAGCGGCATTTTGCAAAAAAAACAAAATTCAAAATTAAAAAAAAAGGAGATAACAATCACCCACCATTACTCAGCAGAATCCCCTTTGAAAGAAATGCATGCAATTCGTACAATTCCCAAAATGAAAGGATATACACAGCACAGCGGTGTATATAGCAAGCAGGACACACAAAAAATCCTTTTTCGGGGCGAGCCTACACCGCGAGACTACAAACAACACCGAAGCCGAAAAAACAGTATCCTCCCGGCTGCTGGCCTCCAACTGGGATTCGGCTAATTTGCGATGACTTGCGTTCCTGCACACTGAATAAATCCCTCGTCCTCGGCCACTAAATGAGTGCTTCTCGTGTTCACTCTGTGCGGAGTCCCAGAGCTCCGCTGGCTCTTCTGTTGCTGGCTGCTCTCTCTCTTCCGCTACACGATGCCCCGGCAATGGCTCCTGATTATTTCGGCTGCTTAATCTTCGCTAAATAAATTAAAAAATAATTAGGCGATAATAAATGAAGGTCGTTACCCGAACTCTGGCGCGAGTGGAGTAGAGATGGAGTTGGAAGTTGTAATTTAATTTTTACGCCTTCGTTGGTATGTAAATATGTTGACAAGTGATGGTTATGCAGTGATGATCCGCCATAGAAGATAATATTTTATGCGATGTCAAATCAATTGGCAGTCGGGAAAGATGTGCCTGGAGCTGAACCGTGATAGATGCCAGTCATTGTTTGTACGTTGCTTGAAGTCATTCATTTGTTTGTGTTCTAGGAGCTCGTTTCTATGTTTGGCTGACAGCGAAATATTAAGCTTAAAGTTATTATTTGTAGTAATTCTGCACAACTAGTCGATATCGTGAAACGATAACTACTTTCAAGTCTATAGAAGGAACTTCTAGAAATTGAATTGGTTTCAATATTGCTAGATTATAATTGTGTTTACAAGCTAATCTCACGTTTATTCTATTTTCGTAGTTAAGAAAACACCAGCAAAATCTGGGTATTAAGAAATCGAATTTACATAAAATACATAAATTTATTCTTAACAAAAGCTTTGGAAGGCTCCAAAGAGCTTTAGCTGTTTTAGGTTACAATATTCAGTTCTATGCTCTATATAACAACGAATCATTTGGACTTGTTGGTAAGGACTGACGTATCTTGTGGAAGCTTTCGCTTCGATAATATTTTCTTGATAGAGATAAAAACTTGGTGGATGTAGAAAAGCAACATACCGGATTTTTAACAATACTTTTTTTGTGTGATAAATTAAGCTTAAGGATCATACTTTGACATTCAGGTTGTGGCGTAATGTATAGTAGTAAGCGTAGTTAGAAGGATATGATTGGTAAAGAGGTTACTGGTGCGTGCTTAAGAAAATGGCGAAGAATGTTATGGTTGATCTTTGAGAATTTTTA
The DNA here is from genome assembly GCA_963855945.1 of Thereva nobilitata. Taxonomy (NCBI): domain Eukaryota; kingdom Metazoa; phylum Arthropoda; class Insecta; order Diptera; family Therevidae; genus Thereva; species Thereva nobilitata. The sequence continues at coordinate 105,681,299 of OY979695.1, read as the reverse complement.
CGAGTTCGGAAATATTGACTGAAAAATTGTTCTGTAGTCGTGCTGTTTTATTTTAAGGCTGCCAACTTTCCTAAATCGAAATGGGGGACGGAACGAGATTTTTCTATGAGATCATGAAAAAATAAAATAAGCCTATATAGTCTCGGAAATTAGCAAAAAAACGCACGAAAGGAGACAAAATTCCAAAATGGCTGAAAATTGGTCCACAGCTTTCTTGGGACATTTTAAGAAAACAATTTCGGAACCACAAAAAAACATGGCCCCCGGAGATATCACTTTTTGGCCAAAAAATCACTCAAAAATTGGTTTTTCGAAATTTTTTTTGGAACTGCCAATAAAAAACATTACTGCCTACAAAATACCCCTCTTGTAATTTTTTCGAAAACCTTGGCCTCTACGAATTATTTAAGATATTTTTTGACCGAAAAGTGATTTTTGGAAACTTTGACCTTGAATAACTTCGAAACGGTTAGGTTTTCGAAAAAATGACAAAAGGCTTTTTTGTAGGCAATAACGTTTCGTATTGACTGATCAAAATTTTTTTTCGACAAACCCAGTTTCTGAGTGATTTTTTTGCCAGAAGGTGATATCTCCGGCGGCCATGTTTTTTGTGGTTCCGAAATTGTTTTCTTAAAATGTCTCAAGGAAGCTGTGGACCAACTTTCAACCATTTTGGAATTTTGTCTCCTTAAAATGCTAATTTCCCCGGACTAATAGTCCAGTCAAATTAGGGTTTCACCTCGGAATGAGGGGTAATAAGCTGATAATTTGTATGAACCTTTGTTTTGGCATTCTAAATGATGCGTCAAAAGTCTCATATAATCTCGTGTCCGCGTCTTGAGATATTAGAGGTCAAAGATCACAAAAATCAGTTTTTCACAAATATTAAATTATCGTCTTTACGTAAATTTTGGTTAAGTAAAGTTTGTTCATTAGATAACTCTGCATAAAAATGTCTTATACAGAATTTATGTGGAACCAATAGTTTTCGAGATATAAGGCTGAAAAGTCTTGGCATCGTGTTGTTTTCGTTTCTGCACCACCTCTGCGGGAGAATGGAAGGGGCGTTTTTTACATGGTGTCTTCCGTAGGCATAATCGTTGGGTTACAAGTTATTATAAAATTCTGTTGATTATCTCTCTATCTCTTCTATTTCCACTTCTTCCATATTGTCATCTTCATCTACAATCAACTCAGAAGAAAATAATGAAAAGTGATCTGCGCCATCATAGTTGAACTCATATTCAGCGGTTGTATCCTCGGACATACTATGGAGACACGACTGGCTCTGACAAGAGCCATACGCTACGGAATATGGCAATCTTACTTTTCTACATTCATTCATGGAGCTTTAGTTGCGCACCCCCGAATTACAGTCCAATTTATCTCTTTAAGGGCCTTTAGGCTTAATACGCAAAGGGAATACGAAGAGAACGTACTACCTAGACGGAAAAACATTGCATGTACATATGCAGTCATGTGTAGAAACACAACGTTTGTTCATATGTATTAATATTTTTCCGTCTCCTTAGCCCTTTCCACCTGATGCACAATATACTATTTGCACAAAAACTAAATGCGGGACTTGTGCGACGAATTTGACGTTTGGGGGACAATGTGGGACGCTTTTAATAACGGAGAACAATACAAGCAAATGCGGGACTGTCCCCCCTAATGCGGGACGGTTGGCAGCCTTATTTTATTTATGAGTATGGGATATTGCCGAGTGGACCAGTCCTCTGTTGCGCGAGCAGTAGCTATGAGATAATAGCAATAAAATTTTTCCTAGGGTGGTACACTGCTGAGGAAGCTCAATGAGTCCATGAAGGAGACAAAAGGTGCTATCAACAATGAGTTATATTCAAAATAAGGCCAATGTAGGAAATGTAAATTGCAGCTCGAGCTACTGAGTGAAGGAGGCACTTGAAAGTTTTACAAAATACTATCATTGGGAAGAATTTTTACTGATTAGGAATATGCGGTCATTCCATCGTAGATATTCTGTTAGTATTATCTACTCCTATAAACCAGAAATCAGTAGTGCAGGTTTTATTGGAGATTATACAAATACTTGATGCGCCAAATTAAACACGATTGTTAAGACCCCAATTAAGACAGAGCAACATAAGAGTGAGCCGAGTCTAAGACCGGTTCTACACGTTCAATTTTCTGTTCAATTTTGCGATGTTCAATACTTGTTTTTAGCTAGAAATTTGGTCTTGAATTGAACAGCTGGTGCAGACACTAGAGTTGAAGCTAAGTTGTGTCTACACTAATTTCAAATTTATATAAAGTGTGCTATGCATTTATGTCAAATTTATATCAAATGTGATTGAAGTGAAGAAGAAGATATTGTTTGGCTGCCACAGCTATAGGGCATTTTCTACCGACACATACAAGACAGCCGCAAGGCACACAAAGTTTTGAGAGCTGACATTTCTCATACATTTTGTTAACAACTTGGCGGAATTTTCTTAGTTTTTCCTAATTTATCATTTATTTATTCAATAGAAAGTAAGTTTTATAACATCAAACTAATTCAGCAATTGAAAATTATTTGTATGTCATGTATAGTAATTTATATTCCCAGTGCCTAGTATTTGTGCTGTAGTTAATTTCCGAAAATTTATAAAAGAACCGAGAAAAGGGTATATTATTGTCAAAATTAAAGCAGGAAAAGTGGTTAGCGGCTCTTAAACGAAAAGATTTAAAGCCGGGGATGTTTTGGTCAAGAGTTTCCAGTTTTGGCATTTTACTGCCCAAGTACTGGATCCATCCAGCTTCGAAGGTTTTATATGGCTTCAAACCGTTAAAAGCTCTAAAACTTTCTCTGCTATAAGCACTTTGCCGATCTATTAAATATTCTACGATATCAAAATAATGCACATTTCTTGGCAAAGCACTTCGAGAGAAATTGTTATCATTTAATTTATACGGATACAGGTCATCGCAATATTTTCCAATTTTACACTCATACCGATTTTGAACACTACAATAAACAGAAACGAAAGCACTTAATCAAAAGATGAACTGATATTTCGATTTCATATTAAAAATGTGAGCTGTTATTTCACATTTTATTTTCTAAAAAAAACTAATATTTAGTTTTTTCCGATAAAAATATTACCTACTCCACACTTTCCTTATTCATCTTGCCGGACTGTCATCGTGTGTGTGCCTTGCGGCTCTCCAATACATTGCCATTTGATGACGTGTCAGAAATGACCTATGCTTTAATACCTATACTCCTACGCGTATACCCACACTAATAAAAAGGTTGAAGGCAAGATCAAAAGTTGAATAGAAATTTCTGTTCAACTTTTTCTTGCTTTCCATTCTATGTTCAAGAAAATTACTCTTTTAATTTTGCATACGACCGAAAGAGAAGGAAGTGTTGAACATCGCAAACTTGAACGGAAAATTGAACGTGTAGAACCGGTCTAAGTTGAAATCATGTTACACCAGGACATTGCCTAATTGATTGATAATAATAGTCAGTATTAATGAATGTGGATAAATTTGAACTGCAAGGCAAATGGAAAGTATGAAATTTCCCAGGCAAACTTCCAAGCTGGAACACGGCGAGACCTTTAATTTTGAAATGCAGCTTTCGGTTTGTGTAATGCATTAATAAAACGTAGCCATTGCCTTATTTTCGTTTAATCTGAAAATCTTATATAGTCCAGTTTTTACTATAAATTGTGGTGGTAACCTTTTCAATTTAATCAATTAAGCTGCCAAACCGCCTGCATTTTTATTGGATGCATGCCTTAGCGCCAGTCAAATATTTAACCCAAAGTATTGATATATTCGAATCTTCTCTTAAATCACAATAACATCTTCATTGTGAGTTCGATACAAAATAGTCCAGTCAAAATTGATTTTTGAGTGAAGACAATTCGGAAGTTGATGAAAATTGGTACACACCTTACAAACATCATTATAAATAAAATGTCGAGACTGATACGCGATTGGCCGCCGGAAAACTGTATTTTAGTGGATAGTGGGGATAGCCGCCCTCTCTAGAACAATTTTTTTCTCCAAACACATCCAGGAATCACTCCTGAAAATATTAGCCGCGTAGGCCCACAAAAGATTTATTGAGGGTCTGATGACCTTATACAAGCCGCGAATGAGTGCATATGAGTATTTTAAATCTTTAAAACGGCGATATCTCATGAATGGCAATTCGTACGGGAAAATATATAATAACTTTTTTTGTAGATAATCGCATAATCTACAAACTTTGTGAACACTATTTTATGATAGGACTTACCGTTTAAGAGATATTTGCAAAAAACTGATATTTTGACCTTTTGACCTTGAATAAAAAGTTTTCCCGACGGCCAATCGCGTGTCAGCCTCGACATTTTATTTATAATGATGTTTTTAAGGTGTGTACCAATTTTCAGCAACTTCCGAATTGTCTTCACTCTTTAGCTGTTTTTCGTCTATTTTGACTGGACTAAAAAGTTGGTTTTTTCATTCTATAAACTGCCGTTGAAAAAAAAATTTAAAAATGATTTGAGAACCTTCAATATCGTCTATAACAGGTATTAAAAAATAAAGAGTTTGGCGGCTACGTCGGCTTCAATTGGATATAATCTTGTTGTATGAAGGAGATCTTGCGACACTAAGAATTGTGCAACACTAAAGGTGGATTTACATATCTGACATTTTTCCGTCGCGCCGCATCACAGTTGATCATTTCTGTCGCAGATTTTTAATACGCGTTTTACATTTGTGACGAATTCTGTCGCAGCCAAAAACAGTCGTTACTTTTGACAACTGACGTAAAAATGAAAGAAACTAAAAAATATAAATTAAAAAGATTGCAAAATATACCAATCTTATTATTATAGACATATTTAAAAAAAAAGTGACAATAATAAAAGATGTTGGGTGACAATCTCTTTAAAAAAAGAAAACGGCAAGAACTTTTTATTTAAAAAAAAACCAAACAAGTTAAATTTCAATTTTCTGTCAGTCAGTAGGCTGCTTTTTCGTCCTGCAACAGAGAAGTTCAAGTTTATTTAACTCTTCGCCGTGACGGTAAGATGTCGCAGAGGTTGTTCAGATTGGTCGAAATTTAAAAAACGACCGGCGCGACGGAAAAATGTCAGATATGTAAATCCACCTTAAGAGTTAAAAAATGCTGTTCCCAATTCGGATCAATTCAGTTCTGTAGTACAGTCGGGAAATATTCATCTAGAATTTCGGATGTTTTATTAACTTCCCAGTTTATAGGGAATTTATTGAAATCGGTTCGAAAATCGAAATCGCAATTTTCATCCTATTTTAATTTTTCAAGGTCCCAATAGAATTTTAACCATAAATTTGAGAAGAAGTATCTGTGTGGGTGTGCGTGTGTCTGTGTACATACGTGGTCATTTTTTCCTGCACGATATCGCGCGAACCAAAAAAGATATCGACTTCGTTGAGGAAATATGATCTAAAAAGATTTTCATAAAATTCGGTATAGCCGTTTCATGAGCATGTTTTCGTTAATACGCTACGATAATTGGGGTTTGCAGTGCAGTCAGTTTATTAATATTATATTATTTAATATTACGAAATTGTTGCTATTGGGTATAGGAGTTGTGTTAGTTTGAAGAACCAGGTGTATGAAATTGTTGTGATTTTTTCGTTACAATTTGTTGTTATTATTGTCCATTTATTATTAACATATCCATTCATAATATTCACACAGCTAATTTAGCCGTGTTTAATGAAACCGAAAAAAAGCAGAGCAGCTCAGAGAAGAGCCGCTGTCAAAAAAATAGGGCAATACATTGCCCGAAGTTGCTCTAGGTACCAACAAATGTAGAGCAGAAAACTGTGCTTTAAGTTGCTCCAGTTCAACTTATAGCAGGCTCATGAAACACGAATTGCTCATGAAACACATTTTGCTGAGATATCTCAACCTAGCTCAACCTAGAGCAACTCATTAAACACAATTTTTATGTAAAACCGCGCAAACTGCCGCCAACTTAAACAGCATTAAAATATCTTAACAAAATTTTGCCCTTAAAATAAATCCATAATTTACCGCACACATAACGAATTCACATATCTACGTAATAATCATCCTGAGCACCTTAAGAGCACGAACATACACCATCACCCAAAGAAATGAAGGAAGAAAAAATAACAATAACAAAAACAACAACAAAACGAAGAGAGAAAAAAAAACATTCTTTGAAAGATGGAAAAAGTGCGACGATGAAGGAAATTTCGTCTTTCACGTCAAAAACATTTTTATGAGATGACGAGCGACCATTAATTTCATTTCGACTCATGCTTTCTGAAGGTTTTGTTACAGTCTAAGAAATTCCATGGCCCATTCTTCCGTTTTCTACAATTGTTGTTGTTGGCTCTCGTCCTTTTTCCAGGACATACAATCTCCTTTCGCGTTGGCTTGTACTTACTACAGTATTTCAGATTACTTTCGCCCCCTTTTCACCGTGCGCTCTCTTTTAGCAGAAAGTTCTCAGACTCTTAATTTTCAGTTCTTAGTGTTCCTTCGGGGATGAAAATAGTTGAAGAAATTCTTGTTCAGCTGGGATTTTTTTTCTAGCAAAAGACGAAAGGGACACGAGGGACGAAAAGGAAGCAGTCTCTGATTGGAAATGTTAAAGCAGCCATTTCTTTTTTGCCGGATTGCATTGAGATCTTTCACTGTCCTTTCCCCCTCTTTGTGTTGTAAACTGACGCAACCCAGTTTTCCCTTATATATAGTAGAATCTCATATTTTTATCCCTGCCTATACAAGAGTCCTGATTTTTACATAAGGGATGTTTTGTAAGGGTGATCCTTATGTAATATTTTCAGAAGATACTTGCCGGTTTTTTAAGTATGGTGGTAAATCCTCATAAAGCCTCTTCTCTCTGCTGTTGGAGGAAATTAATTTTAAAACAAAATAAAATCGATTCATCTAACTACCCCTAAAAGATAAAGCGCCTCCGAAATAAAACAATAAAATAAAAGGGGGAGCATCCCCCTTATCATAGCCGACAATTTTTTTTATTGGGTTATTTTTAAGTAATTCTCTAGGAACATCCACTGTCAAGAGTGGGCCTGTATCCACCCATTTAAGCCTTCACTAAGGCTTCGGAAATCTGACAAGTGACAAGTGGTGGGAAACCCACCCGTCAGCGCAAGGATCTGCAGCATTTTCGCTTTATATACATACATATATTTTTTTATTTTTCGTTTTTCATACTCATCACACAAACATCGAAATTGACGGAATGCTTGCAAACAGTTTGTCACTTTGATGGATTGGTCCTGATGGACTACGAATTGAGTTGAGAGTTTTTTAAAAGATCCGTTTTTTATGTTGTGAAAATTCGAAAAGAGACAAGTTTTCAAAATATTTAAATATCCGTAAAAATCCACAAAAATCCTATTGCTCCCCGGGGAAATCTAGGGAATTTACTTTTTTATCGTTTTATTGTGATTGATATCGGAATGATTGCTGGGTTGGGATTATGTCTTGATTTTGACAAAGCAGCAAATAGTGGATACAGTAATAGTTGCATTAGTTACACTGATGTGAGAGATTTGTTGGGTATAATTGGTCCTTGAGACCTTTTTCAATAAGTCTTTATTTTAATTGTAGATTTATTCTGGAACGTTTTTGTAGAAGTTTATAAGTACTTACTGGCATATAATTATTATTTGAAATTATAATTGACTGTCATTGTGTCCGAGGCGTAGCTATTTAGCATAAGTTAATTTATTGTACAGGTAATAATTCGCGGTAATATTTTTATACCATCCACAGAGTGAAATATTTGCAATGTACATATATGCATATAAAATAATCAGTTATAGCTACTGGTATGCGTTTCTGGATAGCACATGAGAATTGCGTAATTTAATTTTAAAAACTGAAAAAATATGAAATATTAGGATATGGCGTTTTCCCGATAGATGACATCAATTGTAAATAAGTCAGCAACCACTGGTCGCAGTGATACCACAAATGTTCGTTTCAAAGGTGACATGCCGAGTCTTACTTTCAAAGTATAAACACCTAGTAGTTGGTGCAGTAGCTGGAAATTTGTTTTCGTTTGAAAATAGGAAAAAATAACGAAAAGCTGCGGTATATTTTGCAATATTATTGCGACAACGAAAAGAATGCTGCGCAGGCTTGTGAAAAAATTGTTCTCTGTGTGCACTTTAACAAAATCTGTTGCGCGGAAATAGTTCGCTTGCTTTTGTTCTAAATACTTAAAAAGCTGATGATATTCTTGAAAAGGTCCAGCCAGAAAGGACATCAAGACATTGAACATAAAACCGTTTTGAATCATTTATACAAAAAGAAGCTTGATGTACGGGTTCCTCATGGGTCCACCTCAAAAAACATGAATTAACTGACAGACCAACTGAATTAATATCTGCGATGCGACGATTTTTGAAACGTCTCATAATATGTGACGAAAAATGGGTCATGTACGACAATCGAACGCGTCAAAGATCGTGGGCAAGCGATGGAGAGCCGTCACATGCTTTCGCCGGGATTGACGTCGAAAAGGGAGATGCTTTGTGTTGGCCACACGATTGTTTCTCAATTCTACTGTATAATTTTAACTTTAATTTTGATTCTGATTTTAATTTTAATTTTTAATTCTAATTTAAACTTATTTTTTATGATCCTACTTTATAATGTACTCTAAAGGATGTAAAGGCCCAAACATATAGCAGAAACGAAAACGAACCGAAACGAAAGGAATGAAATAAATCGTATGAAAATGTATGAACTCGGTTATATAAACGAACAGAACCGAATCGGAACGAATGATATAAATTTATTTCATTTCGGTATTCGTTTCAGCTATTCAGCTCGTTACTTTGACAGATCGACAGACAGTTTGTTTTCGAATTTAAAGTAGTTGAAAGAACGAAAAAGAAGTTTTTTTAAAAGAATGCAGTCAATACGAGGTGAAAAAATTGAAATTATGATATCTCTTGTGATTTCTCGACATCCGCCATAAATTATATAAATTGTATTTATCGAAACTAAAAAACTCTTCTACTCAGTGCAAAACTTGTCAACAAATGTCAAGAACCGATTCGCTCAGGCACCTATATAATCGCTATCATTTTCAAGTTCATTTCGTTTTCGTTTCGGTTTCTTTTCGTTTCTGCTATATGTTTGGGCCTTAAATCTTGTGTACTTTCTTTGAAATACAATTATTATTATTATTATTATTACTGTTATAGTCCAGTGGATAGCGGTTTTTAGCTCCGAATTCTTTCGGACAGCACCGATTGACGTGAAATTTGGACAGTACGTAAGTAGAAGCTCAAGGGACAAAAGTTATATTGTGTGTGCTTTTTCTCTGGGGGGGAGTGCCACCCCTTCTAAGGGGTGGTTATTGGCACACTCAAAATAACGGCAGAAATCGATAGAGGGATGGATTGGAAGCAAAAAATGTTATATGAAGATTTTTCTTTAAATCAATATTTTCCGAGCTATTCGCGATTGAAATTGTTGATTTTTCACTAAAAAATTCATGTTTTAAAGCGGTTTTTCACGAATAACTTAAAAACCTTACGTTTTTAAAAAAAAATAATTGTCGATCTTGCAAAAATGAAGCTTTTAGAATAACGAATCGATTGGCGTTTTATTTATTTCTGTAGATGAAACACAACTCGATTTATGAGTCGTTAAAGATGACCGTTTGCTCGCCGAAAAATGAAGTCGCACCGTTCGACGTTAAATAAAGGCAAAATGGCGAATTTTTGGAGAAAAACTTATTACACCATATTTAAAGTACTTGAAAAGACCTTTAAAATGAGCTTTCGTACAACTCATTAGCATCAAAACTCACGAACTTATGATGAAAATAATATGCTTGTCTCCGGTTTTCGTCAAAAAAGCAACAATGAAACCAATGGCTTCACGGCAAGAATTGGAACTAAACGAAACCCTTGTACCATTAACTTTGTTTAAGTATTAACAATATGTTCTAAAAGTTTGAACGGTTTAGAATGCCTATATTTGAAAAAAAGTTAGATTTACGTTAGTAATAAATTTTGAAATTTTTGAATTTTTTCCGCAATAACTAAAAAACTAAGTGAGATACGAAAAAAATGAAAAGGTTCAAAAATGAAGGGCTTTTCTTGAAGAAAATTTTGGCTATTGTTTTGATTCTGTACGATGAAAAGTAATTGAGTAATCTTGGTTGTAAGTTCGCATGTGAGTGCGAAGACCACCTTTCTCGAGCCATTTAAACTTTAAAATCTCAAAAACTAAGGGTTCAAGGCAGTTCCTTGTAGCCCTTGAAATTCCCTGTAAAATGAATTTTAGAGCGGTTAAAATTGAGGAAGTAATCGTTAAAAAACCAATCGCGTTTTCGCTGAAATTGCATATAAATTGTATTAATCTCAGTAGCACTTCAAAGTTGGATGAAATTTTAGAAGACGGTAGGTACTGTCGGAGCTCCACCCGAACATTTAAAAAAATTGAGGCGGGTCCAAGATTTGTCAGCTTTTCTGGATCAGATGCGGTCTGAATCTTTTGTAAAGGCTACGACTAAGAGCAGCGCTGTAAGACTAGTTTCCCTTGTACCGACAGTTGATGCTCTGAATGAGCACATTAGGAGAGTTCATTTACAAACCCAGATCCGCCAATAACGGATGATGAGGTAGTGATGATACCTCTGATGATTTATAGATTTATTTTTAATAAAGCATGTTATTATAATGTACATAATTTTATTTTCCCGCTGTACTGAGTACATGATGTACTCAATTCTGTTTCTTATTTTACGTATTAACATAGCAGCTAATTTAAAGGACAAGGGAAATTTGTACGAAATGATATGTTGAAATAAAGCAAAGAATATTATACGCACCCCACCTCTGATCGACCTGGGCGCAACATCATCCAAACTGACACTTAAAAATCACTCTGAAAACCTAAACAATTTTCTGGAGCCCCCCTCCGCACCTCGCCGCCATCTTGAAAAGAAAGGTGAAAGTGTTTTTCTCGATTTACGTCTGTCTAAACTGTATCCCATTCCTGAGTAAGGTAGCACTGCACGCAGAATACTCCCACCTATCTAAAACTATAAAAGTAAAGGGTCTACCCCGCCAACTTCCAGAGCAATGAATCATAAAAGTCAAAATTTTGTTTTTTTAACTAACATTTCAACTAAAACCACATTTTTCTCCATGAAATACCTACCAGCTTGCACTAGTAATTCCTACCTTAAAGGGCGATTTTTAAGCTTAGTTTATCACATAAAAAAAGATTGATATTTTTAAAAAGTCTATTAAAATTTGGGAAAAGAGACAGGGTTTTTACAAAAACGATTTAAGAGCAGAAATTATATAAAAGTAATGTTTTTTTACTCTTATCAGACTTAAAAACGGGATCTTCACACCCCAAGCCGAAATGATCAAGATTGTACTATGATCGAACTCGTTCTTTGTATTGCAAGTCAGTAGCTAAAATTTGACTGTACATATTTGGATTGTGAGCCTCATATACCGAATAGAAGTGTACTCATGTCAAATATCCTTAGTCCATCAATATTCATTACTCAAAATTCAGCAGTACTCAACTGCTCATAACTCATAGGAAGTCAAACAAAAAAAACAGTTTTGCAACACCTGAAACAAAATCCTGGTCTCACCGTGGGAAATAATTCATTAACGAATCAAAATATCGAGAATTTAGCAATAAATATCTTTTTTCCTTGGAACCAGCAAAAAAGTGGCATAAATATTTGAAAACATTTTTTGAGTGTGGTTACTTTAGTTGGAAGCTATAGAGCATTATAAAACGACTTATTGCACGGCACATTACCGAAACATAACTTAAGTCACCCGAACATCAAACTGAGGCACAAATCAATTAATTTCTGTCAATATTTACTTTCGTCCGATTAATCGTGGTGGGTCCAGTCAGTCTAAAATCTAGAAGGGGGTCGCCAGTATCCACAGCCTCCAGCGAGGAGCATGCAGTTGAACTTTCCCACATGTTGACTTCGGGCTATTTGCATTGCGGCACTTCTATTTCGTCCGGGGGATACAGTATCTGATATTGAGTATTGGCGCTAGCCAAACTTACACCAAGGAAATGTTCTTGCAGGTTGTCGTAGGTGGTAGGATTATGCAGATTTTTGAATGCGGCCAGGATTAGAGGAACTTGAGGCTACCACACCCAGCAAATCCATCAATTTGCGGCCGGGGGCTAAGGCCGTCATTAATTAAGCGAGCAGAGATAATGCTGTTCCAATGTTGTCACTTCATCGTCGCCATCAAATGAATTAAAATTAATAATTTATGATCGTCGAGCGCCTCATATGTAGATTTGTGTTTACGTTACTGTGTTCAGGTGATATGTTATCTTAACGTCGCTACTGTAAACTGATGCCGTTGCCCCTGGAATTGGGCCTAAGAGATTTGCCTCCTTGAGGCATTCTCCTTTCTGTGGCGTGCTTCATCAAGATGAGTCTTGTTGTATTCATAAGGACTCGCAGATAGATGTCTGCTCAACCACCTACAGGATACCTTTATATCACACAACGTAGATATATATTATTTCTTATATTGTGCCGTCAGTCAAAAATGAGCACAGTCGGCTGGAAATGTGATAGAGGGAATGACATTATCATTTGTTACTGTCAACATGGTATATTCAGTTTTTGGTAGCGGCACAATTCTCATTCTCGGCTCGGCTTCCGAGTGTTGCCATTTAAAGGCGAGAGTCTTATGTACCTTCTGAGTAGATGCAAGTTTGTGGATTTTTGCTTTAATTTCCCAATTTAATGGAATTTGATTAATTTAATTTGGTTGCTGATCTGGTGTCAATTAATTCAATGGCCTAAATATGGATATTCTGCTGAACTTGTTTATATATACATATTACGGAATTTACGATAAGAAGTGGAGAGAATAACTAGTTTTCATTAAGTTTAGTCCCCAGCCATGCATTCAATACATAGGAAAGTGTACGGGACATTTAGCTGGTGGTGGTAATTAGTTATGTTTAGAGAATTCTTCCCCAGGATTTGTAACAGACGATTCCTTTTTTTTTTAAATCATGGTACTCTAAATTATAATTTGAAAAGTTGTAATCCTCATAAAACTGTTCTTTCGGAACATTTTTTTTGAATATCTTCTGGCAGTGGAAAAGCAGTGCAGTGCATCGCTGTGGTGCGGAAGGTGAAACACATTTCAAGAGCAGTGTTTTGACATTTGGTCATCTTTTAGAAGTATTTATTAATACGTTTTTCCAATTGTATTGTATAAAAATTCTTTGATTCGCACTCATTCTATGAGTTTCTCCTCATCCATTTTGAATCAAAACTTAACTTCATGTATCAACAGAAGCAGTGCGACGCAGTTTTTTAGAAATTAGCCTAAGCAAAGCAGTGATGTGAAAATAATGTGAATTGTCAGATTTAGTTACAAGAAGTCTAAAGTTCACTGCTTTTCAATGCAGTTCTGGCTTAAGGGGGATTCTGGTCTAGGATATTCAAAAAATCGATTTTTTTTCCATTTTAAGTTTAGTTGATATGTCTAAAATCATCTGCTAAAAGGATTTTTTGAAATTGAAAATATTTAAATAAACGTATGTAACGACATATAACGACAAAACAGGAGCTGCCGCGTCGAGTGAATATAATTAATTTCTCTTTTGTACTAACACACATATACAACATATAAAATATTATACTTTACATTCATACTTCATGAGCTTTATGAAGATGAAGAAGGGATATTGTATGGTGCCGGAATCGATAAATAGAGGTTGTATAAAAAAATCTTAGTTTAATAACAAAAAATTGGCACTTGAAACTTTACACTTATTTTTCTTAAAAAACGTTTTTTCGAACTGGCGCATGCCATAACTCGATTTTATACTTTATAGGGTTCATTCTCTTCGTCTTTTAATTCTCTATCGCCTAAACTAGGATTTTTTTAACCCAACCGTTCCCGTTCTACAAGGTGTTTTGTGAGCAAAAATGTCCTTTTTTTAAAATTTTTTTTTTAAAAGTGTGCCTTTTGGCGAGATTGCATTCTTTTTTAAATATCCTAGTTCACGCTATAACCAATGATGTATATTGTAAGACTTTCAAAACTGTTTGTGTTTTAGATGATCCTGTTGAAATGGGGTGTTGGTATAATTAAATATCCTGTTGGCCAAACTCCATCTCATTGCAATATGCTATGCGCGTATTGCCAATAATATTTTCATTAATATATATTTAGATAAACTTTAAGTTTTTATTTTATTAAATATCCTGTTGGCCAAACTCCATCTCATTGCAATATGCTATGCGCGTATTGCCAATAATATTTTCATTAATATATATTTAGATAAACTTTAAGTTTTTATTTTATATCGTTATTTTATTTTTAATATACAAACTTTAATAGTTACGTATTCGAAAGAATTAAAATTACATAATCTTTTTATATAACCGTTATAATCTTACATAGTCGAAGTTCCAAATCGAATGAACTTCTAACTAACACTATTACAATATTTCAAAATTATTTTATTGAACAATATTTGTGTGTCTATGTTTTTTAAATTTCGTTTCTGTGTACAGTGTATACATACGTGATATGTCAAGCTAAATTCTCCAAGTGTATTTCCTAGTAGTAGTGAGAATCCAAACTATGACGTATACAAAAACACTCTATTAAAAATTAACGAGTACAGAAACTGAGTAACTACCTGAATAAAACTTACTACAAAAAAACGTATATACATGATAAGTAGCGACTGCTACACCTGTCATGCGATAACACATGCGCCATCGAGCCTCAATATTTTTACCGTTATTCTTTCAACAGAAGTTCTACGATGAGCATGTGCCAAAAGTTAAAATTTTTTTTTTAGAAATTTAAGAGTATTACAATATCAATAAAAAAAGTTAGAAGCAAAAATATTTATCTATTTCCGAAAAAAAAATATATGAAAAAACCTCCTTTTTTCCTTTCTATACCAGAAACCCCCCTTAAAGGTTTACCAGCTGAATTTGCAACGTAGTTGCCTATGGGGATTTTCAATAATAATATGAAGACGCTAATACCCTATGGCTTTGATGTGCACTAGTACGCCAATGGCCTCGTTATCATAATAAGAGGTAACAACGACATGACGCTTTCTCGTCTACAAAGAGAGATCTCAGAGGAGAGGAGGAGCCACTAATCATAAACCCAAGGAAAATTGTCATCAAAACCGCACCAAAAATGGGGAAACACTAATTTCCAATTTTCAGGTGTGGTGGGCAAAGACCCAAGTGAAGAAGACCCAGATGGTACTCGAAAAAGTAGCTCGAATGGTCTTGCTGGGAAACACAGGAGTGATGAATATCTACGTGCTCTACTGCAGTGTTACAGGAAAGGTTACACATGTCTCGTTGAGGTGAAGAAGGAGGCAGCACTTTTAGATTAAAGCGGAAAATAAATTTAAATTTGGAGATCTAAAAGGTTATCTAAGTATACTGAAAAAAATTCAATCCGAATCTATGTTTAGAATGACAGACTCCTTGCTGGTTTTATACAACTTCTGAAGTATTTAGGGGTCATCCATAAATTACGTGAGGCGTTTAGGGGGGAGGGGTCGAGCCGAATCTCTCCAAATCTCACGTGGGGAGGGAGAGGGTCTCGGCAAATATCACGTAATTTTTTTCCGCAAGAAATAATGTTAAATTGCGAGAAAACTGGGTTAAATTAATAGATATAGCGGAAATAATTAGGTACAGGCTGAAAATTGGTAGAGAGCTTCCTTTTGGGGTTCTTAATAAGGGGGTTATAAAGTCTACCGAAGCCCACTTTTTATTTTCACCGCTTGTATTTTCGATTTTTCTGCAATTTTTTTTGCAATTTTTCTTAATATCTTTTTGTTTTCTTCAATTTTAAGTACAATATCTGTAAATGAGAAAATCTTTAATATCGTCTTTTTGGATCCGCACTTATCACTCACGAAAAGCTTGGTGCAGTCTCAGATGAACATGGTGAAAGGTTTTATCAATACATGTTCTACATAGAGAAGGAATAATGAATCCATTACATAAAAAGTATACGTGATACTATTACTATATTTCGACTCAATACCAATTGGGTGTAAAAATTTAGCCACTGCCGTTCACACTGTATTTGTTAATGGTTCAAATACCATCCAAATGGAACATCCAAAAAAAGTAATGAAATATTTTAAATATCTGGGAATGAAGAGTGTATCACTTTATACAGTGGCCTGGGAAAAACTGGGAATGTAACGCATGCATTGACTTATAAGACAATTTTTAGAAGGATTACGACCCTACGCTGAACTAGTGTGGTGGCCTTAACTGGAACAAAAAAAAGGCCCAGAAGCCCAATTGAAAACCTGGAACCTAATTCCCTCCTAACTATCTCTAGTGCATAATGTACCTAATCTTACTGCAGTCAAACAGATTATATTAGGAATCGGCTCTTTTCACATTAGTCGGAACACATGCTATCTGCGGAGCATTGTCACTATACAAAAAGCAGACATTTGCACCAGGCGACATAATTAGTCATATAATCATCTTACAGGATTCGAATTTTTGATTCGAATACCATCTGCTCTGACATACTAGAGGCCAAGATAGATTTTGAAAACCTTTTGTTATGAATATCGAGAGCTATGAAGAATTTAAGTCTAACAGATCCGCACTTATTGAATCTATATCTTGGTGCACAGGCGGCTCAAACGTTAATTTGAGAAGCTGACTGTGACTTCAGACTCTGCCTGGGTCATTCAGTCACAGGTTTTTACCCTAAGTTGACATCTATAGAAGAGTGCTCCGAAGTTTGTATATCTCCATCTTTACAATAATATTGTGAATGACTATGCATGTCATAATTATATGTTTTCCCAAAGTCAATATAATGTAAAATCTACATATGCTTGCTCTAAAAATACACGAGTTGAGCTCAAAATAGAAATGGAATTTTTCTGTTCTCTTGTTAAGAAACCATTATCTCTGTAAGGTATCATGAGATTGATTTCCATAGGATAGGCAGAATCGCCTGCTAAATGATAATCCACAGGTATTGTAGTTTATGGATGCATGCGAGTTGGTACTGTGATGATTTTGTGGTACTGTTCTTCAACACAAATTATGTTTTTTTCAATACATAAATCCAACGCAATTAAGCACAGATTAAACATATTTACACTACAAATACGCACAGTAGTGTAAATACTAGAAATTTTTTAAAATTTGAAAAATCTCACGTGAGCTTGGGGGGGGGGGGGGGGTTGATCCAAATCTCACGACATCTCACCAAGGGGGAGAGGGGGGGTCGAAAAATCGCCAAAAATCGCCAAATTTATGGATGACTCCTTAAACCTCAAACAGGATGGTAACTGTGGTGCACATATGGCTTCGAAATTGAAGAAGGAGTAACAAGAGTTGGGGTTTACTGGTTTACTGCGGGCTAGCAGTAGCTCTAGCAGTGGCGGTTTCAAGGGGGGGCCATGGGGGCCATGCCCCCCCCCCCCGAGAATAGAAAAATTAATGAAGTTTTTCGAAGTTGATTAAATTATACGACTTGAATTAATTAACAATCCTTGTACCGTATTACAAAATCAAGCCATCGAAAATGCATCGCTTTATAAAGTGTGGAGATTAATGGTACCAGCTAATTTAATCAATCTCGATTGGCAGCACTGGCAATTTTAAGTTATCTTAACGAATTCATTAGGCCCCCATTCACGGTCACACATGTGTGACGAACATCTTTCGAATAATAACAATCATTTACACGCACATAGAAGTTTTGACATTTCTAAGCCAGCAACGAAAAAAATAAAATGATTTTTAATGAAATAAAAATTTCTCGTATAAAAGCTTGAAATTCATATAGACTTTTTGTTTAGGCTAATTTGAGCAACTGGGCATTTTCAATAATTTATCTAATATTTCAAGCTTTAACTAAAATTTTTATAATTTTCAATTAGTGGTACAACGAAAATTTAAGAATAGATAATCTACTTAAAATGCACAACTAAACAAATTACCGTTCAGGCGCGGATTCAAGGGGGTGGGGGTCACGAGGGTCATGACCCCCCCCAAAGCGCTCGCTCTTTAAAAAACAAAATTGACCCAACTAAAAAAACAAAAAGAAAAAATCACCAAACGACTAAACCGACTCAGCTTTTTTGCAAATTAAAAAAAACGACCTTAAAAAATGACCTTCAAGGTCAACAACAGATTGTTCTATAAGGCCCATTCAGAACCAGCAGCAGCAACAGCAGCGGCAGCATGTTTAGTTTTACTAGCAATCAATTAGTTTTACTAGCAATGTGACTAGGGTTGCCAGGTGTCCGGATTTAGCCGGACATATCCGGCCTTTTACGGTCGTGGCGGCCAAATATATGCATGTCCGGCTTATGACCGGATATTAAGCGATTGTCCCTCTGGTCATGTAAGGATACGTACAGTACGCAACGTAGCATAGATAGATGACAGCTGAAAGCTTTTCTTTGTTTTGCAATCAAAGATTTAAGCACACCAGGTAACTTACAACGCTGCATCCCGGACTAATAAAAAGTAGTCCCGGAGTGAGCGTTGCAAGTGGCCTGGTCATTTCGTGCCAATTGATTGGTTTTGGAAATTATTCCTTTCGGGTAGTAAGTTGTTGATCTGTACATTTTCTCCCCACCACCCCCATCGCGATGCTGCTGGCTGACTCTTGCTACTGTTATAAGCCTTATCTAAACTTTCAATTACAAAAAAATCAGGGGACCTGAAATGACCATCCAAAATGCAACTCTTCCTCCCGGACTATAATGAAATGACCAGTTTTCCATCCAAGGAGAATAGATGATTGTATATTTTGTTTAATGAAGAATATTTAGTTTATTTTGACATAAGATTTTATTAATAAACGATTGAAAATACCTAACCGAATCTATTTCTATTTAAAATGGGTAAGAAAAATGTCCGGCTAAATGTAACGCTGTGTCCGGCCTTTTTATTTTATGGACCTGGCAACCATACCTACATGTGACCAACATTAGCCAATAGGAACTGTCTGCAGCCGCTGCTGGTTCTGAATGGAGCTACACTCTTTCTATATGTTTTGATTTGCAAACTCTGAAGTTAGCTGCACTCACAAGCAAGGGCGCGTCTTCATCAAAAACACAATAGGGCACGTTTTCGTAGGGCACGTTTGTTTTTAATCCACCAGAAATTTCGGTTAGTTCTGTTCATTTTGTTAATTTTTTTTTAGGAGTAAAAAAATTTTTCCGCCACTTTTAATTCCGTGACCCCCCTCAAAACAAAATTCTAGATCCGCGCCTGTTACCGTTACAAATTAAAACAAAATTCAATTATGAATTAAATCCACAATCCACTTCCCCAGTTCAAACGATTTGAGATTGGAACTTTGATATAAGGGTTCCGAATTAAGATAATTTGTTACCGCCTCTTTAGTGACATTGTTTTCCGAATTCTTTTTGAATTGTTTCGATTAATACAAAGTTTTAATTTTTGTGATTGTATTGCTTCAGAAAATCTTTCGCTTTTTAATTTGAGTACTCTACGTGCATAAAACAGTCGCTGTGTTAAATCTTATACGTTATTAGTTTTATTTTTTAAAAACAACTTTTAAACGATATGTTATGAGATTAAAAAATCTTGAAAATAGCATAAAATCATTTTCTCTATGTTCTAAAGCAAGCTTTAATATCGATTACATCAGTAATTAATACCATCAGGGATTATCTCTGAGCTCTAGTCTACCAGATAAAAAAAAGTTGTGATTCTTAAGACCAAAAGTGTGAATAAAAGCACGATGGCCCCCCCGAAAATCAGTCCTGGAACCGCCCCTGAGCTCTAGGCATATACCTTTCAATCCTTCAAGCGGAGTAGGTATATACCAGGGGTGGCCAACCCGCGGCCCGCGGGCCGCATGCGGCCCTTCGTGGGAAATTGTGCGGCCCGCGAGATTCAACAAGGTTTAACGAAATATTTTGTAGGTACTAAGAAGGTTCCAACATGTGAAAAAGAAAAAAAAGTGCCAGCTATGAGCAATGATTAAAATTAAATTCATAGAGAATTAGCTCTTGGGGTGCACCGGATGACCGGGTTGATGGATAAAAATCCAAGCAGTTGCTTTCATCGGTAACAATTGAATATAAAGACCGCATTCGCAACTGAGTGTCATGGAGGTAGCAGAGAAAACAAGCATATTTACAAGCAAGCACACTTCTTTGGTCAACATCGAGCTAGTGTTTTATGAGTGAAGGATTATTTTTCTTCTGATCCTTTAATCAGGCATGGGACATAGGACTGAAACAGTTGCCTTCCTTGTTGTGGCCTCTTTTGGTAGAGTTCTCCTCCACGTTGTTCTTGGTCTTTCAACTCGATGGGTTCCTTGCGAATCACATTCAAGGGCCTGCTTGGCTAGATTCTCGTTTGCACCTCGCAAGTTGTGGCCATTCTAATTCCATTTCCTTTGCATGATTAGGTCATCAACCCTTTCTTGACCGGCACGGCGCAATAGTTCTTCATTTGTAATTCTATCTTTTTAGCGGATTTTTAGGATAAAAACGTATAGGCGCCTTGTGATGAATTGGGCGACTTTCCATATTACATACAAAAGAATTGCCTTAACATTGGAGTTGAACAGCCGCAATTTAGCGTTAGTTGAGATTTCTGTAGATCTTTATATGCGAACCAGCATCCATATGCGCTTCTTGCTTTATTTATTCTGGAGCTGAGGTATTCTTCTGCTCCGCCATTTTCAGTAAAAATGCTAATGAGGTAACAGAATTAATCTATCAATTCTACGTCGCCATTAGTCAGCACTATGCGTTCAATGGTGTTTGCATTTATCCGCATTTCCCTTAAGCCGGCCGAACTACTTTCTTTCTGCTGTAAATTGTTTAACATATTTTTGAGGTCCTGAATATAAAAAACACTTTTCAGGCATCAGACTCAAAACTTGATTTTTATATTAAAAAAGAAAAGTTTTGTAATTTCAGATGTCTGTCTGAGACAAAAAGTTGGGAAATTTGGTTAAATTTTCAACTACGAATCGTTTCTTTTCGAAAATGGAATTTAGATACGAAAAATGAATACCGCGCCACCTTGTCTGACGAAAACCTGTACCACCAATTACATTACATTTCGCCTAGTTTCTTCAAAATGCTTATAACTCGTCTATTGCCTATTTTAACTCACATTCTCTACTCCTGCCTCACTGTTTTGTCTTTCTGCTCTTAAAATTTTGCAGTTTCTTATCTAACTGCTCTCAAAAGGTTAAACTAGGTGACTAAAGCTCCTCAAGTGCCCTGCTCCACGCTGGCGTCCCCCAAGGCTCCATTCTTGGGCCACTTTTATTCCGTATTTTTATTAAAGATGTTCTAAGAATCATATGTATGCAGACAATGTGGAGCTTTATTTCCTGCGGAGAAGCTTGCTGTTGACTTGCGTCATGTATCCTACTGGTCGACATTAAATTTACTGCAGCTAAATCCTATGTAGTGTATTTTTATCTCTCTCATTCTGCTATTGTTCGTCCTGACTTTTCTGCTATCGCGTTAAGCTCCGTTCCTGTTGTTTGCGGTGAGGGTGCTACTGAATAGCAGCATGACCTGCTGCGATTACATTAGTTTCTTTGTAAGTAAAACCTACGGACTCCGGTCTAAACTTCGTTACCATTGTGCCTTGTCGAAAAGGCCTGAATTTGCTTAAAGCCTTAGTACTACCTCTTCTAATGCAGTAATGCATGGCCTTTCCATCTATTCCTCTTTCGATTCTTCTTACGCCCATAAACTTGAAGAAGCGTTTAACGATTGTGTACGTTTTGTTTATTTACGCCGTTTCACCCTACTCGAACTCCGTTTTGGGCTGCTCTCTAAGTGACTTTCGTGATTATAGGCTTCTGCGACTGTTTCACGATATCCTACATGAGCGCAAACCTGCATACCTCAACCATTTTGTGCAGTTTTCGCAATCCCTCAGAAAATATAATTTAATAATTCCGCGTTTCAGCACGTTAATTGTTCAGCGTTCTTTCTATATCTTGAACCAAATATGACGTGCCTTGCCGTAACCGTACGTACCCTAACGTATGAACATGATTGTTCATAAAGTACCGACCTAAAGACTTGCATATGTTCGTTCGTTATGGTACGTACGGTTACGGTTCGGCACGTCATATTTGGTTCAGGCTTTTGTCTTCGCAGCACAGCTTTGAAACGGTCTCCCTAAACTATATTAAATTAAATTTGAATCACGCAATAATATATCACCCGGCCCGCGGGATCATAATGCTTTTTCAAAGTGGCCCGCGATACCATTTGGGTTGGCCACCCCTGGTATATACCATAGAGGCTCTCTGCAATTGTGTTGCAGTTGAGAGATACATGTTTCGTTACACGCTACTGTCAGAGTTAGAGACTGGGTGTTGGTGAAGCACGAAGTGAGGGTGCCTTACTGCATATTAAAGAATGGCCTCCGAATGATAGAACAGTAATGCACATCAGAACAAGATTTGCAGTGAAGTTTTCCTTTTATCAGAAGATCCATCATTTTCTTTAGTTTGTGTGTAAAAACTCTTGCAACAATATCATGACGATCAGAAAATAATTGCCCAGTAGATAGTGCTCGACTAATTTTATTCCATTTAGGATAGGTACACTGTAAAAAATTTCTGTGGTAATTTTACAAAAAAAATACTGGAAGTTTTATTCACAAGCAGTTTTGTAAATTTGCAATATATATTATTAGGAATATTCCTAATCTACTTTAAGTATTTTTACCAACTGTGTAGTAAATATAAATTATTTGTGAGATGTAAAAATACAATCAGTATTGGAGCTTTCTCTGCATAGTTTTGTAAATTTCCAAAACTCTTGTTGCAACTTTTTACCAAAGAGAGACGAAAAGGGAAAAACCCAAAGCTGAAGATTACCGCCCTGTGCCAATGTGCTTGGCCCTGCCTGAAATTATTCCAAGCGCCAAATTTTATTCTTAGTTAATGCCCACTCCCTATACATAAAAAATTAGCATTTTGCTCACAATGCCTTGTTAAGCATGTACGTGAGGCAGTGCCTATCAAAATTTCTTGGCTGTTACAAGAACTGCCCAGACCCTGACAAAGTCAAAGGTCTGGCCTTAACTTAAAAGCAATTGGGTTTATATGGTTAGTATTCTATTGTTACCTGTGAGTTATATCCACGAGAGGAAAAATTTAAACCTTACATTCCAATAACCGATTTGTAATTTTACTGAAAATTTATATTCTAAAATTACGCCTCTTTAGTAAAATTACAGTACAAAGTGTTACGATTTTTTCAGTACATAACATTGAAAAATATACAAGAAATATTGTAATTTTCCTACATAAACGATTTAGAAAAATACACAACATTGTGTAAAATATACGTCACATTCATGTAATCAACATTTACGTCATGCAGTCAGTATTGGAGATTCTCAATTTCTTTATGTGAAATTACAAAATTTATAGTAAAATTACAATAATTGTGTAGTAATTAGTATTTCATATCGCGATTTGTAATTTTACTGTACATTTGCACTGTGAATTTACATATTTTTTGTACAGTGTACAGTGCAAATCTCAGCTTTTGAAAGTGTTTTATTTTAAAACGCTTAAAACGTTTTATTTTGACGTCACCCATTTGATTAACATTGTAGACATTTTTTAAGCGCCTTTAAGTGTCGCCTGGTGCGAACATTTCCCCACTTACAAGTTTCACTAGATAAGTGTTTCCATGTTTTTCTAAAGAAGTTTAATGTCAAAACTTAGACTCGTATGTATTTAAAAAAATGTAATTAAAAATGGACGGATTCACCGTAGAGCGGCCCACACACTTTCAGTTTAACGGCGCAGTTTATCACGTGTGACATCATGTCTGAACGATAAACTGTGTGAATGTGCAGTTTTCAACTATAATTTCCCTCAGTCCCCAGACCTGAGCTTCTGGACCCTCTTTTTCTCCGATAAACTGCGCAACCCAGACAGTTTATTGTTCAGTTCTCTCAGTTCTGTCCATTTTTGCCATTATTAAAAAGATGTACTCAAATCAACAAAACTAGCGAGACTGAGCAAAAAACCCATACAACGAACTGATGAACCCACACACGTTCAGTTCAGTTCATTCTACAGTTTTATTAGACAGTTGAACTGCGCAGCTAAAACTGAGAGTGTGTAGGCCGCTTTAAAGGAAATATCCAGTCAAATATGAGAAACAAGTTCTGGCCGTTAAATCATGGTAGTTTTGGGCGGCGTCGAATGTTAACCCCACGCTATCTTGGATCTATCGTGTTTCGCGGGGCTCAATTTTATCAAATGCTTTTTTCCTTATCTTTGAAAAATACTTTTTCTCAATTCTCACAAATCCAAGTCACGGCTTTGCTGTTGAGGGTACTCTGTCTTACCCTTTAAGCGGACCACACTCTCAGCTTAACTGCGCAGTTTATCATGTGTGACGTCATGTCCGAACGATTTAAAACTGAGAGTGTGGGCCGCTTTAGAGCACGAGCCTTGAGCTTATGCCCAACTCCATCCACAAGGATATGGCACTCATAATTTATTGGGAATGCAAAAATCATCTCGAAGTGCTGTCTAATTTTTAATAAAACCGGATCTAACGGTTTAATATCTTCCATATGCCACATATTCCAAATCATTATACGTATCTAGCAATGCCGTGGATTTCTTTAGAGATGCAAATCCTTCCTCCAGCAACCTGGGCTATAATCTATTAGTCCCACATTCGGCCCGGCCTTGAATATACATAACTCGTTTATCTGTTGGTTTTGGGTTCCATAGACTCATTGCGACAATGTATAAATGTACTCGTAGCATCTCTAACAAAATTCATTCTATCGCTATTACCATAGCCATTGTCGCTGAAATTAACGCCTTCCTGCCTGAAACAATCTTCCACAGTCAGTTATCCTAACTCCTACATAACATCCTAGAACTCAAAACTGATGGCAAAAAATTTGGTATCTATGATCTTCAAATCTTCAAAAATAAGAACTTTATTGCTACGTAACTCCATTGAAAATATCATTAAAAATTAGCGATTGAGAATATTTTTCCAGATTTAAAAATGTAAATTAATGGTGAAGTAACAATGACCATAGACATGTCAAACTTCCTCCCATTACCAGACAACTTCATCTACAATAAAAGCAACGATTTTATCCAAAAAAAAAATTGAGTAACATCCACGACTGACCCTCCATCGAAGGCAATTTCATTATGTCCATTTCAATTGGTTCGATACTGTTAACATCTCATCACCCAAAGAAAAAACGAACACAATAACTTTAAGAAGCTCTCACCCTCGATGGATTTCCCTTACCTGTAAGAAGATGAAGTCTATTCACATAAACCGAAAAAAATCTATAAATGTCCGCTCTAAGGACGATATTGCAGAGGATGGAAAGTATATATCTATATACCCAATCTGCCATAGCAAGGATGCTATACTCTAACACAAAAAG
This sequence comes from Thereva nobilitata, assembly GCA_963855945.1. Lineage (NCBI taxonomy): Eukaryota > Metazoa > Arthropoda > Insecta > Diptera > Therevidae > Thereva > Thereva nobilitata. The sequence continues at coordinate 105,655,803 of OY979695.1, read as the reverse complement.
GAAGGAACCCAAACTCTTCGGGAAAATATCTGTATTTAGAAAAGTGCCGGTTGGTCGGTCGGTCGGGTTTGGTTGGAGTTTTCACGCAGAAAATCTAATTATTGTTACAGGTAAAGGTGTTTGAGTGACGTACCTCGGAAAAATCAGTGAAATCATCAATCACTCGTCACGAAAACGAAATGCGGTAAATTTCCTACTTGCATTGTGCTCTGTCTCGGAGGTTCATTACGTGATTGTGTCAGGGGTCTAGTTAGTCTCTTTATAGAACCAAGACAGCACGGAACCGAGAGAGAAAAAAAGCGAAAGGAATACCAAATTACTAGCAAGCGGCTTTCAAACTATTCTATGGTATTCCACACAGTATGTACCGCCAGACATACATACATATGTATATGGCAGCAGAAAGATGAAAAAAAATCGTATCCAATCCAATCGCACAGCACTTGGGCTCTAAAGATTGCTATAAAGTGTGAAATTTGGTGTGAAAATGTACCAACAGAGACTACAATAGGAAATAATTCAATTATTTGGAAGAGCAATTGATAAAAATGGGGCCGCCAAATGTGGATAACGTGACTCAGAATACAGCTCGACTATTGTAGTGGCCAAAGGTGGGTGAGAGAAAATTCCACAATCGATAGCAGCAGACCCCCAAGAAGTCTTCAATCTTATGCAAAATGGCGAATGCATTGAAAGTGCTTTCTATGGTTTTAATTGGCTCTCAACCGTAACAAATGAACGAATATGAAATATGGATTTCGATTCAGATTCACGGCTGATTCCGTTCCATGAGTTATTTATTACCTGCGTGAATTCCTGCCGAGCTCCACGCTCAGTGTACGCATATGATAACCAGTGGGTGCTGGAGCCATTGTTACAAGTTTTCTCTTTGGGTCTAATAGAATTTTTTGATTTTATCTCATCGCCATAGTTTATTGCCATAATCAGGAAGATACTGCGTCAGTAGCATAATATTTTGGCAGAAAATAAAAAAAAGTGGGGAATGAGGAGTAATTACAAGCGATTTAAATTTGACTTATTTATCCCAATACTAAAGATTAGCTATCGATTTCTTGAATGTTAACATAAAACTAATTTTTTCTGACGTTCTTCATTTGGCTGAAATTTCAGGGCCATTGTTGGTTCTATTAAATTTAATTATATGTTATTTTTTGAGTTAACACTTCCATATCAAACTAGTCTATAAAGTAAGTCCGGTGCCTGTCCCTTGTCTGTTTTAAAATAATTAACTAGCATCGTAACTTCATTATTAGTAGACAAATACAAAACCCTTAGTTCTCGTTTCAGGGTATAGTCCAGTCATTTTAGACATTAAAAATCTAACATTTAACAATAATTCCAAAAGTTTTAAAACTTTGGTGACCCTACGCGCTCACCTACACCGAGAAAACAATAAATCTAAATTTGAAACCTTCTCTGAAGTCCGGAACTTTGTTAAAATTGCAGATAAATGGAATTTGTCTGAATTTTCGCCCAAAAAATTCCAAAAGTGCTGCAAACTTGGAGTAGCGCTAAATGTATTATTTTATACGACGTACCAGATTTGCAATTAATTTAAAGGTACGGAACATTGTTTTAAATTAGATATTAATGTTTTTTTCTAATAAACTAACCGATAAAATTCCAAAAGTTCTGCAAACTTAAAACATACATCAGAAAAGTGTCCTGAACAGTTGTGCAAATTTTCAACCATCTTCGTTGACCGGAATATCTTTATTTATACATTTTGTTTATCGGTGGTCATTTTTTTGAGAAAGGCGATCTCAAAATAATTACAAAAGTTCTTAATTTTGGTTGCAAATACTCAGAACATGTTTTGTTACGCATTTACGAATTTGCAACCTCGTACGCCATCCGGAACATTATGCAATTTCGAAAAAACTAATTTTTGGTATTTTCTGTCCTAGAAAATATTGCAAAAGTTTTGCAAATCGAGCTGATGATTTTAATGTGGGATTAATGACAGTATTGACAGTTGCAGCCCCACATGTGGACTCAATGCCAAGGCGAGATCATGAAGAAAAAAATACTTGCGCTAACAAAATTCCCAGTGCGTGCCAAAATAAGAATATCAATTTTTTCCTTAACCCAGAAACCCTTCTGAGGACGAAACAATATTTTTTGAAGAAGAGGTTTCTGCCAACGAGGAAGAGTTCATTGAAGATGACAGCGACTCTTTTTCGGTAGGAAGTGGTGAGTGGGAAGCAGAGTCCATTTCTGAAAATGAAGACAGAATGGCATCGATACCAGCAAAACTGCTTCAACGGATTTATTCAACTTCTTTGAGTGAACAGCATCATAGTGATCCCGGGGAACCATCAACAAGCGTTACTTATCAAACCGATAGCGATGAATGGACAACTGAAAGGAGGGGTTTGCCTCAGTTTGACTTTATAGGAAGTCCTTTTTGACAGAAGAATTTTTAAATAAAATTGTTCGTGAAACAAATCGCTATGCTGGTCAAGAAATAGCAAAGTCTCTATTATTGCAATCCTCCCGTTTGCGAGATTGGAAGGATACCAATGCTAACTGCCGGGGCCCAATGAATCCGTCAACGTGATTTTCCATATAAATTGTTGTTGTTTTGGTGGTGCCGGAGACTTGGATTTAATTTTAATTTTGCCGGTCTACCCCTCCACGAACAAAAGCTCTCTCATTTGTTTGCTCATTTTTTGATGAATTAAACTTTTTCATTAAAATCAAAACAAACACAAAAAAGGCAAACAGTCAATGCAATCACTACAGAAAATGACATTTCTCCACGAAAAGCTACGCTGACGGTGCCGGTTTCATTGGGCGAGCTCTCACCGACAGTGGTAGGGAAAATCACGTTGACGGAGACATTGGGACCCGGCAGAAGGAATTACATATGAAGATGAAAGATTTGTTATTTCTAGACTACGACTGGGCTTCTATTCTATATTCTATTTACACCCTTTGTACAGCACGCGCATATATATTAGTCCAGGAGGGATAGAAAAAAAGTTGAAATAAATCTACCCTGCGATTTTTGGACGCTATAATTAAGAGAAAAATCGTAGAAATAACCTTTCGGCGAAGGGGAAGTGGAATATGATGTGGATTAGGGATTGTATACCGGTTTACCGATTTGCCGGTTAACCGATAAATTGACAAAAAAACGTTCGGTAAACCTACCGGTAAATTTTTGAAATTTACCGGTAATTCGGTAAATGAAAAATCCATACTAGAAATTTTTATGTAGAAAATATTACGTTTATAAATATTTAAAATTACCAAAGAGACGTTGAAAATAAAAAAATGAAGTACAATAAGCAACAATATATCTTATTAATTTTATGTGTGATATTTTTTGTTTAATTTTAATTTAACCTTTCTTGGGTTTAAGAGCCGCTGTAAATCGTTCAGAAAGCGCTAGTTAGCATTATGTGATTTGTGTTCTACTGTTTTTTAAGAATTTTGAAAGTTTAAAATTTTTACAATCAACGTTTTTCTTAAAGAGTAAGAAAATATTTCTTTTTTGGATTTAAAATAATAATAGTAAATATTTCACGTATTTTTTAAATTAATATCAATTATGAATACACCACATTATGACAGGACATTGATGCAATATTAAAGTAATATAACATTAATATTTGAACCCTAAATAAATTTTTCACTTTAACAACTGTTTAAAATAATTAAATTCAAATATTTACTATATATTATTTCTGTTGTATTTTTATTTTTCTGTACTATTTTATTTCTGTTTCTAAAAGTTATTATTATAGTTACTTATATTTTTATTTTTTCTTAATTTTAATTTTCAAGAAAAAATTTACCGGTAATTTACCGGTAAACCGGTATTTTAATTTTCATTTGCCGAATTACCGGTAAATGAAAAAGTCGGTAAATTTACAATACCTAGTGTGGATGTCTATTCAGTAGATTTCGAGAAATCAAAATTTTTTTCTTGTCAGGCATATATGAAAACGCTCGAAAATTTCCATCGCATGAAGCTCGGCCTGCAGAAAGCTTGCCCACACCATAGGCGTGTTCCTTTTCTGCTCTTTTTTACTCGTGTTTACTTGGAACTACTCCTGCTCTCACTGCGAATTTAACTCAAATCGACAAATTTTGCGTTCCTTTAATTTTTTACTCCGGAGTATTTAAAAGTAGAAAAGGAACACGGCTCATATTTCACTTCCCCTTCGCCGAAAGGTGTCTTTTTTCAAAATCAAGAAAAGTGCCTGTTTTCAAACGCGTTTATGAGCTATCGAACCTCGCCAACTTTTCACGAAAATGGGTTGGTGAGTAACTCTTCGAGAATAAATAGGGCTTTTCAAAATAACTCTAGCACCACCGTGGGCCTTGTTCAAACTTTTTTCCTTAAACGGCTGTTTTTACATTTTTGAGATTTACGCGAAAAGTTATAATTATTTTTGCATGAAATTTTTATTGTAGGTAGGCACCTGTTACAGTCCCTGTAATTAAATGTCAAAAAATGGGCATATTTCGCGTTTTTTTTTTGAAAAAACCTGTTGACCGATTTCAATTGTCCAAAACTCTTAATTTTCGTCTTTTTAAGCGCTATTACATACTATTTTTTGTTTTTCAAAAACAAAATTTTTTCGCACCTAAAACGTTGAAAAACGAGTTTTCGCTACCATTATTAGCTTTTTTCCACCTGTTCTCCTGGACCGATTTTTTCCAAACCACATTCATTGAATTCCTACGATTTTTCTCTTAATTATAGCGTCCAAAATTCGCAGGGTAGATTTATTTCAACTTTTGAATACTTTTCCGCTATCTCTCTAGACTGTAATTTAAATTTTTATAATTAAAATATTTTCCGCCTCTCGGATTTAGTTGCAAATTGATATACCTTCAATAATCGGTAAACTAAGCAATCCGCTGGAATTGCAAAACTTTTGCAATTTTTTTGAGGATGACAAATGCAAAAATTCGATTTTTCAAAATTGCATAACGTTCCGAATTGCGTACGAGGTTGCAAACTTGTAGATGCATCACAATAGATATTCTGAGCATTTGCAACCAAAATTTAAAACTTTTGTTATTATTTCGAGGCCATTTTGTTCGAAAAAATTGCCACAAATGACAAATATTATAAATAAACATGTTCCGCACAACTCAAAAGGTTGCAAATTTATACAATTGTTCGGGACATTGTTCCGATGCAGCGCTCGAGTTTGCAAGACTTTTGGAATTTTGTCTGTAAGTTTATTTGCAAAAAACGGTAATATTTAATAAAAGAATGTTCCGTAGCTTTAAATTGGTTGCAAATCTGATACGTTATATGAAATAATGCATTTAACACTACTGCAATTGTGCAGAACTTTTGGAATTTTCCTCGCGACAATATTGCAAAATTTCATTTCTTGCAATTTTAACAATGTTCCGGACCTCGGTCAAGGCTGCAAAATTTTATAGTTTGTTTTTATGCTCTTCCCGACCTTACATGAAGGTTTCAAAACTTTTGGAATTATTGTTAATTGATTGTCCACGCTGACTGGCCTAGTACGATTAGAGTATTTATTAGGGTGGAGCGGAAAAATGTTTTTTTTTGATTTTCGATTAGCATAGTGCGGAAAAGCTGCTACATGATGTGAGTATCAAAAGTGTACAATTATATGAAAATCAAATTAAGTCTTGAGGTGCCTCAACGCTCTCGAAAGATGGAAGAAATGTAGGTATGATATAGGAAAATTATTTTTTTTGAGTTTCGATTAGTAATAGTGTGGAAATGTTGCTACATGATGCAAGCATGAAAGGTGTAAAATTATATGAAAATAAAGTGTTAGAAATCAATTGTAAATTAACAAAGTAACCCAGAAATGACATATGTAAAATCTATATTGTAGTAGGCTTATGTTTTTAATTTAGTATAAAACAATTATTGTCAAATGCAGATAGGTTTGCTTTTATGTTCTTGAATATAATAAAATCTTATTTAACAGGTTATGGGCCCAGCACGCTTCCACTGCGAATAGAAATACATTTGCAGATAACTGATTAATAACTATTTGAAAAAAAAATGAGTAACATTACAACGAGGATTGAACCTCTACACAAGGAAAATTTTGAAACGTGGAAGATGCAAGTGCAGGCTTTGCTTATCAAGAATGAGACATGGAAATATGTAAATAATGAGTGTCCATGTCCTGAATTGAAAGCAGACAATGCCGCATCAAAGATCGCAGTACAGTCATGGGAAAAGGAGGACAGAAAAGCTCGAGCGGACCTGATTTTGGCCATACATCCGTCGGAATTGATGCAAGTGAAAAGTTGCACCACGTCGCATGAACTTTGGACAAAATTGCATGACATTTATCAGTCGAAAGGACCTGCTCGCAAAGCCATACTCCTGAAAAAGCTCCATTTATGTAAAATGTCGGAGGAAACAGATGTAAGGAGACATATTGCGGAATTCTTCGACGCAGTTGATAAATTGATGGATCTTTCCATCGACATCAACGACGATCTCCTCTCAATAATGTTACTCTACAGTTTGTGCGATTCATATGAGAATTTTAGATGTGCCATCGAAAGTCGGGATGAGCTCCCTAAGCCGGAAGCTTTGAAAATAAAAATTCTCGAAGAATATGAAGCGAGAAAATCTAAAGATGGCGATATTCAAAATAAAGCCATGTTTATTGAAAAAAAATTTGTAAAGAATCGGCAATCAGAACGCCCACGACAGTCAAAGAATGTGCAATTTCCATATAAGTGTCACCGCTGTAGAAAAGTCGGACATAAAGCTGCTGATTGTCGAGTGCAAATTCGTAAAAAGCCTGAAAATCGATATAAGGAATTTAGTAAGGCATGTGTAGAAGATGACGATGACAGTGTCGATGAAGAATTTGCTTTTAACAGCATGGAAGGACGAGCTTGGAAAAGATGGTGTCTCGACAGCGGCTGTACGTCGCATATGACTGCAGAAAAGACAGAACTACAAGAAATGAAGGAAATTCAGAAGTCATTAAATTTGGCAAATGGCAAGGCAACGATGGTGAAGGGAATTGGAAAAACCAAAATATCAACATGTGACGGCCGTTATTCGAAAACTCTTACACTCGACAGAGTTCTGTTTGCACCTGAACTTAAAACGAGTTTACTTTCTGTCTCTAAGATCACAGATAAAGGATACAAAGTATTTTTCAGCAAGGAAAAAGCACAAATCATGACTTTAGAGAACAAAGTGGTAATTACTGCAATGAGAGACGGTGATCTTTATTTTATTTCGACTACAGGTGAAAACGCTAACCTAATAAAGGAAGAGAGTAATAATCTACTGGAATGGCATGTAAAATTTGGACATGCAAATATGCAGTGTATCAAGGATATGCCAAAACGCAAATTAGTACGAGGGCTTAACATAAAAGGAAACGAAAGACTTACAACGTGTAAAGTATGTATTCAGACAAAACAATCGCGGTTGCCATTTCCAAAGAAAAGAGAGTACGCAGTAAGTGAATTGTTAGAAATAGTGCACAGTGATATTTGTGGACCAATGAGGAACAAATCGTTTGCTGGGTGTCGCTATTTCATAACGTTTATTGATGAAAAGTCGAAATGGTGCGAAGTTTACTTTTTGAAGCAGAAAAATGAAGCCTTTGAATCATTTAAAACGTACAAGGCATATGCAGAGAAGGAACTCGGGAAGCAAATTAAAGCCTTACAATCTGATAATGGGTTGGAATATTGCAATAAAGAATTCGATGAGTTCTTGAAAAGTAATGGGATAAAACGGAGACTGACAACCCCGTATACGCCGCAGCAGAATGGCCTAGCTGAGAGAAAAAATCGAACTTTAGTGGAAACGGCAAGGAGCATTATGCTACAAGGAAATTTATCACCCAGTTTTTGGGCTGAAGCAGTAAGCACCGGAAATTATCTAAGAAATCGATGTCCAAGTAGATCACTGGCAGGAGAAACGCCATTCACTTTATGGAAAGGTAAAAGACCAGATGTAAGTCATTTGAGAATCGTTGGTACAGAATGTTACGTGCTAAACAAGACTAAGAAAATGGGCAAGTTTGAACCTAAATCACAAAAGGGAATTATTGTCGGATATTCGGACGAGTCGAAAGGTTATCGTATATGGCTAACAAATGAAAAGAAATTAATTATTAGTCGAGAAGTAAAATTTACTAATAGTTTGAATTTTCAGAAAAATAACATTACCAACATTCTGGAAATAAATGGACAGAAATCAGGATTGAACGATGAAGATGGAAGCATTGAAGTTTGCATCCACGAGAACATCCAAGAAAGAAATTACGAGGACATAGAGCACCCGGAAGTAGAACTGTCCAGTTCAAAGAAGACAACAAAGAAAACATTTAACAGGAGGAGGTCACGACTAGCACGAACTGGCAAACCTGGAAGGCCAAGGAAAATTCGACAACTTGAAAAATCATGTCAAAGATTGAATGTGTCAGGGAAAACACAAGATGATAATACATCTGAATACGAATCTGCAAATATTGCCATCAGTTTAGATCCAGTCCATACTCAAGAGGCTTTTGGTAGGGAAGAAGCATGGCAATGGCGCGAAGCGATTAAAAATGAATTTATTGCGCACTTAAAAAATGAAACTTGGACGTTTAAAACCCGTCCCAAAACCTCGAACATAGTATCATGTAAATTTGTGCTAACCACGAAGTATAAAGAAAATAATATCATAGAACGCAGAAAAGCGCGATTAGTAGCTAGAGGTTTTACTCAGAAAAGAGGAATAGATTTCGAAGAGACATTTGCACCGGTAATTAGATTGAATTCAATCAGGCTATTAATTTCAATAGCAGCTGAAAAACAATGGCATGTTCATCAAATGGATGTCGTCACTGCCTATCTGAATGGAAAACTACAAGAGACAATTTTCATGCAAGTACCGGAGCTATTGGAAGAAAATCTGCAAGAAATCGTACAAGACGAGAAAATCGAAGTGGCTTTGCGAAACCGTGCAAAAGAATGGTTATGTCAATTAAATGGCGATGAAGACCAAGTATGTTTATTGAAGAAGGCCTTATACGGACTCAAGCAAGCTGGCAGGGAGTGGCACAGGAGGCTAACATGCGAGTTAGAGAATCTTGATCTGAAAAGGACTTTAGTCGATCCATGCGTATTCACAAAGCAAAATGAAGATGATATCGTGATTGTGGCGATTTACGTAGACGATTTAATATTATTTTCGAACAATGAAATTTGGTTAAACAAAATCAAACAACAACTGAAAGAAACATTCGAAATGAAAGATATGGGGAAGATTCAGCATTGCTTGGGAATGGAGTTTAGACAAAGTGAAGACCGGAAACAGATCATCGTTCATCAGAAGCGGTACATTAATGAAGTTCTAAAACGGTTTAACATGGAAGACTGTAAGCCTGTTTCTACCCCGATCGATGTCAATACAAAATTAATAAGAAAGCTTGAGGAGTGTAAAGACAGTACAAATTATCCATACCAAAGTTTGGTAGGATCACTGATGTATTTGGCGGTTGCTACCCGACCAGATATCGCACATGTCACGAGTGTGTTAAGTCAATTTAACACTTGTTACTCTAGCGAACATTGGGCAGCGGCAAAGCGTGTTCTACGATACCTAAAAGGGACAAAGGACTATGGGTTGGCATTCCGAAAAACTGGTAAGCAAATAATAACTGGTTTTTCAGATGCAGACTGGGGAAGTTCCTGCGAAGACCGTAAATGTTATTCAGGATTTGCATTCACTCTCGGTGGAGCAGCACTTACCTGGGAATCACGTAAACAACGTTCAACAGCCTTATCGTCAACAGAAGCCGAATATGTATCGTTATCTGAAGCTGCCAGGGAGGCAGTTCATTTACAACGATTCGCAAAACAACTCGGATCAGACCAGAAGTGTATCACTATGTACTGTGACAATCAAGGAGCACAGCGTTTGGCACGAAATCCAATGCATCACAAGCGATCAAAACATATAGACATCAGATACCACTACATCCGTGATGTCCTGGCAGAAGGAAGGATTAATATCGAATATATGCCTACAACAGAAATGCCTGCCGATATTTTTACAAAGGGTCTTCCAAGACCAAAACATGATTTTTGCAGAAAACAGTTAGGAATTGAACTAATTAACGATTGAGGGGAAGTGTTAGAAATCAATTGTAAATTAACAAAGTAACCCAGAAATGACATATGTAAAATCTATATTGTAGTAGGCTTATGTTTTTAATTTAGTATAAAACAATTATTGTCAAATGCAGATAGGTTTGCTTTTATGTTCTTGAATATAATAAAATCTTATTTAACATAAAGTCATATTTTCCGGGTGCCCCAACGATTTCACATTTTAAATTTTTTCTCAAATTTTCAAGGTCGTTTGGGCAAAGGTCGCCAAAGACAGGCGCATTTCTTCAAGACCATAGGGGATCCTGATAATGATCAAAAGATCTCTTGCATCATGCTCTTCGAGAAACTTATTCACTCCCCTAAAGTCCCTGAAGAAGACCTTGCTTATGAACAATTCGGACAACGACTGGCATAGAGGTCCTGGTCGGCTACAGAAAATTTCAGAGTCAGAGATACTTAGGCCAGCTCCACACGTTGGCGCCAGGGTAAGTCCCAATGCTACTTGTCCAGCGTGTGGATCGAGAATTTGCAGTTGGCGTGAGCAGATTTGCGCAAATCTTGCTTTTTTATGACTTTTTTATGAAAAAAATTTATTTTACGATTGCTTTCTGGTAACGTCATTATGCTTGCGCCCCTGAAAAATTACAAAAAATGTCGTATCTTCTTCTGCTTTACGCTCCTTTAATCTCTCGTGGGAAATAGGGCGGAAACAGTTGCCCTCCAGCGGACTCTGTTTTGCGCGACAGCTCTCAGCTCTGACCAGGATCTCCCAGTTGTTGCAGCCTCTGCTAATAGGGTTCTCCTCTATGTTCATATGGGAACAAGATTTGCGCAAATCTGCTTGTGTTGTGGACAAGCCAATATGCACGAATATAGTGAAAATTTCTTCCGACGCAGAAAATTTTGTTAACAGCTGTAGCATTGAACATTTTACTTTTCAACCTGTTATCAAATAATGATTTAACTTTCCTGATGATTGATTTGCAATGATTTCATAATATAATGTATTCTCGCCGAAGCAAATCTTATGGCATTGCTTGTGCGTTCTAAACTCAGCCTTCTTAGTTTTGATTAAGTAAAAGAATAATGGTAGAGTTAGGGGTTTTCTTGTGAAAACACAGGTCCCAGTCAGCCGATTGGTAAAAGCAAACATGTCCTAACCTAACCAATTAGCACTCCCATAAATCCAAACAGTACTTTCAGAATCTAGTTTTATTGCGGTGGAAAATCAATGACTAGGAAGTGCATGCCGAGAGTTGAATAAACTTTGATGGAATATCGCGTTAGATGTGAAGTAACGCAGAAATCAAGGATATGAGCATCCTTGTCAGCGACGGAGCCACTCACATGATTACATGAAGGATTACTAACAATTTTATGTAAATGAATGGTCTCTGGTTGAGCCCAATCAACCAATTTTTTTAATGTGAGAAGCACTAGCTCAGAGGTAAGTTGACTGTATAGTAAGATCTAGTCGGAAAAATAGTAGAGAGAAGAATGAAAGTCGAAACGCTTACCTCCTTACAAAGTCCTATGCAATATTGCGGCGATTGAACAGCAAATGGCATTCAGGTGATAGTTGAAGAAGGAGCAAGAGCAGGTTCTGCAAGTCGGTAGCTGGTCGCCTCAGCACCCGTTCTAGCGGTTTCGTCGCCCCGGACAAAAAGGCATATTTCCGGCCCTTAAGAGTAGGGGAGAGGGGGCATAGTGGGGTAGCGGGGCATAGCGGGGTAGTACCGAATTGATGTGAACAAATAGTAGTACGACAATTTAAACGACGCACTGGGTTTAGTATTAAGTCGTAGTATGACCTTCGCTAATGTTACAAGCATTCGCGACATCGGTTTTAGCGCTCGCAGCAAAAGTAATAATATTACGTATTTGTTAAAAAAATTGTTGTTATTCGTGTCATAGTTAATGTATGAGCTAGTAATGCCTTGTTTATGATTGTGTGCTACATTTTGCTGTAAACTATTCCGGATACGAATACGAAATAAAAAAATGGATTAAAACCAAAGGTAATATGTAGTTGTTAATATTTTATCTTGCAATGTGGGTAGGGGCAAAGTGGGGTATTCTAAATGGGGCACAGTGGGGTATTCAATCGATAAGGAGTTTAGTGTCACTCTGCCCGTATTCATTCATAATTAGATATAACTTCATAGTTTACATAACTTCATAACTTGATGGTTTATTTTCACAAACAATTGCTTGTTTCAGTTATTGTTCGCACATATAAGAAAAAAACGAATCAACACTCTTGGGGTCTATGGAGGCTATATAAAAAGCAGTGCATAGTGTGGTGTCAAAAAAAAGGGTTACAAAAAGTGCACAGTTACATGTTGTTCCACAAACTATACTCGAATGCTATGTGAAAAAATACAGAGCCAATCCTGATAGTACCCCATACAATGCTCCACCTGGTACCCCACCTTACCCCGCTGTACGGGGCAAAGTGGGGTAAACTTCACTCTGAATGTATTTTATTCCGTTAGCCAAACTATTATTACTAAAATAAAAAATGGCGTGCCAAATAATGATGGACATGTTGTACAACCCAAAAAAAAAATTAAAGTCAACCTAACGCCATTATTAGCTGAAAAATGATCCATAACATCTTAGATACCCCACTACGCCCCCCTCTCCCCTATATATAGTCCAGTAGAAATAGGGTTCGAACAACAAAATAATTCGTTACAGCAATCTGACAGCGGGATATTGTCGAACAAGCTCTTGTAAAAGAGGGAAAAATAAATCGAACCGACAGCTGCTATCCGGGGTGGAATAGGGGGTGTTTTTAGTGGTTGACAACAGTTTTTCGCGATTTCTGGGTAAACTGTTTATCCTATCGAAAAAAGTCAAAGGTACAAGTTGTAGGAAATAAAAAGATCTACAAGTTTTGTGTGAACCATTTTTACCCTAACCTCAAAATTTTTCGAAAAAATTGCGGAAAACCGGTTTTTTGGTTTTTAATTTTTTTCGTTGACAAAAAAAATTTTATGATGCTGAAACTTTGGCAAAAGATACCCTTTAGTGTTGCAAAAAGGCAGTAATTTTTTCAGACGGAAATATTTAGAGGTTGTTGTCAAATTTAATTTTTTATAAAAAAAAGCGACATTTTTAACTGCGATTCCTCTTAAAACTACGCTTCTTACGGAGTTCTGTTTTGGCTCACTTACTCGTTATTACGTCTACTTTCGATAAATGGTAAAAAAAACAGTATACTGCAATGGAAAAAATGACCGGAAAATTTAAAAAATCGAAAAAATAACCTTTTTGTAGTAATTTGAATATTTATCTTTGGAGAGTGGTTTTCAAACATAAGACAGTATTTGCATGTTGCACCGAACTAGTTTATCTTAATAGTATTTTTAAGAATAAAAATTGTATAAAAAATAATACGTCATGAAAAAATCGAAGCATTTCACTGCGGGTCTCAGCTAATAAATAGCAGCATGAAATTCGTGAATGGGGTAAAAAAAAATTAAATATTTCTTTAAACATGCTTAAAACACCAAATTGAAAAAAATTACGCATTAAAGTCCTCTTCATGAATTTTTCTCTAATCTTGCTCTCTTTGCAGAGTGTTGTAAATTTTCTTCGTCAGATGCAACAAAACTGGTTAGAGAAAAATTCATGCTCTCTAAAAGTGAATTATTGGAAATTCACTAATTCTTAGTCATTTTTCACTCATTCAAAGTTGCAGACATGACACATTTTGAATTAGTGAAAAATGACTCAGAATTGACTATTTGAATTATAGTTAAATATAATTACCTATAAATATTGTCATTGAAAAATAACACGTTTAAATCTAACATTGCCTTAGTTTAATGAAAAAAAATGATTTACATATTCTACATATGGTATATAATAATTGTTTAAATAATCTTACTTATTAAAAGAAGAAAGAACCCTTTATTTTTACTAAATTAAATCCACAATAAATTAAATTTTACTAATTCAATTATCTAGCATGGATCTGTTCACTAATTTTTAGTGGATTCATGAACTACTAAAGTAAATAGTGAAAAATGTTCACTAATTCACACTAGTTGCAGACATGACACTAGCTCACTTTTAGAGAGTGAAGAGAACTTTAAGGCATAATTTTTTTCAATTTGGTGTTTTAAGCATGTTTAAAAAGATATTTAATTTTTTTACTCCATTTACGAATTTCATGCTGTTAATATTTATTAGCTGAGACCCGCAGTGAAATGCTTAGATTTTTTCATGACGTATTATTTTTTTATACAATTTTGATTCATAAAAATACTATTAAGATAAACTAGTTCCGTGCGACATGCAAATACTGTCTTATGATTGAAAACCACTCTCCAAAGATAAATACTCAAATTACCACGAAAAAAGTCTTTTTTTTTCGATTTTTTCAATTTTCTGGTCATTCTTTCCGTTGCAGTATACCGTTTTTTTACCATTTATCGAAAGTAGACGTAACAACGAGTAAGTGAGCCAAAACAGAACTCCGTAGGAAGCGTAGTTTTAAGAGGAATCGCAGTTAAAAATGTCGCCTTTTTTTTTAAAAAAAATTAAATTTGACAACAACCTCTAAATATTCCCGTCTGAAAAAGTTACTGCCTTTTTGCAACACTAAAGGGTATATTTTGCCAAAGTTTCAGCATCATAAAGATTTCTTTGTCAACGAAAAAAATAAAAAACCAAAAAACCGGTTTTCCGCCATTTTTTCGAAAAATTTTGAGGTTAGGGTAAAAACGGTTCACACAATTTGTACCTTTGACTTTTTTCGATAGGATAAACAGTTTACCCAGAAATCGCGAAAAACTGTTGTCAACCCCTAAAAACACCCCCTATTCCACCCCGGATAGCAGCTGTCGGTTCGATTTATTTTTCCCTCTTTTACAAGAGCTTGTTCGACAATATCCCGCTGTCAGATTGCTGTAACGAATTATTTTTTTTCCTTCTCATTTTTACGACTAATTCTACTGGACTAATACAGGTATTGTGTGATTCATTTTTTCTCACTTGAAGATTCATTTTTTCTCACTTCCAGCGCAATGAATCATCAAAGTCGAAATTTTGGTTGTTTTAACTAAAATTTCAACTAAAACCACATTTTTCTCCAAAAAATACGCGATAAACCTAAACTTTTTTTTCCAAAATTTCCTAATAATAATGTCCCACAATGTTTGTGTTACGGCCTTTATTTTAGAAGATATTAGCACATTTTGATGTAAAAGTTGGCTTTATTTGGTACTTTCCTTCATCAGCTTATGTGAAAAATGTGAAAAAAGTACCAAATAAAGCCAATTTTATCATCAATTGATTGGCTCATTTCTATGGAAGTTGGTAGGGCAGAACCTTGAATTTTACAGTTTTAGATAGGTGGGAGTATTCTGCGTACACTGATACCTTATTCATGAAAAAAGGTTGTAAGGTTGCAAAAAACAGGGGGATATGTAAAACTCTAGCAAAAAAAAAATTAAAACGCCCTAGCGGCTAAACCGTTACGATTTCCCCCACCCATACGATTTTTTGTTTGTCTATCCAAAACCTATCCACAGCCGGCCGCTGTGTAACTTTATGCCATGCACCCTGTATAATCACTGTAAAAGGTGTAACATACTGAAGTGTGTTTTTTAACACAGAAAATGTGTTGTTTAACGTATCAAAGTGTATTATTCGACACACCTAATTGTGTTGTAAAGAAAAAGTGTGTTGTTTTAACACAGTTTATCTTGCAATTGACACGTTCTTCTTTGTTTAAATTATAACACCCTTTTTCTGTGTTAAAAATAAGTCGTGAATTATGACCTGAAATCTAAACAACACACTTAAGTGCGTTGAAACTACTCACTTAACATTTATTAACACACTTTTGGAGTAACAACACACTTTTGAGCTCTGAAAATACAACACACTTTTTAGTGTGTAGAATAATTTTAGTAGAGGGAAATTAAACAAAAAAAAGCAAAGTTATGATGTAAGATGAAGTATGAAGTTGGATTTTTCCTTTTTTTTTCTTTACATATGTTACGATAAAGCGAAAAAAAAATTTCTGTAAAATCGGGACTGTGTTTCACTAGAAAATTGCATAAATGTGGATTTATGATGCATTTCGAGTGCGATGCTACACTATTGTTTTAATTTCTCCAGTTCTGTTGGTCGTAGAAATATAAAAAAAGTTGAAAAATACTCGTGAATGAATAGACTATCGAACTGATTCCTCAAAAAACCAAAATCTATGAAATTTGTTTTTTTTTACCAAAAATGCAATAAATAACTGGAAAATAGTTGGATTTTCATAAAAATTTAAGAGAATGTGTATTTTAATGCTATAAATACATGGTTGGAATTTCAAAAATAAAATTTGATTTTTACCGCAACAAATGGCACTTTTCGAAAAACATTAAAATTGCTGTCATTTTATGCCAAATCATCGTAGGGTGAAATTTTTTTTAAATTGTAGGTTTTTTAAGTACTTTCTTGCGAACATACTTCGTTACTTTATTTAAAATACCCATTTTAGGAATTGGAAAAAAATCAAATATTTCAATTTTCAAATTCCTAAAATGGGCATTTTAAATAAAGTAACAAAGTATTGCATATGCTCAAAAGAAATAACATAAAGAAACCTACAAATTAAAAAAAAACTTTTACCCTACGATGATTTGGCACAAAATTTCTAACGCTATAATTAAGAGAAATGTCGTAGGAGTTATATGAATATGTTTTGGCTAATTTCGGTCGAACCTGGGCAAAAACGCTGGAAACTCACATATACATTATATGGAAACGCGAAAAGTTCTTATTTTTTGATGAATTGTAGATAGGCCACAATTTAAGCCCTGAAACAAGTTTCTACGATAATTACAGTTCCTGCTCCTGAAAAATTGCCATATTTCACGGTTTTTAATTTTTCTTTTACAAAACAGTTGTTGACCGATTTCAATTTACGGTTTTATGTTTTCCACAAAAAAACATCGCACCTAAAAAGTTAAAAACCATTCGCTACAATTATTAACTTTTTCTCACCTGTTCCGCTGGAGCGAACTTATTCAAAACATATTCGCAGAACTTCTATGATTTTTCTCCTCATTAATTAATTTTAACATATGAAACTTTTCCGCTGGACTATATACATCGCTCCTGATGAAGAAGTGGAAATTTAAATAGAAAATCCGTGCGTAACCCGAGTAAAAATAAAAAACGGCCTTATAAAGGGCGAACACCGGCCGCTTGGCTTTTTAAGGGGCATATGATGGCCGTAGAGTTTTTAACCATTTTTAATGGGAGCACATACGGCCTTACGACGGCCAAATTTGACCAAAAGATTTAAAAGGCCAAGTACTGAGCTGTAGAAACGGGCATTCGACGGGATATTGAGCCAAAAAAAGAATCTGCACCAAATGTATTGTTGAATGTGTTTTATGGAAACTTCATCATTTTCGTTATGTACAATGGTTCTTTCGATTTATCCTACTTAAAGATATCGATGCACAAGAGAAACGAGCTCGCCAGTCGTCGGTTTGTTGTACGTGAAGTGTGTGGTGCGTGTTGATTTATATTTTAGTGGAAAATTTTGTTATTTAACGGCTTGAAAAAAAACACAACCGAAAAAAATCAAACATTTAATTGCAGTGAAATATATTTTCTTATAGGAGGGCGAATATCCACGTTGCTGCCACTGTACCACCGTCGTATACCCGTAATAGCAACCATACGGCCGCCGTACCACCGTCGCATGGCCGTTATTGGAACTGTAAGGCCGTTGTTTCACCGCCAATCGCCCCCTGTACGGCCGTACTGTCCTGCAACGAGCCTTCTGTTAACCGCCAGATGGCCGAGGACTATGTTTCAATCACAGTCGGCATTTGCCCGTTCTAAGGCCATCATTTATTTTTACTCGGGAAAGCAGTTGCTGCGATCCATTGGACGATTTTTTCTACTCGCAAATACTTGCGAGTACATCACCAATGGAACACGATTTTTGACAATTACCAGTAAAATGTATCTTCCCAAAACCAAGAGCAAAGGTAGTTGCGAGTACCTAGCAGCAGTTTTGAGTAGTTTACCAGTCCCAATGGAACGCAGCTAATGTTTGCGATATTTTTGCAAACTTGATAAAATTTGTTCAAATCAAATTAAGAAAAAATTAAATTAAATTATATCAGTTTTAGGGCTGTTTTCAACATCTCCGGTTAAACTGTCAGTATACTTCCAGGTTCTAAACTTGTAGTTAATTTAAATGTGACCGTAAAGTGCCAGTAAAAAAATTTCGTTTTCGCCAACTATGTTTCACAAACTAGAAGTTAAAGTTAAAATGTACTAGTTTTTTGATAGTTACAGTACATCAAATGTCAGAAGTGTCAATATTTATTAAAAGAAAACTTCGAAAACTTATATATTCTTGATATTCATCAATTGAATCGTCGAATTTGCACATAGTTTCTATTGATCTTTTGAGCATGACTAAAAATTAAATTCATGTTTTCCATATTAAAACCAAAGTGCAAAAATGTCATTCCCAATGTCAAACTTTCAGTTAAATTAGTTAACCAGAAGAAATTCTCTCGGTTAAATTGACTACCAGTTAAATGAAAGTTAGCTGACAGATTGACTCTAACCAGAGATTGTGAAACGCATTTTTAACTAACTTCAGGTTAAATTTTCAGTTAAAGTTTAACCGCAGATGGTGAAAACAGCCCTTAGTTAAATTTTATTTAGTTTTCTTACATTTTCTTAAAATCAAATTTTTAGCTTTGAGAAATTGTACTCACTGCAAACCTCAGATTTTTGAGATGTGTTATTTTAACACGCTTTAGTGTGTTATTGTGACGTCGCCCATTTGATTTATATTGTAGTCACTATTTACACGCTTTAAAGTGACTACAATGTTAATCAAATGGGTGACGTCACAATAACACACTAAAGCGTGTTAACATAACACACTTCCAAAAGCTGAGATTTGCAGTGAGAAAAAGCAAAACTAGCAATTATCCTAATGACCATAAATCGTGCCATTAGCATTCTCAATAGGCCGGTGGAAGATAAGCAGCTTTCGACGTGGTTAGTTCTTAAGGTGAAACCCCAATGTAGGCTTGGCTTGCTTGAACTTGGTGAGCTTTTCAGGTACCGCGTGCCAAAGCAAAACAAGCCCAACAAGTCAAAGTAAAACAAACCCAAATACACGCTTTGCTTTAGTTACTTGACAGTTTGCTTTTCACTAGCACAGGACGTAGAAATAATACACGAAAGAGGTAAGAGGTATGAATTTTGCGGAATTATTCCTTTGGAATGGACATTATTGTTTCACAAAAAGAACAAAGGATCGTATGGAAATTGTATCTGTAAAAAAAGGAGAATGAATTTTGAAATATTGTGTAGAGTGATAAAGAAACACATATGGTTTATGGCATTAACTGTTAAAATGGGATATAGAAATCGTTGTCTCAAATTAATTTTGAACTCTTAAATATTTATAGTTAATGTTATTTCCCAAAAAAATAATTTCTTTATGAAATAAATTTTCTCAAACTTCTACATAGATACATTTACTTCTCTAAGCAAAATAAATATTAAACAAACGCGAAAGCATACAAAGCATCAACAAATTGAACATTGGTCATTTCGAGCATTGCTCTGCTTTGCTTTGGCTTTGCTTTGGCTTTGCCGCTTTGTCATTTAGTTTTATCCCATAACAAAGCACGGGTGTATTTGATATGTCAAAGCAAAGCAAAGCACTAAAGCAAGCCAAGCCCACATTGGGGTTTCACCTTTAGTCCTGGGACCACTTGGAAAAACGACACTCGGGCTTAGAAAGACGAAAAAGCAATTTCAAAAGGCGAACAAAAATAGAAGCGTATCGAACCCTTCAAATGTCACATGAATGGAAGTCGCATATCCTCAGGCCGCCATGGATTCTATTTTAAAAAGCATTTTTCTACTGCGTTGTTTCAACACCTTTAGGTGTGTTGTTTAACACACTTTACGGAAACAACACACTTTAAAGTGGATTAAAAATGACTACAAAAAACAGCACACTTAGGTGTGGTTTTTCAACACACCGTGCATTTGCAGTGATGGTACGCCAGAAGATGGTACTACGTCTAGACACCATATTTATTACGGTTATAAACGTTTTATTTCCACAAGCCTAACTATAATTCAATTCCTTACATAAAACCAAAAGTTTACAGTAACGCAAAACCATTGATCAATATCGAATATCGTGTGTAGTCAATTAATATTTAATCGATACAAATAATTTTGCTTTCAATTGCAACTGATGTCGTCTCACTTCTTCTAGGAACGTCCAGAAACATTTCTTCATATTGATCTAGTAAATGTAGTGTACTTTGCTATTATTGCTGTCGTGTTTTTACAATTTCTAGTAAATTTTGTGTTACATATTGCTGCTTAATGTCTTCTGCGAACTAAAACGAGTTACTTTCCTCCCAAAAATGACTATCAGTCAGATCACCCATTTAAGATAACTATAGTAGTAACTTCTGCACATCCCCTGATCACCCTGATAAAAACTAGAAGGAAACTAATTTAAATTTCACGCATTTCCATATTCGGCAACGTTCGAGTGAAATAAATAATTCTTAAAAGGCATTTTAAGTTACACATGCGGCCTCCCTGCCACATGATAAATCGTTGGCTGGTGTCAAATTAGTGTCAGACTTTGTAGACTTGCTCTGTTCACAAATCCACTTCTGCACTGTTCGTTTTCTACAATTACACATTTTTGTTGTTGTTGTTCGTTTTTGTCGCAGCCAAAACTAGCGCTGGTCTCTTTCAATTTTCAAAAACGGCTAATTGGCATGAAAGTGCTGCTCAAGATTTATGGATGGTGTCGAATTTGCCGATGCCAATCATTAACTGGACTGATAATGGTAGATCAAATTATTTCGGGCCAATTTGTTAGTAATAGAATTTTTCGAGGAAACATATCTTAAACGCGCTGCCCAATGGGAGGTGTCCAACAGAGGCACCACAATCCACCTTGAGTACGGTAATAATTGGCCTGTTAGAAAGTAAATTATGCTTCGTCTTTCGGCGGCAACATTCCGTCATAATGACTCGCATGATTCGTGCCACAACGGTGATGATTGATTGTTCGCTATGATCTTGACTGACAGTCAGGTTTTCTTTATGTGCTAAATATATTTTGGGTGAAGAATTATTTATTATTGTCATTATTATGTGCACTTGCATACTCCACATCGAAGTGGTTTAAGCGATACCATTTTTAACTAAAGGAGCTTTCTTCATATGGTCAATGCCCTCGTTATTCAAATGAATTGCATTCAATAGTCACAACAATGAGTCTGAATGATAACTAAGAATTATGGGATATATTGGCGAATATCCTTTAACTCAAGTCTAGAAATTTCATTAGCGCCCTTATAACTGTCCTGTTGTACTCTCCCCCTTACTAGGAATTAGTTGGTTCAATGTTTTAGAACATATATTTACCGGAAACGAATTTCTTTTGATATTTTTCTGAGCATAATTGTTTTTACTGTGCGTGTAGGTACCCTCGTCGTCAGAATGTAGAAAGGGAAGTTAAATCTATTGCAGCTACTGAGTTCTCTACGCCTTGCACCAGCATCATTTGTTCCTACAAATTCTTTATTGTCATAGATTTAAGGGTGCGATATTGAATGGGAGGTGCCATATTTTAGCTTCGGTATAGTATTTGTACTTGTACCTGTATTTTGAAGAAATGACTTCTAAGCGATTCTTTGGAAATAAATATTGCTATAAAGTCGGACTTTTTTGGAGAAAAAAAGTAGCACTACTTGATATAATCGGAATATTCATAAGTAAAAAATTAACTTTTTCCTATAACTTCGATTTCTTTTTGTTTCAATGTTTTAAATACGGTTGGGTGTGTAGTGTAGTGGCATCAATCGATTAATTTCATCAATCAATTAATTAATCGATTAAAAATTTAATCGATTAAGCTAATCGCTACAAAAGAGATTAAAATATTAATTCTAATCGCTATTAATTTAATTAATCGTTAATCGTCAATCGTTAATTTGATTGATATATGACTAAAGCCTGAACTATAATAGACGTAGATCGACGTACGTTTTTAACGAATGTAGACGTACGTATCTGTCACCGTAAACCTTCAAGTACAATCGACCATAAAAATCGCAGTAACCATGGTTTGAATTTGAGTCTGAATACAAGTATGCGATTTTGACATTACAATGCCGCCAACTGGGATCTAAATCCCTTAAGAAAGCGTTACATGTATTACGTTTAACGAAACATTAACGAAAACAAGTATATGTGATGTACGTTTAATATAGCCAATCATTTATTTTCACATAGGAGCCCTTGGGCCGCAAGGGTTGACGTACGTTCTTTCACGTCTATTATAGTTCTGGCTTAAGTCGTGTTAGTTTTGAGTAGTATGAATCCATTAAAAAGCTGATTCAATTTAGTTAGGTTGAAAAATAATCACATGGCATCCGTATACCCTTGGCACGGCACTGATGTTGGGCAGAATAACTGCGGTCCCATTTAAGGCCAAACGTAAGTGAAAAGTAACGCAGAAGTGAAGTAGACTTACTTCCACTGAAGTAGATGTAACTTCCACTTCACTTCCATTTTGGTCACTCCCATACATTCATATACAATGGCACCAAACTTCAGTTCACTTCACTTCCTATTTAGGTTTGGCTATTTGACTTGCACAGAAGTTTTAGTAAGACAGAGGCATACTGCAACAAGTGGTATTAGCAAAACAATACCTAAGATAAAATCAGAGTAGAATAATGAAACCACGTAACAATGACAGCATACTGTGTTGTCTCATTCCCTCACACTGTTGAGGACACACTATTCTAAATATGCTTATCTCTTACTTGAACGTATTGTACTTTACGTAAACAAAGAAGAATCGTTAACTTCCGTGGGTTTTCGTCGATGTTGGATCTATATGTCTTTTTCATTTGCGTATTATTTCGAGCGTTTGGCCGTTATTAAATTAAACATATATTGTGTACACACGTCGTAATTACTGTGCTGGTGTTTTTCTCATTCCGCGTAAAGTTAAAGTTACTACGTTATTAAAAATGGGAATATACGATGAAGCCACCGAACATAGCATTCTTAGTACTACAAGTTCCAGTAGACAGAACAAAATTGACAATGGGAATCTAACAACATCTTCGACCCAAAACACTAGGAATTAATCTTGTTTATCATCTTCTGTTTTATTTGACGGCACCTTCTTCAAACTAGTTTCTGACAATATTCTTGCTGCAATGTGTATGAAGTGTTCATCACAAAAGAAAACACTAATTAAAGGATATGGACAGTTAACAAGTAGTTTTTTTGATACGAACGAGAAACAATTAATCGTAATCTTGGCGATTAGATTAAATTAATCGTCAATCGGCGATTAACGATTGAAAATATTAATCGTTAATCGCGATTAACTTTTTAATCGTTAATTTTTAATCACTAATCGGATTAATTTTTTGCCAACACTATGTGTGAGTATATCATTGTTGGTAGGGTTTTTAGCGATTAAAATGAGGTTGTTGTCTCTACCGTTTTTTGAACACTTATTTTAGTAAATAAAATTTGAAAAAAGATATTAACCCTTCCGAACCCTGTGTCCGGGCCGGAGTAAAAATCTAACGTCCGGGGCACGCCCCTAATGTGTATGGATACTCCTTTAAGCTCATTAACCCCTCGTGGAACATACCCCGGTTGAAAAAAAAGGCCGAAAAGACGCCGAAAAACAGCCTAAAAGTACATTTAAAGCCGAAAAGACACCGAATAAACACCGAAATATTATTAGAGGCCGAAAACAAGCCGAAAAGATTGCTTAGATGGATCGACACCGAAAACAGGCCGAAAATACACCGATATTTTTGGCAGTAGCAGAATAAAACTTCAGCATCCACTACCAGAAAATTTATTTTTATTTTCGTAGAAAATTCGGCTTGTTTTCGGTGTCAATACATATTTTGAATTATTTTTTAAAATAACTTAGAAATTTCTTTAACGTCTGGACTTAAGAATATTTCGATAAATGAAGACTTTTAGCAAAACAATCTTCTAAGTTCAAAAGTGCACTAATATAATTCAAAAAATTGTTAAATTAAAAAAATGCGTGGGCCTCATGGGACTTATGCATCGGCGTTTATTCGGCCTGTTTACGGTCAATATTTCGGCGTCTTTTCGGCCTTTTTTCGGTTTATGGTCATTCACATGTCGGCGTATATTCGGTGTCATTTCGGCGTTTTATCGGCCTTATGTTCACTACCTCGGCTATTTTTCGGCGTATTTTTGGCTCTTTTTACCATTCAATTTTTGAGCCTAAAATACGCCGAAGTTCTCTTATATTTCGGCCTCTTATTTTCACCCGGGAATATATGTACATAAATTTTTTATAAATATCGGCGTTTTATTTATACTAAAAAAATGTTCATAAATACTCCCATAATCAGGTTCTCCTTGTTATAAGCGTTGATCAGAAAGTGAAATAAGAATCTTTAATCACTTAATATATTTCTTTCATTTAAAATACATGCATTGTAAAATTTAGTTTTTTATCATTGAAAAAAACCACAAAATTTTCTAAATTTATAAATAAAATTGATAGAAATGTCTTTACTGAACAACCCAGTAACATCACTGATAATTCTTTATGATAAGACTAGGAATTTTTAATATTTAAAACTCACGCTGTTCTTGCATCCAGCATATCTTCAATAATGATTCTTAAGCAGTAATTACTATTCTCGTCACAGCACATCAATATCTAAGAGCATAAAGGTATCCCGATAAGATAAATTTGAATAGGGTAACGTCCTTGAAGTAACATTGACATAAGAGCTTACGGAGGACAAAACCATAAATTCAGGATAAAATCAAGGAAAGTCCAAAAATTCTATAGGATATTTTCATAAGAAGCGCAAAAATACTAAGTAGATTTTCATATGAATTGATATGCGAATCTCTCAGCCAGCCAGAGACTCAGTAGGGATTTATCTAGAGGTAGGACGAATAGAAAGGCGAACTGATCCCCGACATTGTCTTCATTGGGGATTAGCGAAAGAATCATCTTTCATTCGGGTTACAACAAAGGCCAGCAACAGCGGCCGAACTATAGGAGGCTGGAGGAGTCTATATAGAAGCATCCATAAGACGTCCATCGGCAACATAAACAGCATCTCAAAGCCCGGCTAAGGAAGGAGAAAAAAACCATCATCCAAAAAAGGAGATGAAGAGTGTAACATTTTGATTGACAGATGTATTAGATTGAGAAAAATTCCCTCCTCAACTCTGCAGAGTTGCAATAGTATAGACGGGTCGGAGGAGGCTGCTAGATACTCGGAGCTTCGGTTGATTAATGATGTTTTCCGTGGGACATAAATACCAAAAAAGGCCTATGGACTTCAAAATTGTTTCGAGGTCGGCAAAAAAGCGAAATAAAAAGAAATACACGCCAACAGAGGGAAAAAACATCAGCTTTGGAAATATATAGAAATGGGGAGTTGTGAATAGTTGGCGGAAAAAATCTTTGTTTTGATAAAAAATTAAAAGTTGCGTTAAAGTTTTTTTTAAGAAAGGTGTGGAGATGTTAAGTGAAATACAAGGTTAAGCGCAAGAAAAACAATTCCGATTAACTAAAAACAATTTTTGACACAATTTATATTGCTCCGCAGAACTTTCATTTTCACTTGTTTCGTTTAAGGAACAAGTACGACGTGGAAGGAATCCACTTTTTAATTTTGATCTAGTCCCTGCATCTAGATACCTTACTGAAAATACAGAGTAAGCGAACGCCTTTTACAATTTAATATGATGATATCAATTAGTATACTTATATTGTACATCCGAAATTGAAGCCGGATTCAAGCCAGCTTGGATCTTAGAAAAATCCATGTATACGCAGATCGAATTCAAATAGGATCGAGCGGAATTCGTTTAAAAATCGAAACAACAGTAAAACGATACGAAAACTACAAATTGTAGGTTATGTTCATTGCTTTTCGATTATCTTCGTTTGAATCCATTAAAACTTCAATTACTCGATCCGACGATTTCAAATACGCAGATTCTCACTTTCAATCTTTCGATCTCTGGATCCTTAGATTTGGTCATGTATTCGTGGTAACAATCTCCTAATTTAATATCTTTCAAAAAGACTCTCCAAATTAAACTCATATGTTTTTTTATTTTAATTTGCGTTGACTTTCACCATAGTAGAATTTTGAGAGATACTTTTTCCGAATCAACGTCAAGCAAATTTGTTGTATATTAATTATTTTCATGTTTTTATTATGTTTATCGAATTTTGATTATTTCTCAGCTTTTGAAAGTGTTTTATTTCAAAACACTTAAAACATTTTATTTTGACGTCACCCATTTGATTAACATTGTAAAAAAATTTTAAACACTTTAATGCGTTTTAAAAGTGTCGACAATGTTAATCAAATGGGTGACGTCAAAATAAAACGTTTTAAGCGTTTTGAAATAAAACACTTTTAAAAGCTCCGATTTGCAGTGTAGATTATCCAAGATACGACGAAAGAAGAGGTAATAGTGCATTCGTTTCTTAACAAACAGATCATTTGTAGAATTATGCTGATCAAGAAGGAGAGATGAATATAATTTCAAATTAGTACGTATACATGCGAAATTGAAGCCGGATTCAAGCCAGCTTCGATCTTAGAAAAATGCATGTATACGCAGATCGAATTCAAATAGGATCGAGCGGAATTCGATGAAAAATCGAAATAACAGTAAAACGACACGAAAACTACAAATTGTGGGTTATGTTCATTGCTTTTCGATTACGTTTGAATTCATTTAAATTTCAATTACTCGATCCGACGAGGTCAAACACGCAGATTCTCACTTTCGATCTTTCGATTTCTGGATCGTTCGATTTGGTCGTGTATACGTGGTAAATGACCCGAAAATCAAAACAATTTTGAGTTTTGGAAAGGTATTTGTGTAATTTACATATCTCGTCCTATAGTGTGTGGAGGAAAAATTTTAAAGACTTCCTGTTGTCACTAATTACGCCAAACTAAGTCGGTTATTAAGTAAATTAGATTTCTGCTCTAAGTTAGAAAAAAAGGGACTAGAATTGTTAAACGCCATGAATGGAAAGTTTATTTTTGTATGGAACAACTTCCGCAATTTGGGCGACGCGTACTAAAAATGAAGGCGACCAATATTTTAAATCTAACCAAACGGCGGGCCAGCCTAATTCTAATTCTATTAAATTTAGTTTTGTTGTGTTTTGTTACACTGATAAAAAAATTGTCTTGATTCCAGCAATTCGATAGTCTTCGTTGCGTTGTCTTGAGTAGAAAAATTTTTCAATCTTAACATGAGAATGCTGTCTCAGAGCAAGACACTGGAAATTCTTGAGCCAAGCAGTCGTACTTCTTCGCTCAATACTTATATTTTTCGACCAAGATATGTCTTTCTCTAAATAAGATTGTTTAATTTTTTACTCAAGAAACTAAATTCTTAATTCATCGGACTTTTTTCGTTTACAGGTCTTTTAAGCTCTAAAAATGTATCACAACTATTAAGACCGATTTTAGAACTTGAATTTTTTCAATTATAATATCATCGGTTTCGTAATTTTTTTTAACTTCAAGTCAACTTTTGTCTTCATCCAAGACAATAAAACCAAGACTATGAGTATTGCTTATCCCGAGACAATTTTTTTTTCGTTATATCCAAAACATGAGTTGCTTGGTTCAAGAAAAAGT
This sequence comes from Thereva nobilitata, assembly GCA_963855945.1. Lineage (NCBI taxonomy): Eukaryota > Metazoa > Arthropoda > Insecta > Diptera > Therevidae > Thereva > Thereva nobilitata. The sequence goes on along the minus strand of OY979695.1, from coordinate 105,627,931 downwards.
GCTTTAAGCCAAGAAAATTTTTTTATCAGTGTAAATACTCTCCTCAAAGTTACAGATATTCGCAACCTTCTCTCGAAGGTTGTGAGTTGACTATGGGGTTGGGTGAAGTGTCCGTCGTGATAAAAGACAGCAGATAAACGAGCTCGCAGAGAAAGCGGAAAACGCGGCAAACACAGGTAACAGTAAGGTGCTGTACCAAATCACTAAACCGCTCTCGAGAAAGCACTCTACTAAAAACATGCCGTAAAGAGTGCGGATGGAAGGCTGCTGTGCAACGACGAGGAGTAACTCCAAAGATGGAGAGACTACTTCTTCGCAGCCCTGAATGGTTTTTTTCGCAGAAATCTGAAGAAAATAACAACAATGCACAGCCAATAAGAATCGCCACTCGTGCACCATCCAAGACAGAAATAGTAACCGCAATTCATCCAATGGCCAATGGTAAAGCAGCTGGAAAAGATGGCATCCCGCCAGAATTGTTGAAAGCCGACTCAAGCCTCATGGCAGATGCGCTACAGCCAATCCTGGAAATAGCATGAAATACTTGTACCTTTCCGGAGGATTGGACGGAAGGTATCATTGTCAAAATACCAAAAAAGGGGGACCTAACAATATGTGTCAACTGGAGAGGCATGAGTCTATTAACTACTGTGAGCAAAATATTGTCCCACATATTACTATCAAGGATAAGAGAGGCAGTAGATCGAACGCTTAGAAGACAGCAGGCTGGATTCAGAAAGGGCCGCTCCTGCATAGACCATATTAACACCTTGAGAATCATAGTGGAGCAGTCTACTGAATTCCGATCCCCCCTTTACCTTGCTTTCGTAGACTATGAGAAAGCGTTCGACTCGGTCAATAGGAGCTTTATATGGCGAGCTCTACGGAAACGTGGACTGCCGGACAAAATAATAGAATTGATAAAAGCTCTATACAACAATTCCAAATGCAGAGTTTTCCATAATGGAAAATTATCCGACAGCTTTGAGGTGAGCTCAGGAGTACGACAAGGATGTCTACTTTCACCATTACTATTTCTTATAGTAATAAACGACATTCTTGTCAGCGCTCTAGATAGAAGAACAGGTGGCATACAATGGGGATTGCTAGACCGCCTTAAGGATCTCAACTACGTGGATGATATCTGTTTGCTGGCCCACAGACACCAGGACCTCAAAAACATGATAAACAATTAGGCCACAGAAAGTAGTTCGGCAGGCCTAAGATTAAATCCGACTAAAACCAAAGAAATGCGGATGAATGCAAACACCCTTGAATGGACAGCGCTGAATAACCGTGACGTGGAACTGGTAGATAAATTTGTTACCTCGGTAGTATCATTACCGAAAACGGCGGTGCAGAAGAAGACATCTGTTCTAGAATAAATAAAGCAAGAAGCGCATATGCATGCCTGCTGCCTGATGCCTGAACTACAAATGAGGAACTATGGCGCCATGCCGGCCAAGAAAGGATAGACGAAAACCATATTAGCAGAGGCTGCAACAATTGGGAGATCCTGGTTAGAGCTGAGAGCTGTTGCGCAAAACTGAGTCCGCTGGAGGGCAGCTGTTTCCGCCCTATGTCCCATAAGGGAATAAAGGAGCAATTTATTTGTTGGGTGGTTAAGATGCCAGCATCAGACCCGTAGCCTACAGGGCTTCCCCTTGTCGTCACTTTACATAACTCTATTAACTTGTTCTGGAAAACAATTACTCTTGTGTTGCTTTACACCTCTTTTTTTGATCAAGTCCTCTTTAAATGCCAGAAGAAACACTGCGGACTGCGCTGAAAACAACCCCTAAGGTGCAGCTGGTACCGGAGAGTATCGTGGACCAGAAGGCAATGGCGTAAGCCGGTTAAGCGAGGAGAATGAGAGCTACGAAGGGAGTGGTTCTTTTCTTAGGCTGGGCTGAAGACCAGCGGAACCAAGTGGATGGAGCTACTCTGTAGAATTCTGCCAACATAGATACTCTCCCAAAACGAATTAGTAACTTTTCACTGTTGTGAAAATTCACTGGTTGAACGATTGCTTAGTCAATCAATGGAAAACAGTGAAATTTGACTGGTTGAACCAGTGAAACTCACATAAAAAAAAGGGAAAAAAGCGAGTCTCGTTTTCCTACGCAGGCCCCCAACTAAGTACTAAAATGCTGCTTTACCTTCGTAAACAAACGAAAGCCACTATAAGATAATTGCAAGTCACATATATTTTTCCCCCGTGAAATTATAATTCACTGTTTGAACCAGTAAAATTTTTACTAATTCATTTTTGAGAGAACTTTTTACTGGTTCCTTCAGTAAACAGGCCTGAAATAACTGGTTTGCCAGTGAAATTATTGTTTACTGGATTAAGCAGTAAAATTTTCACTGATTTATTTTTAGAGAGTAGACCAGGGGTGGCGAACCTTTTTCAGAATGCGTGCCAAAAAAAAATACAATATATTTTTACAAAATTGCTGACGTGCAAAGCTTTTGGTAATATTAAAATATTGTGTAACGGTTATGAGAGCCGCGGCTTGTTTGGTTATTTTCATTCCGTGTTTAAGCACCCCTCTTCTCCTCTCGAAACAATAACAGTCTCACTTTCATATTAGGCGTATTATAGGCCCGCTGTCTCGATGTTTTTTTCTCTGAGGGCGAAAAACTCTGGCGTGCATCTGCTAACGTAAACGCTGCACCAGCAATTTTTCGTGTACCAGTAAATTTGTTGTACGTGCCACCTTTGGCACGCGTGCCATAGGTTCGCCACCCCTGGAATATCCACTGTTCCGGCTCTGGTGAGTGCCTACCGTCGAAGGACCCTTTTAGGGATCACGTTGGTGCTGCCAGGCCAAGAATGCCTTTACGGCTCGAATCGGTATGGACTCAAAAGTCACGCAAATTGGTTGGTGAGCTTAGTCAGTAGGAATCTACCGTACTCACGGCATTATTTGGAGATTTATTATGAAGCGAGCGACATGGTGGGGTGGGTTTTGCGAAAAGATGGTCCGAAGTGTAAAGAACATATTGAAAGTTGCTTGATATCAGGAAATCAACGCCCATGAGGGGAGCACGAAATATTCATTACTTCCAGACCGCTAACATATTTCTCTGACGATCCTTTAGACCTGGCACCTTTGACACAGATGCTTTTTTTGCATGGCCAGAATTCAGCTATCTTTTTATCGTCAGTAGTTGGCCCAACTCAATCGTCCAACTAACAAGTGCGACAACTTTCTGTCGCTCGATGCAGATACATTACATACTTCATCACCAAGAGCCGTTTGGAAGTTGGTGGTGGTAGATACGATATTTTCAGGAAGAGATGGCAAGACATGAGCCTGCGAGATCCGATTTTCGAAGAGTTCTTTCTAAGATTTCCTAAATTACATTTCGTGTTGAGGAGGATGTAGAAAATATTCATTCTTGGAAATAGAATGCACACTCCTATTTCTACTTATTATTATTTTATTAAATCGAATTATTTGGTTAAATCGATTGTATTATTATAACCGCCAATGACCTTTCGTGCAATTTCTCTTAACATTTTTTATAAAAATATTATTAAAATCAACCGAATAGGAGTTTTGAATAAGAATATCATTGGAATCTTTTCTATGTTCTGCCTTCTACAAAACGACACGATGTTACACAATTTTTTATACGAAAGTTCAATTAATTGGCAATTACAAGAAAATAAATTAGTTCCTCACGTTTACCTGAAAATTATTATGTTTGTCGTGCACCTGCTGTAAGGGTAGATCATCCGCTTTCACAAAAAAGGCAACAAAAAACGATAGTCATCATTTAATAGTACAAGAAATATGAATAAGTAATAATAGGAAAACGTTAATTAGTGGAAAGATAGTCCCAAATGCACTCGATACAGCCCCATTAATTACTGGAGAGAAAGTAGCTCGCCGTGAATCCTGCATCGCATCTAGTAAACAATCACCAAAATTGATTCCCGTTGTAGAGCATCTTCAGTGCTATCAGGACAGAACGAAAATCACCTTCAACACTCTGAAAACAAATTGATTGCGGTGATAAAGCAGAAATCTGTCAACGAGGTCTCACGATCGGCGATTGATTGCTCGTTAATTGATAATTAATAAAGGGGCAAGGAACGAGCGCGACGGCGACTCTCCAACAGTAGTAATAACATCAAGTCATAGCTCCGCGGTGGCAATCGGGCAGCCCATTTACCTAGTGCCTGGTGCAGGGTGAACACTCACTATCAAGGCCTTAAGGCGCATATGTATATATAGCCTATGGCGGGCAGCTTGTCGTTAAGTGGCCAACATCCTCGGCCAGTGTAAAACATTTTTATTACGATTATTAATCTTTCTCGGTCAGCTGTGATGTATGTAGGCGTGTGTACGTAAGGCACATGCATTTGTATGATGGGGCGCTTCATCAGCAGCGGAGGCTCTTTTGCAAGTCATCGGGGGCACTCTGTATAACTGCTGTTGTTGGCCGAGACGTGCTTAGAAAGAAGGTAGACAAGGTATCACTTGACATGGTTCCTCGACCTCTTGGCATGTTTGGCGTGTTGTTGAGAGAGCGAGAGAAATTCAGACTTTTTCAATTTTTCATTTTTCATTTTTCATTTCGGAAATCGCCTCCGAGGTAATCCAGTAGCCCGTGGTAAGAAACTTTTCTTAAGGTTGTCTATAATTGAAATTTTGTTAAAAAGACCAACTTGTTACATTGCTGCTGTGCTGTCGCTGCTGATACAGTACATACTCAAAGCAGGAGGCAGATCCAATGTTTACCAGACTGTTCAATTTGAGCAAAAGTAGGAGGAGGTGGTATTTTGGCGTGGAGATAATTAACTTCTTTTACCTAGTAGCATACTCGCTTTAAGCATGAGACCAGCTAATAAGACTGTTTATTGCGATTAGGCACTAAACGCCTCGATGATTAGATCATTTCATAATGTGCAGTAGGAAGCAGAAATTTAATTAATTACTTTTTCGTTGAGTGTTAATTAGTGAATTTTTGTTACCGTCCGTTATTATGTTGCATATTTGTTTAGGTTAATTGTTTTTTTGGTGAAAGCACACCCGAAGATCATTAACACTCCATAAAATGCTATCATGAAATCTTAAAAAAGACTTGCTTTTAGAAGAAATAAATGAACAATTCTATGGTTTACTCCCCTTCTTTAAGGAACATCGATCTTAATACCACTCTAGCGTGATGTTCTCGTCTATTTGGTGAGATGCATTTGGATAGCGGTGTGCAGTCATATTTTGACAAATCGGTGTTTTTTATGTTATTCAATCCACTTCTTATTCAGAGGTGTTTTTGTTAATGATTGCTGCTGATTGCCGCTGTCTTGATGAACAGTCATTTTGTTTTGGAGGTTTTACTGGAGTATTTCGTTTATAGTTCAAATAGCTCAGTGTTTCTTAATGTGATATATTAGAATAAATGCCAGAATTGTTCAATTGTAGTCAATTTATCCTATAAATGAAGGAATTCTGACAATCAGAAAACGGAATTCCTTTGCAACAAACAGTCGTAAATATATCGTCCAAGACTTTTCTGTAAAGAACATAACATAAGTTCAAGCAATCATAAATTATTATCATTATCATAGACGCTACAGAGTACCTACAGGCCTCTGTGAGCCTTGGGCTCCTCAAGAATATTCTTCCATCGTTCTCGGTCTAGACTAGAGTCTAAAGTAGGAACTACAATGTGGCGCTGGCGCTCTTCTTGGCGCTGGTGCGTTCTCTGGCGCGCGCCATGTAGCTGAGTGCAAATACAATGCCGTGGCGCTGTCATATCAAAACTTTAAAAACGGATGAAGCGGATTGGTTCCGTTTGAGGCTTAAGTTAGCCGAAATGGGGCAATGTAAAATTGTAAAAGAGCATTCATTGGGAATAATTTTTTTTACAAGAAAATCCAAAAATTTATTAAATACGAATGGTTTTTGAGGTAGTACTTTTGACTTCAGCGCCCTCATTTATCAAAATTCCCAACTGGCTGGTGTACTGGCGCGCACCAAAAGTAGAAAGTTGGCAAAAGTGATCGCCAGCACCACGCGCCAGCGCCAGCTACACATTGCAACTGCACTTCGGGTGGGCTACGTTTTTTTACTTTTGACAGTTTGCGCTGCAGCGCCAGCACCACGCGCCAGCGCCACATTGTAGTTCAGTCTTTAGGTACTCTCAGTTGGTAATCATAAATGTGCGTAAGTCCATTTTAGGCCTGCAACGCACCGCAATTAATTCACCTACTTAGGAACTAAAATTAACAAAAGGCAACAACATTACGGCGAAAATTAAAAGAGAAAAAACATACTACTTGAAATCTTTTGAGTAAAAAAGAATAAGTAAAAGTATAAAATTTACGATTAGGCAAGGAAATATAACACAAAAATAGTCCCACCGTTAAATTTTTTGTGCAATAAGTCGGATTGAGATGGGGTTTTTTGCATTCACTTCGTTAACTCATCTAGAAACTTTGTGCAATATTTTGGTGTTGTATTTTTTTGAAATTGCATTGCTCCATCGAAAAGTGCATTCATAGTGCCCCGTGTAGAAAAAAACGATCGGCCCGGCGTTGGCACAAAGAAGACGACCATTGGCCGACGGTTGGCATTTGACTTTGGCCCAATATCAAAATGTGACAATGTTTTCCGTTGGCCCAGTATCAAAAGTCAACGTTGGCCCGGCGTTCGAATCATGTTTGGCCCGGATCAAACCCAACGTTTGCCCATATCAAATAACGAGTCGTCCCGGACCGATTGTTAAACTCGACAAAAAAAGTTTCGAAAATATGATTTTTTCTTCCGCGAAAATTAAAAACATAACTGTTACGCCTCACCACCCCGATAATATCATTATTACGAACAACGGCGAAATTGTGTTAGTAAATAAAATTTTCGCTCGAGACCAAGCAGATGATGTCAAAATTCAAGGGACGAGAATTGTTGCTGACATCAATGTATTCGACTATCCAGTGTCTTCTAAAGACCCCAATGGTAACGTAGACTAGTCATGATTACTATGTAGTAAAACCGATTTTTAAGAAGAGAGGGATGAAGGGGCGGGGTGAGTATGGAGTAAAATCAGTCTTACTACATGTTGAAGCATGACTAGTCTACGTAGCCCCATTGGCATTGCTTTTGTTCGGGAAATTGGAGAAGAAAACTTTGTTTACGATGTGAGGAATATCCACATGAAATGTATGTTAACTACAATTGATGGACAACAAATAGTGATCTCTTTATTGCATTTGTAAGGCGATTCATACTTTATTGCATTTGTAAGGCGATTCATACATTTAGTACATTGCAAATTGGTTATAATAAAATAAACAATTCAATTTCTATAGTTTTTACTTGTTTTTAACTTTTTTTCCCTTGCAAAATTAATCAGAATAGTGATTTGTTATAATTAAGAAAAAAAATGTCCGAACAGCGCACCGGTACAAACATTTGAAGTCGGGCTGACGATTAGCCAACTGTTAACCAACGGTTGGGCCAGATGCGTCACAAAGCAGTCTGCCAACCGTCGACGGCCGACGTACCACCACGATTGGCCCGTTTGTTTGAACCGGTAGAATATTTCTTTTCCTACATGGGGCATCTTTACGTAGACAAATCTAGCAACTTGATTTTGACCCACTTCCATATTACCGATCAACATCAAATTTTGCGCATAGGTATGCAATCTGACCATTTTGTAAAAATATCAAGATGGCGGCCGAATTTTGCAATTGTGTTCCCTGAGCCCCCGACATGGGTATGAAATGAAAGGGCACGACAAGTACAATACAATTAGTTATGTGGCGTCATTCCAAATTCGAAATGGCGTCCAACACAAAATGGCAGTTTACCTTATTCTTTACAACGCCCTTGGTATGGGTATCAAATGAGAGTGTATGACGAGTATAGTACAGTAAGCTGCGTGACGTCAGTTTAATTCTAATATGGCGGTCACCAGGGCCACCCTAACCACAGGGCTAAATGGGCTATAGCCCCGGGCCGCAAGCCTTTTCGGGGCTGCAATTTTTGTTGGTGTTATATTTTTTTTATTATTAGTTGTTTTTATTTAAAATCTTTTCATGAAAAAATAACAAATACCTGTTCTAATAAAATAGAAAACATTATATGCTTTGGTGAACCGATCCCCAAATTTATTTTAAGATGTGGGCTTCTGGGACTTGAGTGGTCGCCTGCAAATTAACAAAACCCCACTTCTTTACAAAACTTTATTTAATTCAAAAATGATTCTCGACAAAATGCGTTTTTCTAATGACTGTCTCTTTCTAGGACTCACAATTTAGTTTACTTCAATAGAATGCAGAAGCTCCGAATGATTAGCCCCATTCTTTAAGGCCATCCGCCGCGGCTGTAGTTTTCCTGGGCCCCTCGTGGTCACATAACTTTTCCAATTATTCATAACGGTCTTGATTCTGCCATTTCACGGTAACGTTCCAAAAAGTAAGGTTTTCATTTCAACCCTGGGCTAAATTGTGTCATTGTCTCCTATTTTCCTGTTTAATCTTAGTAATCATTTATTTGGCTTCTCGTCGTACCGTATCCTGCGGGTACCATGAACTACAGACATTTAAATTATCGTCCCTTATAAAGCCTTGGAAGTCTGGCAATGCTTCTATCTTCATTTTCATGCCAGTTAAAATACGAAAGGCGAGAACTTCTTACTTCTTATTATTATCATTTTATTGTTATCTATCATTTGTTGAACTCGATGAACGTGCTTGTACCAAGCGTTCGGCTCGACGATTGATAATTTGGATAAGATCGGTATTAGGATGGGATTTATTCTTTCTACCTGGCCGTTTCCCCTCGGGACGCCTGTAGTGATTGACGAATGTGGTATGCCTTCTTCTATGCAGTCATTTTCAAACAGATTGGCTGTAAACTTTGATTTTATCCTTCTTCTTCGGTTACCAAAAAGAAGTGTCAGCATCTTCAACCAGTCGACAACCTCCACGCTTGACATACTCTTAGTACGGTACTGGTACAACCACACAAATTTTGAAGAGGACGATCGTCTTTATCAATGGGTGTTAGTAGGCCTGTATCCCGGCCTTGCCTTCTGCTATTATGCATTCTAGGCATCTTTTGACTAACTAGAATACCTTAGTCTTTACTTCACAAAAATTAACGGACTAAGACTTGCCGGCCACGTAATGAGGATGAAGGACAATCGCATTCCAAAACGGCTTATGGTATCAGCAATTTCGGGAAATAGACCAATAGGTAGACCCAGGAAGAGATGGACAGACTCTGTGACGACCGACGCAGATTCAATGCTTAACATCCAAAACTGGAGACATGCTGCAGGAGACCATTAAACTTGCAGAAATGCCCTAGAGGAAGCCAAGGCTCGATTTGGGCCTTTGAGTAGGTTTTTCTGATTAATGCAGCTGAAAAATATCCTTGTCTGTGAGCTGATTTATTGATCTCCTCCTCCATTGTTGTGGGAATGACAATTAACTCTCTTCCCCTGGATTCTTAAATAAAAAGTCATGTTTAAGGTAAAAATCTTCATGAGCGGAGATCTTTAATATCTCTCTTATAGCGCTTGTTTAATTCGGTAATTTAACGTATCGACAATTGGTAATGCAATTCTGCTCAACGCATCCACGTGCCTCAATTTAGTACCTGAACGATGTTAATCTGTAATTAAAGGCTGCCCATCTAGCCACCCTCAGTTGCAAGACAATAGCCCGAATTCGTCCTTACTAGCATCGGCATGTATCTCCGTATGTGCCTCTGGCTCAAAAAACTTCAACGCTGGCGCTTTTGCCAATATTTATTTTATTTATTTAAATGCATTTTGCTGTTCGGTTAATATTTTAAATATTGCGCTCTCTCTAAGAAATTCGCTGAACGGCTTTGCTACGACTGCATAAGTCTGCTATAAATTTTGAAGTAGGATGTAGTCCAAGAAACCTTTGAAAAGTTTTCCTAGCATGGTATAGGGAGCTTAATTAGTTCTTTTGTCCTCTTCTCTCATGGTCGTCGCACCAGCTAGACATCCCGTGTATTTTCTTGAAGAGGGCGCTTTACTTTTAGTAGCCCACGCGCGCCGAATATCTTAGGACGGCCCTGGCGGTCACCACAAAATGGCGGATGACATCTAAGAGACTAAAAAGTAGAAAATAAAAATAAATAGTTTAAAAAACCTAATAAATGCGCTTTTATTTTAAAATGAACTAAAAAGTAAAAAATAATTTTGAATGTAAAGTCTTTATTGCTCCAGCAAGTATATGGGAACAACTTACCTTTCGAAATCAAGCTCAGAATGAAATTTATAAAGTTATTGATAAAAATTATAAATATAACTTAGGTACTTAAATGTAAAAAACTGTGGGGCGTTTTTTTCCTATATTCTTATTTTATTAATACTGGAACTTTTCGTTAACGTTGCACGTTGTCTTCTCTGGGCATGTCCTCCCTTTTTCAATCAGAGTTGGAATAGTTGAGGTATGGGCAAGTGTAACAAAGTGTATAATAGAAAGTACTAATTATAAATAAATAAAATTTGTGTCAATAAACTTAATATTGTGAATCGATCTATTGTACAATCACTGTTGGTAAGAACACCAACCTAGTCCATTCAAAACGCAGCGGGGGGGGTGTTCCAACGTAACACCGTTAAGAAAATCAAACCCTAAAAGGCTGATCACGAAAATCGGGGTCCCGCGGTCTTAAAATATGGGCGTCACCCTTAAAATCGCAAAAAACACCACTTTTTAAGGGTATTTCGCGATAATTTCAATAATAATGAAAAATAATCCTATAAAATGCACTTTTTTCAATATTTATTTGCGAAGGTGGTTGATTTATACTAAGTCAAGCGAAACTTTATGTTATGGGATGACCCTAAAGGGTTAAAACCACCCCTAACTACCCCCACAGTTTTAAAAATCAACTTTAAATAAAAAAAATTTGCAAACAATTTTTTTTCTGTTTTTTGCTTGAAATTGGTGTTATTATTACCTGATTTTAAGGGTGAGGCCCATATTTTAGGACCGCGGGAGCCCGATTTTCGTGATCAGCGACACAAAATCCTTTTATAGTTTGATTTTCTTAACGGTGTTACGTTGGAACACCCTAACGCGCGTTTTGAATGGACTAGTAGGGAAAGAGATAGTTTTGGATCAGTACACATAGTGGAATGAGAGACTTTTGAAAAATCTTTTGAAGCTAAGTTACGCAAACGCAACTAAAGAGCAAGTTTAACCATGAAATGGGTAAGGCCCTCCGCACACGAGTCGACAGTTTTGCAATCCAAGTTTGCAATTGGTTTCACAATAATGACGTTCGCAACCACTTTGCAACCAAAAAGAGACCCTTGCCCACACACGAGCGCAACTGATTTTTGATCAATCGGTGTTCTGTGCCCACAAAGTTTTTAGTCACGAACATTTGGCAATATGTCAAGTAGTTTAGATGAAGTGCAACCACGCAACTCAAATCGTTTGCGACAGGCAAGAACAGTCGCACGCGACCAATTGCAAACTAGTTTCAAATCGGTTTTCTGTCGACCCGTGTGTGGATTCCCACTTGCGTACACAGGCAAGGTCACTAAACAGTTGCGTACGCAACTAGGATTGCAAATCAGTTGCCTCGTGTGCGGAGGGCCTAACAGTTTTCTTAGAAGAGTTTGTTGAGAGATGGAAACCGCCATTATCTCATTTTTTTATAAAAGTGGAAGGAAGCAGTTTTGGAATTGAAGTCTTCATTTGTTCCAAAATGAAATGCTTATATACTTAAATGTCTCCAGGTTAATACACTGATTTAATTACAAAATTTGTTAGCGCGCAAATATCTTAAATGAAATTATAATAAATGTTTAATTATAATAAATGTTTTAGCTGAGTCAGAAATAAGAATTCGTTGTGTATATTGTACAAATTTAAAAAAAAATTCTTTGGTCTATTTCTAAGGCCGCGTATCCTCTTTGCAAGGGAAATATGGATTCATCATAACGAAGCGCAGATTCGTGCTCACGGGGCTGACTCAGAGTTATCCATTTCATTACATCAGGTCGATCTCGTATAATATGTCTCGGAGCAAGCCTCAACACCCCGAGGCGGATTTTGATTGAGGTCTTTAGGCAACTTGGGTGCTAGGCTCGCAAAATGGATACGTATATTAAGATATCGCGGTTGCTTTTTGCAGCACCAGAATATGAAATTTGCAAGATGTTACGCAGTGGATTCAATGCCTCAATGGTAGAGACCCTTGGAATTGTTTGATCTCAACATAAGCTGGTGTTGCATCATCAACCGTAAATCATTTTTAAAAACTTAGATAACATTAAATATAACATAGTATACGTGCTTGAATAATACGATATCCCAATAAATCGAATGAAGTAAGATACAAAATTTGTCTTAGACAGCCAAGAGTTCGCCTAACTCCTCGTCATAGGCGGAGGGCATTAATCAGCCGTCCACAACCAACTAAATATAAATTATCGGTCAAATCAGCCAAACTATAGAAGAACGGGTAGAGCTCAATTGATGCAGAATCCCAGCATGGAAAATAATAACACTGGACCAAACCAAACTCATCATCGCCCTTTGTGTGGGTTACACTGGATGATTATGCAGGAATGAAAAAACCCTCCCGAAATCTGCGTGAGTAATCATCGAGTTGAACTTCAAAACTCATCTCTCTTTTCTCCACTTGCGGGTGGGTGGCTTACTGATTGTGCTCGTGTCCACGAGATAGAAGAATGGATATCCACACACACAGTCGAATCCAGGCAATGGAAACTATTGAAATTCCCCATTGAGAGCCACCAAAATTGAAAATACTGCAAAGTAATGTTTATGGCGGAGAGAAGGCAGAAGAAGGCATTGAGACATTTGCCTTCGTCGTAATACAATTTCTGTCTGTGGCGGAGAGGTGCTGAAAAGATCTTCACAAAAAGAAGCCCCGAAATCTTTTTTGGGGGAGGAGAGGCGGCTGCAGACTAAGTGAAAATTAGATTAATTGAAATTTGATTGAGGAAGACATTCATTGCTGCTCTTCAGTTAGTGTGGACGACTGAAAATTTCATGTCTGGAGGACACAGGCAATAATTTGATAAAACAAAACCTTGAAGTGATTGTTGTGATGTTTTGTATTTTTACGAGCTTTAAAGAAACATTTTTCGATCAACTCAGGACAATGAAAAGTTCAAGGATATTAAGTGTGAGGAAGTAAGAATGCAATGAATAGACCCTTTTCAGTAATATCAAATGGTTAATTAGAAAGTACCGAGCCCTAGATGACACCGACACTTCATGTTTTGGCAGGTATTAGTAATTTATTCAGTAACAGATTCTCCTAGAAAAAGGGCATTCCTGCGAGTAAAATGGATTGTAGAGATATAAATCAAATTCCGATAGTACAAAATAGGTCTGTTCCAATAGAGAATGCGGGATCCCGCGGGACCAAGAAATCGCCCAATTTCTGTTCCAATAGAATCTCATGCTCGGAAAAGCGGGGAGATTTTTAGGTGGAGTGAAATCTTACGACGTTTTCAACATGTCAAAACAACTGTTACTTGTCATGTCAAACCAAAATGATTACGATGTGCTGAAAATAATTTCTTCATTTGGTGCCTTACTACAAGATTTTGAATAATTTCATAAATAATTTATTAATTTCAATAGTTTTATGTCATTATTTTGAAGACACAAGTGATTTTTAGGTTATGGTCTTCTTGATTTGCACGAAACATCCCAGAAAGCGTTCCTTAACTTTTCGGGATTTTGACTAAATTTTCCCCCACCAATCAAGTAACTTTTCGCAGGCTACGACAGGACAGGTTTTCTATTGGAACAGACCTAATGTGTATGATGTTGCGAATTTGGAAAAAGTTTATCAAATAACCAATTCGTTGCCATACCATTATATTATACATATAAAAATATTATTCATATTTCACTTTTTGTTTATGTAATTTCCGTTATTTTTTGTTAGTGGGCATATTTTGTCATGGGTAATTGTTTTGCATGTGCAAAATCAAACATAAGTATTCTCGTTGTTGGAAAGGGGAATGCCTCACCACGCCTATCCCTTTTTCGTGTTTACGCAAATTTAAGCACAAGAAAGAATCAGGTATCACGAGGGTAAAGATAAATAAAAAATGTAAAAATCTGCTACAACTTTCAGCAAATATGCAAAATATCGTTCAATAAATAAGCTTTATTATGTACAATTGAGATGTTATAACAGATAGCGAAGAGGTCAACTTACTACGGGGTGCTCTGTTCGTTTTGAATTTTGTTATACCCGACAGTGCCACCTCTGCTTCTGGGTGTGCCTCTTATTCAATGGGGTGTCTTTCGCCATCAGGACGAGATGTATAGGAGTCTGAAAGAACAACATCGATATATCCACTGGATTCGACCTCCTATGATCATTAAAAAAGCTTTGTCCCCTTTGGCTAAATCTGTGCTTAATTAGACAGACTTCTGGAAACTAGTACAAGTTGTACCTCTCACCCTCGCAATTGCTGGGGGTGTGGGGGTCAAATGGCAACTTAAGGTAGGGGTGGCTTGGGGAGGTGGCAAATGGTCAAAAATGTCTGTCACTAGTATTTAACGGCTATTTAGCCCTAACAGCACCTAGATAGGCAGCGACAGAATTTTTTTTTCAATTTTAACCCCTATTTTACCCCTTCTACCCCTACCTCGAGATGGGTCCACTTCCAGCTTAAATGTCGTATTATAAAAAATGCTCGAAATTACTTGAAAAGCTTATATAGATACCAGGCTTCAGAAAGTTAGCACGAGACGGGTTTTTCAAGAATCAGCTCTCATACTATTGGCCTTTATTTGCCCGTCGTATGCTCAGTAAAGTACTCTGCCATTTAAATCTTTTGGTCAAGTTTGGCCGTCCTGTGCTGCCGTTAAAAATGGTTAAAAACTCTACGGCCATCATATGACCCTGCCTGAAAAGGCCCGTGTTCGCCCGTTGTAGGACAATTTTTTATTTTTACTCGGGTATTGAAAGAGTCTGGTGTTTTTTATGTGAAGTAATAAGCTTAGGTACTACCAGCCCGTCACGTCGTTCGCGTCATGGTGCATTGTCTAGTAGTAAGCTTAGCTCGAAGATATAAAAAGGATATGATAAGTTAAGGGAGTCTGTGAGCCTTGCATTTGAACTCTTGGTAGTTCTACGCGTTCGTTTTTTTAGCAGGCGGCTGAGCCACAACCGTCGAGGTTAGCGGGAGACTCCCTCGTTGGAGTGTTATGCCTCCTGAAACAAGTGAATCCCGCTATTCAGCCAACAAAGGCTGTAATGCAGGCAGTACCAGACTACCAGGCGAACAAGGATGTACACCATCAGTTAGATGAAGACCAGACCTAAGCGGTACTTTGGTACCCTATTATTAACCGGTTAAACTGGCGGGATCCCGAGTAAAAATAAATGATGGCCTTAGAACGGGCAAATGCCGACTGTGATTGAAACATAGTCCTCGGCCATCTGGCGGTTAACAGAAAGCTCGTTGCAGGACAGTAAGGCCTTACAGTGGGCGATTGACGGTGAAACAACGGCCTTACAGTTCGAATAACGGCCCTACGACGGTGGTACGGCGGCCGTATGGTTGCTATTACGGGTATACGACGGTGGTACAGTGGCAGCAACGTGGATATTCGCCCTCCTATAAGAAAATATATTTCACTGCAATTAAATGTTTGATTTTTTTTCGGTTGTGTTTTTTTTCACGTCGTTAAATAACAAAATTTCCCACTAAAATATAAACCAACACGCACCACACACTTCACGTACAACCAACCGACGACTGGAGAGCTCGTTTCTCTTGTGCATCGATATCTTTAAGTAGGATAAATCGAAAGAACCATTGTACATAACGAAATTGATGAAGTTCCCATAAAACACATTCAACAATACAATTGGTGCAGATTCTTTTTTTGGCTCAAATTTCCCGTCGAATGCCCGTTTCTACAGCTCAGTACTTGGCCTTTTAAATCTTTTGGTCAAATTTGGCCATCGTAGGGCCGTACGTGCTCCCATTAAAAATAGTTAAAAACTCTACGTCCATCATATGCCCCTTAAAAAGCCAAGCGGCCGGTGTTCGCCCTTTGTAAGGCCGGTTTTTATTTTTACTCGGGTCAACAAAAAAAAAATTTTTTTTGCGCATGGGATTTACTTAACATTTTCTGATTTTCTACCCTAAAATATTACAAAAAATTCGGCTGGACTTCGCTGGCACGGTGGAAAAAGCTTCCGCCATCAGCGCAGCACTCGCGAAGATACTTCCTAAAGCTGGTGACATATACAAGCGTATACATGCATTGCATTCAGCGGCTCCCAGATATGCGGAGATTTTCCACTGACCCATAATTGCATGGTTGCGTTCCGTCCCGGCTCTCACAGTTAGCCCAAAAATCTGAGTAACGAGTCGCATGTGTTTGTTGTGTATGCTTGTTTGTCCTATTTCGAATGCGGCAATGCAGAAAAAGTTGAAAGTAGCCCGACATTTGCGTGGCATGCGGAACATTCACGGAATATTTCGTCAGGTCGCATTCGCATACACACACTTCTGTATTATCTGTCAACGAATGCAACGCATGTACGCTTGGATATGTCACCAGCTTAGAACTCCCGACCAAGCCGACAATAGTGGTTATTTCTGTCCTATTGTATGCAGCTTTTGGACAGAGCGGGCCATAGGAGAAAAATAAACTCTGCGTGTGCCCCTCGAGCATGCTTTGGAGAGAAGGTGCAATGAGTCTACTAAGGGCCGATGGACCCATAGACTCCTGCCAAATGTGGAGAAATGGGGCATGAAGGAACATTGGAAAGCGCGTCACTACCTCACGCAATTCCTGAGTGGCCATGAAGGTTATAGGGCATAACCACCGATTCAATTAGGACGATTCACCGTTTTACCCAGAATGTTCGAATGGAGGCGGCGGAAAATGTTTATTTAAATGCCTGAGGTTTGCTGATCACAAGGCTGTCCTGGAAATAGCGGGCGGGGTGCTGCTAAAACCGTAGAAGACCGTAGACCTAATGATGAGGTCGAAAGATGTATGAAGAGTGGTGGAAATGGTGCTGATGGCATGAGCCGGTCAATAGAGGAGAATAGCTAAGAAAGTGATTGGGCTAGACCCATGTAGGTTTTGCCAAATCTCACAACGGAGCCAATGATTGGACTCAAGACTCGGTAATTTTTATTGGACCACGCTTGGTACAACGCTGGCAACCGTTAATGTCATATATTTTAAAATATTGATTGAGTCTACAATTAATGCGCATTTTTTCTACTCTTCAAGAGTGGGGGGTCTAACTAAACTATATCATATATTAAAATAAAATAGTATATTGTTTGGTTAACTTTTCGAAGCCGAACATATTGATACCTGATATTGCCACCTGATCATGGGGGAGGCCGTAAGCAACGTTAAAACGTTACATTATAGTATACTTCCTTACATTACATCAAAAATCAATGAATTTCCCCTCATTTACCGTATCAACTAATTATTAATTTCAAAAAACTAAATTTTTTTAATTCTTGGCGGTCTTTGCTGGCCCAGTATCGTGAGCCATTACAAGTGGCCAGTATTGGGCCGAAGTTATCATCCAGCAGTTTTGCTGTAATGGGCCAGTCATGGGTGGTGTTATTGCGCCATTACTGGCTAACTGGCACCCACTACTGGTCCATTACTGGGCCAATTGTTAAACCCTACATGGGGAGGAGCCTTTTTAGGCTGAGCTAAAGACCCAAACACCCGAGACGCAGGAACCTCTCGGTAGGTAGGTCCGTCTTCCACGTTTGGTTAGCATCTTCGAGGGACTCTTGAAAGGGTCACGGTGGTGAGGCCAAGCCGAAGTAAGGCGTATACGGCTCCTACCGTTCTGGACTCAAAGGTCATGCAAAAGAGTTTGTGAGTTTAGTCAGTAGGAATCTGACACTACCGTCTAATTGCAGACCCTCAGCGGTGTTCCCTGACTTAGTCCTGGCCCCATAGGCCTTACAGGCGACAAGATTCTCACGACTCGCTTGTAAAAATAGATAGCCCAGTCTATAAAAGCTCCAGATTGAGTGATGATGATTTCTTTCATTTCGTGTTATATAAATTTTTAGACACAAAATCAAATTCAGATTTTTTTTTATTTTTTTTCTTATTTCTAGCTACAAAAGCAATAAAAATCAGATATGTATATCCCATGCGCAAAACTGCTGTTGACCAGTGTAATAATCGCCTAACCTACAAACTTTGTAAAAACTATTTTATGGTAAGTTTAAGAGATATTTGCAAAAAACTGATTTTTTGACCTTTTGAATAAACCTTTTTACTCCCCGCCGAGAAATTCGACATTTCATTTATAATAATGTTTTTAAGGGCTGTGCCAATTTTCAGCTATTCTCGGTTTATGCCACAGTTGAATGTCTATTGTGACTGGACTATGCCGTCTGTCAAAAGTATAAAAAAACCTGTGCTCACGCAAGACTATTTAACTCTCTCGGTACCAATTTATACGAAAATTGTCGCATCAATAAATTTTTTTCAGAACTAATACTCCAGTAAAATAAGTAATTCACTCCGGAATCCCTTGTAACGGGGCGGGCTTTTTTCATACTCTTCTTTATTGTATCAATAATATATGATAAAGAGTCCGCTTCCTAAATGGTGCCGCTGCAATAGTTATTAAACAAAAGAAGTGTTAAAGTATTGGTTTTCGCGAATAACTTTTGCAAATATTACACTGGTCAACAGAAAAAAAATTTTTTTGCCGTGGTTTTTTTCTCGTACTTTGGCATGAGATTAGTTAAAATATGTGCGTGGAAAAAAATTGAAACACCCATTTCCTTTGGGAAATATCTTAATATATAAAAACTACGTGTCACAATGTTTGTACACGCTAATCTCCGAAACCGCCCAACAGATTTAAATGAAAATTTGGGAATGTGTAGGGTTGGCTCCAGATTGAAAGATAGGATAGTTTTGGTCCAAATAAGTGAAGTTGTTGTCGAAATATAGAGAATTTCAATGTTTCACTGATTATATTTAAGTTGGCGGGGGAAAAATATTTAATTTTAATTGTCATGTACATATAAAAAACCGTTAGCTTTAAAAAAGCACTCCGGTTTTTACGAGTGACAACGTATGAATTAGTGTATTGAGTGTACTGAGTGTACAGTGTGTACGGTGTGTACAGTATGTACAGTGTGTACTGTATACTGTGTACTATGTACTATGGACTGTATACTATAACTACCGGAGCCCGCAAAAACACACCAGTTAAGAAACATATAATTTATATACAAAATAAAAATATTTGTGAACCTTGGGAAACCTGTAAAATATTAGCATCCATTGTTCTTTATATACTTCCACCGAAAAATGCGTAAAAGCTTTTAATTGGTGCGATTAAATAAAGTGTTAATAAGAAAATATATAAATGTCGAGTTTTTGCATTATGCCTCAGATTGCGGTATATCTTGAAAATGAAGAATGTGCACTCCAACGAGCTTTCCAGCCACCAAAAACTACACTTACTGAATTTTTCACACTTTGCCAAAAACCTGATATTTTCGGACAATTCGCAACAACATTGTTATATACCGACGTCCCTCGCTATTATACATGGAACAAATTAGGTAAAAAATGGAAGCCACGTAGACAAGGCGAACCAGATCCAACTATCGCACGCGTATTGAAAACAAAGCCATTGGGACGACTTTACACAGTATACATCCAAAACAACGTGAATGTTTCTTTTTGCGTTTGTTGTTGCTGAATGTTCCAGGACCAATGTCTTTCGAATTTTTACGAACAGTCAATGGTCAAATATTCAATACATTTCAAGATGCATGTCGCGAGTTGCAATTGCTGGAAGACGACAATCATTGGGATCTGACACTTACTGATGCAGCATTTGCATCCATGCCGAATAACATTCGTCAACTGTTCGCAATTATATTGACGACATGATACCCAACAGAATCATCGGTTTTGTGGGAAAAATACAAGTACGGCATGACTGAAGACATACTTCGCAGAATTAGACAAACAAACCAATATCCAAACCCTCCAACTTTTATAGGAATAATTGGTTTTTCGTTAATTGTTAAAAAGAGTTGAATTTTGAAGGTTTGGATTGATTTTAAGTTCTTAAACGTTGGGCACAGCGAGGCGCACCGGGTCCCAACTATCCAAAATACAGAAAATAAGCGGTTCATTGAGACACTTCATCTATGTATGAAAATTCATATCTCGAAAAATGCCATGTCAATGGATGGTTTTTATTGTCTCGATCAAAATGTCAGATCCCTAATAGTTTCACATTTTGTTATTTGGAATCAAAAATACCAAAAAATTGCCTTCTTCAAACTCTCCTACTGTATATTAAAATTCATCTCACCTGATTACTACTATTGGCTTATGGGAGCAGCATAGGCGCGCCCGGTCCCAACTAGTGTTTATATAAAAAGAACAAAAATAGAACTGTTTAAATTTACTGAGCTAAATTTAGAAGGGAATTAATTTAAAAAAAATTATTCTGGAGATTTTTTTGTTCGTTTTGCTTGTCTCTTGTAACTAGGGTTGGCAGTTGTACTGATTTAATCAGTACTGTACTTATTTTCATACTTAGAAATTTGCGAGTACTGATTTCGTATAATTTTAATTTCAGTAAGTAAATGTACTGATTTTGTAAACTTATATCGATGATTGGAAAAGGTATTGAATTGACAATTTAGTACGTGTTTTTTCTTGCTTCTACTACATTATTTTAGTAAAATCTCACCAACACATTCGTGTAAAACAGGCAGGCAACTGTTAGAAATAAAACTGAAAAATGTCATTTGTCAGTATCAGTTAAGGCGCTCCAGTTGTTGCTTTCGCAGTTACAATTAAGTCGCAGTGAATATCAAGTTATCTGTCATTTAGGAAGTTAAATTTCAAGTGTGGTGTGTTTTTTGTATTAAAGTAAAGAGTAAAAATAACGAATGAATGAAAAAAGTGGCTTTAATAAAATTAAAAAATAATTTACACAAATATTAACTTTCAAAAAGTTTACCGTTGCTAGTGTCGCGCGACCAAAGTTGAAATGTTGGGAACTGTACGCGACGCGACAGCGACTCCTTTGTACTTGCGATTAGAGAGTTTCATACATTTTAACTTTTGACAGTTGGTGCGACAGCGACAGCATTGTAATCCAGCCTTTAGATTTGCGATTTAATTGGGCGCTGAAGCGGTTAAACTAAGTTGCGGCATAAGTCAATGACATATGAACATTGTTACGTTTTTGAACTAATAACTATGGTACAATTCCTTAAAAATTTCAGCCTATGTTTTAATCTAGACTAGTGAGTAGGTATAATAAGTAAGGGCAATATAGTTCAACTATAATGGCATGAAGACACCTTAGATGAGTTTATAATTTGTGAAACTCATCTAACTTGTCTTCAAATTTCAAAAAATTTTAATTTCATTTTTCTAATTTGTACATTTATTTTTATTTTTAAGTTAGTTCTAATTTTTTTTTTTTACCCGAAAGATTTTATGCTAGAAAGTGCAACTGACAATGAACGAAAATTTTTGAACCCAATGTACTGATTTCTGTCAGTGCCAGATCTGGTAACCCTACTTGTAACTATATGATGGATGATTTCGTTTTAATGTCCAACACAAATCTGCAAGCATTCTCGACGACCATTTTCCTTGATATCTTTTTTCCATCGCCATTGATGTCTTGATGGAATCTTTCCCCGTGTTCGTCGTTTACCGCACCTAAGTTTTCGGCGAAAAAGTCTACTGATGTGAGGGTATATGGTATATCATGTTACTTACAATACTTACCAGTCCTATTTTTGTTGTGTGGCCAATTACAATACTTTTTTTCGAGGAACCGTCTCCCTGGGAGATGAGAATTTGTTAGATAATAATAAATTGTGGTCCAATACATAGCTGCATAGTATGACTATATGAACAAAAAATGAGGCGCACTACGTACAAAAGCGTCTACTTTTGATTGGTAAAAGCAAGTGCAAAAAACCAAAGTTCTTATTGAGGAAAAATACTTCGCTTACTCGTTCAATGTATTTAAATGATAGAAAACATATTTAAACAATTATTATTAACTGAGGAGTGGGCGAACAAAACGGCACATGTCCATGGTTGGCCATTTTAAGTTTTTTGACGGAACCGTGTTCATTACACTAAACTACAACTAATTTCAATCGCAGACACTTCAAAAAGCTCTTGAATGCCATACTTTTTTGATGTTACCATTCGTCAATGAGGTTTTTCAAAAGAACACGTATTTCATTCAAAAAAGTTTGTACTCAACGTTGGAAGTTCAAAACGGCACATGGTAGAATTAAAATAAAAAAAAATTTTAGTCAAGAATTTTTAGCAAGTGACATTTGAAATTTGGTGGCATTGTTGACTACAGTAATTAATTTTTACAACAAATTGTCTAATTTTATCCAGCACAAAGGCAAATGTCCATTCAAGGCTTTAACAATATGTCCAGTTGTGTCCCTGCCAAAGGGCACATGTCCATTTTTGTTTTAATTTTTTCTCTTAAATGTCTGAATGAGTTCAATTCAAATAGTAGCACAACCTAACATAATCATAAATAGTTAATGTGATCAGTTCAGAGACATAATAGTCCAGGAGCCAGCGCCAAACACTTCAAATCTGAGCTTTTAAAAGTGTTTTATTTCAAAACGCTTAAAACGTTTTATTTTGATGTCACCCATTTGATTAATATTGTCGACACTTTTAAAACACTTAAAAGTGTTTAAAAAATGTCTACAATGTAAATCAAATGGGTGACGTCAAAATAAAAACGTTTTAAGCTTTTCGAAATAAAACACTTTGAAAAGCTGAGATTTGCAGTGAAAAAACTGTTTAAATTTACTGAGCCTAGTTTTTTTTATAGGTGATTACACAATACAATGGTTGTGTACGCAAACATGTTGCGCTCTGAAATGGTCGTCCTTATAAAGATGTAACTATGTCTTGCAAAAAACTAAACCAATTGTGTTTTTTTAATACGCACCTTTTATATTACGAATTTCGGCAAAACCAGCATTTTATTTTTTCCATGCGTAATTCAATCAATATTAACAAAAGGTGCAAAATAATTTAGTAAATGGTAAATTTTTAGCTGAAAACCCATATTTCACGATAGAATAATTTATTTTATCAAAATATTTAAATTTTAATGATGTTTTTATGACATATTAAAAGACAAAGGATTATTCCTTAAAAATATTAACTTAAAAAACTTTTATAATGTTCCAAATATATATCTACAGGTTGTAGCTGAGATCTGTACCTTTCAATATGTGCTTTTTTAGAATTTTTAAATAATTCGTTAATCATTGTTTATAACATTACATGTAAAAAGTGTGAATTTCTTTGAAGAGCATGTAAAATAGAGCAGAATTTACGTTTAAGCACATAAAAAATTTTCACTGGGTTTCTATATCTTTTAATGTAGGCTTTGTGTGACATTTTACATAATTCTTTAACCATTGTTTATAACAAGATTTTGTAAAATTCTTTAAAATCGTGCTAAAATAAATTCTTTAAAAATCGTGCTAAAATAAAATTCTATGTCTGAAGCTACCTACTATGACTGTGAGTTAAAATACTGCGATGCAACTTGGATCAAGATACGTTGTAGAGATACGCAAATGAAAGAAAAGTTATAGATCGGCTGACGCAATATCAATAATACATTCCGCCATTTTGGATCCGGCATTTGGAATTTTTGAAGACGATACGGCCTGTTACACGGTTCTATTAACGGGTAACACCACTGTAGACGTGCGAAAAAATGCCAAACTTTGGGAATTAATTAAAAAAGTATGGAAAAAGGGTTCGAAATTCTTTTCAGACAATTGATCAACCATGTGTTTAAATGTAAAAAAATTTTTTTTATTGAATTTTTGTTACAAAATGGTGGCGCTGCAGTCGTTTTTTGAAGTCGCCCTTTTTGTGGACGGACGGACGGATTCCTCCGAAAGTTGAAGACCTGGAACAAAAAACCAAACAATTTCCTAATCTATTTTACCTTGCCCATAAAAGTACGTAGGATTTTTTTTAAACTGATTTTTAGCGCACTTATGAAAAAAAAAGTGATTTTCGGCAGAAAAATTAGCAGTAAATTGTTTATAAAAAAAGTTTACAACGAATCAAAAAACGTACTTTTGTAAAGAATGCAATTGTGAAACTACTGTCAAAATTTCAAACCGATCCATGCAATAGTCTCCGAGTAAAGGCCGGGCCACACATATCCGCACCGCGTCCGCACCGCATGACGGCCGTGTGTTGGACAACACACGGAGAAAAAGTAAACAAGTGAAATCTTATCAGTCAGTCCCCACATTTCCGCGTCTCCGTGTCCGCACCGCGTCAAATTTTACTTGTTTAATTTCTCTCCGTGTGTTGCCCAACACACGGCCGTCATGCGGTGCGGACGCGGTGCGGATATGTGTGGCCCGGGCTTAATCCGTCCACCCAGTTCGAAAAACATGGTTTCCAGATAATCGCGCTTAAAGTTTTGAAAGTGCTCTAGTCTTTGAAAATTTTATTTTACCTTCACAGTGCGATGTAATGTAAAACACGTTTATTATTGTATAGCGCACCCTGGTGGACACCTGGGGAACCCAAATAACCTATTTGCTATAGCGGCACTTATTATTTCGACAGGTAAAAGCAATATACAAGCAATAAGTCCGACCAACGAGTGCTCCGAGGCGCCGCGGGAAAATCTAAAATTAAATCCTTCTAAATTATTTTTCTGTTATAGGACCAACTGTGCATTGTTTTTGTGACCCTGAAGTATATTTCAAGCCAAAAACAAAATCAATTTTTTCAAAATCCTACAGTGGTGTTACCCCGTCTATCTCCAGTGTTATTTTGTATTTGACGTAAACTTTTACGCTCAATGTTATTGTTTTGTCTTTTACCAGCGTCGTTATAAATTTTTGGGTAAAATTTGGCTATTAATATTATTATTTCATTACCAGCTCTCGCAAGTATTTTCATTATTAACCAACTACCTTTGGGAACAATTTTATCCTAGAACTCTTGCGCAGCTCACAGTTTTATGAGGTTTTAGGTTTGTTGTAATCACTTTTTTCGAACCATGTTTGGCATGCGAGGAATCTGGTGTCAGTCCTTATCGAAGAATACACTTCACTGTTCGCTGCTGAAGTGGTTTCTATAGATATAAAAAATAATTTTATTGATAACCAAAAATTCGCCATGATTTACGTCGGCAACTAATTTTTTTTGATATAGTTTACTTCATACTAATTGATTTCTTTGATTGGAAGAAAATTTGGAAATTTGGAGGTTAATGTAACAATGACTTGGTGGTCAGTCACCAGCAAGATAGGTGCAGCAACAAGTAGTGTATGTAAATATGAGCCTGCCGTGACCATCCCGGACGTGGTGGTCACTGGAAACTTTCCTTAAAGGGATGGATTAATATGATCGCCGCTACCAAGCCAAGATGTATCTAAAGTTATTGTGTCAAGGGCTGCATGGCAGTGGGTACACTTACGTTTAATGATCTACTCTGGGCACTGGGAGCACCCCGTTGTATAATGCCTTATCCAGATATGGATGGTCAGTCAGCATGGACATTCCCATTCCTACCATAGTCATGGGACTTTTATGGCCAATTAAACTGGATAGGGTCACAGCACAAAGGACCGAAATGAAATTGGGGAACCCCACGAAGCACACCCGAGTCGCGGTTTCGCAAACTCTTTCCCAACAGGCCGAAATCAATCAGGTTGGCGGTCAGGAACGCGGGAAGTCACGAAGCAGACTAAAGGTGACATCAAATTGTTTCTGATTGTTGAAATCTTGAAAAAGAGCGGCGCGACAGAAGATATGTATGTAAATTCACCTTCAGCCAGCCGCCGCGTTGCACAAAGTTTCTGGATCCACCAGAAAATTGGCAGCATCAGTTTCCTATCATCTGCTGGGAACAGCCAAATGCCGCACCCAGCTGGTGCTCTCTAAACGGCAGCGATCGGAGGACTGTCCAGGGGAGCAAGGATTCCAGAAGAAGAAAAGGAGGGAGCGGGGATATCCTACCTACCTGGACAACAGGCCGACCCTGACAGCCACTGCTCTCCCCTTAGACCAAAGAAAGGGCTGCGGTGAGGAGCCCGGGAAGCACCAGTTGGCTGGCATCACCAAGGCAGAGGTACGTTGTTCAACGAGACCCTGCTCAGTCAAGTCCAGCCAGTGGTCAAGCGACCAGCCACTAGGCAGACTGCTGAACCTGTCCAAGCGGCCTGGCCTACAGATTAGAGGTATAGGGTTGTAGTTTGTAGTACAATAGGCCAAGCGAGCCAAGTGGCCGCGGTACTTTTAGACCCAAAAAGAATAAGAATACGAAGGTAACATTACACTGTAAAAAAAAATTGTGGTTTTTTTACGAAAAGGCACTGGAAGTTTCATTCATAAGAATTTTTGTAAATTTACAATATATATTATGTATTATGAATATTTCTAATCCATGCAAATTCATGGGAAGTTGCAAAATTTATAGTAATTCATATTTTTCTTACAGTGTAGGTTTGTGGAATCAATTTTTAAATCTTTTTTTGAGTGTAAAGTATAATTCGATAATTCCAGGACTCCGCGTATTCAGCCGAAATTAGGATATAGCCATGTAGTCAAGAAATAATATTTTCAAATTTAGTATTGTGGGGTAATATCCTTTTTCCAAAAGTATGCCTTCGCCAATAGATAAGCTCTTCAATTTTACATGGACTAATTATGTAGATAAACCATATTGAAGTATGAAACTTTATGTAAGAACGATTTTCACTAAAGCCAAGTTTATTACGTTTCGTTACGCTTCTTCTGCTAATCTAATTATTATTTCTGTTTTTGCTGCCTCAATGCAAGAACCACGCATGAAAGAAAATACGTTTTCAATTTACGCACAATTTTTAGTTGAACGAAATTTTCTTTCATAGTGGATGTTATCAGATGAGTGATCATGATTCAATGTGCAGTTATATTCATGTGGTGATCAATTAGTGAAATTCAAAGTTCAATAGTAAATATTTAAAGCAGGTGAAATCATCCACAGCGACTTATAACCACCCGATACAAATTCCTTCCATTTCCCCGTTGATATTTACAATTTAACACAAGAAAACCAAGTTCATCGAGGGTGGTAGAATTATTGATAGTAAAACAATCATCTTAGTTATGGCTCTCTCCAAAACAACATTCATGTGTGTTAAGAGTTAACTAAAAAATCCGCCTCCAGGGAAATCCGCCATATGTCAACAAACGTCAAAACTAGTTTCTTCAACATTACCGCCTCCTGCACCCCGTTCTTCTGGAGAACGAACAAGCGTAGCTAACAATCATCCGTAAAATTAATTAAAAAACAATCAAGGAACATCTCTTCTAAAAATCACTGAGAACGAACGCAGCGCGCCAGACGTGAGACACAAAGCCAGTAGTCAATTAATTAGTGACTATCTCATGATTAAATTCGATTTAATTACAGCAATTAGAGGCCATTACATCGCCGGCCACTCAGCGAAACTCCATTATGGCAGCTCCAACCAACGGGCAGTTCCGCGTTCACCTGTGCTCCCCGTAATCAAAACAGAAGAAAAACTCGCCGTCACTCAAAACCAACGAAAAGCACCGCGAAGTCACCTACAAAGATTCCGCTGCGACAAGCTCCTTGCACTTAAAGAAAGCGTGAATGCCTTTGACAATTGTCCAGAACTTGAAGAAAACTCAAATGTCAAAGCACCATCCAACTCCGGCCGGGAACCATTGGCAGCGCTGCAGCGAAGGCCATTTTTGAATTGAGTGTCTCCGTCCGCAGTGTCTGGACTGGGGGAGCACTCGGGCTCCGGCCAAGGAATCGAAGCCGCGTCTTAAGAAAAAGAGGGAAAAAATCGACGGCAGCTGTCAAGAGAACTTGATTTACTCCAGTAGTTCAGTTCTGGGCGGGGCGAACGTGGGCAAAGAAAGAAGAAATTTTTCATGAGGAATGGAACCGTATGGATGGACGAGAAACGAAATGCGCATGAGCCATTAAGGAAACCCGGTGGTGGGGGTGTCAAGAGATTTACGAGGCATTTTCTTTGCTTTTATTTAAATTGAAGGAGACACGACGATAAAGATGGATTCTAGTGCTTGGGAATTTTTTAAGGTACTTAAGTATTGAAACTTTTAACGTTGAGTAATTAAAAATAATATGGATTTTAATATTGCACACTTTTTAAAGCGGCCCGTGCCATTACTATTCCAGAGACTGGTAGAAGTGGGACCACTGGAAACTTTTCTAAAAAAGATAATAGACTAATGAGACCGTGCTAGGCCTTTTCAAGTAAAGTTTGTGAAAGGCTAATAGCCCAATCTTTAAAACAGGCTATCGTGGGACTTGTTGTATGGGCCTCGACCAAGGGAAAAAATCAGTTAAATGATTTGAACATTTTGTCACTCGCTACCCCTCGAACTAGCCGATTCCTTGTCTGAAGTCATGTGTTCACTAACTAGCAACTCATGAAAGTCCTTGAAAAGGGTTACTTCTAGAAGTCAATTTGGATAAGAAGTGTTTCAACTTGATTAATATTTGCACTTATAAAATACGAAAATAAGAGTAGCAGCAGCTCGTGTCATATATTTGATGCTCTCTCAAAATGAAAATTTTACTGGTTCAACCAGTAGAATAATTTCACTGGAAAACCAGTTAATTCGAGTCTATTTACTGATTGAATCAGTGAAAAGTTCTCTCTATAAATGAATTAGTAAAAATTTCACTGGTTTAATCAGGGATGGAAGCACGTAAGTTGCTTCAATCGGCTTCTTCATACAAAAATTCTGAATTTTTGTATGGAGAGGTCGATTGAAACAACTTACGTGCCACCACCCCAGTGAATTTTAATTTCACTGGTTTAACCAGTGTAAAAATATATGTGACTCATATTCTAGGCAATTATCTTCATGACTGTAAAGGGTTCCATTTGGCATACTCAATAAAACGGCTCTCGTTTGTTTACGGCGGGCAAGCAGCATTTCATTGCTTAGATGTGGGCCCGCTTGAGAAAACGACACTCGCGCAAGGAAAAAACTTTTTTCTTTTTTTTACGTGAATTTCACTGGTTCAACCAGTGAATTTTCACTGGTTCGTTTTTAGAGAGTGAGTGATTCCAAAAAGAAAGGAAAAGAAGGGTTTTGTTGAATATGTGAATTCAAAAATGCAATGATTTAAGTCTCCTAGACTCGTCATTGAAAGAACTACAATATTTTGTATGAGGATCCATCTCTGTTTCAGAAATCTGCTACATAACGCGAACGAAATGAAGTAGAATGCACCCTTTGCGTGGTTAATGTATAACCGTGAAAACATCCTACAGCAGACACTGCGTAATATGACAAAGAAGAATCCTTTGAAGAAGTTGAATCGTAACTTAATGTCTGCCGCAGTTATGATATAAAAATCATTTTGGGATACTTCATCGCCAAAGTAGGTCGGGAACCTGTATAAAGGCAATCCGACGGCGGACCTAGCTTGCAAGATAATACTAATAATAATATAAAGAGCGAGTCATAGAGGTGGTAGCTAATGAGAACTGCCTGGATACGTTTGAAGGAGCCACTCGCAGGCCCTACTCGGGAAGTTGATAGGGTAGAACCTTGATTTTTACACTTTTAGATAGGTGGACGTATTCTGCGTACACTGATACGTTATTTATGAAAATAGTTCATAGGGTTACAAAAATACAGGGTGATATGTAAAACTCTAAAAAAAAACTTCAAAACGCCCTAGCGGCTAAACCGTTACGATTTCCCCCACCCGTACGATTTTTTGGTCGTCTATCCATAACCTATCCACAGCCGGCCGCTTTGTAACTTTTCGTAGTACACCCTGTATAATAGACTCCTTCAAGAAAAATCATTGTGATCTTAATCTACATATAGTAGAAGTAAAGCAGATATTTTTCGTAGACCAGGTATGTTCGTACGAACGTATACCTACAGTCTAGTTCGCTATGTGTATAATTCCGAAATCCGAGATATTCTGAATGTTCAATCATCAATTAAAATTTTCCGTCAAAATTGCACAAGAGCTAGAGCTTGGAGAAAATAGTAATAGCACTAAAATACTGGCTGTGGGATCATTAGATGAAATAATAATAGCAGGTCTTGAAAATGATCGAATAACTTTATGGGATATTCATCTAGTTAAAAAAAGTCCAGTGCTATTGTAAATGGTATGAGCCGTAGACGGGATAATATTTATAATAATATTCTAGTTTGTTATATTATATCTATTGGAGGTAAAGATGCCACGGAAATGACAGCGTCCACCTGCACGGGGAATTTTGCTTCGAAGTTGAACATATCAACAGTTTAGAATTAACTTGATTAACCCAGATTGTAAGCGGTACGCTTCAGGAAGAGTTGTTTTCATGCATGTTCAAGTCTTTGATGCTTCTTACTTGGCATTATATATAATCGAGCCAAGGGTTTTCCTTATAAATGAAAATATAAATTCGCAAACTACACAAAATATAGAACTAAAATTCTTTTCATTCATCAAATTAAAATATTTTTTTTATTAATATCTTAGATGACGGATAGGGTTAATCGAAATATTGCAAATCATAATTGACAGGCAAAATCTCGAAAGTGAAATTACGATAAGTTCACTCGCAAATTAATAGATAGGTACATACATATGTACAAATTGTAAAGACTCAATATCATGAATCAATTTAGAAGTATTAAAAAATATTGATGGAAGTTTTATGTAAAAGAACAACATTATCAAAATTTATTATAAAAAAAATTTCACTACTAAACTGTGGACGTTAACAAAAATTCGCTATTCACAACCAGCAAAAAACCCCTGTGATCGATTTACTTCTAAACCTGTGTTTTATATAAAATAATTTAAATTTTTTCGATCATTATCGGTGTCAAGCAAGTTGAGTCTCAGAGTCGGTTTTAGCCTGTAAATGTTAAAGAAAATTCTCTAAATTCTTGCACTGTTATATAATTGGTTTGCTTCCTCAATAATCGAATGGTACTTAAAAAGTCTTTAAAGACTCGCTTAGTTCTTAATTTACAATTATTACTTCTAGTAGAGAAAAATTAAACAAAAAAAAGCAAAGTTATGATGTAGTTGGGAAGTTGGATTTTTTTGTTTTTTTCGAAATGCGAAAATTTTTAAATTTTTTGCCTTTCTTTTCATGTTGGCAAGTAGCTTTTCATAGTTGGCAAAAGGCAAAAAATTGAAAATTGCAATTTTTTAGGGTTTTCAAAGTTCTAAAGCAAAGTTCTAAGGCATTTTAAATAAAGTAACGACGTTTTGCGTATGCTCACAAGAAAGTACATAAAAAAACCTACAGTTTAAAAAAAATATTTTACCGTACGATGATTTGGCATAAAATGGCGGCAATTTTAAATTTTTTCGAAAACTGCCAATTGTTGCCGTAAAACTCGAAATTTTTTTTTTAATTTCAACCACGTAATTTATAGCATCAAAATACATATTTTCTCCAATTTTTATTAAGATCCGACTATTTTCCCGTTATGTATTGCATTTTTAGTAAAATAAAATAAAATTTCATACATTTTGGTTTTTTAAGGTTAGGATTCATTTTTAAAGTATTTATACCGAATCAGTTCGATAGTTAGATAGATAGTTCACGAGTATTTTCCAATTTTTTTTATTTTTCTACCACCAACAGAACTGGAGAAATTAAAAAAATAAAGTTGTGTAGCAATGCACTGAAAATGCATCAAAAATTGACATTTATGGAATTTTCTCGTGCAGCGCAGGGCCGATTTTGCAGAATTTTTTTCGCTTTATTTTACCATATGTAAAGAAAAAAAACAAAAAAAAATCCAACTTCGCAACTACATCACTATCATATGATAATTTTCCTCTACTATTCGATAATTGTAATTGTTCTGAAACCAAATCAAATAACATTTCAACTTATAGTACAGTACCTACAGATGGACTGAAAAATCGGGGTTTGCGCCAAAAATTCTTGGAAGAATGATTTTTCATAAATCGTTAATGGAGCATATAAAAAGCCTAACTCTAAATTTTAGTGAAATTTCTAGTAGAGGTTTTTTTGGAAAACTCAAAAAAATTTTGAAAAGCGTTTTCTCTGAATCTACGCTTTTTAGAGAAAAATTTTTTAAACAAAAAATGTAGAGGACATTGTTACCTACAATTTGTGTCATACAGGTCATGCTATACCTACAACTTGAAATACAGAAAGTTTCCAAAAAAGTGTTTTTTCGTTTTTTGTCCCAGATAAAATGGTTTTTTTTACAAAAGTGTAAATCAGTAAATTGTTCCTCTTAAAAATGTCTACAACATTTATTTAAACTTTTTTTCCCTCCGACTTACCGTTCAAAAAACTTTTCTCTAAAATGCGTAGATTCAGAGAAAAACGCTTTTCAAAAACTTTTTGAGTTTTCCTAAAAACGTCTACTAGAAATTTCACTCAAATTTAGATTTAAGCTTCTTTTATGCTCCATTAATAATTTATGAAAAATCATCCTTCCAAGAATTTTTGGCGCATCAATTTTACATCTGTACTGTACTATTAGAAAAACATTTCAAAATTATTTCAGTTTGATTCTTCGTTCCGTTTTATTCTTTTGATATCTAATGATTAGTGATATCAAGTTTCAAGAGCGTCTCGATCAATAGCTTTCGACCATGGGCAATTCATGTTTTGAATTCGAGGCATCCCGCTTCATTATTAGGTGTTCTTCAAGGTAACTAATTTTACTTGTTATCAGCTGATCATCACTCCTTCGGTTATACTTTCTTTTCGCATATGGTTAAGCTCAAAAGTAAATTTTTGCGCTTCTGATACGATCACCTCTGAATGATACACCATCACAGCTGATCTTACCTCTTAAGATAAGCGTCCAACACCCGATAATAGCCTCAAAGCAATATAAAAATTTCCAAAATGTATTTTCTGCAAAAAAACGCCCCCATAGAACGATCATCCCGATTTTGTGCCGTAAACAATTAAATTAAGATTCTTGGCCTTTGTATACTACGTAGACTGTACCCCATCTAACACCAGAATCCCTCTAAAAACCGGCATGCGCTCTTCACAAAAGGGGCGTCCCGCATCAGAAACAAGTTATTCAAAAGCTTATACCGAAATTAACCCCTTTAATCATGGAGGGCGGAGTTTTGGTACAATTACCATGTTTATGCTGCAGCACGGCTGAGTACTAACAACAAATGGAGAATCTCAGCTAAGCCCTACTCCTATAGGCATTTTGTGCGAACAGTGGGGTGCTCGCGATTGATATGGCCGAGCAGCACAGCTAGGGCGGGCGGTGACTGAGTGGTGGTAAGTCGATGGTGTGGTAAGTACTGGTCTATCAGCTGAGCTCTGGCCTGGCCTGCCATGTCAACCTTCAGCAGTGCTGGCAACAACAAAAATTCCGCACAACAAAAGAACGACTCGTCATGATCGGACGTGCTTTGCTACTCTGCGAGTTTTTTTGAGAATAATAACAACAAAAACAAGTTTTTTTCTTTCTTTCAATTGCGCGGGTTGTTGTTATCTCCAGTGGCGTACACAGTTTCATTATTGTTGTTCACTGAAATTAAAAAAAAACGGAGGGGCAATTATTTATTATTCATCAGTGTTCGAACGGCTTTGACTCTAGTATTTGGGTGGCATTTTCAATTGAATGTAAGTGAATGACTAGCGATTTTACCGCAAACCTGTGCTGTTCTCGCTATTTATCGGCGGTAATTGACGAAAGTGATAGAAGTGACGTTAGAAATCCGGTACAGTGACGGCTTCGGGTGATCGGTTTGTTAGTTTAGGGCTTAATTAATGGCGGTGTGATTGTAAATTTTTTTTTAAAGTCGCAAATTTACAATTATTGCTAAGAAAATTTAAATAAAAAAGGAAAAATGTTTAGTTTTAAGTGCTGCAAATAATAATTGCTGAAACGATGATCAATATGTGTGGTTTTCGATAGGTTATTTTGATTATAGATTGAGTGAACGTTTTTTAAAACGAACAAGTGGTGTAGAAGAAGAAGAAAAAGTAGTAGAAGGAGAAAAAAATATAACATAAATCAGTGCAATCAAGTACAATGAGTTCATTCCTAATGGGCTACCCGCATGCACCACACGTTCAGAACCCCATGGGGGCCAGTATGGAGCCGAAATTTCCACCAGCTGAGGACTATCATCATTACAATGGATACTCAATGACAGCCGGAATGCCTCAGACGGGGTCCGAATATGTTTCCTCTCATCATAATAGTGGAATACATCAAAATACAAACAATTTTAACTATTCACATCAAGGTATCGGCGGACATTACTATCATCACCATCATGGGTATGGTACACAAATGCATTCAATGCAAAATAACACATACTCTAGTAACGGTTATTATGGCGGTTATTATGGAAATAATGCTCATCATCCAATGATGGATTTACCAATACAGTGCCCAAATTCTGAACCAACAAATACAGTTTTAGGATTACAAGAATTAGGTGAGTTTTTTTTGTGGTCGAGATTATGTTGATTTTTCGCTTTATTTTTCCCTTTTTGAGGGTGGGCGTTGGGGAGGTTTCCAGCAGAAATTTTTTTGCCTAAAGTTAAAATTCTTTGGCTGATTTTTTGGAACTATGATTAATGCAAAAACGACGTTTCAAAAGCGTCATTCTTTGGTATTTGACATTTAATATTGAATGGACGAAAAACATATCCAAGTCTAAAGTAAAGTCTGCCTTTGTCATTTTCTAATTGCGCAAATATTTTAATCTTTCCGCTATGACGCGTGAATATATTTATATTTGAAAACTAAATATAGAATTGTTGGTTTACTAAATTTGGGTTCATTGGAAGAAATGTATAAATGAAATTTCCTCCATTTATTCAAAAGTGCATCTTATTATTTAAACAGCAAAAAACAACTGAGGTGGGCTGTTTATGATCTTATGCCGCTTTAATGTACGGCGGAAGTAATTGATATATTTTGAAACAATTGAATGTTTATAATTAAGATTTAAAGAATAAAATATTAATGTTCAGAGCCTAGAACTTCTTGAAGTTAATCTAAAGGGCAAAATAGTGGCAAGAATAAAATATTTCCCCGATTGAAATTTTGTAAAGTTGAGACAATGTTTTTTATGTACACTGATAAAAAAAATTTCTTGGCTTAAAGCACTTTTTCTTGAACCAAGCAACTCATGTTTTGGATATAACGAAAACAAAATTGTCTCGGGATAAGCAATACTCATAGTCTTGGTTTTATTGTCTTGGATGAAGACAAAAGTTGACTAGAAGTAAAAAAAAATACGAAACCGATGATATTATAATTTAAAAAAATTCAAGTGCTAAAATCGGTCTTAATGGTTGTGATACATTTTTAGAACTTGAAAGTCCGGTAACCGAAAAAAGTGAATTAAGAATTTAGTTTCTTGAGTAAAAAATTAAACAATCTTATTTCGAGAAAAATATATCTTGGTCGAAAAATATAAGTACCTATTGAGCGAAGAGAATATACTTTTGCTTGGCTCAAGAATTTCCAGTGTCTTACTCTGAGACAGCATTCTCATGTTAAGACTGAAAAATTTTTCTACTCAAGACAACGAAACGAAGACTATCGAATTGCTGGAATTAAGACAATTTTTTTTATCAGTGTAAGTTAGGTACAGCGTTAGTCCACTTCTACTGATCCTTTCTAGGAATGGGATTGAGAGCATTTAAAAATTTGTCAATTAGATAAAAGTTTAAATCAAGTCCTTGGCAAGGTGAACAAACCCTTCCTTCCACCGAGACAAGATAATTTTGTTTCAATAAATAAATATTAACCCTCCAAGAACAATTTTTGACATTTCAGCAACTCCAATAAACTTTTATAGTAACTTTTTTGAAAAGTCAACTTTATAAAGTTGTCTTTAGATGCACTAAGTTTAATTTTTATTATCGATTGAATCTGACTTTTTATATTATTCTATTGTATTACGTCTCGTGAAGAAATCCTGTATTCATTATTGACCTATTGTACACTGATAAAAAAAAATTCTTGGCTTAAAGCACTTTTTCTTGAGCCAAGCAACTCATGTTTTGGATATAACGAAAACAAAATTGTCTCGGGATGAGCAATACTCATAGTCTTGGTTTTATTGTCTTGGATGAAGACCAAAGTTGACTTGAAGTTAAAAAATTTACGAAACCGATGATATTATAATTGAAAAAAATTCAAGTTCTAAAATCGGTCTTAATAGTTTGTGATACATTTTTAGAGCGAGAAAGTCCGGTAAACGAAAAAAGTCCGATGAATTAAGAATTTAGTTTCTTGAGTAAAAAATTAAATAATCTTAGTTCGAGAAATAAATATCTTGGTCAAAAAATATAAGTATTGAGCGAAGAAATACTTTTGCTTGGCTCAAGAATTTCCAGTGTCTTCCTCTGAGACAGCATTCTCATGTTAAGACTGAAAAATTTTTCTACTCAAGACAACGAAACGAAGACTATCGAATTGCTGGAATCAAGACAATTTTTTTATCAGTGTAGCAATATTTCCCATTGACTTTTCTCTTTTCTTTAAAAACAGGCAAAATACTTCCGATACTGTCCTTAACTTTATGTCTGTATTAGATTTTGAAGCACTTTCTGTCTTTTGTAAAAATTTCCAATAAAATCATCCGATGCCGGCTTCGGTAACCCAGGGAAGTCTGTGCTTCGATTCCACTCTCCGGCACGATCCTTCGTATTTCCACATTTACCTTATTCTAACTTGTCGTTTTTTCTGTCTTCCCCTTTATAGCAATTTCTTGTTCTCTCGCTTGCTATAGCCTATAAGCACAATAAGCGAGGAAGCCATGTCCTGTGTGATAATCAAAGTCAGTGTTCTGTCGTGGTAATATTGGATGGGAGCCGGTAGAAAAAAACTTCGTGTTGTCGTTAGCAATTCTTTCACCATTTTTTCTACTATATTTCTGACCAGGGCTTCCTGTTCGACATTGCGCGTCCACAGTAGGAAGAGGCTAACTTCTAAACTGTAGTCTTCCACATAAAAAAATTGTTTTAACATTGCATACCTATCTGTGTTCGAGTTGTTTCATTTTTATTTTCTTTGACAGTTTTGTACAGAATATATCGATTCATATTTTTTCCAAAGCATCAATTAACTTCTCATATAATAATCAATTACCTTCTGAGTCTTAGGCAACCCTATTTGGTGTTGACCTCCTGCGAAATTCTCCTCGTTAACCTAACCGCTTTAACTTTGTAGTCCGTATGTTTACATCAGCTTCAATCCAATCCTTTTATCTTGCTCTCGGTCTACCCTCACTTCTAGTTCTTGCTAATAATAATCATATACTCTTTCGAAAGGATACCGATTCGGACCATTTATTACTTTTCATCCCTGGGTGGCACCGACCGGACCTGGTATTCTCAACTGGTGCCCATCTAAATACTAATTGTGCTCAAATGATGGCTGACTTCGGTGATCGAAAGAGACCGGTTGTATACTAATGGCGGCGCCCATCTAATTCCTGCTAAGTTATTCTTCCATATACACTCTTGCATAAATCGTCTTCATAAGTCGGGAACAAGCCTCTCAGTTTAAAAACATCAGTGCAAACTACTGTGTGCTATTCTGGAGGTCAAATGGGACGGACCCTTGAGGTCCACACGATCAATTTCCCAATAAGACTATTAATAATAATAATAGCAAAGATCTCATAGTAAGACTGTCATTGAATAAAAAATACTAGCTTTTGCAAAACGCAAATGCTAACTTTGTTTCTATTTGTATTATGTATATATACAATATTATTGATAAAAATAAGTTATTATATTTTAATGATTAAAATGCCTGCTTTTCTGTTATTATTGTTGTTTATTTATTAAAATATCCATTCGTAACATTCATGTGTACCTAAAGGGCCAAACTCACCACACAGCTATCGTAAAGTCACCGATATCCGACCACTGAACTTCTTGCTCATTTAATTGTTTTAATGCAAGACAATTAATAAACACAATCAATTTCCAAAAACGGCATCTAAAATCCAACTTGCCATTATTCTTTTTAATTTGGAAATATTTTTAAAACAAGTTATTATAATAAAGGTCCTTAGAAGGTCGCATGAACATTCTTCCGACCACCAAAACCCTAACTTTCGATTACCGACCACTACTAAGCCAATTCTTGACCGGATCAAATCGATGGCAAAATTTAATTTATTTGCCGATAACTAATAGTTTAAAAGTTTATAATGGTTATAATAATTTGAAAGAATATAATAATAATAAATTATTTAGCCCAGTCACTTTATACACAAAAGGACAAACCTCTAAAAAATGCTAACTGAAGATTTTCGTGCGGGATTATGTTTAATTTGGTGTTACAAATAATTTCTTAAAAATCCGTAAAGCCAATTGGACGTCTACAAAAGTTGCTGAAGTTACTACGTTTTGGATTTCTCTTATGTAAACAAGTCCTTTATCATGTTTCCAGCTGATGTTAAAGGGTTTTTTTGCATAATAAATAAAGTTTAAATTTGTTATTTTCTTTAATCGTGCTTCAATTAGTCCAGTAACCAGAGGCGAAAATTCATTAAAATTCAAAAATTAAGTATAACTTGATGGAAATTGATATGTAAGGTACTTGAACGTGTGTAGAATCGAAAAAAATTTCTTTGCAGCATTTCGGGGGGAGGATCTCAAAAATGTTTTGCCTTAAATTCCAAAAATGTGGTTTTTTTCGTCTTTTGTTGTAAATTGAGTTAAATTACTCTCCAAAATAGTGCCCAATAATTTTTCTAGAGTTATATTACTATTACTTCTTTAAAATGCCAATAATAATGTTCGCTGAGAGGTTTGGTGAAACCAAGAGCCCCATATCTAGTGCAACAGACAATCTGACTGATTTGCACACTGACACCTCCCTTATAAATGGCATATCCCTCTCTGTCGACGAGATTTTGTCGGGTCTAAAGAATCTTGATATCAAAAAAAGTAATGGTCCAGACAATCTCCCTCCTATTTTCCTGCAGTGCTGCTCAAAACATATCGTAATTCCTCTTCACGTTATCTTCAACAAATCTTTATCGTTAGGTAAGTTCCCTATGCTATGGAAGAAATCCTACCTAACGCCAATCTATAAATCCGGTGATAAGCAGTCGGTGGACAACTATAGGAGGATTGCCATCTTATCTTCAATTCCTAAGCTTTTTGAAAAACTTGTTTACGACAGGATTGCCCCTCTTATCGACCCATATCTAAACGAACAACAACACGGTTTTCGGAAAGGGCGTTCAACAACTTCTAACCTTATGGTCCTTATCTCCGAATTGCTATGCGGTATGGAGAGCGGCCATCAATTGGATGCAGTGTACACTGATTTCAGCAAGGCCTTTGATCGAGTAGACCACGACATTTTAATTGCAAAATTATTAAAATTTGGAATATCAGGTTCTGCCCTGGAATGGTTAAAAACATATCTGAACGGAAGAACACAGGTTATCAGATTCCAAGGATTTCTATCTAATGAGATCGAAGTAACCTCTGGCGTCCCTCAGGGTAGTCATCTTGGTCCTCTCCTCTTTAATATTTTTATCTCCGATCTTTCAGAAAAATTAGTAAATATTCCACATCTTTTCTACGCGGATGACTTCAAAATCTATAGTGTCATTAAAGCCCAAACTGATGTTTCCTTCATGCAGACGAAACTCAATGCCTTACAAGACTGGTGTACTACGAACAAACTGCAACTTAACACCAGCAAATGTCATGCAATTACCTTCTCCCGTAGTAGAAACCCACAGAAGCAGTACTATTATCTCAACGGCATGATGTTGAATCATATTGTAGATCTAGGAGTGGTCCTAGACCAAAAACTCAATTTCAACCTGCACTACGATAGTATTACTGCCAGAGCAAGCAAACTTCTTGGTTTCATCAAGAGGAGAGCCAAAGAATTCAGTAATGCACGGGTCACGAAAACACTCTTCTGTTCTCTAGTCCGCCCTATCCTGGAATATGCGTGTCCTATCTGGGATCCTATATAGGTGCTTGATCTCATGCCGTTATCTAGCAGGAGAAAACTGCTCATATCTTGCGTTGCCTTTGACGTCCTAAGTGGAAAACTTAAAGTGCAGTTTCTGTCGGACAAGATCAAATTCAATGATGAAGTCCGACACACACGTCATACTAAATTACTTCGGGAATACCGTCATCGCACCGATTACGCTAGGAACGAGTCCGTCAACAGATGTTGTATGGTCTTTAATACTCACAGTTCCTGTTTCTCCCCTCACTCAACAAGGCATCCTATAAGAAAACACTCAGATATCTACTAACATAATCCCTCTCTGGTGGTCAGTCATCAGCGGAATAGGGGGAATAACACGTAGCATAACATGCACGTGCCGTAACTATTCCGGACTGATGGAAGTGCGATCATAACCTCCTAGCGGTGGCCACTGGTAACTATCCTATGAGAGAGGATAGGCTAACATGATCGGGCTAGTCCCTTCCAAGTAAGGTTGGCGTGAGGCTAATAACCTCACCCGTAAAAAACAAACATTACGGAACGAGCAACATGCCTCGGATACTGGAAAAAACGACGACGACCACGGCAACGAAAAAGGCAAAATGATTTAAGAATTTTCTCATGGAACGTGCGAACTCTGTACAGAACTCGAGCTACACAACACCTGGCCGATACCCTGTCAACATATAAAGCTGACATTACCGCCATTCAGGAGATGCGATGGACAGGGAATGGTGTTTTGCAAAAACCTGATTATGACGTATATTACAGCTGTCATACGAAACACCATGTGCTCGGGGTAGGTTTTATGGTCAGCAAAAGGATGAAGCCTACCATTACAGGCTTTAAAGCAATAAACGAAAGGCTATGTACCCTTCGTGTGCGAGGCAAATTTAAGAACATCAGCCTCATAAACGTTCACGCACCTACAGAGGAGTCCCCGGACGATGAAAAAGAAGAATTCTTCGAAGTAGTTGAACGGGAACTTAATGCCTGCCCCAGATATGATGTAAAAATCATATTAGGAGACCTGAACGCCAAAGTAGGCCAGGAGCCCGTATACAGGCAATATGTCGGCACCCACAGCTTGCATGAGAACACTAATGACAATGGGCAGCGAGTTATAGAGATGGCAGCAAGTAAGAACTTGGTCGTTGCAAGTACCAGATTTGCGCGTAAAGTATCCATAAAGCCACCTGGATATCTCCTGATGGGGCGACTCGCAATCAAATAGACCATGTGTTGATAGACCGCCGCCACCTTTCGGGTCTGATGACGGTACGAACGTACCGAGGTGCCAACTTCGACTCAGATCACTATCTTGTTGGTATGGTGCTCCGAGAGCGCATTACAACCCTGAAAAGCTTTGTATCCGCTTATCAGGCTCGAATCAACACAGCTGCACTACGCAACGAAATGGCCAGAAACAGCTACGGTCAGGCGTTAGAACTCGCGCTCAGAAGAGCAAGTCCTGGGGATGAGATGCCGGGCGTCGACGAGAGCTGGACCCGCCTTAAAAATACTGTCATTAGTACTGCTGATTCCATCTTAGGCAGAAGTCGTAGAGATCGGAACGACTGGTTCGATAATGAATGCAAGCTGGCAACTGAACGTAAGAATGCTGCGTATCGAGCAATGCAGCAGTCTCAGAGAACACGAGCACGCGAAGAGAAATATAAAGAGCTCAGAAAAGAAGAAAAGAGAATTCACAAACGAAAAAAGGAAGCTTGGGAGAAAAATCTCGTTTGTGAACTAGAACAGTACAGAGAGCGACGGCCGCACCAGGCGCGGGAGTTCTACCGAAGAGTACGCGGTATGACGCAATTCACACCTCGTTGCACATACTGCAAGGACAAAGAAGGGAATCTGATCACCGATCCTCAAGGCATCTTGGAGCGATGGGAAGAGCACTTTCATGAATTGCTAAATGGCGAGCTAACTGAGGATTTGGAGGCTCCACCAATATCTGACGATAATGCTACGCTGTCACCACCAAGCTTAGCAGAAGTTAGCAGTGCCATCACCCGGCTCAAAAACAACAAGGCCTCGGGTGCAGACGGCATCCCTGCGGAGCTGGTTAAATATGGAGGGCCTACATTACACCAAGCGATTCATGAATTAATTGTGCAAGTATAGGAGCAGGAAGCGATGCCAGAAGACTGGAGAAAAGGCATTCTCTGCCCGGTACATAAAAAAGGAGATATCACAACGTGCAGCAATTATCGTGGTATAACGTTGTTGAGTACCGCGTATAAGATATTCTCCGCCATCCTACAAAACAGGATGGCCCCATACGCTAGAAACATCGTAGGCCAATACCAGTGTGGCTTCAGCCCAGGCAAATCAACAACCGATCAGATTTTCACTTTGAGGATGGCTATGGAAAAATGTCTGGAGTTTCAAACCTCTTCATAGACTTTAAAGCCGCCTATGATAGCATAGCCAGAGTAGAACTCTACAAAGCCATGAGAGAATTCGGCATTCCCAACAAGCTGACAAAACCATGTAGGTTGACCATGACCAATGTGACAAGCCAAGTAAAGGTATCCGGAACACTGTCCAGACCAATCAACATCTATAATGGACTCCGACAAGGGGACGGTCTGGCCTGCCTCCTTTTCAACCTGGCGTTGGAGAAAGTGATCCGAGATTCGGGCGTGACATCAAGGGGCACAATCCTTCACAAGTCCACCCAATTACTGGCTTATGCAGACGACATTGACATCATTGGAAGAACATCAACAGCTGTACAAGAAGCTTTCATCCAGATTGAGCGCGCGGCAGGAAATCTGGGACTGCACATCAACGAAAGCAAAACAAAGTACATGGTGGCCTCGTCTGCAAGAACACCTAACATTGGTCCCACAATCAAGGTAGAGGAACACGAGTTTGATGTGGTAAAATCATTTACCTACCTTGGGTCAATAGTAGCAGCCGACAATAGCATGGAACCTGAAATACGCGCACGACTGCTAAAAGCCAACAAGGCCTACTATAGCCTGTCAAGGCTCTTCAAATCCAAGCATCTAACCATAACGTCTAAACTTTTACTATATAAGACGATGGTCTTGCCGGTCCTCACATATGCATCCGAAACGTG
This sequence comes from Thereva nobilitata, assembly GCA_963855945.1. NCBI lineage: Eukaryota > Metazoa > Arthropoda > Insecta > Diptera > Therevidae > Thereva > Thereva nobilitata. The sequence goes on along the minus strand of OY979695.1, from coordinate 105,584,777 downwards.
GGTGCTTAGCAAAAAGCACTCTAACCTCTTGGCGGTGTTCGAGAGGAAAATACTTCGGAGGATTGTTGGCCCCGTATGTGAGGAAGGACGATTCCGGAGACTCTACAATGACGAGATCTACGAGCGCTATCGCAACATAGATGTTGTGAAGAAAATAAAGCTCGGTAGACTCCGGTGGGCAGGACATCTAGCTCGTATGAGTGAAGATGAGCCTGCTCGGAAAGTTCTCTGCGGTAAGACTTATGGGGTGCGACAGCGAGCGAGACCCAACCTCCGCTGGAAGGATGGCGTAGACCAGGACGCTCAGAGCATAGGGGTGCCAAACTGGATGACATCGGCTCAGAATCGGGACCGGTGGAGAGAACAGTTGCGAGAGGCCAGGACCGGATCCCGGTTGTAGAGCCGTTAAAGAAGAAGAATCCCTCTCTTTACAATTAGTAGTAAGTTTCAGTAGTTGTCAATAGTTATTAATTATATTAATCAACTATTTTTATTTTATAATAATGACTGTTGTACTACTGCGTTTTTTATTTTAAGTGTGCCTTGTTTGGCTAAACAAATAAATAAATAAATAAATAAATAATAAATCAGCCGAAATATGGAGCAAATTGATGTTAGACCCTAGAAATTTAAAAAAAATACTTCTTTTAAAGTAAGAATAAGAAGGGGGCATCTGCAGGAATCGGTGAATTCTTGATTATACAGTGTTGTCCCGACTAAGATGCTAATCCGTTAAGGGGTGATTCCTGGGTATATTTGGAGAAAAAAATTGTTCTTCTGAATGGGGCTATCGGACCTATCCACTGGGACGCAGGGTATTTAAGAAAAGACGTTTGAACCATTTTTTAATTTACTTAAACTTTAATTACTCCTCAACTATTTATCGTCGAGCATCGTAATTAGGCTCATTTTTTAGAGAAATGTGCATTCTTTATTTTGATATCAATAGCATCAACCTCAGATGTTTAGAAAATATGTTAGTTAGTTTGTTTTTTTAACTAAAATTTCAACTAAAACCACCATTTTCTTAAAAAAATATTTAAATAACCCATAATTTTTTTACTCCATTAAGAAGTAATGTAGGACCAAAGCATGAGCAAAATTCTAAAAAACGAAGAAAATTGTGATTTCATGCTTTGAACCTACATTACTTCTTAATCGAGTCACTCAAGTTTCTGTTCTTTATACCAAATAAAAGAATACACATTTACCTAAAAGATGAACCTAATTTTGTTGCTCTACGATAATTGAGGAGCAAGCATGCAAAACGCGTTAAATCCATTTTTGACATTTTGGGAGTTTGATGTAGTTTTTATATATTTGGGCTGAGATAAATCCAATGGCGAGGTCAGAATCGAGCTAAACGCGTTAAAACCTAGTGAAATTCTCGTTTAAAAACTCGCAAATCAATCATAATGGGTTAAATCCAAACGGAAAATCGAACTCGAGCAAAATGTGTTAAACCCTTAGCTTACTAGATGGCAGCGATTTTTTCTCCTCGTAAGTACTTGCGAGTACATCACTAATGGAACACGATTTTTGACAATTACCAGTAAAATATAACATGCAATCCCGAAATCCTACGTTCTACACGTGGTCCGAAGACCAAGCTGGACGAGCGTCTGTACAGATAGGTTCAGCACTTTTAACCCACTTAGATTCTTTAGACCTAGAGGGTACAAAAAAGGGACGATTATTTTGCGATGGATGTGGAGTCCAAAACAAAAATTCACATATATTCACGAAACTTTAAATATCATTACCTTGAAGAAATCCATTTCAATCAATCAAAACGGGATAAATCCAAAACAAAGGTGCGTATATCACCCAAACGGCCCCACACATTTTTATCAAAAATTACTAGTAATATTACCTCAACACCTTCTACAACATTGGTTTACAAAAATATTTCTATTTGAAACGGACCTGTAGTTATAACATTTTTGCGATTTACTCAAAACTAGTTTAAGTGGATTTATCGCATTTTGCATGCTTGCTCCTCAATTAGTCTAGGAGTAATTGAGGTTTAAGTAAATTTTAAAAATAATTAAATTTTTTTTCGTAAACATCCTATATTTTAGTGGATAGTGGGGATAGCCCCTCTCTAGAACAATGTTTTTCTCCAAATACATCCAGGAATCGCCCCTGACAATATTAGCCACGTAGTCCAACAAAAAATTTATTGAGCGTCTGATGACCTTATACAAGTCGCGAATGAGTGCATATGAGTATTTTAAATCTTTAAAACGGCGATATATCATGAATGGCAATTCATGTGGAAAAATATTATATTTTTTTGTAGATAATCGCATAATCTACAAACTTTGTAAACACTATTTTATGATAAGACTTACCATTTAAGAGATATTTGCAAAAAAACTGATTTTTTGACCCTTTGACCTTGAATAAAAAGATCGCGTGTCAGTCTCGACATATTATTTATAATGGTTTTTAATGTGTGTACCAATTTTCAGCAACTTCCGACTTACCTTCAGTCTTTAGCATTTTTTCGTCTATTTTGACTGGACTATTAGCCACTTAGTCCAAAAACGGATTTATTGAACATAATACAAGTCGCGAACGATTCCATATGAGTATGTTAAATCTTTAAATCGGCGATATCTCATGAATGGCAATTCGTACGGGAAAATGTATATCTTTTTTTGTAGATAATCGCTTAATCTACAAACTTTGTGAACACTATTTTATGATAAGATTTACCGTTTAAGATGAATTTGCAAAAAACTGATATTTTGTCCCTAAAACCCCCTAAAAAGTGAGTTTCCCGGTGTAGAAAATCGGTAGACTTTATAACCCCTTATTAATAACCTTAAAAGGAAGCTCTACATGTGATATTCATTTTATTCCTACCAGATAATTATTAGGGTCACATAACTCTTGACATCAACCTTCTATGCAGTGCCGGCGAATCGTGTTGGGCCCGTGTAGGTAGTCAAACAAGCACTTACAACTAAAAAGGAAAGTAGGTAGGCCTTGTGAATCAGTAGCTTCCCTTGCCCAAAAAAAGCTCGTGCTCCAGAACCATGGTCCCTCGTGTAGGAATGGCCTTAGGAGTTCTTGCAGAAGGAGTCAGCATATGCTTTGTTTTGCTTTCATTGATATGAAGTCCCAGTTTTCGTGCAGCGCGCTGAATCTGGGTGAAAGCATCGCCGTATGTGTTTTTGGCCATTTCATTGCGAAGTGCAGCTGTGTTGATTCCAGCCTGATTCGCGGATTCACAGCTTTTTTGCTTTGTGAAGCAGCACTCCCAGACCACAATACGATTTTTACAACAGTTTTACAAATATTCGAATTTCAAATCCTAAATATGCTACGGGATACCCTGTACTTTTATTTATACTTCGTTTGAAGCATGTTCTCGTAAAAAAGTCAGTTCAGCAGCTAAATTGCATAATCTCTCTCTATTATTAATGCTTTTATTGTGCAGACATTATTTACCTGTCATTCATTAGACACAAATTCCCACATTAAAATTAAAATCATTCATAGGATAATAATACGCTTAGTGCATACTGCATACCCTGTAAAAAAATGTGTAAATTCACAGTGCATATGCAGAGTAAAATTAAAGGGCACATTACGAATCGCAATGTGAATACCCATTTACAACACACTTATTGTAGGAATATTCCTAAAATATGTATTGTAAATTTGCAAAACTGCTTGTCAATAAAAATTCCACTGCCTTTATGTAAAATGACCGCAGAATTTTTTACTTCTAACACGCTTAAAAGTGTTTAAAAAATGCCTACAATGTTAATCAAATGGGTGACGTCAAAATAAAACGTTTTAGGCGTTTTGAAATAAAACACTTTCAAAAGCTGAGATTTGCAGTGATTGTGCATAGTAAAATTCCAATATGCGTGTGGTAATATTAATATGTAGGTATGAGTAAACTTCACCCAGATTTCTGTTAGAAATAACATGGAAAAAATTTTAACAGTGTAAGATGCCCTTTAAATAAATTCTATTTGATTTGTAGAGATAGATTCATCAGAAATGTATTTTCGAATTCCATCGCATTTACTTAGCAGTTTTTTCAGGAGCTCGTGGCCATGAGTTTCTACAAGGGCTTCAAAATACTCGCCTAATCCCAGTGGCAGCTTCGTTTAATTCAAATTTGCTTCCAGTCTTGAGTGAGGGCCGTCACAATGAACGCTTCAAGCCTCAAGCTTCAAGCTTCAAAAATGAGAATTATAGGATTTATGTACAATGATTCACATTCAAAGATTCAAGCTCCAAGCTTCAAATGAAGTTGAAACTATAGAAAAAAAATTGAAGCTTGAGGCTTGAAGCGTTCATTGTGAATCGGCCGTGAGATGCTAAATTCGATGAAACTAAATTTGATAATCACCAGATTCTTCTTAAGTCTTGTATGAGGAGCATGAAGGGTTTATCCTGGGTTAAAGTTGGGCCAGATTTAGCACTCATGTACTGTGTTCCAGTTACCCACAGTTAACTCAGAGTAAGCGCCCAAAGGGGTTGAGTAAAGTTTCGTTAAACTCAAGAAAACTCCACAATTTGCGCATGTTTCGAATGATAAATTTCGGGTACATTTTATATAGTGCAAGTATTTCGCAAATATATTTATAATAATTTTTAAAATTTCAGCTGGAAATCCGTATATTGGCAAGTTATTTTTTTTTATCTTATTAAAAGTTTCAAAAATTTCCTTGCATTATCAGTATCTAGACTTAACTCTGTGCCTTCCTATTAAAACCAGCCTTTTTCATTTGAGTTTGTATGAATCTGTTCAAAGTACTGTTTCCATCGTTTGGTCTAGTATAGCATAGAAGAGATTTCCATTTTTATCCGTTATAGAAAACTAGCTGACCCGACAGACCTTGTCATGTCCAAATCTAGATAAATTTGTTGTAATCGTTTCATGTCTGTTCAAAGGGACTAAAGTCACCATAAGAAAATTTTTAGAAAAACAGTAAAAACTTAGCGTTTTGTGTGTCTTTTTTTTCTTTAATATAAGACTATTTTTTTAATCCTTGTGGTTGGTGTAGGGCGGCACTGTAAAATTTCTATACGCGTGCGTCGATCGATCCGGCAGTCAGGTTTCAGCCACTATGGAGGCTCCACTTGCTTCTACCGCCAAAACACCAAATAAACCGAAAGTTGTGGAATCCGCGGGAAAATGGCAAACTATCTTTTGGGATTCCAAGGGGGTGTTGTTGATCAATTACCTGCTCCTTGGGACCACGATCACGGCTGACCGTATTGTGAGGTGTTACAACAACTCAGAAAGGCTATCCAAAATAAAAGGAGAGGAAGTCGACACAAAAAATGTTTTTGCCAAATTATCACCAAATTGTTTATTCAATAAGTTGATAACATGCTTTTTTAAGCAGCAGGGAAACCTTTTTGACCAGATGGTAAAGACCTTAGTCGTTTACGGTGTACCTTTTTGAATAAAGTTTCATTTCCTTACTCAAATCTGATAGTTTCAAAAGCTTGGATACTGCAACGTGTTCTGCCATTCTTTTTCATTGCAATTCTCTTGAAAATCTGAATCGCCGGTAATGACGACAGCATAAAATAGGCTAATCTCTTTGATATTCTGTGGTGCTTTATTCATTAGCCAATGCATAAGAATGTACATTATGTGGCTACTTTTGTTTTGCCCAGCACTTTCTTTTCTAATGCGCTAGGAAACTTCTGGAGGCCGAGACCCGGGTGAAAATATAAGACTGAAAAATTACTAATTTTTTCAATGTTTAAGAGCTGTCGGAAAACGAACGGAAACTAGACTGAGGTAGTGAACAGGAGACGGAACTGAAAATGCATTGAAAATGATAGGTAATTTCGACTGAAGATTGTAAACGGAACTCAGGCGGAATTTAAACGGAAACATTTAGACATTTGGATGAATGGAGTAACAATTATTAAAAAAATTCAAAAGTCCAAGAAATGCCGAGTCCCTCCTAGGAATAATCCAAATCTAAAAATGATAAAAATTTCCGTCTTGTTTCAGCCTCTTTTCAGTATTTTTTTATACTCATGAAGGATAACTGATATCAGTTTTCAGTGTAAATAATAACTTCCGCCTTATTATTATTTCGGACAGAATTCCGTCTTATTTCGGACAGAATTCCATCTAAAATTCATTTTTCAGTCTCTTTTCAGTCCTTTTTCAGTTTTATATTTTCACCCGGGGACGTACAAAAAAAAACAAAATTCATCGAAATCAGTCAATCCGTTTTCGAGATATCATCAAAAAAGCCGCTCCATACAAAATTTATGAGAAAATGAATTTTCTTCATAAATTTTTTATTTGTGAGTTTTTCCGATGTTTTAATAGTTATTAATAGTGCAAAGGCAAATCCAACAAATCAAAACTCATAAACATCGGTCAAGCCGTTCTTGAGTTATAAATGGTATAGCTAACCCGACTTTGTTTTATATATATAATATACTAGTTGGGACCCGGCGCGCCTATGCTGCTCCCATAAGCCAATAGTAGTAATCAGGTGATATGAATTTTAATATACAGTAGGAGAGTTTGAAAAAGGCAATTTTTTGGTATTTTTGATTCCAAATAACAAAATGTGAAACTATTAGGGATCTGACATTTTGATCGAGACAATAAAAACCATCCATTGACATGGCATTTTTCGAGATATGAATTTTCATACATAGATGAAGTGTCTCAATGAACCGCTTATTTTCTGTATTTTGGATAGTTGGGACCCGGTGCGCCTCGCTGTGCCCAACGTTTAAGAACTTAAAATCAATCCAAACCTTCAAAATTCAACTCTTTTTAACAATTAACGAAAAACCAACTATTCCTATAAAAGTTGGAGTCATGAGATTCAAAATACATTTATTTGAACTATGACCAAAATGGCCTGTGTATTCTGTTAAAACCACGGATTAATGCAAATAGCAGCATCCAGCACTCGAAATTCGAGGGCCATTTTCTATAGCTCTTTTTAATTTAAATCTAGAAGTCTTCAATAACAAAATTTTTCGAGAACAATAAAACAAAATCGAAAAATGAAACAAATATTTTATAGTTCTATTTTCTCTTATATTGCGAAATTGTGTTCGTCAAGACATGGGAAATTAATGCAAATATTGAAAATCAAACTATTGGCAATATCTAAGGAAAGAACCAATACTTATTTCTGTAAAATTTGCTGACATTAGGTTCAATATGCTTTCATATTAAGTGTGACCAAAATTACCTATGCATGTATTCTTTTACAAAACTTGCTGGTAAACTATGTTTTTGGTTTTGTTTTCCGGCGCGTAAATAAACAAATGTGATGCCTTTCTGACTCGCTGAACCCAACCTTAAGGCGCCCATTACACGATAGGTTTTGCTGTCAGTTTTTCCACAGTTTTGCCTACGACTGACGGAAAACCTAACGTCTAAGGTGTTGACTGACGTAATCCTCCGTATATTTTGATTTCCATTAATCATGACTGGTGGAATTGATTGCCGCTTTCATGAACGTGTAATGTCCGCCTAAGACATTTAAAATTAAACCAAATCTTCAAAATTCAACTCTTCAACAAATATTTATAACCATTAACGAAAAACCAATTATTCTTATAAAAGTTGGAGGGTTTGGATATTGGTTTGTTTGTCTAATTCTGCGAAGTATGTCTTCAGTCATGCCGTACTTGTATTTTTCCCACAAAACCGATGGTTCTGTTGGGTATCATGTCGTCAATATAATTGCGAACAGTTGACGAATTTTATTCGGCGTGGATGCAAATGCTGCATCAGTAAGTGTCAGATCCCAATGATTGTCGTCTTCCAGCAATTGCAACTCGCGACATGCATCTTGAAATGTATTGAATATTTGACCATTGACTGTAAAAATTCGAAAGACATTGGTCCTGGAACATTCGGCAACAACAAACGCAAAAAGAAACATTTACGTTGTTTTGGATGTATACTGTGTAAAGTCGTCCCAATGGCTTTGTTTTCAATACGCGTGCGATAGTTGGATCTGGTTCGCCTTGTCTACGTGGCTTCCATTTTTTACCTAATTTGTTCCATGTATAATACCGAGGGACGTCGGTATATAACAATGTTGTGCTCGTTGGAGAGCACATTCTTCATTTTCAAAATATACCGCAATCTGAGGCATAATGCAAAAACTCGACATTTATATATTTTCTTATTAACACTTTATTTAATCGCACCAATTAAAAGCTTTTACGCATTTTTCGGTGGAAGTATATAAAGAACAATGGATGCTAATATTTTACAGGTTTCCCAATGTTCACAAATATTTTTATTTTGTATATAAATTATATGTTTCTTAACTGGTGTGTTTTTTGCGGGCTCCGGTAGTTATAGTATACAGTCCATAGTACATAGTACACAGTATACAGTACACACTGTACATACTGTACACACCGTACACACTGTACACTCAGTACACTCAATACACTAATTCATACGTTGTCACTCGTAAAAACCGGAGTGCTTTTTTAAAGCTAACGGTTTTTTATATCTACATGACAATTAAAATTAAATATTTTTCCCCCGCCAACTTAAATATAATCAGTGAAACATTGAAATTCTCTATATTTCGACAACAGCTTCACTTATTTGGACCAAAACTATCCTATCTTTCAATCTGGAGCCAACCCTACACATTCTCAAATTTTCATTTAAATCTGTTGGGCGGTTTCGGAGATTAGCTTGTACAAACATTGTGACACGTAGTTTTTATATATTAAGATATATACATATATAGATTTATTTGTTTATTTATTTTTTATTTAAAGGGCCGACTAAATTGGTTAAAGGTTTACCTTCTATTCAAGGCTGGCCTGTCATTTTCAATAGAACCAATTTTATATTTGTAGTAATTACCAGATTCTTTCTATGCCTGAAATTTTTAATGGTTTCGTAAATAGTTACTTTATGATTTATAGGGTCTCTATTGCTAGAAATGCTAGACTCTGAAATATCTCTTTAGGAATTCCTCCCCGTTTGAGATTAGCATGCCGTACAGCAGTGGCGGTTCGTAAGGTTCAGGATAAGGGAAGCAATGCCCAGGGCGTCAAAACTAATGTACGCCGCGAACGATAAAAGTAAAAGTATTGAAGGCTTTATGCTGTAAACATGCTAAGGGCGACGGCGAAACTATTTTCCTCGGCCACGGCGAATGGCCCGACGAGATTTCTTGTGTGCACACACTAAAGGTAGAAACAGAATGGCACGGCGACCGTGGCGGAGTCCGCCGCTCAGAGAGTTTCCCATACATTTAATTTCTCCCCAGGCGGCGCGGATAAATTAAATGTATGGGAAATTCTCTGAGCGGCGGACTCCGCCACGTTCGCCGTGCCATTCTGTTTCTACCTTAAGAGCGACGGCGACACAAATTAAAAAACACACACCGGAATAATCATCTTGGAAAGCCGCATGCTACACACGCACACAGGAACACACGAGAATAGCAACACAGCGCCCATGCAATTTTGACAGGCGACGGCTACGAAATAGAAATTGGATTGATTCGGTAGCCACGCTCGGCGGCGTCGCCGTCGCAGTCGTCTGCAGATTGTGCGCCTTCATATATAAGCCGTGTGTTCTATTCGTTTTTGACAGTCGCCGAGGAAAATAGTTTCGCCGTCGCCCTTAGCATGTTTACAGCATTAATTAAAAAAACTGAAAAATAAAAAATATGAAAACGAATTAAGTAATTAACCCCATGCAAAAAGCAGAAAACCGTACTACAAATATATTTTCTACTTGTACTTTCAAATCATGCAGATCTTATTTTGAAATACGCATGCGTACATCGCATACAGCCCCTATTCTCTTTTGTAACCTGAGCCTACCATCATTACGTTCTCCTTGCAAAAAAACACTTCAGGCAACTCATACTAGAAAACACAATTCAAAAAAATAATCTGTATCCCTTTATATCATCATTAAAGGGAATCATAAAAAACATAATAAATGGAAGCTATATATTTTTCAGCTTATATTCAATACACACCTCCTGCCAACCCATTATAATAAACAATAGTTCACCTATCCTCGATCTCTTTTTTCTTGACTCATATACAATAAACGAAAATTCATATTTTGGTAAGAGTCAAAACAAATTTTGAAGCAAATTTTCAAGAATAAATTAAATATTTAATAGTTGTAATTCCAAAGCAGGCGACACCAGAACAGTTTACCAGAAAACGAAACCAAGAAAACAAAGAGAATATGGTGGATAGAGAAAATTTGTCTATGTTCGACTTCTCATATCCTCCGAAGAAGCTGCGTTTGGTTCAGCTTCTGAGGGACCTGTATCAACGCAAACCTTTGCGTGAGTTGAATTAAATTGAATGTGTTGGACTTTTCACGTTGATTTTCTGTGACAAAAAAGCTGGAAATGTTACAGCTTCGCTACGTTGTGCTACAAAATTTGGCTCTCAAAATTTCCCCTTAATGGGACTTCAAATCGAAGTCACGTTTATGTGGTTAGTGTAATTTGGAGATTTGAAGTCCTGAAGTGATTGGATCTATTTGGTTCTGTTAATTCGACTAAGCTAGCAGAACCAGCCTTTGCGCATTTTGTGTTTAAGTGAAAACTCTATTTATTTATTCAATGTTTTATTTATTTATGTGTCGCGCAAGCAATTCAATGCTTATATCGCCCGGAGTGGGTCTCAGGGAACTACTGACTCAAATACAGAAATCTTACGACTATTTATACTACTAATTTATCCTACTGCGCTTACAAACTATTCGTTACATAATTATTATATTTACAATCTACTTGCAACACAGTAGCTAATAATAATTGTCAAATCAATTTACTGTCACAATTACAATTAATTTATATCAAAGTGTTTCTCATTGTAGGTTTTTACAGTGTTTTTGATAGTACACATACTACATCCACTACAGTCCCATTCAGGGGAAATTGGCTTCCTACAGCGTGGCTTTTAGTGTTTCCAGAGGAGGAAATATATTAAGATTTTTCTTCTGGGGCCCTATTCTCTATTACAATACTCAAATGCTTTCTACTCGAAACTGATATCCGAAACTAAAATGATTTCGTATTCTCTATAACAATATTGTTTCCTCTAGTCATTACATGAACTACCTTCTACTACTTTTTGAAGAGAAATGTCAAATTTGACGTGAAATAAATTTTTGTGAAAAGAAAAAATAAGTTTTGTGAAGGAAATAGTGTAGTAATTCCAAGTTTTCTTTTTAAAAAATAAATAATGGATACGGTTTATCCTTTTTTAAGTACCAGCGGGGTCAGTGATAGTGAAAATATTGCCATTGCACGTCTTTTAGTGATAGTGGGAACAAAGAAGCGCAAAATATTATATAATTAATAAGAATAATTTAATAAATATGCCAAATGTATAATAAATTTCATTTATTTTAATAATATAATACTTGTAACAAAAAATTAGTATTTCATTTAAAAAAAAAACTTAAAAAAGTTCAACAGGAATAAATAAGTAGAAGAGGTTTTAATTTTGTCTGCCATACCTGAGGATAATTGGTTTTTCCCAATAAGATAAGAAAAAGGATAATTGTTTTTTCCAACCGTCTACTCATCAATTTTTCCAATGTCATGCTTTTTCTCTGGGATTAACGTACCATTTTGCAACGTCGGGTTGTTCTTCTATATTGCCTACTAAAGCACTAAACTCGCGTAAATTTATTGCCTTTTGCCTAATTTTTATAAAAATATAATATAATAGACAATTAATTTAACAACAAAGCGATTTCAGTTATATTTTATAAAGTTCTCGATTACTATTGAGCTTTCGAGTAAAAATCTAACAATATTGTTACAGTTTCGAGTAGAATTTAGCCACTTTTGTAATAGAGAATACGATTTTGGCAGTTTCGAGAGAAATTCTCACAATATTGTAATAGAGAATAAGGCCCCTGATTAATCTTAATATATTTAAATTAACTTTATGAAGTTGCCTATTTGGTCAAGGGAAGCAGTGCTTCCTTTGCTTTCAAAGAGGAACCGCCACTGCCGTACAGCTTTGTTACTTTTCGCCATAGAAGGCCGCAAAGTTATAGTAAAAATATTTTTGGAACGACAATCGTGAATTAATAGAAATCGTCACGTAAGAAAATGCGGTATGATTTGTGTGTATGCGTGCGAGAATCGATCCCAGTAGCCAGTAGGCAATTTCCCAGTAGACAATTTATGAATTCACAAAATCAAAACGCAGTGTTTCTTTGTAGAAATTGGAAACCGATAGCTATCCTAGTAGGGAAACTGGCAATAAATTTCATGCAGAATTAATTTTAGAACTGCCTCATATTTCTGTAGGTCTTATTATAGAAAATAAAAGCGTTTTATTCTTGATAAGTACTTCCTTGTTGTATTACTTCCACACAAAAGCAATGCAAGGAGTAATGATTTGAACTTTCTATGTAATGCAGTTTGAGAGTTCTATGTAATGCAGAATGGAGGCGATTGGTTACCGCCTATGACATCGCCGTGCAAATGTAATGCCTTATCTCCACTTGCTGTAACCTAAACGAGAGCTAGTTGCCATTCCTTGGAACTACTTTCGGAATCGATGTAAAGAAATGCTAATGCAAAGTGTCATGCATAAGGGTGAAAACACAAAGAAAGCAGGTTGCCTGCATTCCTATTGCCAGTGTCTAGCGGCGCCAATCAGCACAAAGAATGGATATCCATTCTTTGTGCTGATTGGCGCCGCTAGACGCTGGCAATAGGAATGCAGGTAACCTGCTTTCTTTGTGTTTTCACCCTAAAGGCCCCCATGCACGGTCAAATTGGATGTACATCCAGATTTTCATCAAACCCATGCCCGCAACGAGTTTTGATCGGCCGTCCGGCTCACAATCGATAGTTTTGGTTGTACATCCGCACTTCGATGTTCATCCAATTTGACCCTGTATGGCGACTTTAATAGCCTAGGTCGTACACAGTGGCGACCTAAAACATATCCGTGTGGAATAACATTCGCAGTTGAAGAAAAGGCGTAAGGAACTTCGTTCCTGACTAGGGTCCCCTAACCGCACCTGTATTATATATATATATATATATATATATATATATATATATATATATATATATATATATATATATATATATATATATATATATATATATATATATATATATATATATATATATATATATATATATATATATATATATATATATATATATATATATATATATATATATATATATATATATCAGTGGCGGCTGCTCAGGGTGTTCTAGGTGTTCGGCGCACACCCATAATTTATTTTAAAAATCAATCAATGATATATCTTTTAGTGTTTACAAAGTGCAAGATAAAATCTGTACCAGCATAACAAACGAAATTCATTTCAATGCAAATTCTTTAATAATTAGCGAACAATGAATGTGAATCATAATAATATTTATAAATGCAAACTCCTCTCCTGAGTTCTTTGCCGAATAGTAAACTTTTACCCACATTAAAGTTTGTAAACGCACCACTCTACTTCTCTTTCTAATATTTCTCGCTGTGGGTTCTTTGCTGACTAACGAACCTGAGCAATATAGGAATTTTGTAACTAAGCTCGTCCCAATTTGGCGGCTGCTCAGATTAGAGTTTCTATGTAGGAAATATACCAAGGATGGTGCGCTACGCGATTCGCACCACGCACGAAAATCGCAAATAAAAGAGAGTATGAGATAAAAAAAGAGCCGTCGCCATTTAGAAACTACTAAAGAGCCGAAGTCGCCCTCCGTTTGCCTGTTTTGCGCTGGCGGCTTACTCTTTCGATGCGGCAGGTTAACAGGTCTGAAGGAGGATGGGGAGTAAAAAGAGGATTTTGGAAGAGTTTAGCAAGAATATAATTGTCTGATATTCTCTTAGCTGGAATTCCGACCCATTTCCCACTGGGATATTCCTATTCGGGTAAAAGTTGTGCGATGAAAATAGAGAACCACGACTTCAGCTTATTTCAACGTTTGTTTGGTTAAATTGACTTTAGACTTTGATTTTATAGAGAGTTGCACCTGCAGTTCCAGTGTTAATTTTAGGGATTTGCCAGTTTAGTTTGAATTAAAAATAAAAATGGAGTGCTGTATTATAGACGATTTGTTAGAAACGCCTTTTTCAAGGCGAACTGTCGCGGAAAAAAAAGAAATAATCACCATGGAAAAACCTACACCATCCCTTAGTAGTTTAACGGTAGAAGTGACTTCAAAAAATAAAAAATATATTCGGCATTTTCAGGTTTGTAATTATTTAAAAACCAATTGGCTTTCAGGATGCGCAACCAAAAATGGATTATTTTGTTGGCCGTGTCTATTATTCTCGAAACCCAAAGACATGGGTGTTTGGGTAACTGGATTTAATGATTTAAATCATTTAAGTGCTGCAATTTCTCGTCATGAAAAATCAGCATCACATCTTAACTCGATGCTTGATTATAAAATTTTTGGTAAGGCTCAAATTGATTTACAATTAGATGAACAAAAACGAAGCGAAATTTCACGACATAATCAAAAAGTTACTGAGAATAGGAAAATTATGAAGCGTTTAATTGACGCATGTTGTTTTCTAGCTACTCAAAATTTAGCATTTAGAGCGCATGATGAGTCTTCAGGTTCAAGTAATCGAGGAAATTATGTAGCTTTGTTAGAATTAATTTCATCATATGATCCACTTTTAAAAAAACATTTATTGGATTCTACAGTTTTTCGTGGGACATACAAAATGATTTGATTGCATCAATTTCACAGCTTTTAACTTCGGAAATTACAAATGAAATTTCAAATTCAACTTTTGTAGCCCTTTTACTTGATGAAGCCAGCGACATATCACACAAGTCACAATTGTCAGTAATGTTTCGCTTTTTGGGAAAGGATGGAAAAATATTGGAACGCTTTTATTGTTTTATCGATATTAGTCAAGATCGAACTGCTGCTGGCATATCAAATAAAATTATAAGTTTAATAAAACATTTGAATTGTGGAGATAAGTTAATTGCACAGTCCTATGATGGTGCAGCAGTTATGGCTTCCGAACTCAACGGTACCCAGGCTAAAATTCGGGAATATTTTAAGAAGGCTATTTTTATTCACTGCTTCGCTCATAGGCTTAATTTAGTAATGTCACAATCAGTGGATTATATACCTGATTGTAAAAGATTTTTTGCAACCGTGACCTCCTTGCCCTCGTTTTTTAATCACTCTTCTAAAAGAATTTTCGCTCTTGATGGAATAATAAAACGACGATTTCCCCAAGTTTCTACAGTGAGGTGGAACTTCAAATCAAGGATAATAACATTGCTTCAAAATTATCGCCAATCCTTTAAAGATTTTTTTCAAAGCATTAACGATGATCCCCGTATTTGGGATGCTCATACTATACAAGCTGCGCAAGGCTTTCAACACTTTTTTGATGATTTTTCTAACATATTTTTGCTAAATATTTTTCACAAGATATTTGCACATATTGATGTACTTTTCGAGGTCCTTCAATCTAAACATTTAGATATTTCTTATTGTATCGAAAAAATTGAAGCTACGATGAAGTTTTTAACATTAATGCGATGTGATTTTCAATTATTTTATGATGAAACTGTGGCAGACGTTGGACCTCCGCGGAAACGTTTGAATTCAGAAACTTGCCATTTTAAACAAATATATTTTGAAATTTTAGATACCATAACGATGCAATTGAAGAATAGATTTAGTAATTTGGAAAAACTGGAATTTGTGCAACTTTTAAATTTCGCCAAAATATCGACTTATCAAAGAATTTTCCCGGAGAAACCGTTTAAAAATCTCCAAGAAAATTACGGTGAAACTTTTGACTTTGCCAAGCTGAAAACTGAACTGATAGTCTTTTACAGCTCCAGTTTTATAGGCACGTGTGAAAGCATTTCTAGCATCATAACAAATTTAATTCAAAATGATTTGAAAGTATCATTTTCCGAAGTTTTTAAATTGGGTGAACTTATTTTGACATTGCCAATTAGCACTGCTTCCGTTGAAAGGTCTTTTTCGACATTAAAGAGGATAAAGACTTTTTCTAGAAATACTATGATGGACGAACGATTATCAGGTTTAGCGTTAATGTCAATAGAAAAGGCATTATTAAATTCAATGAAAGAGAGGCCGGACTTTTATCAAAAAATCATTGAAAATTTTTGCATCAAGGATAGGAGGATCGATTTAGTATATAAATAAATTTCTTAATAATTTTTTACGATAATACTTTCTTTAGGTTTTATATTGTATGTAGGTTTGAGCCTAATTTCCGACTTTTGTCATTGGGATAGGTAAATAGTTTCTCGGCTTAGAGTCGTGAAGTGCGCCTTCTGTGTTAAAAGGGTAACTCTATTATCAACTGCGCTGGCAACAGCGAAATTTTCCCCATTGGTTGAATTGATTATGTTCCGCAGGTAAGGCAGTGCACACCTTGATAATTTAATCACCAGCCGCCACTGATATATATATATATATATATATATATATAGGAAGTCGCCTGTTTTGAAATACTGTGGATTTAATATTTTATTTATTGAGTATAATTTTAATATTTATCAGCAAAGATGTTTTTTCCTGGGTACTTTCTTGTCTGTCTTACAATCTTATCACAAGAGCCTTGATAGAATTATTCAGCTTTGCATAAATCGTGTACGTTGTTTATATTTCTCTGATTTCACTCGTTAAACACAGTTAATATAAATTGTTATCTAGAAGGCCAACTTTATTTGTCTACAGCATTAATGTAGAGAATTTATCATAGTATGCGCTTTCATATAATCCGTCTGATACTATACACGGAAAAGTTATGTTCCTATTGTATTTTTCAGCACCTTCAGGCTTCAGCCTTGGACTCCCTATTGTTCTTTTCCACACTGTAAATTTACAGTGCAAATGTACAGTAAATCGCCATGTGAAAACTGATTCACTACACTCTTATTATAATATAACTATAAAGTTTTGTAATATTGCTATAAATGTAACTTCCCATGAAAAATTTGGCTGGATTAGGAATATTCCTAATAATATAAAATTGTAAATTTACAAAACCGCTTGTGAATAAAGCTTCCAGTGCCTTTTTGTAAAATTACCGCAGACATTTTTTACAGTGCAGACGTCTGCTTTCTCTAGCTTTTTTGAGTTGTCTGGTTCGTTGTATGGAGAAGTGTGCCCGCATCTACTAGAACCGAATCCGTCCAACTTCTTTCGGGTGCGTTTCTTTTTCCTTTGATACTGCCAATGAACCTTGTTTGATGCTTTTTATTCTGGAATGCGTTTGACGTTTGAGTAGTCCAATCTATTTCTTTCTATCATAGTAGATTAAATGTGTCAATATTTAACACGCGAAAAGTGTGTAAATTTAAAACACTTAATGCGTGTAACGTGTGTACACGTAATGAGAGAGATTATGGAAAGAGCTCTGAACAGCGTTAGCACTGCAAACCCAAGTGTGTGATTTTAAAACGCTATTTGCGTGATTCTTACACGTATGTCTTTTTATTCGCATTATTTTAACACGGTTTATTCCTAAAACGCAATATTTTAACACGATTCGCCGAATTTACACGCTTATGAAGTGTGTAGTGTGTTAAATTCACACGGAAAAAATATTCTCGGGTTTGTAGTGTATTGCTTCTGATAATGGAAATGAAAATGCTCTATACTCATGCAAGAAACAGCTCGTTTGGACATTATGGTTAGATCCAAACTGCTACTATATAAGACGATGGTCTTATCGGTACACACATAGGCATCTGTGGGTGCTTAGCAAAACGCACTCCAAACTCTTAGTCGTGTTCGAGAGGAAAATCCTTCGAAGAATTGTTGGCCCCTTATGTGAGGAAAGACGATTCCGGAGACTACAACGACGAGATCTACGAGGGCTATCGCGAGATGCCCAGAGCGTAGGGATGCCTAACTGGATGACATTGGCTTAGAATCGGGACCGGTAGAGAAAGCAGTTGCGAGAGGCCAGGGCCGGAGCCCGGTTGTAAAGCCGTCAAAGAAAGTAAGTAATTGACAGCTAAGCTGCTATCTTGGCTCTCAACTCCACCCTGATGTCATCAAAACTAGTCAAGAAATGCTTAGATGAGCCCGAAGAAATGTAAACATCACCCTACTGTGGGAATATACAAGAGAACGAGAGAGCTGATGAATTAGACCTCCCCATCAATACGGTTAAAACACATATCTATTTACCTACACTTCATATCCTTGCCCAACGCAAGATGGAAAGGATTAACAATATGCAGCATGGCCAAAAGAACATTGTCATCCTATCCCGGGCCAGGCACAGTTCGATTGGCACCCATGTACCGAACGAGCTTGAAGACCTAGCAACAGAGCATCCAACGAACTTGATACAGTTCTTGGAGGCTAGAAAGTGAATCTAAAAACCGTAACAAGCCTACTGGTCATTAGAATGAGTGGCATCAAAACGGCGCTAATGCGCTAATTGGAGCTCAGCACAGAGTATGTGGGCCCTTGCCACTTCTTTGTGTGAGCGGTCCAGTCTGGTCGCACTCTTCTTGAGAAGTAGTAGTGCATTTTCTTAGTTTTTTTAAATTGAGTATGATTTCGGGCGAAGAACAACTCCTTCTGCTATTGCCTTTGCAATGCAAAAAGAAGAAAACACGACGTTGGGTGCATGAAATCAATAAGAAGAGATACTATCTTATCAAATTGAGTTATTGAGCTATCTCATTCCATTCTGAAGAATGGAATTAGAAAACTGAACGAATTTGAGCTTAGTTAAGGCACTTTGACAGATAGCCCTAAATGAAAATATAAAGTAACCAGTTAGCCCAGTTAGCCCAGTTGTCAGAGACTTTGACCTCGCACAAAATGTGATCTCGCTGAAAATTGGGACTTAGGTACTCAAAAAAAATCCTTGTACATTTATCATCATTAGACATTTACTTTTCATGTAAAAATAATTAAAATGATAAACATTGTCTCTGTTTAATAAAATGTATGTTTTAAAATACTCAGTTTTTCTTACGGCATTCATTCGACGCCATTTTTATTTTCAAAAACAGCCGGAACAAGGATGCGCCCGGGCCGCCGTCGGTCTCTCACTTCTCTCGTCTGGCGCCGGCTGTTTTTGAAAATAAAAAGGGCGTCGAATGAATGCCGTAAGAAAAACTGAGTATTTTAAAACATACATTTTATTAAACAGAGACAATGTTTATCATTTTAATTATTTTTACATGAAAAGTAAATGTCTAATGATGATAAATGTACAAGGATTTTTTTTTGAACGCCTCTATTAATATATATCTTCAATTTTATAAACATGAGTGAGAATTTTACAAATTATAACTTCAGTTCAAGTTTTCTATGAGAAAAAAAACAAAAAATTAAAATCTAATGGCTTTCTTAGAAAGCTTAGAGTGTCCTCTTTTAAATGCTTTTTTCATTTTTATTTTTGCGTACATTTTAGGCAAGGATACTTTAGTTTTTCCCCGAACGCCTCGCTAGAATATTTTAATTCAGCTTTTTGGAGCGCTTAGATTTTTCGAATTTGCTTCTTATTTTTATTAATTTTTTATAACAATAGAACATTTTTTTTTAAAATAAGTTATAATACAAATTTTAGTGAAATTTTCCGCTCTTTCACGTGGCGCTATTAGTTTTTCGATTTTTTTTTTCGATATATAAATCAAAAACCAAATTTTGGGCTTTGTTTTCGAAATTGTGAACTTAGCATAGGTACACTTTAGCGCAGCAAAGGTTTTTTTTATAGTTTTCTACCCCCAAAAAAGTACCTAAGTTCCAATTTTCAGCGAGATCACATTTTGTGCGAGCTTTCGGTCTAATTTTGGTTCTGACGACTGAGCTATATCCTTTGTGTGAGCTTCTATGTTTCACTCCAGTAACATATAACAGAGCGAATTAGTGTCTAATATAGCGTATAGCGAGATCTCAGCAATTTACGATGTGCGAAAGACATTTTGCTTCCGAGTAGAATTATCCTACTGAATTCTTCTCCCTCTTCGTTTTTAGTCGTCACGGTTGAGCCTAAATATTCGAAATGGTCCACTACTTCTAGCTTATGTTCATCTATCGTAGGGTTGCTCTATTTCCTCGTGTTACCTTAGTTTTATCCTCGTTTATTCTCAAGCCTACTTCTTTGGCTGCTTCTCTACTTCATTATCTGAATTGTTATTTTGCCACCTAAACCCACGAAAGTCCTCTTAGTTGGTTTCATCTTAGACAAATTGATTTGACGATAAATGTCTCTGGTGATCAAATTGGCCGCGCTACCGGCGTCGATTAACGCATTTATGTCGCTTCCGTTAATTCGTATCATTTTCATCGTGTTACTTTCTTGTAGGCACCTAACCTGAAGTTTTTCATCGCTGTTCCCACCTCGGTAGTCTAGGGAGTAAGACGCTTGGCTACTATCCCAGAGGTCCCGGGTTCGAATCCCGGCAGAGCCCCACGGTCCTTCGCCTTTCCCACTTTCTTTCTCCTTCCCTTCTTACATTCCTCATTGCTCCTGTCATAGACTTCCGCTAGCATTGCCCCGCTCCACCAAGCGCATGTCATCGGTTGGTTGATGGGATTCAACTCGTTTCAGGAGGCATAACACTCCAACGAGTTGTTTCTCATTGCCCCGATGCCAGAGTCGCGATAGAAATGTTTGGGGTTAGGTGGTTGTGGCAGTTCCTTCCTACTTCTCTCTTCCCCTTCACTATCTATCGACTAGAGCTTGCTCTTTGACGTTGCACTCTATACGATGAAAATAGATTGTCGACAGTGCAAAGGGCTTTCCCACGACACTACACCTTTTTCGGCACGCATAAACTGCCTAGCTGCTCCACACAGTAATTTCTTCCCGAATATCAATTTTTCTGAATCGCACCATCCAGCCGTCCGCGCCATATCTTCAAAATCCTCCAGCCATTTCTCTATGGTTATGGTACCATCGCCACTATACGGATCTAAGGAATCCGCTACATCTCGGAAACTCACACTACTACTACTGGCTCTTGGTGGTCGGTGGGAACTACTGCAAATCGAGTTTTCGTCTTCTTCACCTGTATCTTTATCTTCGTTATTTCTACCTCCGGTTAAGTCATCTTCCCCATCTTCCTCATCGTCATCTTCCCCATCTTCCTCACCCGCATTCAATTGGCTTGATATGCTTGCCATAAGTTTCAATTTTAGTGCTGCTTTGTTGCCTGCCGTCGGCAATCCTCTTTTTTCCAATTCTCTTGCGATTCCTGATAAATTCATCCTGTCTACCATTTGCAGCGTTAACTTCTCTCCGGCTTCTATTGCCGCGCTTGCTGTTTCTGGATCCTTATCAGCCATGTTACTTATTTTGTCTAAAATACAATATTAAAATTATCTAATTTTTAATATTAAAATCTCCCTGAAGGCTTCTTTTATTCTGCGTCATATCAGATCCCGGTTGAGCCCCCATGTAAAAGTCAATAATCTTTATAGTTATTAAATAGTTGTTTATTTGTAATATAATAATCTTCAATCAAATTTCTACAGCAAAACTCTCTACTCGACTCAGGAATAACAACTGAACTTTTCCTGATTCCTGACCTGCGCTGTTCTACACATTCGCCTACTACTCTTCTACACATCCCACTCGTGGCCTACTCTGCTTTACTCTACTACTCTGCACTAGGCTACTCTGGTGGTTATTTCTACACGGCGGACTTACGGCTAAACTTAATAATAATTTCTACATCCTACATATATTTTTTCCCAGTTAAATTATAAATTCACTGGTTAAACCAGTGAAATTTGTACTAATTCAGTTAGTAAGAACTTTTTACTGGTTCAAAACAAACAAAAGCGAATTAACTGATATTACCTTTAAATAATTGTTTATTGGATGAACCAGTAAAATTTACACTGGTTCATTTTTAGGGAGTTGGTCTTGGTCATGTTCATTTACTCTTGGCTTGGTCTTGCGAGCATAGGTAAGTCTTGGTCTTGGTCTTGGCCTTAGTCTTGGTCTTGCTAAATGTGAAAGACCAAGACAATACAAGGCAAGACTGCAAGAGCAACACTTTTTTTGCTCATCACTAGTCTGTAGGGAAGGAGTTTACGAAATCAGGACTCGGGTGTGCTCCGTGGGGCTTCCCAATTCCACTGCGGCTCTCTTTGCCTTGGCTCTCTCCAGCTTAATTGATCCACAAAAGTCTCAGGAATATGATAGGAATGGAAAGGTCCATCCTGACAAGGCCTCCATATTAATATAAGACATTATACAACTGGATGCGCCCGATGCGCTGAAAAGAACGTTCAACGACAGTGCAAAAACTACCCACTGCCATGCAGCCCTCGACACGATAACTTTCCATCTTGGCCCGATCATATTAGCCAGGGTTTGAAAGTAAAGTAAACCTAAAGTAAAGATCATATTTTTAAGCTTACTTTGCTGTAGACTGTGAAAGATGTTTGTTTCACATTGCTGCGAATGCTGTTGCTTTCAAATTACTTAAAAGCTTTCAGGAGCATACTGGTCCGGCTGTAAATGCGGCGGCTATAAAATACTTTGCTGTGAAATGCCTTCTGTTTGCTAACAGTTTTTCAAAGCTTTGCTCCCCAAGGCTGTGAAGTACTTTGCTTTCCTTCAGCCTGTTTTTTTCATGGTCCAACTTTATATAGTATTTTGTGTAGAGGGGTGAAAAGTTGTTTTATGTGTAGGGGAGAGGGGGCATAGTGGGGTAGCGGGGCATAGCGGGGTAGTACCAAATTGGTGTTAACAAACAGTAGTACGATAATTTAAACGATGCACTGGGTTTAGTATTAAGTCGTAGTATGACCTTCGCTAATGTTACAAGCATTCGCGACATCGGTTTTAGCGCTCGCAACAAAAGTAATAATATTACGTATTTGTTAAAAAAATTGTTGTTATTCGTGTCATAGTTAATGTATGTGCTGGTAATGTCCTGTTTATGATTGCGTGCTACATTTTACTGTAAACTATTCCGGATACGAATACGAAATAAAAAATTTAATTAAAACCAAAGGTAATATGTAGTTGTTAATATTTTATCTTGCAATATGGGTAGGGGCAAAGTGGGGTATTCTAAATGGGGCATAGTGGGGTATTCAATCGTCAAGGAGTTTAGTGTCACTCTGCCCCGTATTCATTCATAATTAGATATAACTTCATAGTTTACATGACTTCATAACGTGATGGTTTATTTACACAAACAATTGCTTGTTTCAGTTATTGTTCGCACATATAAGAAAAAAACGAATCAATAGAAAAAGCAGTGCATAGTGTGGTGTCAGAAAAAAAGGGTTACAAAAAAGTGCACAGCTACATGTTGCTCCACAAACTATACTCGAATGCTATGTGAAAAAATACAGGGCTAATCCAGACAGTACTCCCCAAAATGCTCCACCTGGTACCCCACTTTACCCCGCTGTACGGGGCAAAGTGGGGTAAACTTCACTCTGGATGTATTTTATTCCGTTAGCCAAACTGTTATTACTAAAATAAAAAATGGCGTGCCAAATAATGATAGACATGTTGTACAACCCAAAAAAAAATTTAACTCAACCTAACGCCATTATTAGCTGAAAAATGACCCATAACATCTTAGATACCCCACTATGCCCCCTCTCCCCTATGTGAAAGCATTTGCAGCCGGACCAGCAATGCAAGCAACAGCATTCGCAGCAATATGAAACAAAACGCTTTTACAGCATAAAGCAAAAAGTTTGAAAATATGATTGCTGTAAAGCAAAGCAAAGTAAATTGCTTTGGTCTTCTTAGCAGCGAAGCAAAGTCAACAGCAACAGTATTAAAATTGCTGCAGCAATTTAAACCCTGATATTAGCCCATACCGTTCAGGATAGCTTCTAGTGGCCACCGCTAAAAGGTTATGATCGCACTTCCACCAGCCGAGATCATTACGGCACACGCGTATTTAAATACAGTACAAGTTGCTCCCCATATCTCGCTGATAACTGACCACCGTTCTTACAGGTTATTAAACACTTTCTTACCGGTTAATATTAAATCATACTTTTTTGTTAAATAATTCAACTCGAGAAAAATTCCAAATGCACTGTTTTTTTTATGTGAAAGACTAGAGAACTCAGGGAAAAGCCCTTAGAATCACCTTCGTAAAAGTCAAGTTTTTTTTAAGGCCTAATTTTTATAAGTTCAATTTAAAACGAGCAAAATAAAATGACGACCATTATTTCTATTGGCATTTCAGGAATGAAATTAGAACGACGAATAGAAGAAGCGGTACCGGCGGGACAGCAATTACAAGAATTAGGAATGAGGCTTCGATGTGATGACACAAGTTCAGAGCACGTAAGTTTTTTTTTGCCACCACCTTTCTAATTAAAAATCAATTTGTCCTAAATCAGATATAAAAAAAATAAAACTTAATTTTCATAAATTCCAGGACGATATGTTAGATGAAGATCGACTTATGTTAGACAGATCGCCCGATGAAATGGGATCGCACGGAAATGGCGTAGATTCCGGCGATTCAGATTCAGAACACGGCGATGGTGATAATCTAGGAGAGACAACAGACGGCGAAAGAATAATATATCCGTGGATGAAGAAAATTCATGTAGCTGGAGTTGGTAAGTAGCTTCCCCATTTTATAAGAAACAAAAATGCTAAACTTTACAAAAAATCTCTTCCAACAAAATCTAAAAGAAAACATTCCAAAAATTCCATTTAAAGTCCATAAGGAAAGTGGTCAACAGCCAAAAAATCACTGAACCCAAAGGAATTCAGGCTATTTCCTTCGCATTTTTCAGTATGCACTGAATCCCTTGTGTTTGCCAGTCCCCAAAGTCTTAGGTTTTCTGTCCCCACCTTTCCTTTACTCACCCCCACATTTATAGAGTTGGGTCAGTTTTTAAAAAAACTTTTCTACCCAGAAGATGCCGAACGAAAAATTCCATTTTTTTTTCTTCTTTTCATTTATTCGAACCGACGTCGTCCATCCCCGACAGGATATCGATTTTTAAGACGAACATAATTACTACTCTGGGGTTTTATATACATGGGCGCCGACAAAGCAGCCCGTAAGGATTCCGCAAAAAGGTCACTCAGCATGGGGAGAACCAATAAGGAAACAGAGGAGAGATCCTAATAATGAGCTTTCAGGCCGAAGGGATACAAATTGCGAGGCATCAATCAAGCTGCCTCTAAACAACAAAACATCGACCAACCAACAAATCCCACCCTTGAGGCCCTTTGTAGCCCACTTATATGCGAGTCTCAAGGACCAAAATAACGAGCAATTTGAACTCATCGCATTGCGTTCGTCGACGATAGACGCATCTGACACGCTCTGACGGATGTAAACACTAAGCGATGACTATTGTTGATGCGCAGACCCTAATTTATTTTAATTTTTTTCTCTAGCCTTCCGAGCCAAAGACTTGCTGGGTTATAAATAGCCGCTATTTAAGGCCTGTGTTTATTTCGAGGACTGCTGACACTTGTTTTAGGGCCGCAAATGAGGTTACACGGCGATTTTTCACCTTTTGGTCTGCTGAAGAATTCTCAGTGGGCTACGATCTATGGATAGTGATAGAAGAAGAGATTCTTGCTTGAGGCGGCTGGATTGTGCCTCGTAAGTGATGTGCTGTAAAATGTTGCATTGTTGTGACATCTTTCATTCTGTTGTGGTTGACACACATCACCTGAGTTGATGAATTACGGGCAATTTGTATCTTCGCTAGCTTGGATGGATCCGTATTGTTGGAAGATCCCTGATCAATTTTTATCTATTTTGAGAATTAATTTGAAGGTGATCAGTGTGGGAACAGAGGGGCTTATTATGATCTGGTAAATTGTTAACTGATGGAGAGTTGTCATACAAATTTGATTATTGATTTTTGGAAGATTAAGTGACATTTTGATGTTGATTCAAATGTTTTCTAGTTTTTTTTGGGAGATGTTCGCTTACAACATAAATCTTGTTACACAATAGATAATTTTTTGTATTCAATAAATGTTAGAATGTTTCTTCCCTTTTTTGTAATATGAAGTATTTTGTATTATATTGCGATAGTAAAACAATATTTTATCTTCAACAAAAGTTTTTGGGAGATCTGTTTGTGAGTGGAGGTTGTTATTGTTCCCATTCTCTATCTATTTCTTCACCTAATCGCACACTTTGTTATTGTACATATAACTTATTTTGTGATAACAATGAAATGAAGTTTCTAGTTTTCCATAATTATAGGTGTCGAAATAAACTGATTTTTTTCCATAAGACAATATTTGCTGACATAGAGAAATATAACATTGACATTTCTAAACTGTGGTTTTAATCAATCAACAATTGAATCTAGTGTTTTTTAAAAATGCTGTTTTAAAGCGTTTAAAAAAAAACTTATACAGAAGTTCTGTATAAAGAATAAGGGTGCCTTCACACGGAATAAAGCAAAACGTTTTATAAGCAAAAAACGAAAAAACAGTTAAGCATTGTGACTAGCCTGTATTCACACCAAATAAAGCAAAAAACAAAAACAGCTTGCTTCGAAAGTATGCTCTATTAAATGTGAATAAAGTACAAAACATCGGACTATCGTAACGGTTTAGCCGCTAGGGCGTTTTGAAATTTTTTTGGTAGAGTTTTACATTTTTGTAACCTTTAACCTATTTCCATGAATAAGGTACCAATGAACGCAGAATTCCACCACCTATCTATGATGGTAAAAGCTAGTTCTAGTCTCTAAAGTAATTAATTCGGTTGTAGTCTCTATCGCTCTATCTATATATTGCTGTATCGAGATGATGAGGTTGGTCTTGGTTTTACCATTTATGCAAGTAGAGTCAGGCTTGTCATGCATGTAAGCGAGGAAAGGTCTTACATTATCAAAAACTCTTTATCTCTTAGCTCAGGCGAAATACTAAGTATCGACCTATCGTTCAATTTGCAGACATTAAGGTGTTCTTTACAACAGGGACTGCAACGGTCCAAGAAAAATGGTTTAGTTGAAAAATGAGGACACTGGATTGCTTTTATTTGTTGGAGGAATAACAGCATAGGATCTGGAAGGAATGTTATCAATCCTATTATTAAGATCATTGTTGGCTCTTCTATATTTGGAGGATGCTACATGTGGTGTTAGGGTGTTATAAATCTTGGAAGATTTGGAACTTATCCTAGTGTTAGAGCCAGTGGCGTAGGTAGCTTTTTGCGATGGGAGGGGATATGACTTAGTATATTTTGATTGATCGGATTTTCAGAATTTAATGCATCAGAACGGAGTGTTTTTGCGGTTGTTTCTGCAGATGATTCTGCATTTCTATGGTTTTCACCGTCTCAAGACTTGCCGAATGGTTTTATTGGCAGTAAAAATTTCTTCATTCCGAGATAATAAACAAAACAGTTTTAACACACTTTTGCAATTATAAACTAGAATAAGTTTGACAATTGAATTGAATTGAGTAGTGTGCAAATACCCCCTTTTCATAAACAAACTTTACAGAAATCGAAAAAAACCGCCTGTCCCTATAAATAAAATGCTAAAATATATTTAAATGCACATTCATGTGAAGGTTAAGACTACAATATGATATGGTTTTTTTATTTAAAAAAATACACATTAAAACTATATTTTTTTTAATTATTTGTTTAGAAATAGGCCTTTTTGATCAGGATTGTGAGAAATACGACCTTTTGATTAGTCACTTCAAGAAATAAGCCTTTTTGAATAGAATTTTTGGAAATACTTGCAGTGAAGTTTTTTGGGGTTCTGTCAAAAGCAAAAATCCTTTTAGCAAGATTCCTAGTATAACTTTGAGCTAAAATTAAATTTTCTATTGTGTTAGGGCTCTAATACCAAAGTACCAAAGTGCCAAAGTACTAAACTACCAAATAAAGCCAACTTTAGCATTAAAATTTGCTAATACATATCTTCAAAAATAAAGGCCGCAACACAAAAATTGTTGGACATTATTTATAGGAAATTGTCCGTGCTTTCCAATTTTTGGAAAAAAAATATTGACTAACTACGTATTTTTGGGGAAAAAGGTAGTTGAAGTTGATAGCTTTGTTAAAAAAAACAAAATTTTGAATTTGATGACTCATTACTCTGGAAGGTGGTAGGGTAGAACCTTCACTTTTACATTTTTAGATAGGTGGGAGCATTGTGCGTGCAGTGCAGTTTGTAGTTTTTTTAAATAAAATATTTTAGTACGATGAGAGTATTCTTTCTAAAAAAACACACTCTTCCTTATAATTCATTACCTAAAGCTGATATAAAAAAACTGATAATATTATTTGAAATCAGCGTCAAAAATTAGTTCATAATGATGTAAAATATTCCATGCAACAGTCATGCTGTTTAGCAGTGTTATAATTGGGCCTTCCTTTCGCTTACAGTCACAATTATATGAAACGAAAATTCAGATCGTATTTTGAAGTAAACCTTCTTTTGCTGAGGAAGTTCCGATTATCCGATCATACTGAAATTTTGCACACAACTTCAGTTTGGATGACAAGATAATATAGTATACTCAATACATATATCCAATATGGCCACAAAAAATGGCGGGTTACCGTTTCCTTCACAAGATGCAGAAATACGCCCTTTTGATTGGAATCGTAATTTTTTGGAATTTTTTATATGGAAAGTACGCTCCATTTGAATAAGTTTTTAGGCTCATTCGATGGACTTTTATGCCATATTTTCAAAATAACTTTAAAATAAAAAAAAGTTGAAAACGGAAATACGCCCTTTTGAACAGACATTCCTCAATTATAAACTAGAGTAAATTAATGTTAACGCTCCAAGGAGCGCATTCGAATTGTTGATTCGCCAGAGACAATGGGTGTACTGTGTATTGTCCTCGATAAAATTGTATCGAGTTAGAACAATCTATGAAGTGCAAAGCTTCCGCGAACTTATAACTTAAAGTTTATCATAATTTTCCCCGTAGAATCTTTTCTTGAACTTTGATATTTTTACTGACTCGGCAATTTTTATAAACTAAACGAGGAATTAAATTGACAATCAAAGCCAAAAGTTAGTCCTATTTTTTAGGAAGCTCATATTTTGATACTCTACTACATTAAAAAATATTCGGAATATTAAATATTGAATAAAATATGCTCATAGCTACTAGTTATTTCACCCAAAATTGGAAAAACGATTAAATTTCTTGACTTAGTATAACGTTAAAATTTTGAGTATTTAGGAACCGAGGTGCCACTATTGGCTCATCGTATTTACTTTATATGTGCTCGATGTGTCCACAATTATAGTGAGCGTCCTTTTCGTGGCGCTTGATTGATCGGCCTGCTCGAAGCACGGAAATTATACAATACTTAAATGCACAGCCGTCACAAAAATATATCTAAATGATTTTTATATAATTGCGTAAAAACAAAATTGCACATTACATAATGCCAAAAGAGGTGCTGGTGCTTTAGAAATTTCATGTATACTTAAATACGTAGATACGAAGACTTTTATTCAATTCTATTATAATTTTCGTAGGCCCGGGGGCGGGGGTGATTGATCCCCTTGATCCCACTGTCACTGTTGCACTGGGGTGCGAGACAAGACAACAGTAGTCTCGCTCTCGCACAGTCTTCTCTCGCTCTCGTGAAACTCTACTCTCTACTGCCGCTTGCCGCTATTTCGAGACAGTAAATTTTTATTCGAACCGACTCCGTTTTGTTTTATTCTTTCCTAAAATAAGTTTGGTCGAATATCGACAACAGGCGAGACTAGTATTAGGAATGACGTGGCTTTCCAGAAGATGCACAATAGTACATCTTCTGAATTTAATCATATATGGATTAAAATAATTCTTCGTCACCACGTCATATTCTTCTGTTTTCTATACAGGAGCCCTAATATCAGTAATGAAGCTTCGTCGTTAGCCTCCGATGCTATCTCTGAACGAATCTCCGGATTTTTATCTTCCCAACCGGATTGTGAAATCATTGTTGCGGGTGATTTCAACGTTAACAATGTCATTTCTCTAAATTACTCAAATGGCACCAGTGTTTCTGGCAAAGGCGCCGAGATCTTTGCAGACTTAAATAATATTCACCAAATCGTGAAATTAGCTGAAGGTCACGGATCCCATCTGCTTGACTTATTTCTTACCACTCATCTAACTCGATACTCCGTCGAGGTTAGCTCACCCCTTGGTAGCTCGGACCACAAACTAGTCAGCGTTAATTTCCTATATCCATCTTCTACTCCAACCGGCACAGTCCCCAAAAGAAATGTCTGGCAGTATGGGAAAGCCAACGGGTTGATCCTTATTCGCTTTTTCTAAGACACTGACTGGAATTTGTGTTTCCGCGGTGCCAGTGCGAACTATGCCGCGCTCTGTATTACTAAAATAATACGGGCAGGAATGTGTTTGTTCATTCCTCATTCTACCAAATCTATAAAGCCTAGGGCAAATAGATGGTTTAATGGGGAGTGTATGAACGCAATTAAAGCTAAGGAAGCCGCCAAGAGAGCGTACAGATGTTCCCCAAACGAGTCACTTCGGAGTGATTATATCAAGTCGAGAAACTCCTGTAATTCCATCATCAGGAAGGTCAAATCATCGTTTTTGACGACAAGTTGAGAAGTAAGATCCTCAACATACGCGTAGGCAGCAAAAACTTGTGGTCCTTGGTAACTTCCATCAAGAAGAATTTTACCTCTTCTCAACCCTCCATTCATTTATGAGAAGGAGGTTATAACAGATAGCGAATCCAAGGTCGATTTATTAGCATCTCTGTTCGCCTCAAAATTCTTCTTTACCCGAAACTGATACGTCACTCCGGTTCTCGAGCGCAATGAGTCTAAAAGAGCTTGACGTCAATAAATCCACTGGTCCTGACAATATTCACCCTATGGTTCTTAAGAAATATGCCTCACCTTTGGCTATACCTCTGCGCAAACTTTTTGCCCTAACATAGGTACTTCTCCGAAGTTTACCCAAATTCCTGGAAACTAGCTCATGTGCAACCCATTCAGAAAAAAGGTGAAGCCAGCGACCCTTTGAACTACCGCCGAATAGCAATTACTTCTGTTCTCTCCAAAATCATGATGTCGATACTCTACGTTACTCCTACGCCTTCGACAACATAAGACAAGCACTTGCCAGACCTTGCCTCTTAGACCGTGAACCAGCACCATCCAGACCCCTAACCTATCCTTTCTCCTCTATCTTTCAAATCAAGCTTATACTGCTAGACAGTGCACCATGACTTGAACGACATGACGGACTAGTACGCACCGATATTTTTTTAGCCTTTGACGGAACACGGAACTGTGACGTCCCGGGCATGGCCCTGATATGTGAGGATACTCCTTTAGTGGGCACCCGGCCTTTGACAACCTCCTCGCATTTGATCACTCGGAAACATCTTTCTATATGTAAAGAGTCGCACGAAGGAAGCGGTCCTCCTGTCTGTATTATTATAACACATATTTTATCATCAGGTCTCCTTGTATTTTCTAATACAGATCCCTGGCTATGGCTCCTCTTAAAAACTTTTTTCTTTAAGGAGAGTTATTGAAGGATAGCGGGTTGTCCTAACGGTTCTCTCCCTCAAGAGGGCAATAAAAATAATGCACCGGTACGTTTTGTGAATTCGTTTTATGTTGCTGTATACTTATGGTCTATTTCCACGAGTAATGCTAAAACGGGACATCCACCGTGGCAGAACCGCTTACTACAGGTTGGAATTTATTCACACAGCTTGACTTAGAAGTAGGTGATTTTCGAGTCGGGGTTGCTGGGAGGTGGTGGGAGACGTACTAAATTTGTCAGGGTTATTAGGCTCTACTGAATGATTAAAAACTTGCTAAGAAAAATATTAAAACTGCAGTGTTATTGAAGTTATAATTCATAAATAAAATACTAGATTAGGCCTTACGGTGATATAAGACCATGCTTCTTTTAAAGGAATAGAGGATGATATCTTATACTATTAAATGAGCAATTCTTGTATATTTGTAAATATTTTCTCGAAAACTGCTCTAACGTTTTTCACCAAAATTGCTATTTAAAGGTGTTTTCAGCCAATGAGTCCGTTGGGCTTAGTGAAAACTTCCGAAAAATTGTTTTCTGCGAGTTTTCCTATATTTTTAAAAATTATTGAAAAAGATACTTTTCTTTTCAATAAGCAACGCCTATTGTAATATTCTACTGTCACTTTTTAAGCGGAAATAATTTTTTATTATTATTGGCAATGCCTGAATATTTTCGATGGATTGGAAAAACAAGTAAATGGGATCCTAGACGTCGGATTTTACGGGTTTTAGGTAGAATACAAAATAGACGTGTGCCTTTTCTGCTCTTTTTTACTCGTATTTACTTGGAACTACTCCTGCTCTCACAGAAAATTCATATGTTTTACTCATATCGACAAATTTTGTGTTCCTTTAATTTTTTACTCCGGAGTACTTAAAAGTAGAAAAGGAACACGGCTAATGTTACATTTATTGCGCAACCTGAACTTTATCATTTACGATTACTCTTGTATCATGTCAAGGATGCTATAAGTTTTGATGATCTACTTATGGTTAGCGGCATTAAATACAACACATACAAACAAGCTGCTTGGCTAGACCCAGCGGGAAAACTAGCGAGTGGTTACTCTGGTAACCCAAGAATTCTTTAATGATTTGTGTAACCACCTACATGGTAATCAACAAATTCTACTGGAAATTTAGGAAAATGAAGTTCTTTACATTGTAAGCGACTAGGTAATGACTTGTGAAATACTTTCGTTGGAAATGTGATGTGCTTGTATAATTCTTTGTGCTTGACTTGTCGAAGCCTCTCTTCTTGAGTTTATTCCGTCTTCAAAATTCGTTTAGAGTGGCGTTAAATTTTGTAAGATTTTTTTATACCACAAACAATGAGCAATAAAATCAAAAAGATATCTTGCGAGTAATCTCTCACCAAATGTAGCAGAAATGGAATGGTAATTTCGGAGAGCAATGTTTTTAATGATGAAAAGGGTAGCCAGTAATTTATTCCGCATTCTTTACATGGTAATCTATGTATTCACCTAATACATTTCACCTCTGAAATAAGTCCTCGTCTGAAATGCCTACTGTAAGCACTTACCGCCCTAGAACATCCCTATATAAAAGTAACCTATTATTTCATCACAAAGGTAATGGGTGCAGCTGATTACCACCTCTCTTACCTAGCCATTACATTTCCCGCTGGGGAGGGTTAACATATGATGATCGACAATCGATTTATAGGTTACGAGAATTAGCATTGTCCAAAATGCCAAGAGCAATGAGAAAGCTCTTCACACAAAGCCTCATTTTTGGGGCTCCTGAAAATTCGAAAAACTTGTGGGATATTTTTAAAGAAGAGAGCTTATCGAATTATCGCACATAAACTTAATAGCGAATCTACTAAAGGTAGGAATTTTCGATACTGGGTGGATCGATTTAATATGGATGATATAGATGGTTATAATGAAGTTAATGATGATGTGTTAAATATTGATGAGTCTGCTTCACTTGGAAATCAGATGTACCAACTGCTTCGCGGTAATCAAATTGAAGTTGTTGAATCAATCTTAAATAACTCGGAACATAAGTTTTTTTATTGATGGACCAGGGCGAACGGGCTATAAAACATTCTATAAAACATTAAACTATATTCTTTTAGGAAGATATTTTAAAGTCAAGTGTATGGCTTTTACTGGTATTGCATCCATACTGTTACGTCAAGGTCGTAGGGCTCATATAAAACATTTGGGCTTAAAGTACCCTTAACTGCTGAATTTGTTTACAATATCAAACCTGGGTCAGCTAAAGCTCGAGAGCTTGCACAATTTCATATTTTTCTAATGGATGAAGCTCCTATGCTTCCTCAATATGGACTTCAAAATATGCTTAGAAATTTAGCTACACTGTAAAAAAAATTTGTAAATTCACAGTGCAAATGTACAGTAAAATTACAACTCGCGATATGAAATACTGGATTACTACACACTCATTGTAATATAACTACAAAAGTTTTGTAATATTACTATACATTTTGTAAATTCATATGAAAATTTGACGTAAATTAGGAATATTCCTAATAATATTTATTGTAAATTGACAAAACTGCTTGTGAATAAAACTTCCAGTACGGTGTTGGAAGTTATTTTTTACAGTGTAAACAAAATTTACCATATGGTGGAAAGATTGTTGTTCTTGGAGAAGATATTCTTCTGTGTGTACCCCCGTTCAACCAAGGGCCAACCAGAGCGAACTTCTAGATTTGTCGATTAAAAAGAGTCTTTTGTGGCATTATTTTAATTTTTTGCATTAACAGAGAATAAGCGTGTTGATCGGGAGCAAAGAAAATTTGCTAACTTCCTACTAGAAATTGGGAATGGGGAATATCCAAAAAATATATGTATTGGATGAAATTGTAATTACAATGATTTAATTAATGAAGTTTATGGGAACTGCCTACACAATAATCGATATGAAGATATGAAAGACCGAGGAATTTTAGCTTTTTGAGGCTTTTTTCCTTGAAAATTTAGAAGCTTTTAATTCAACATATGAAAATCTTTAATTAAGTTTTTAATACATATTTAAAATCGATTACAAAAAAAAATTAGTTTTAAAAAAGATGTCCCAAGATTTCCTTTCAACAATTATTATACTAAATGTAACAAAATGTGACTTAACCCAAGCGCAGCCGAGCCGATAAGACTGTGACCGATTTATAGATCGGCTTCCTGGTACTATTTCCTTTCCTTAAATATGTAGCAAATATTTGCCTAATAAACTCCATCTTAGTCAATGCGGTTAGCAATGCGACAGAGTTTGCTACTGCTATACTCCACAATGAGACTACTACTTCTACGCTGTAATAAAAAATCCAACATTTCAATTCGAGTCAACTATAGTTGACCTCTATCTTATAACGTTTCATTATCTGTTTAACAACATTTAAGAAAAATATCCCATCGTAAATTGGGGTTTTTAAATTTCTAAACAACATTGACAAAAAACAAACAATCCACAATTTCCTAATTATTTTTTTCTATTTGCAATCAAACGTTCCACTTTACATAATATCATGTTTTATTATAATTCCCACCCAAAAAAATTTATGATAGCATTAATATTTTTTGACAATTTCGTGTAAGACCCACCAAAAATACTTTCTGGACCCATTCCAATTCACGATGTAATTATGACATGAAAAAATTTTCGTGACTACTTGTTCATGTTTCAGTTTTATAAAAATGATACAGACAAAAACATAAGACCAACAAAAAAATACATGAACATAAACCTAACAACGAACGACCCATTAAAGTATGCCTGGAGCCATCAAACCATTACATGGGAGCGGAATTTAAAAAATTACTTTTTGGCTACTGAAATTTTAATTTTCTGCTCAAGAGGATCAGAATTTGTGGAATTTGAGTGCTTTTTTTCTGCAGAGGGTGTTATTGGGGAGTAATATCGTTCTAAAGAGTGAAAGCAAGATTGCGTAAGAATTATATGCCACTAATGTGCTTCTATTTAATTAATTAAATGAGTAATTGTAATTGTGGAATTCAGACAGTTTGTGTTAGATAAAATCGATAATCACTGATTTCGTAGATTGAAATCTTGAATAAAAAATTCAGAAGGTTCCAGTCTTAACTAAAAGGCGTATTTCAAGTGTGCAGCTAATTGCCAAGAAATCCATATTTCCTGCATTTCTACCAGTTTTATCGACAAATGTAAAATTATTTATTATTGATCGGTTTTCTCCAAGTACATGACGAGTTATCGAAAAATTAAAAAAAAGATATAATAACGAAAAGACTACGCCGACAACTGAGCGTAGCCTGTGCACATGAACCTGATCGAAAACCGATGCTTCGGATGGACATGGAGACCACACATTTGCCGAACGTTCGGGCCGATCACCAGATCCGTCCAATTCTTGTATTACTCTCGACTTTATAAATTGGAAACGTTCAGAAATATCTGATCACCAGATACCGGAGCTGACTACCAATTTTTAAAAAGTGTCGGTCCAACCGGAATTTTCATATTTCCACTAGAGGCTTCTGGTCGAGCTGACGGGCTCGTCTACAACATCGCGGCCACCAGGTATCCGAATCCGAGTCCACCACTCTATTCCTTCGGAGTTCTGGATCGTTGTGCTATGCCGTGTTTGTATATAATGCTGTATTCGTCATACCTTTACCTGATAAATATCTTCCTGAGGCTAAGTGCGTGCCATGGTTTACCTGTTTGTATATTTTTTTTATTATTTCGATGGTGGATATCTATGTCTATAGGTATGCATGCCTTTCGGGCACAGCCGCAAAGTCCTTAAGAGATGAATAAAACAACCAGACGACGTTTCCCCGGAGTTAGAGTGACAACTTGAATTAATGCGGGGAGTCTTATGCATGTCAGATAACACGGATCAACCTGGAGAACTTTTTAATGGTAAATGGAAAACCAAGGTGAAACTAGAATTCTTTATCTTAGGCAGCACTACTCCCGGTCTCCGAGCCTTTGTTACTGCTTCGGCAGTACAGAGTGTGAATGGGGGACTCAATTATAGCTGCATTATGATGAAATATGCTGTTGTTGGTGGTTGGTTGTCGGATTGCAAATTGAAAATTGAATATTCCTTTAACTGTTGTGTTTTATTTTATACCATACACGTTTATGCGCTTCTTGCCTAATTAAATTGCATCTAGCCAGAAATTTGCATACAATGAAAATTTAGCAGTGGAAAATGGAGTTGTTCTTCTTCGTTACTCAGATGAGGATTTCTTATTTGGGTTTGTTTGCTTTTGTGAAGGCTTGACTTTGACAGTTTTTCATTTAGGGGGTGTGCATATGAAGATTTCTGTATTTCTGAATGATTTTTTCTTACTTCATTGTTGATGACTAAATAACTAAATAACGTGCTATTAAGATGGATTATTTGCATAAATGACTCTATTTGAGAGGAATTTTACAGTTAACTGGTATCTCGTGTATACCAACAATAACAACAAAATTTTATTTCTAGATCGCTTTTTTAAATTTTTTTTTGAAATATTATCAGAACTAACTAAATGAACTATTGTCAGAACACTCATAAATAATAATTTTTTTTAAATTAAAACTCGCTTTAGCGGAGAAAAAAGCTTGCCACACAAAGTATGTAAGGATTTTTATATTTTACTATCTTTGATTCCTATTTTTACACTTTACATACCTTCACTTAACTGTTAGAACATCTTTATGTTTCTTATATCAAATTGATAAATTTGAATTCTATTTTTCTACACGATATTTCGAACAACCACGGTCGTATATCTACTTCGCGATAGAATGATGTAGAAGTAGAGAAAATACCGGAAGCGAGGGAGGGTTTAGTCTGCACGATCGTCTCGCTTTAATCTTGAGAAGCGCGTTCAGAGCTTTTGAACATGACATTCTGTTGGTGTACAATCCTAATATTTAAGTTGCGTACGCAGTCCACATAAGGACTTTTTTGACTGCCTTGTGGTCACAAGTGAAGGCTGGTTTGAGTCTGTCAATGATATTCATTTCATTATGCTTTGAGACTAATGACGTACTTTATTCGAAGTATGTAGTCGTTGATTACCTGTATGGGTCTTTTCTTGTGTAATGGCTCGAAACACTGGTATGTAAAGCCTTATACCGGAGACAGACGAGAAACTTAATCCAGATTATGACGTCAGAATGACGTAGACCCATATAAAAGATATGGAAATAAAATGCAGTCTACGTCATTCTGATGTCATAATCCGGATTAAGGGCTAGTCTGTCTAGGGTATTAGAGTGCCAGGACTAGTTTCACACCAAACTTGGTGAGTTGTAGAAATAATTGATCTAACAACTTGTTTTATCCGAGAGCTGGCATCACTCCCCAGGCTATTCTCGTTTGGAAAGTTCAGCAAGTATATCAAGTGCGTTGACATACGACACATACGGATAAGAAAGTATATGAAATGCGTAATTTCTTGCTGTCGACGAAATTTTGACAAGCATGCTATAAACAGCTATAAACACTGCTGACTCCATCTTGACTAAGTCATAGAGATCAGAATGACTAAAGATTTAAAACTGGCTATTTAAAGTAGCAATCCTGCATACCGAGCAGTGCAGCAGTTTCATAGAACATGTATGTATGTATTAGTCTAAGAACCAGGGGCCGGCAGACTTACGGTATTTTAACAAACCCCATATTTTCTTCATTTAATCTCTATTGAGGTTGATGCTATTGATATCAAAATAAAGAATGTACATTTCTCTAAAAAATGAGCCTAATTACGTTGCTCTAGATAGTTGAGGAGTACTTAAAGTTTAAGTACACTGTAAAAAAAATATGTAAATTCACAGTCCAAATGTATAGTAAAATTTCAAATCGCGGTATGAAATACTAATTTACTACACAATTATTGTAATTTTACTATAAATTTTGTAATTTCACATAAAGAAATTGAGAATCTCCAATACCGCATGGCGTAAATGTTGATTACATGAATGTGACGTATATTTTACACAATGTTGTGTATATTTCTAAATCGTTTATGTAGGAAAATTACAATATTTCTTAGTATTATTTATCAATGTTATGTACTGAACTTTGTACTGTAATTTTACAGTAAAAGGCGTAGTTTTAGAATTTATTTTTTCAGTAAAATTATAAATTGTTCATTGGAATGTAAGGTTTAAATTTTCCCTCTCATAGATATAATTCACAGGTAACAATGGAATACTAAGCATATATACCCGATTGCTCTTAAGTTAAGGTCAGACCTTTGACTTTGGTCAGGGTCTGGGCAGTTCTTGTAACAGCCAAGAAATTTTTGACCATTTTTGATGCTTTGGGCCGATTCACAATTAAAGCTTCAAGCTGCAAGCTTCAAGCTTCAAAAATTAGGATAAATAGGTTTGTACAATGATTCACATTCACAGCTTCAAGCTGCACTGCTCAAATAAAGGAAAACTCAGCTGAAGCTTGTAGTTTCACGCTTACAGCTTGACGCTTGCAGCTTGAAGTTTGAAGCTATCATTGCGAATCGGTCCTTGCATGGTGAGTAAAATGCTATTTTATGTATAGGGCGAGGGCATGGCATACACAAAAGTTTTGGAAATTTACAAAACTATGAAGTGAAAGCTCCAATACTGATTGTAATTTTACATGCCACAAGTAATGTATATTTACTGCACAGTTGGTAAAAATACGTTAAGTAGAATTGGAATATTCCTAATAATATATATATATATATATATATATATATATTGAAAATTTACAAAACAGCTTGTGAATAAAACTTCCAGTATTTTTTTTTGTAAAATTACCACAGAAATTTTTTACAGTGTAAATTAAAAAATTGTCCAAGCGTCTTTTCTTAAACACCCTGTGTCTCAATCGATAGAGCCGATAGCCCCATTCTCTAGAACAATTGTTGTCTCCAAATATACCCAGGAATCACCCCTTAACGGACTAGCATCTTAGTCGAGAACACCCTGAATATAAATTTCAGCTTTGTTAAAATACCGTAAATTGTTCATTTTTTTGGGGACTTTCAAAAGTATCTGCCATGACCTTGGAACCGTAGAGCCGTTAAAGAAGAAGAAGAGTATTTTAAGCGGAGGTACTGGCGATCCCGAAGGCCTTCCAGGCAACGCACTGTAACGGACGCCCTACACGTGCTAGTCCGCAAAATTGTATATTTGTTTCCTTGCGAAAATTTTTTTTGCACATTTAAATTCCTTGTACAGTACTGATTAAAATATTAAGACCACCTACTATTTTCATAAAACTCTGACTTCAAATTACTATAACTTTTTAAACTAATGAAGAACATATCAAAATCCACCCCAAAAATAAGGGTAATAGTCATAATTAACGGTGCCAGAAGTAATATGAATATACTCTAGCGTAGAGGATGTTTCGGTATTACTTAGTAATGGGATAACTCAATACTTAGAAATACTTTCTCATATAAATTTTTTTAAAGTAATGTAACTATTCATAGGGGTGGTCTTAATATTTTAATCAAGAGCGAAGGTTATTTTTTTTCTACTGAGTTTACTGTTCATTTTATTACTACAAATTTTTTACTAATAATACTTTATGATACAAGCTAAATTTTGAGTGTTTTTTTTAATTACATCTATAGCTTAAAAAGTAATAGTCATTTGAAGTCAGAGTTTTATGTCGAAGGTGGTCTTAATATTTTAATCAGTACTGTAATAACAGACATTTGAATTCGCCAAGTTATAGTGCTCAATCGGAAAAATCCATCGAATTACCCAAATTCCTTTTAACTAAGAATGCCAACTTTTCTTTCCCCAAAATTTTCATTTTATCCGCATTTTAAAAATTATCTTCCAAAACTTTCCAAGGGAAGAAATTTGACAACGTCGCATCGGAGATTGTGGAAGGCGAAGAAGAGCGCACGCTGCAAAAATTACGTTACGGAATTTTTTTTTCTCTATGGAATTTTTTTTGTGGCTTTTGTGTCTGGTCCCTACACAATAGGGTTTATACAAAACCCGACTTTTTGAAAACCCGGTTTTCGATTTTTAACTTTTCCATTAAACCGGTTTAAACCGGTTTCGAATTTTTACAGATAAAAAACAAGACATACTGACACCTTTAATGGAAGGTTTAATTTTTTTATTTATAATTTAAAAATACAAAAAAGGAACGTCCGTACGTACGTACATAGTCACTCAATAAGGTCGTAGGATGACCAATAAAAAACAACTTAATCTTTAATATAGTCTCTATTGCGGCCATGCGGTAAAGTGAAACTCCGGAGGTTATCAAGAACTTCTTTATTAAATGACTTCAACTACATTCATTCCAACATTTCTATGCCTTTCTTATAGAACGATTTGGCCAACCCTTCAAAAACGCTTCAGTTTCGGCTAGCACCTCCTCACTGGGGCGATATTTCTTTCCGGCGACCATTTTTTTTAAAATTTCAGAACTCAGGTAGCCGCTCAAGGCTAAATCTGGATAATTGGGTGGATGCGGAAGAATTTTGAAGTACAACGGCCGATTTTGCCATTGTTTCGATCGACTTGTGGCATGGTGAATTGGCTTGGTGAAAGATCACTTTTTCTTCTTCATTTGGGCTGTTTTTTCGTGATTTCGTCCTTAGCTATGTAATATTCACTATGGATCCTTTTTTCTTTTCAAAATAGTAGAAGCCAAAATACCGACGCTTTGGCCTTCCCAGGCGAATTTTGCATTTTTTGTGGTAGCTGATCACTCAGCTGTTTGGGGTTTACCTCTGGAGTGTAGTGATTGATCCATATTTCATATATTCTCACATCGCATGAAAAAATCCTTTTTATTTCGCCTGAACAGCTCCAAACAGCGCTATGAATCATCAACACGTTATTGTTTTTGGTAAACAGTGAGCAAACGCGGTATCCACTTCTTCTAACAGAACTTTCTTATGGACAAATGTTCTGCAAAATAGTGAATGTACTGATATCTTCTAGGTGTCAACTATCTCACGCAACTTCACTTTACGCTCTTCCAAAAAGACTTGCGCATTCTTTTTTTTATTGGAACTGCCGAATTTGGCTGACCAGAACGTTCAGTATCGTCGCTGTTTTTGCGAGCCCGTTTAAAAACAACTTCTCTACCTTTTGTTTCGATGGAGCAGAATACGAGTTAGACCTTTCAATCCATTGCTTTGCTGGAACTATATTTTTCCCATTAAAATGAAATGATTGATGATACATCAATTTAAGATTTTTCCATTGCTTTGAAAATTACCAAAGCAGCGTCACTAAAACCACTGTGACTTGTAAAGAGATGATCGGAATGTCAATTTTGAAATATATCGCTTGAAGTTTGATACTATCTTTGAATCTATGGATTTGCCAGTAGTGGCGCCATCAATATTGCATCCGATGAACTTATTAAGTGTTTTAATAGAGACATCTTCTGTAGAATAATATTTATATAATTTTGATAATATCTGTCCGGATAACCTTATAATCTCATTTTTTGTAGCTAATAGAAGAAATGTAATGTATAAATTTAAAACCGTATTTTTTTAATGAAAAACCCGGTTTTCGAATTCCATAATTTTCTTGTAAAAACCGGTTTTGAAAACCGGTTTTTAAAATCCGACAAACCCCACTACGCAAGAATGTAGCATTAGAATTTTCATAAATAGCCTCTATATGAGCTCTAGACTCGGTGATAATGCGCGCTAAGATATTGTAGCGATACAGTGTCGGACTAAAATAGGCTCGGTAGAAGGAATAACCTTACTCTTGTCTGTGGTTCCGGGCATACGGTCGTATATGGGAACGAGAAAGCCGACTACTTAGCCAAGACATTTGTTCCTCCATTGGCCGCGTTTAGGCCCGAGTTATTTTAACACTGGTAAATTAGCGCTGTTAACTTAGCACCGTTTCTAGCATGCCATTTGACTGTTCTCATTTTACAGCTAATAACAAGCAAAAATAATAATATTTCTCTTTTTACAAATAATGAAAAGCTAAAAAATGAATAATAATAATAATATCTTCATGCTGTATTGAAATATTTCTAAATTATTTGCTTACAACAAAAATTTACAAGCAAACGTCAATTCATTTTGGCTGTGCTATATTTTAGCTAAGGCAAAAAGCAGAAATAAGTTAGCTAACAGCGCTAAAAAAATTGATGTTTATGTCGTTGTTAACTTGCCTAGCTCAGTTAAATTAACTTCGGCCTAAACGCGCCCATTGACTCATTAATCGACCCTAGCATTGTAGCCCCCTGACTAAATAGAGATTGCTCCATTGAAATAAGAAACCTTATACCTCAACGGCAAAATTATTCTCGCAACACCAGGCTGCTCTATTTTTTCCATACTTCCTGCGGCGACAAAGAGTAATTCCTAAGCTTATATTAGCAAATAACAAAAAAAGCTGGGAAACTCTCTCTCTCTCTCTCTGGAGATCGTGGAATGAAATAGTTAGTTGTAGAATAGTCGCAATCAAAAAACTATTTATGACTACCACCAGCTTTTAGCCAGGCTTTAGCCAATGGTGTAGGCAGCTACGTTCTGGAAGACTTAAAAGAGACCTCTGGACAGTAGGCCGGGCAGGGCCGGAAACTTCTGGCCTTAAACATCTACCTTAGTCAGTCAAACAACCAAAAAATTTCTGGTACCTGTGTTTGTGGAGCCAGCCCTATACCTACAATGTGAAACGAACAGGTATGCAGAGCAGAAGCTGGAAAAAGTCAGCACAATGCTTGTATT
The DNA here is from genome assembly GCA_963855945.1 of Thereva nobilitata. NCBI lineage: Eukaryota > Metazoa > Arthropoda > Insecta > Diptera > Therevidae > Thereva > Thereva nobilitata. Next base: position 105,541,579 of record OY979695.1, on the reverse strand, counting down.
GAAATACAAAGAAATGAGGAAACTACATTCTATGCGATATTGCTTGACAGAAATTATACACATCTAAAATCTATGCAAATTCCTTCAATTCAGAAAGGCGATAATTATCATCTCAACCCACAGTCAAGTGCCAGGCCATTTGCATCATTAACATCCTCGTTTGTCAGTCAAGAGCAATTGATTCAATAGCACACACATTATCTCACATTAATCCAAATAGTCACGTTATGGTAATTGCCGGTTGCAAAAAGTCTCTGCCAACTCCACGTTGTGTTATGTAGGTGCTTAAGAGCCAGGAGCTGGGGCCCTCATCAACTCTGTTTAACTATTTTGTAAAGTAATTAAACTTTCCACAACTACATCATCAAATCGTTAACTCATTACGGCGCCCGAAACTGTTCGCCCCCTGGGTAACGAGGAGCAGAGACCTGCTTCGGCAGAAAAGTACTTCGCAAAGCTCAGCTGAACTGCCTTAATTCAATCCATCTCACTTATTTATCACTGATGGGTGATAAATGGCACCTCATCTACTATCTTGTTGCCGGAGGATCTTCCGTGGGTGATGGTAACTTCGAGGGCCACATTATATCGCTCTAGACCAACGAGGCGAACAAAGAGCCCCGCTAAATGCTTGTTAAGGCATTAATTTAGTGGAATTTGATGGGCCGAACCGTGAGACTGCGGAACTGTGTCACTTGAGCAGCCTTCAATTGGGGTATGACATCAGTTTTCAATAAAAATTGAGATATCAAAGCTCAGCCACAATTTCTGAGGGGAACTAATTTATGCCCAAACGATGGCAGTTTGCTCCGGTTCTTTGGCAGTATATTCCTCGTCAAAGCAAGCTGCCACGGGTCTCTCCCAGTTCTTTATCTACTTAAAAAAATCGATGAATTGTTATCTAGTCATCATTCAGCTGCAGAGCAGTAGGTGAAATCGTGATTTGGAAGTCAACTAAGTAGAGTAGTTTGGAGGCTAGGTACGATTACGGGTAATTTGTTGTTAAACTTGGATTATTGTGATGAGGAATGGATTTTTGTTTACTTGGAATTTGAAAGCTGAGGATTTCTCTTCTTTGACGTATTTAAATTTTTTCGGATGGAGTTATTTTTAGAAATTACCGCGTAAGCTGCTGTTGGAATTGGCTATAATCACCATTACTGAGATATCTCCTGCTATTGCGTCAAATTGAAAACGTTTTTTGTATGATCATACCATAAGTGACCTTCAGATTACTCAAGAAATAAGTATAACCTCAAACTTTGTTCATTGCAAGGGGTATTTTTAAAGCACCCTACAGCGAATAATCCCCTAGTAGCATGTCTATCTGTTTTTATGTTATAACCGGCACTCCTCTTAAAAATTGCAGCTTGTTGCAGGTGTCATTGTCGATGTGTCTGAGTCGGACTGGGGCACATATTTTCATCAGTTTAATAGTTTTTGCTGGGCGAGTTTTATAGAATGAACAGGCAAATATTAATACTATTCACGTTTAATAAATTTCACCTGTGATGACCTCACACCCACTCAAGCATGTGTCAGGTGCTATGCATGAAACACTATAGAATTTGTTCTTACTAATTAATTTTTTACGTACATATCATGATCAGTCGATTTTGCGATGCTGTTATTGTTGTGAAGTCAATGGCGTTTTCATTTAATTTAGTACAAGCCTAGCATATTTATATCATCAATCTAAATTTGAAAATGTAATTTTAATTATTTTAATTATTCACAAAAAGGGTAATTTTTATTCATGGTGCAATTTATGTTACTCTAGCATTCTTGTTGTTTAAATTCGGAAATACCAATTCTGGAAGATTGTTCCATGTAACCATGTTGTTCGACCGATAAATGCATATTTTGAATGGGGTATTGGTCTGGTCCTCCCGGAACTGGACGTATCCAAGTGAGCTTTGATTTTAGTGAAACAGTTGCTATAATAGTAGCGATAGATTATTTGATTATCACTGATAAACTCCTGTATTGGTAAAATTTGCCGCCCCACACTATATGAGTTTGAACGTGCGGTTTTACAGTTGATCCATTATCTTGATTTAAGAACGAGCGAATTGAAACATATAATCTGATAAAGTGTACACTGTAAAAAATTTCTGTGGTAATTTTACAAAAAAAATACTGGAAGTTTTATTCACAAGTAGTTTTGTAAATTTGCAATATATATTATTAGGAATATTCCTAATCTACTTTACGTATTTTTACCAACTGTGTAGTAAATACAAATTATTTGTGGGATGTAAAAATACAATCAGTATTGGAGCTTTCTCTTCATAGTTTTGTAAATTTCCAAAACTCTTGTTGCAACTTTTTACCAGAGAGAGAGACGAAAAGGGAAAATCCCAAAGCTGAAGATTACCGCCCTGTGCCAATGTGCTTGGCCCTGCCTGAAATATTTCCAAGCGCCAAATTTTATTCTTAGTTAATGCCCACTCCGTATACATAAAAAATTAGCATTTTGCTCACAATACCTTGTTAAGCATGCTACGTGAGGCAATGCTTATCAAAATTTCTTGGCTGTTACAAGAACTGCCCAGACCCTGACAAAATCAAAGGTCTGGCCTTAACTTAAAAGCAATTGGGTTTATATGCTTAGTATTCCATTGTTACCTGTGAATTATATCCACGAGAGGAAAAATTTAAACCTTACATTCCAATAACCGATTTGTAATTTTACTAAAAATTTATGTTCTAAAATTACGCCTCTTTAGTAAAATTACGGTACAAAGTGTTAGGATGTTTTCAGTACATAACATTGATAAATATATAAGAAATATTGTAATTTTCCTAGATAAACGATTTAGAAAAATACACAACATTGTGTAAAATATACGTCACATCCATGTAATCAACATTTACGTTATGCAGTATTGGAGTTTTCCAATTTCATTATGTGAAATTACAAAATTCATAGTAAAATTACAATAAGTAAATTAGTATTTCATATCGCGATTTGTAATTTTACTGTACATTTGCACTGTGAATTTACATATTTTTTTTACAGTGTATGTATATTAGGCATATATTAGGGTTGTTGGCCTTGTTAAGATGCGGTGTAATAAACAGTCAATTGTTGAAGCCTAGGAGTAGCGAAGGGTTATGTAAACCGTGATGCGATGAAGTAGGTTGAAGGCGATTGACAGAAGGTTAGGAATTGATAGGTTGACAAAATTCTCTCCAGCGGAGCAAAAGAGAAATAGGAAACTTTCCAACCAGTTGTTTACAATACGAATTCCTTGGAGTTTAACTAACAGAGTAAAGTGCGGTACTCTAACAAGAGCGTTGTAGATATCTATAGCAAGAAGGCCAGATTATGTTATTTTAGAATACAAAAGAAGATTGCTGCAGAACCACACAGTTCTATGTATTCTCGTTGGATATTAAGAAATGGGTGAGTCGTTAGCTCTATTATATTCTCAGAATCGGGAGGTGTAGATAAATTAATATACAGGCATACCTCGCTTAGCGCTCATATTGCGTTCCTGAAAATTGAGCGTTAACAGAAACAGCGTTAAAAGAGGTGCTATTTACACTAAAATATGGGGTTACGTTCCTAACCAATTTTTTTTGGTACTTTGAAGTCAAAAATAAAAAAGATGGTCTTTTTATTTTGAAATAAAAATTTTATTTCATTTATACTTCATTTAAAAATTAGAAAATAAATTCTCGTTCTCAATTGACCTAATAACATTCATTTTCATCTCCAACGTCAAGCTTTTTCTAGCTTGTTTAGCAACATGTGTCTGTCGTTCACCCGTTCTTTTCTCGTCCATATTTTTATAAGCAACTAGCTGGGACCCGGTGCGCCTATGCTGCACCCATAAGCCAATAGTAGTAATCAGGTGATATGAATTTTAATATACAGTAGGAGAGTTTGAAAAAGGCAATTTTTTGGTATTTTTGATTCCAAATAACAAAATGTGAAACTATTAGGGATCTGACATTTTAATCGAGACAATAAAAACCATCCCCTGACTTGGCATTTATCGATCAGATTTGATTTTGCTATGCCGGGGGAGTAGACGCCCTGTGCAGAGCTTCGCTCGATTTTTTAGTTTATTTTAATTTAAAAGTGTATATTTTAGTTTTTTTAAACTATATTTTATTTTCTACATTTTAGACTATTATATGTCTTCTGCCATTTTGTGGTGACCGCCATATTAGATTTTAAATGACGTCACGCATCTTACTGTACTATACTCGTCATACACTTTCATTTGATACCCATACCGGATGGCTTGCATAGAAAAAGGTAATCCGCCATTTTGTGTAAGCGGCCATTTTGAATTTGGAATGACGCCACACAGCTAATAATATTCTATTTGTCATACCCTTTCATTTGATACCCATGCCGGGGGCGGGGGAGCACAATTGCAAAATTCGGGCGCCATATTGGAACCGCCATTATTTAATGAATTTTATTTATTTAACCAAAATTACTGAGGTCTGTATCAAACCATATCACTAATCCGAACGAACAATTTCATACAAAATTTCGCATTTTGGGTAGGGTTTCTCATACCGAATAACTCGGAATCGGATTCGGCGAATCTTTCCCCTGGGATTCGGAATCGGGATCCGTATCTGAAATATCGCCGAATCCCGATTCCCCGAATTCTCTATATGAAATTCACTATTAAAATAAATATTCTTGATTAAAACAAAAAATACAATAAATTAGTTGTTCCATCTGTTAGAAACTTTGGTAATTAAAAGTAACAAGTTGACTCAAAATTTGAATAAAATTAAATCTAAAGGGCCAATTACAATGATTCCGTTCTGTCCGATCCGTTCCGGGCACGCGCCTGCAACTAGCACGCAGAGCGCACAAATAGGCATGCCAAAAAGTATGCACGCTTCCGCCACAGGTATGCACGCCCCCGCCACAAGCACGAATATCTAAAAATTTGTTCGCTAGAGGCGTCCACTCTTCCGCCACAGGCAGCACACTCCCGCCACTGGCACGAAAATCTAAAAATTCAGCCATGAACATTTATAAATGCATCCGCATCGGCGTAAACCATTCTAAAGGCGACTGTTGTTTTACCAAGAAGTCGCCCAGCTAAGCACTAACCAATTTCATTGCTGCTTGACCTACGCAATCGAACGAGAACCGTTCTACTGAGTATGCTATTGGCACCCCTTATGGTCACCAGGATAATTGCCCCTTTTCTTCGTCCTCTACAATTATTTAAAGCAATACAGGAACTTTCGGGGATCCCTGTGGCGGGAGGGTGCGTCCCTGTGGCGGGAGCGTGCATCCCTGTGGCGGGAGTGTGAATTATTGGCAAAAGTAGAACTATATATTGTTAATTTTATTTATTATCTACTGAATTCTCTTTAATACAATATATATTTTTTGTAAATTAAAATTGTTAGGTTTTACTTGGAATCGGAATCGGAATCGGCGGTTCTCAGTTTTAAGGATTCGGATTCGGCGAATCCAAAAAAGACCGGGTTTTGAGAAACCCTAATTTTGGGATTCCCCGAATTATAATTATTTTTGATATTTTTTTTTCTTTTCAAAACAGGGATTCCAAGAATTATAAATTAAGTTTTATCAATTTTCATATGAAATTAGAAAAAGAAAACCTTTTAAAAAATATTTTAAACTTAAAATAATTTTTTTTTCAATAAACCAAAAGAGCGCTTTAGCGTTAATCGAGGTATGCCTGTATTTAATACTGTGATGTGATTCGCATGCGCTATTGAAAGTGTTATAGTAGCACAAAGTTGCGTCACTAACGAACCTATATAATAGTGGGTTGAAGGGAAATGAGCGAACATATTTGATAAAATTAGGAAAATAGCGGGTGATAGTTTGGAGCCGAAGCGGTAGTCTTTAGAACAAAGTTAATCCCAATAGCTTGTAGTTTAACCAAAAACCATCAACCATCAATCGATTTGCAGGCATTTATTTCACTGTTTCACTTCTAGTAGTCTCAGTGTAGTGCTGGTTGTCTGCTGCCTGATGTGTACAATAGGTCATGTGTAAAATAGGTTGATGATTACATGCACTGTTTTAGTATGTGTAATATACAAAGCTCCTGTTACTTTGAAACATGACATTTATTGGAGTTGGCTTAGTATGGATTTGTTAAATTGTTATACGAGGGCGATCCATTGAACCGCAGAGCCTCATGTTAAAGTCATGCTTACCCTGTCCTGTATTCGATGATGAGGCTGCAGTTCAGCAAGAGGATCCAAGTGCTTAGCTGATTGAGATCGACTCAGTTCTTGCACATTAATAGTAACATCATTTTTGCTCTACAGGTGAAAAGTATCAGACATGTCTTTTCCTAGCTATCAATCAGAACCAGCGGTTGGACTACAAGCTAACCTTTTAAAGAACCGTCTACGTAATCTCAAAGAAGGTTTCCGAATGACAACGACGTTGAAATAGGCGACTTTAAGGCGATGGCCCAATCACGACTTTCGTTCACGCGGGTTATGTATGCAAAAGACAAGATAACGTTGTCTGCTGCATGCATACCGGAAATCTCGGGTAACGAGACGATACCCGAGTTTTCCGAGAAATCCCAACAGAGAATATTTTAATTTTCCCATCGAAAAACTGCAACACAAACACTTTGCAGTTTTTCGATGGCAAGAAAGCTTTTTGGAAAATAATAAGTAGTCAGTTGAGTTCGGACTGTTGAAAACTTAAAACTCGTTTATTAATAAAGTGTATTAGTTCAATTCTTGTGTTTGATTCTTAGTTTTTGATTATTCTTTTTTTCAGCCTAAAATCGGTTTTTTTCTAATTGGCGCAGTCGGTAGGATTCTCTATCAAAAGAAAAGAGATTCAGTGAAATCGAACAAAAATAAAAAAAGTGACGTTGAAAGTGAAATTTAAAACAAAGTTCACTCAGTTCACATTGTGAAAAATATATACATACATATATATAAATAATATAACAAAAATTTTGTATTGTTTTTCAAAAAAAAAAATTAAGAAAAAAAACAAGGAATATAAGTTCTCAATCAAATAAAGTGGGATACGAAATAAGGCAAAGTGTAATTTAGTGTCTTGTGCAGAAACGAAACCAGAGAGAGAGAGAAAAAAAAAACTCAAGATTGAAAGGCAACAACATCGTCGCAATATATTTGATCGCCAAAGAAACATCGAGATGGCACAACAAAATCCTATGGAACAGTGCTTAGTCACTCTAACTCAACTCATGGCTCAGAATATGCAGCCCAGAAGCCAGAGGCAAATGATCGAAAAGGATATTCGATATCTGCCGATATTTAAAGGAGATCCAGGTACACTACCTTCATTCATCAGTTCAGTTACATCAGCGTTATCGGAATATGGAGATGAAGCTGATAGGGTGTTCCAGATCATCTATAACGAAAAGATTCAAGGAGGTGCAAAAAATCTGTTACAAGTTACTCCACCAGCTAATTGGGAAGAATGTAAATCCAGTTTAAAGCGGCATTACAAGTCATCTAAAAACCAACTTACCATAACAAGGGAAATAAATTCTTTAAAAGTAAGTAGCATACAAGATTTAGATGATAAATTAAGACGAATCGTGGAAGATATTACCGAGTTTGCAGCCTTTGACGACAACGGTGTAATTATGCTCGATATATTCGGTGGAATGTTAATTCAAAGAATAAAGGAATTAGCTTCAGGTTCATTAGCATATGAAATTATGACAAAAGTTAGGTTATCAGAAATTAGGGAAATAGTTAATAAGTTTATTGGCCAAGATCAAGGAAATTTAAATTTAAACTTAACTGTAAAAAATTTTAATAAATATAATATTAACAATAAATATTTTGAAAAAAGGAATAATAATCAACAAAATGAAAGATTTTCTAAGTCAAACTATAATTTTAATAGTAATTCACAGCAATACAGACGAAACGACTCACAACAATTTAGACGGAATAGTAACAATAATAATAACTTTAATAACAACTTTAATAATAATTACAAAAATAATAGTTTCAATAACAATAACAGAACGCTACAGACAAGACAAACTAACTATGGTAATAGACAAAATGAATATAGACAACGGCTAGAACCCATGGAGGTAGATGCAGCTAGTAAAGTAGAAACAAATACCATCGATAAACCTTTTTTTATAAACTAGCCTCGGACCAGAATAAAATTTATATAACTTTAACAATTCAAAATGATAAATATCTAGCATTTGTAGATTCAGGGTCAACAATAAGTATATTAAACCAAAACAAATTTCCATCCTCTAAGTACCAAATTTTAAATAATTTATCAACGACAATTAATTATATTGATGGGGAAATAAGTAAACCTAATAAAACCGTTTCAACTTTCTGTCCAATAGAATTTAAATACCCTGAAAAGGCTAGAATGAAATGGATTGCAATGCAATTAGAAAAGCCATACGATCTTTTACTTGGTATGGATTTTATAAAAAAAAACGTTTTTGATATACGTATAGGGAAACAAGAAATTATTATGACTAACAAAGTGCGACTCCCATTCTTAACGAAAACCGTCCAAGACGAAGTTAACGTTCTAGAAATAAGTGGAATTCAAAATCTTTCGTTAGATCACTTAAACAATCAAGAAAAAGACATGGTCACAAAATTAATTAAAAAATTTCACAGACTTTTATTTAAAGAAGGCGATGCTTTAACAAGCACAAGTTCAGTGGTTCACGAAATAAAAACCACCACAAACGAACAAATTAATTCAAAGTTGTACCGCATTCCACCTCAGCATGAAACTGAAGCACGAAATCAGATAGATGAGATGGAAAAGCAAGGTATAATTAGGAGAAGTAGAAGCAAATATAGTTCTCCAATTATCATTGTACCCAAAAAGAAAGATAATTCAGGTGTACAAAAGTATAGGATAGTTGTAGATTATAGGAGATTAAACCAAATCACTATCGATGATAAATATCCCCTACCAAATATTGACAGCATCCTAGACAAGCTTGGTAAAGCCCAGTACTTTAGTACCTTGGACTTAGCAAAAGGGTACCATCAGATACTGGTAGCTGAGAAGGACATTGAAAAAACAGCGTTTGTTACATCCGCTGGTCTCTATGAATATGTTCGTATGCCGTTTGGGTTAAAAAATGCCCCGGCTACATTCCAGCGTTTAATGAATGATATATTGAGAGAATATATTAATCAAATTTGTGTCGTCTATCTAGATGATATCTTGATATTTTCAACCACTCTAGAAGAGCACGAAAAATCTCTGACTAAAATCTTTTGTAGGCTCCAAGAGCACAATTTGAAAATACAAGTAGACAAATGCAGTTTTCTGAAAAAAGAAACTGAATTTTTAGGCCATGTATTAACAGTTGAAGGCATTAAACCCAATCCAGATAAAATCAAAACCATTCAGGAAATAAAAATACCCAAGACAGAAAAACAGCTTAAAGGATTTTTAGGAGCTACAGGGTACTACAGAAAATTTATAAAGGACTACTCTAAAGTAGCATACCCTATGATAAAATATCTAAAGAAGGATAACAAAATAAACATAAATGATCCGCAATATATAGCAGCTTTTGAAAATCTCAAAAGTTTGATTACGTCGCATCCAATATTAAAATATCCGGAATATGATAAACCGTTTTCAGTAACCACAGATGCCAGTGATCATGCTATAGGAGCAGTTTTATCACAGCAAGGGCATCCTATTTGTTACGTTTCCCGAACCCTAAACAGTCATGAAAAAAATTACAGTACCACTGATAAAGAATTCCTTGCAATTGTATACGCTGTTAACTACTTTAGGCCGTACCTATATGGTAATAACTTCAAAATTATTACAGATCATGTCCCAATTAAATATCTCAATAGCAAATATAAAGGCAAAGAGTTTTCACAACGTCATCAAAGATGGTTGTTAAAATTACAAGAATTCAACTATGAAATCGAATATTTACAAGGGAAGGAAAACAAGGTAGCCGATTACCTAAGTAGATTAGAAACTGCACAAAAAATTAATGAACATAACGATGAAGAATCTAATCTGATGATTTCAGGCACAATACATTCTGTAGACGAACAGAGATTAGACCATATAGGGATAAAGGACGATATTGTTAACAAATACAAAACACAAATTATTTTAACTTATAGTCCGAGTGAGGAAATAAAAACTTTGCATAAACGGAAAATTATTGAGATAAATCCTTTAGATAATGAAAATTCGCTAAGAGATAAGCTGAAACATTGCATACAACATGGATATACAGGAATCTATTCGGAAGTATCCGACACAGATTACTATAAAATCCAACTAATACTTATATCAATGTTTTCAGCAAATAAAAAAATTAAATTTATCAGAAGTTCTAGAAGAGCTACAGAGATATTAACGGAAGATGACCTTCATAAACAGCTGTCTATTTATCATGCAAAAGAGTCAATGCATAGTGGCATAAATGAATGTTACTACAATTTAAAAGAAAAAATATACTTTCCAAAATTAAGAGAACATATCCAACTAATAATAAATAATTGTGAGAAATGTCAACAGATTAAATATGATAGAAAACCTATCAAACCTAAATTCTTAATAACCGAGACACCAAAAGGGAAAAATGACATCATTCATTTAGATATATTCCATTTCAAAAAGCAAGCTTTTGTGACGGTAATTGACAAACTGACTAAATTTGCAGCAGCATACTGCATTACAGATAGGAACTGGAGATCAAAAAAGACCCTAATAATGGAACATGTGGCGAAATTTGGGAAACCAAATAAACTAGTAATGGACAATGAGTTTAAAGCAGAGCAATTATTAGAATACCTTAAAACAGAAAACATCGAGGTACATCTTACAAAACCCAATAACCATACGGGAAATTCGGATATTGAAAGGTTACACTCAACCCTCTTAGAAAAGCTAACAGGTATTGAGGATAACGAATTATCAGTAGAAATGAAGATACAGATGGCTATAGGAAACTATAACGATCGGTATCACTCGACAATCAAATGCACTCCAAGGGAAGCAAAAGAGAAAATAGAAGTGGAGAAACTTCAGGAAAGAATCAATAAAATGAAAAATAGTATAATTAAGAAAAGGAATTTAAGTAGGGAGAGTTATATAGAAAAAAGGGTAGCAGGACCAATTAAGAATTACAAACGAGTTAGGCATAAGGACGAACCTTATTATAGAATTAAACCCCTAAGAAATGTTCATGTTTCAAATATTAAAAGACCATTTAAAAAATCCACAGGTAATCAACACCATAATAATATTCCTCATGACGATTGCAACAGTACAAGGGTTACTACAGGTCAATCCAATCAATGAAGAAACCGGATATATACAAATCAAACTAAGAGAAGTTGAAATAGTTAATCAGACAACTACATTATTACATATTATAGATCCCAAACAAATACATAATATACTAACACAAATAGAAAGTAACTTAAAACAATTAGATGTAGATAACAAGAACTTGATACAGACAGAAATAAATATAATCAAATCTAAAGTTAAATCTATAACACCGAATACATATGAGAAGAAAGAGATAAGAAAAAGAAGAGGTCTAATAAATATTGTTGGCACTGCACAAAAATGGCTTTTCGGCACTATGAATGACGAAGACCGACAGGAAATTTTAGAACATTTAAAAACAACTAATGAAAATACACATAATGCAATAACAACAATCAACAAGCAGATTACGATAAATAAACATTTTAATGACTCAATGAACATACTGAAAAATGCTGTTGAAAACGATAGAGAAAAAATTATCAAAACAGTAGAAGAATTAAAAAAAGAAAATAATGAAATTTTGAGAAAATCTTTATACCTTGATCAAATGCTAAAATTAAGATTTTTAGAAAATAAAATTAATCAAATTCAAGACAACATTGCTTCAGCAAAGCATAATATTGTACATCCTAGTATTTTAACTGCAGAAGAGATAGAAATGTATAGTATTGATTTTTATAAGCTTAAATTAATCAAATTAGGTATTATTACATATAAAAAAGAACTTTTAATAATAGCAATTAAAATTCCCCAAGATTTTATAAAAACTGATTTAAAATTGATTTCACCACTACCAAATAAAGAATTTTTAGAAATTGAAGAAGATAATGAATATATTGTTGAGATTGGAAATAAAGTTCTGAAATATCAAGAAAATGTAATGCTAAGAGAATTAAAAGTTAGTAAAAGCTGTATTTGGCAAAACCAATGTAAGCTTAGGTATAACAATAACACAAAAATTGAAATTTTAGATGAAGAAAGTTTATTAATAAAAAATGCTGGAAAAGAAAAACTATTACAAAATTGTGATGACAGAGACATAACTTTGAATGGAAATTATCTCATTTCCTTTTGTAACTGTAACATAAAACTATATAAAGAAAATTTTTATAATCAAAGAAAAAGCATTCAAGACAAATACTTTTATCCTAATAATAACTAATCAATCTTATATAAAACCTTTAACTTTTGATAGTATTATATTTAAACATTTCGAAAATATAGAAGAAATTAAAGAACTTAAATTTCACAAAAATGTATCTTATGTAATAAGCATATCATTTATTTGTATTGTTATAGCTGGTATAGCAATTTTGATAATTTGGAAGAGAGGAAAAAGAACTCAAATTAAAGTAATTCATAAAAGACAAAATTCAAATAGAAATTCTAAAAGACTTCAGGAGAAGTCTTACTCAAACCGAGGAGGGGTTATGTATGCAAAAGACAAGATAACGTTGTCTGCTGCATGCATACCGGAAATCTCGGGTAACGAGACGATACCCGAGTTTTCCGAGAAATCCCAACAGAGAATATTTTAATTTTCCCATCGAAAAACTGCAACACAAACACTTTGCAGTTTTTCGATGGCAAGAAAGCTTTTTGGAAAATAATAAGTAGTCAGTTGAGTTCGGACTGTTGAAAACTTAAAACTCGTTTATTAATAAAGTGTATTAGTTCAATTCTTGTGTTTGATTCTTAGTTTTTGATTATTCTTTTTTTCAGCCTAAAATCGGTTTTTTTCTAATTCGCGCTTTGTCGTCGATATTTGATTGTGTGTAATTCAAATCGAGCTATCCCATTCACGACTTTGCGGCGTCAGCGGCATGAAGCGACGGCAAAAGTCGACCAACTTTCAACTTTTCGCGCGTTAGCAGGCGTTGAAAGTTGCCAAACTGTCGAATTATGAAGATTGAGATTTGAAAGTTTGCATTTTAAATTAATTTCGCAGTGCATACATGAATTTCAATCAAAGCAAAATTTTTGAGGTCCTGACGCTATGAATGAACCTTCAACGGACGTCAACGCGCATGTAGCGCCTGCTGCGTATAACGCGCCGTCGGCATTGGGCCTTCGCCTTTATACTATCGTCCTATAATATTTTGAAGCTATAGCAGCGGCGAGATAATTCTTCCCTGAAGTATGCCAGAGAACGCCGACTTTACCACTCTGCTGTTGCTATTTATCATTTAACCGATTTGTGTGTGACACTAATCTGATTGCTAGTGTAATTTAGCTCATCTATACTAACTGTAATTAACAGGAAAGGCTGCCAATCACTTAGATCAGTTTTAAACTAAAAAAATTAGTAATCATAAACCAAAACAATAACAAGAAAAGATCGATCAGGACGATACATTGTTCAAGTTCTAATTTGACTTAAAAATGTAGATGAATTATCCCTCCACCCGCTTGATAAATTAGCCCCATTAAATAAAACATCCTTCTAGTTTGTTTTACTTCTTAAATGGCGCTGTAGCCATTACCTCGACTTCGGAAGTGTCTTTTTCCAGTCGTACATACATTATGCTACCTCTTTTCAGTTCGTTATGTAAGAGACCCGTATAATATTATTAGAAATTTCCTTTCGAAGGCTGTGAGCTGATTATTATTTCTTTGCCTACCTTATATTCAAGCTACAGCCTCATAAGACAGGATGAATTGCCTTGGGATTCCTTGAATCTTTTAAATTTGCAGTAGTCCGAAATAGTTTTAATTACAAAAAAGATGTATCTACATATATTTTGATCACAATTTAAATGATATTTTTAAAAAAAGATAATAGTTTTTAAATTTTGCATTGTCAGCTGCTTAAAATAGTCTTATGTCTGCCATATTTACAATATATGTATTAATTATTTTTCTTAACAAACAATTCAGAATAAGTAATATCTCGCAATACCAAAACAAAAGTTCCAAAGTGTAGACAGAAATCGGAAATATGATCTTTACGTTGAATTCAAAACTTTCACCAATTGCCGTTTCTGTAAAGAATTCACAAATTTTAAACATTAAAGAAAAATTTCATAATCTATCTAAAATTTTTAGTATTGCCAGTGCCACGGCACCCATATGTGCAGACTGTGCATTTGCACTGGGCGGCACTTGGGACGGGCGGAATTTACAATATATATTTTATGTTTACAATATATATTTTATAAATATGCTGTGCCGACGGCAAGAGCGGCATCTCAATTTAAATGGGCGACGTCAGCCGCAAAAAGACAAGGTCTTTTTGGCGATGAGCGCAAAAATTTAAATGAGCGACGACGATAAACAAAAAGAAGACAAACATCAAGCACAACACTCAATATATAACCAATAATTAATTAGCACAAGCAGCATGTACACAATAAACAAACGATGAACGAAAGGTGACACAAAAACAACCAGTAGGGCAGTGTTTCCCAAAGTGTGGTACGCGTACCCCTAGGGGTACTTGAAGAGTTTAGAGGTGGTACGCGTACCACAATTTGGCTGCGCCTGGCGCAAAAAGCAGCTGACTTTTTTCGATTACAAACAAAGAAAAATAATTACAAACTTTGTTACTTGTTATGAAGTAAAAGTTTTTTAGGTGCGCCTTTAGTCAAAAAGCTAACTTGGGAGTGAATGGTGCAGTTGGAAAATTGTGTCACATTGATAAGGATGAAAATGGAGAGGCTTCCCCAATTTATCAATGCTTTCGCTAAATTGTCAGTACAAGATTTAGATGACGAAGTTGTAAAAAAATTAGTGTATTACTTTTATCAAAAACTTGGAAGAAACATGAAGAAAATGTTGATTTTCCTTTCAATTGTATTGTTAAATTTAAGCGACCTAAAGTTGCAGCCGGCGGAGTTGCGATCTACCAAAATAATGAAGACTCTGCTAATGTGTTAACATCTCATACGGGCATTAAATTACCACAAATGCTATTGCTTAGTCACGATAAATCACCTATTGGTGAAATGGCAGAAAATGGACAATGATTTTGTTGGTAGTTATTAATGTATCGCTGCATAAAACTGTACTCCAAATAATGGAATACGTTCATGACAACTTTACTGGGTCGAAACTTCAAAGTAATTCTCATGATTTTGTGTGGAGATTTCAATATTAATTTTACATCAGAAACGACGTCTTTACTACATAAAAAGTTTAATTTAACGATTTCAAATAATGTTGACGAAAGCAAGACCTATGGAAAGTTACTTGAAGTCAGAGGCGCAACAACTCTGATATTTCAGGGGGCCCGACTGGATATCACGGGGGGGGGCTACATTTTAAATGGTTAATATTCATTTCGCATTTTTTCTCAAGCTGCTTTCGTACTAGGAGTTCTTGTTGCAAGTGACCAACGTCAGGGGGGGCCCGGGCCCCCGGGCCCCCCCACGTTGTTGCGCCTATGCTTGAAGTGATGTTTAGATCAGTTTAAATTGCAAATATTTATTATACATTTCAGTTATCATAATTGTTTGGTTTTCAGGTTTTAATGCCAATAGGAATTCATAAATATAAATATTTTGAAATTGTACTTGTATCAACCCCATCGGCAGGCTCGCCACAATACTTCCAACATCGGTCGTTGACCAGGCTTTTCTGAAAGCGTACAATCTATCCGACAGATCTACGACTAGTTCTACTGCAAATTACTCGCTGGTTTGTATTTTATTAATAACGGCAGTTATCGGGCAAAAAGGTTTACTTCTAAAGTGTGGTTTTAAGCACACTCATTTTTGTTAGCCAGGGGTACTCAGCGTTACGAAAATTATAGAAGGTGTACACAGATGTCAAAAGTTTGGGAAACACTGCAGTAGGGAATAGAAATCTTCTAGTTGATTCCATACATTATCCTTCGAATGCGTAATGTCTACTTTCTAGATCGAAACATCTCTTCGATTACTCGGCGAGGTCCTAGGATCGAAGGCATAACGACAAGCTTTTGCATTACAATTCATTCCAATATGAAGGGATATGAGCGACCTTTTGCATTCATTTCAATAAGAAGGTATAGGCACAGATAAGTAAAATGCCGATGCCTAGTCGAATAGGCGAAACGTATTCCATGATGCCGAAAGTGATTTACAACCATGTAGCTGGCTAGAGCATGGCAACTTTTAGTCGAGCTACAGTAACAGACAGCGTAAAATTCGCTTTTCTGCCATGCACGACAGACTAGTTGATCTATCAACTACAACGTAAATCCCTAATTCTGAACCGCGAAACGTTCCTTTTCAGGACCAAAAACCGGATCAATCGATAAATGATAAACTAATAACGAAACGATAAACAGAAACCGAGTTTTCGGAGCAGAAGGCTAAGCAAGAAGTTTCGCCAAAATGAAAGGCAGTTTCACAGTAAGAAGTAGAAGAGAAGTCGCCATCCCAAGAAATGAAATGAAATTTCTATATAGAATAAAATAAATCCGAGAAAGTGCCTACCCGCGGCCCTGAGTATTGCAGATAATCTAAAAAATAATTTATTCAGGAAAAAAAGTAATTCAACAAAGAAAAAAATTCTTGTAAGATAGGATGTTAAAAACTGTGGGAAAGTTTAAAAATAGTGCTTTAAGGTCCGGTTACACGCAACGATCTGCTTGTGCCAATTGCCTTGCGCAAGTCTATTTGCGCAAGTGAATCGTTGCTTGTAAACGCAAATTTTTGGCTGGCGCAAGCCAAAAAGGTTGCCTTGTGCAAAATATGTGTTCTTAGAAAATCGGCTTGAGGTTGGTGTTTTGGCATGAGCGTTTAAACGATGTTCAAGCTGCAGTTACAACCCTCAGCATGCCCTTGGGTGAATGGTGAAATTTTATGACACTCCTCCGACCTTGTCATAATCAATATAATATAATAATCGTGCCAAATTAGCGTCATTTAGTGTCATTTACACTTATTTTATTTGCACCAATTGACTTGCGCCAGTCAATTTGTACAAATAAATCGTTGCCTGTAAACCGATCCATGTTCACTCAGTTTATTTGCACCAAATGACATGCGCCAGTCAATTTGCACAAGCAGATCGTTGCGTGTAACCCGACCTTTAGAGATAGTCTTTATACAATTTCAATGTTACTTATGTCTCAATAACTTTAAGAAAAATCTTGTAATCAATAAATCGCCGAAGAAAAACAGTTTTTGCAAGTATACTCCTTTGAAAGCAACATCCACCCTCAGACTCACTACTACGTACCCATGACGTTCTACAATTAACATTTCCAAAATCCGACTATCATCCCTCCAGCAGATTCCCAGTCCTTGAAAGGACGACAGGTTAATGGACTTCCCTTTGATATTCATGCCATTCTTGTTGGCTTTTCAGCAAAACTTTAATATTTAATGCTGGCATATGACAGCGTAGAAGTACTCTAACATGGAGCATGGATCCAAGCACGACTCTTCTCCATGTGGACCCATACCAACTTCGCAGGTTTTCCTTTTGGATCACGTCATGACCCGGTGAATATTTTCTCCAGTGCTCCAACCCGAGTTTTTCCAGGGTATTTGAACTCCTTTCAAAGCGCTGAATTGGGGCCCAGTGATTTGTCTGGTAAAGTGCAGTTCGTCCTAGCAAAGTGCAAATTGGTATTAGTGTTGGAATTCCCAGTCGCAGAAGAGTCACAAATCCGGCTTCAATGCGCTTTTAATTAGCCTCCTCGAATCCACAGCTGCAATTAGCCTTATTCAGGCGGTTTTGTTTGGTCGGCTCTAATGCGGCTTATGTAACTCGTCATGCATTCACAGTACGAATGCGAGGTATTCACAGAATAGTGCAAGTCATTATTATTGATCTTTCAGCCACCAACACAGCGCGGCCATGGAGTGGCTTCGGGAGAGTCTGCTCAATGTGGCAGTAGTGTGTGCCTTATCCATCCACTGGTGGCTCCGATGGCTTTGAATGTGCCCCAAGCCTTCCCGAAAGAACTCGGTCGGTGCGCGGCTGTTTTCTGCAATATGCAAGTCATCAACGGCTGACGCAGGTTTTCAGTCAGTCAGTATTCACCATTCGATTTTCAGTACCATGGCCAGTAGGAAAAGAGGAATGAAACCATCAGACATTTTTCTGAACAGCCCCGTAAATGTGCCAAGGTGATACTCAAGAAAATTTTCTTCTGTTTGTTTTCCTTTTCTGTTGCTGCTGTTGTTTTTTGTTGTTGTTGTTGTTTTATATCTACTATGTTTTTCTTACTGCCGTCACTTTTCTGTGTTGGATACCGGCTACTTGAGCCTGAGCCTAGAATCTCTTTTTGGGGGAACGGCAGCCGATCAATACTGAAGCTGAGATGTCCAATTGTTACCAACAAGATATTGGGCACACGAGGAGAAAATTCCGTTGATCTTTGAAATGTTCCGCCGGGAATTGGATGATTTATCATCAATTTTTGACTTGTAGGTTTGATATTCATGCCGACCGTCGCCACTGTTTGTCTGCCTGTTGTTTCAGAACAAGTTCAGATTTATGCCATAGTGTTGTTAGATTCATAGCTGTAAACAGATTTAACCGATTAACTTCCGGTCTTTATTAGGTTTTGATTAATTAGAGATGGATTGTTGAAATCGAATGTTTTGAATAATGTGTTCAGGATGTTGCTCGAGATATGCTAAGATACAATGTTGTTTTATGTAGACGCAACAGGACACACAACATGTCGGAGTTCTTTTTGTAATTTCATTCATCCTCGCTGATGCGTTTAGTGGGGATTTGTGTCGGTTAATGACAGGCACGAGGTGCAATCTCTATCGGTGTCCTCTTACTTTGTTTGGCGTCCGAGTGAACTCCTAGTATAGTACATTGCTAGCACGGCTTAGAAAATTAATATTCTATATTTCATACTGAATAAGGAAAAGTGTTTTACTATTACGAGCTTGTCTTTATCAATGAACTTACATATCGATTGAAAGTGTTAATCTTCTGTTAAGTGGAGCGTATATGCCGTGTACATTTTATAATTTATTTGTTGTTACCGTTTTTATGGAATTCCATTTTTTCCTTTACCGACTTCAGGAGAAATAGTTGTCTTAGTATGAATTTAATATCCTACATCCATCAAATCTGCCTTGTAATCGCAATAATCATCCAATTTTAAAAGTAACTAGATGAAATCAAGCAACTTATAGTCTATTGACTATGTATTTTAATAAGGAACTAATTCGTTACAGGTATTTTGTCGTTTTATATGTTCCATTGTACATTAAAAAAGATAAATCCAAAAGTGCTATTAAATCTAGGCTTGGACTTTTGAGAACGGAGAAGATTGGTCCATTGTTTAGTTTTTCAACAACAACTCAAAAACTATGTATTTTTATATAAAAAAACATAATAAGATTTTTTGTAGAGAATCGAATTTCCTATCGAATAAGCCCGCTTTAAAGTAAACAACAATTTTTTTTCACCGAAATAAGTCAAAAAAACTCTTTTAAAAAAAACCGAAAAATTTAAATTTTTCGTTTTTTTGACATTTTTGTGTATAACTTTTTTCTGGGTGGATTTAGGTATAGGAAGTACTAACAAAAAAGAAAGCTGACGTAATTTCCGTTAAAATGGTGTCCAATTGAAGAATTTTCCATAAAAATTTACTGAGATAGAGTTGATCAAAATTACCTTTTTTTAAATGATAGTACTACTTTGCACTTTTATACCATGTTATACAAAAATTATTTTTACCCAATTACAAAATTCTTTTGTCATACCAGACATTGTATAAGATTTCGTGCCCAGTATCTCTGGAAGATATAATTGGAAAATGTTTTTTCAACCTCCTAATTATTATATCTTCTTGATATTTTTTTTTAATCTTTGTAAAATCCATTTTTGTGTAGGCCTGTTATCCGTATGATCAGCTAAAATCGCATCTAAAGAGAACTGGCACTCTTCTCTGTAAAATGACTTATATATTCCATAACTTTCCTAGTGTCATCGCTTTCAATTCTTCCAGATTGTCTGTAGTAGTTGGGAGTTGTAATTTTCGAAAACAATTGGCATGATACTTAGCTTGAAGAGACGCAATATTTCTGATATTTTCAATTCGTTTTAATAACTCGATATCTGTTTTTGTCTTTGCCGATGCAATAATAGTTTCTTGCATACTTGAGCCTTGAATCACGTGAACATCACCTTAAATATTTATGAATTGTTTTTATTGAAGTAACAATATACAACTCAGTTAATGCAATTTGTATAATAATTATATTTACAGTATTCTGTTGGGAATTAAGCCACTTATACCTAATACAAGAAACACCAAAATCATTAATTTTTTCATAATTACAAGCATAAAATACAGTTAATTTCATTTTATTACTGAATAACTGTGTAATTTAAAAGGAAACATTACCAAGATGAAAGCGGCCTCTTTTCTGTCCCTAGGAATAGCATGCATCCCCCGCTTGCTCGCTACAAATAATACAGAGTTCAGCATAGCTTTTTCCCGGGAACTACTAGGACCCGCAATTGATTGATCCAAAGAAGCTGATTTCCTTTTATTTGCTGTTTTTATGTTCGAATCAGAAATATACGATTTGTAAGACAAGTCATGCACTACAATACTTAGTTCTGCTTCCTCACTTAGCATTCTATTTTTTCCATCACCTCTTTCAACACCAGCATTAATAACAGTTTGAATAATTTTACTCTTAAGTACTCTCGTTGATTCACTCTCATCTTTATTACAATTAAAGAAACACTTTTCCATAATAAATAGCGTCGTTTCACTTAAAATTGGACTGTGATTCAAATTTCAACTGTTACTTACAGATGCTGACACAAACTTGTTAAAAAGAACGTAAATTTGATCGAGTGTATCTCAGTCAATTTTTTTCGGAAATTATTCAATTGGACATCATTTTAACGGAAATTACCTCAGCTTTCTTTTTTGTTGATTACTTCCTATACCTAAATCCATCCAGAAAAAAGTTATACACAAAAATGTCAAAAAAACAAAAAAATTAAAATTTTTTGGTTTTTTTAAAAGAGTTTTTTTTGACTTATTTCGGTGAAAAAAAATTGTTGTTTACTTCAAAGTGCGCTTATTCGATAGGAAATTCGATTCTCTACAAAAAATCTTTTTATGTTTTTTTATAAAAATGCATAGTTTTTGAGTTATTATTGAAAAACTAAATAATGAACCAATCTTCTCCGTTCTCAAAAGTCCAAGCCTAGATTTAATAGCACTTTTGGATTTATCTTTTTTAATGTACAATCGAACATATAAAACAATAAAATACCTTTAACGAATTAGTTCCTTTTACCCCTGTTTTTTTTTACATAGTCAATAGCCTATTAGTAGATAAGGGGACAATGCCCGATGGTGATAAAGTTGAAAAAGCAAATTTTATTATTTAAGAAAAATATCATTTGTTTGGTGACTATTTTATGTAGCAGTTCTAAGGGCAGGAATCACCCTTTGTACTACCTGTCCCTCATGCCGTTGGCTACGTCATGATATAATGGCTGTGTTCCGAAATATAACCCAGTATACAGGCCAGTGCTAATGACGTCATTAATTGATGCCATATTTTACTTGCGTGAACCGGTGTGACGTATTGGTAATCACAAAATGTAAGAGATTGGAAGCTGAAACAGTTTCAAGTTGTAATACTTTCATGTATGCTGCTGTTAATCACAGCGTAAACGTTTGAATTTATCCTTTCTCACTGAACAGTATGCTGGGTGATATTACGGAACACGGCCAATGTCTAGAAGGCGGAAGGATTCTTCCATAGTCGGTTCCTATTTATGCACGAATTTCTTGCCTGTAGCGTGCGTATAAAGGGGTACTAAGCAGAGGAAATTAGGAAACTGGTGTTGCAGGTATAAGAATGCCGTGAAAGGTGGAGAGTGTTTATTTACTTTGAACATCCGAGACAGCAGTAGCCATAACATTTTGACAGTACATCTACATGAACGGTAGCCCTAATAAGGCATCCAGTTAAAGTTCCGCTTAGGTCAGGTCTCCCCCCGTTTACCCACAAGTACTGTACTGCCTGCGTCACAGTTTTTGTTCGCTAATTAGCGGGATTCACTGGTTTCAGGAGGCATAACACTCCGACGAGGCTGACTCCCGCTAACCCCGATGGTTGTGGTTCAGCCGGTTGCTTACAAAATGAACTCATACAACATCCAGGAGTGCAAACGCGAGACTCACTGCCTCCTCCTCATGCATCATCCAGATTACCTTTAACCTATGATATCCTTTTTCTATCCTCAACCTAAGCTTAACATGACATGGCGGACTGGTAGTATAAAGGGAGACACCTAAGCTTAGACTCTTTCACATAAAAAAACAAAAAAACACATCCCTACGGAGGTTCACAAGGCCGATAGTGGAGCAAATGGCGTCTTCACCAATGAGTTTGAGGGCCCTTTTTTTACTTTATCTGACCATCCCATGGTGGGTTTCGAAACTCCGTCCGTTCATTCGACGAACAGTCAAGAGCTGGAAGATTTAGAAGGGCAAGCAATGTAACTAACAAACTAGAAGAAGTCGATGAAACATTCTGCCAAATCCAAAAATATACGAAGAAAAGGAAGACATAGCTAGACGAATACTACTAGCTCATAGAGCCATTTATGTCCAAAAACAAATACTGCACTCAAGATTTGTGCACAGAAAAACGAAACTCTCACTCTACAAAACAGTAATTCGACCAGTAGAGTGTTATGGTAGCGAGACTTGGACTATAAGCCGGAACATAGAGGAACGAGTCAACAGGTTTGAGAGTAAAGTTCTAAGGTGCATAATAGGCCCAGCAAGAGAGGATGGGATATTGCGAAGAACATACAACAACGACCCAGAAATCTCTATTTTAATAAATATTAACAGACTAGCAAAAACCCGCGTGCGTTGCAACGCCTTTTAATAAAAAAACTAATGTGTGCACAGTCCGGGATAGGAAATAGGTATAATGAAAAAATAACAAATTTGCAAAACATAATTTAGGGCACACAACTCGACTATAGAATAATCTCTCACAGTCAGTATTTCCGACCTCCTACAATATCCAAGAGTTCAAACGCAGGGTTAATCCGCACCTTCTTCAACAACCCCCCGGACCCCCATAACCCTTAACCTATTCCCCCTTACTAAGCTCCCTGCTAGACATTGCGCCATGACGTGCAAACGACAACGGACTGGTAGTACAAAGGGTGATTCCTGAGCTTGGCACTGCCACATAAAACAAATAAAAAAATTTAAAGTTACTTATAAAAAATGTGTTAGAACTTTTTTAAAATGCGGTGTTGAGCGCCACCTATCGGAAAAATTGTGTGCTACATGCACAACAATCACATTCAGAACACGTGCCTCACCCTGTGCGGAACTTGCCCAATAGCGTCCTCAACATTTTGTTCCCATTTGTTTATTGAGTTCGATATATTCTCTGTTTTAATTTTCATCAGACCTATCGATCATTTGCGGAGATGGCAAACCATAATCTTCACAGGATTTCCGCAAATTGAAAGAACAATATCTCGCCGTGACAGCATTTCATTCGCGTTCCTTCGATTATCGAGTCATGTTTTCGGTCTAACCCGACAGTCGGATAATAGTGAAAAGTATGCTAAACGCCTAAGAAGATTCTGAATCATCCCGTTAAAGTCCTAAAATCGGATTAACCGTTCCGAGCTTTGAGGTTTACAATTGGAATGATAAAAAAAGTTTCCACTGAATCAATAGTCGGAACCGAGTGAAGCCTAGAACATGCCCAAGAAAATACTGAATCTTCCCGTGAAAATCCCATCGCAATCGGATTAGCCGTTGTTGGTACGTAGGTAGCTAGGTTGTTATTATATACTGGCTGGAGCAATAAAAACTTTACATTCAAAATTATTTTTTACTTTTTAGTTTATTTTAAAATAAAAGCGTATTTTTTATTTTTTTTAGACTATATTTTTTATTTTCTATTTTAGTCTATTATATGTCTTCCACCACTTTGTAGTGACCGTCATATTATGACGGCACACCGCTTACTGCACTATACTCGCTTTCATTTGATGCCCATACCGAAGAATAATCCACTATTTTGTGCTGGCCACCATTTTGAATTTTGAATGACCCCACATAGCTTATTGTAATCTACTTGTCTTACCCTTTCATTTGATATCCATGTCGGGGGGTCCGGGAACACAATTGCAAAATTCGGCCGCCATCTTGGAACCGCCATGTTGATTTTTTTCCAAAAATGGTTAAATTGCATTGTCACGCGAACTATACATATGTGCAAAATTTGAAGTTGATCGGTTATATGGAAGTGTGTAAAAATCAAGTGTCAAGGTTCAAGTTTTCGGTCTAATCTGGTAGTCGAACACGGTAATCGGGCCCGATAATCGGATCCGATAGTCGGTTCCTAGTAAAAAAATAGCCTAAAACATGCCCAAGAAAATACTGAATCTTCTAGTGAAAGTCCCATGGCAATCGGACAGACATACAGACATACAGACATACAGACAGACAAAAATTTTAAAAATACTTGATTTCGTGTTAATATCGTGTAAATAACCATATGAACTTAGAAAATGACAATTATTTTGAAATTACAGACAGACACTCCAATTATATTTATATAGACTAAGACTAGTCGGCGATGTAATCAGCATGGAGGACAATCGCATCCCAAAACCGCTTATGAATTCAGAAATTTCGAAAAATATACCCGTAGGCGAGGAGATGGATAGACTCTGTGACGGCTGACGCAGAGCCAATGCTCAACATTCGGAACTGGAGACATGCTACAAGGGACCGTCACACATGGAGAAATGTCCTAGAGGCTCGATTTGGGCTGTAGCGCCATTGGATGGATTGTGCAACAACGACGCATAATACTTTTCATTCTGCGTGCATCCCAAAAAATTGTGCCCATCACTTTGTGGTCCGATTTTATCACCTACTACATTCTTCGGAGTTGGATCGCCTTTAAAAACCCACTCTTTCGACTGTTTCTTTGTCTATGCAGTATAGTAGTGTATCCATGTTTGGTCCACATTATGTGTCGATGCATAAACTCGTCAGGATGGCGAAGGAAAAGCGCAAACCAGCATTCGAATCGGAATCACGCTTAAGCCTGCTCTACACGATGCTACGAACACCCTCCAGCGTTGGACGGTTGATGGTAACACTTATCGTGTGGCAGATGTTCGAGCTACGAGCCTCCAATGTCAAGCGTCCAACGTTCGGGTTTGGAGACGTTCGGGCTGTGATGGGTATCACTCCAACGTTCGAAGCCAACATTCGAATCAAACGTTCACCGCATGCGTCCAGAGCCGGCTTTATTCTCCGCTGAGAGCAAACTCTAGCCAAGGTTTTTTTCAGACCCAATTTTTGGTGCAAAATTGAAAACACTGTACCTTGTTATATTACTGTGTCCTCTATTTGGCACAATTTCATTCGTAGATCACTCAAAACCATAATCATGGTTTTTGTCAATCATTTGGGACGTCCTAAACCAGGCGCGGATCTAGAATTTTTTTTTGTGGGGGTCACGGAATTAAAAGTGGGGGAAAAAATGTCTACTCCTAAAAAACAAAAACAAAATTAACAAAACGAACAAAACTAACCGAATTTTCTGGTGGATTAAAAACAAACGTGCCCTACCAAAACGTGCCCTAATGTGTTTTTGAGGAAAACGCGACCTTTCTTGTGAGTGCAGCTAACTTCAGAGTTTGCAAATCAAAATATATAGAAAGAGTATAGATCAATCTGTTGTTGACCTTGAAGGTAATTTTTTAAGGTTGTTTTTATAATTTGCAAAAAAGTTGGGTCGGTTTTGGGCGTTTGGTTATTTTTTGTTTCTGTTTTTTGAGTTGGGTCAAGTTTGTTTTTTATACAGCGAGCGCTTTGGGCAGTGCCTCTGCTAGCATATGTGCAGGGTGTGCAACTGCACAGGGCCCCGCGTGTTTGGGGTCTCGCAAGCGAAAAATTGTTTTGGCAATAAAAATCATTTGAATTCATAATTTGCATTTTTACTTCATCGAATGGTCCACACAAATGAGTATGAGCCACACAAATTAGCATATGGGTCATAATTCTGTCGCCGGGACAGGCCTCAGAGCGGTTATTCTGTAACTGTGAAAAGTCTAGTGAAAAGTCTTTTCAGTGAGAATTCCAATAAATTCTGGAACGATGAGAACGTGAGTTGATCTGTCAAATTATTTCATGGTGAAAAATAATTTCTCACCAAAATTTTTCTAGTGAGAAATGTGAGAACTTGTCATTTTCAAATCACAACAGTTGTGAGAAATGTGAAAACTTTTAATTTTCCAAAAAAAATTATGGGAGGAGTATGCCACTCATTTAAATGCTCTAGGTGTAACTTTTTAAATTTAAGTAGTAATGTGTAACTTTTTAAGTTCAACGATTTTTACAAAAAAGGGGAGTTTGAAATGTAAAACCATGAATTTTGACTGCAAACCCAAATTATAATTGCCCAACTTTGACGGCTTCTTCTTTGCTCTATAAATAAAAATACTGTTGCCATTTTAAATGTTACAAAGTCTTATCTACAAAGTAGGCCACTCGAATAAGTACAAAATATGACATAAAACCCCACGTTTGACGTTTATACAAGTGAGAATTTCCAATGTGAACCACATTCAGCTCATTTGTCACTGGAATATCTCACTTTAGGTTATAGAACCGCTTTGCTGACAAAAATGAGAACTAAAAAAAGAGAAGACCCAATAAGAATGAGAATGAAAAGACTTTTCACGTTTTCACTTTCTCATAGTTACAGAATAACCACTCAGAGGCCAGGATAATCCGCGAGCGAAGGGAGCGAAAAATGTTTTTGAACTCTCTGGGCCTCTCGCTGAATTTTTGCACGGGCCTCTTAATTGTCTGCCCGCGGCACTGCTTTTGGGGGGGGGCATTACCCGTGACCCCCCCCCCTCCTAAACCTGTCCTAAACAATGTTCATCACTTGTAGATGTACGGCCAACGTTTATCCAGTTGTAAATAGCTGCAAGCACATGCGCAGAATTACCATGAACTTCATACAACTCGGTTTTTATCTCTTTTGGTGTTAACCTTGTAAATTGAAAAGTTTAAAAAACGCACGATGCTCATTTTTCCCATTTTTCTAAACAAAAAATTTTGTGTGCTTAATCGACTATGAAAAGGAGATCACGTGATGGTTATAACTGAAACTTCGACAGCAGTCTAGTGACAGGTGACACTTACTAAAAGTAAACCTTTTCGATGCTACGAGAGCCATTTTTTTTATTTCCTTAGATCTTAATCAACGACCATCGTATTTGTTTGCAAGATACTATGCAATATTTCACAATGTCGATCAATAAATCTTGGATTGCAAAAGAGGTCCCTGAGTAATAACTGTTGTGCTTAGAAGTAAAAAAAAATGTTTATCTAATTGTGCTCCTGCACTAGGACAAATCAATATCCTTAGTAACACTTTAATTTGCCTTTTATAAATCAGTATTCTCTCTCTCCTGGAAATTCTGAGTCAAGAATCTACTTTTCCACTTAAAGAAGACAGAAATATTCCTCAAGTAACATACAAACATTTTATTCATTAAGAAACGTCTCTAGTACTAAATTTCATCGCAATTAATATAGACCCTTCCTTCCGTTCCATAGCAGAATATTTAATTTGGCTCTAAAAAACATTTTACAACGCTATCCTAAAACAAAACAAATTTATCAAATAATTTAAGAAATCCCCATCTGGCAGCTCACTTACTCCATCAAAAGAGCATTTTTTCCATCTCTTAACAAAATTCAACCCGAAATAAACTTTTACAGCCTTCAAAATCACAAAAAGATAAAGTCCTTCAAGGAAAGTTCCAAAATTAAAATCACCCCATTCTTATCGAAATATTTTGCTATCCGGCCCATCACAGTTTTTGGGGGGTCAAAACACTTAAAATATGAGACACTCATTCTAAAATGTCCAAAACTTCAACTTTCTTAAGAAGTTCACCCCTTTCTTGGCGAGGTGTAATTAATCGTGCCTGACATCTCTCCATCTCAATTCGCGATGTTTTCTATGTTTTTTTGTTGTTCACAGGGAGAAGAATTGTAATCAAATCGAGGAAATTTTCCCAAAAATTATATTTCACAGATGTTTTCAGGGCTACAAAAATTCTTTTGAAGGGTTTCAAAAATTAGGGGGTGTTTTGAGTTAGATTTCTTCGGGTGGTTGATAATTAATCAAAATCACCAGAGAAAATGTGGTTTAAGTGAGGGTGGCGGACAAGTCGCGGAGATATTCGTGATGGTATAGTATTGAGTCTACTTTGTGCCCTTTAAGGGTAGTCGTTAATTGTAAATTTTGTATTTAAGGACAGATATTTGAAAATGGGTCTACAGGTATTTGTGGTATAACCTTTAGGTAAAATTTCCTAGATGACGGAGAAAGACTGTATTTTTTCATGTCTTTATTTAGTTGAGCGTGACTTTGAAGTAATTAGCTCTATGAAATTTTTTAAAAATATTGATGAGAATTGCTGTAAGATAGTAACGACTAACGAGGTAGACATTTTCTTAACCATTATTTGATACAGAATACAACAGATTCACTTCTGATTTTACATGTGACGTGTATCCGATTTTTGAGAAGCTTCTAACAAAATTTATTTTGAACGATTTTCTTCCCCGATTTTGCAAGAAGTATCCATATTGTTGGCTCGTTTAGGACAAGAAAAGCTTTGGATTTGAATGTTTAAGAGCAAATAATTTAAAAAATGGCAAAAAATGGTCAATTTTGAATGGCGGTTTCTCGGTCACCGGCGTTGGCCGTACAGAGATTTTAAAAAAAGTAATTTCTTCGATTTTTCAAGACCTTTCTTTTCTCTGAACATTTATGTATACCAAGGATGCCGTAAAAAAAGGTCTAACTGTATTAATAAAAAAAAGGAAAGAACGTGATAAAAATATAGTTTTTTTTTCGATTTATTTTTTGAATTACAAATACTAAAAAAAAATTTGAAACGCATTTCGATGGAAAATTTAATTTTCTACAAAACAGTATTTTAGTAAAAATCTCGAATTTCACTTTGCTTTCGAGTTATTTTGAAAGATCTGAAAAAGGGGTTACTTAGGGTCGGCTCTCAAAAACGCACCCCTCAAAAAGGGGGCAATTTGTGATTTTATCATATTTAGGTGCTCAACTAACATATTAAACAAATAAAAACCCTTTAACGCAATTGTTAGCCGTTCACGTGTTTCTGGTTCCATCCTGTTATTGGCTGCTCCAATTGAACCAAGGAAGATGCAGAATTGCACTACTTCAAAGTCACGCTCCTCTGCTTTGATAATCAAAGAGTCTCTGTCACTGTCCGTGACTCGTCCTTGACCTCCTCTATTCTTCTCCTCCAGTCATTTTCATTTTCTATCTGGAGTTTTCCAGTTTGTCATTTTCAGCTTTTGTCGGTCTACGGGAGATCTTCAATATTGTCGGTGAAGACATTCTTTCCTACTCTTACTTTTGGCATGCCCTTAACATGTCCAGGTCACCAAAGTCTATTAAAATTCATGGAGGTCCTTTTCTGAAAAATTAAGTTTCTTATATTTATTAAAATTGTCCTTTCAATGGAGTTTAGCATGCACTTTATCCTTTTTGTGGTGGTTTATTTCCATAGCTTATAAGTAGCGTATTAAAAAGCGACTAAATGTCTTTTATAGTTGAAATCTTGTATTTCTATGTTCATGAATTGATATTTTAGCATTTAACTATGCACGAAAACGGTTTGTTTCTGAGTACAATTCTCCTGCTGCTTTCTTCTAGATCTTTGTTTATGTAAGAATGCGAGATTGTCAATTATTCCTGTAATATGTTTTTCTTTCGTTGGTTTATTGATTTGTACCCACAGCAGCAATATATTCGCTTTCTCATTATCGTCTGTCAAGCCTGCTTCGGCGATTTCAGAGTAATATTCCTCAACTTCGTGCCTTCGTATATTTCGATCACCTGAGCGGGTTCGTTTTCCAGCCCGTTATTTCGTTGTACTTACTCCTTACAAATTCAGAATTTTAAGAAAGCTCTCAACAGTAAAAAAACTGCTAAGAATCTCTGTAGTCTATATTAATAAAATATAATAAATTACATACTATACAGTAGGGAAACTGGCAATAAATGCCATGCAAAATTAATTCTAGAACTGCTTCATATTTCTTTAGGCCTAGCAAATAAGAGCGTTTTATTCTTGAAAAGTACTTCCTTGCTGCATTACTTCCACATATGTAAATGTAATTAATCCAGTCAATGAAGGCAAAATACGGCAAAACCTCAGGATTCTGTGAAACAGCACCGACTTACCCCCTACTTCAAAGTTCGCTTTGTGCGGGGGATTGCTTTTTATATAATCCAGCTTCTTCGGCTCTTCGTCAGATTGTTCTCTGGCTTATTCCGAAGTCGAAATCTTTAAGAAGTGCTGAGGATTTGACAGGAGCTAACAATGCTACTTTTTAGCATAGAGTCGTTCCTATTAGATGCTTTTTTCGTTCTTCCTCCAAAATGAAAAGGTGAAACCCGGTCCGTTGCCTCGTACTTTTTGATCATTCGCGAAATTACTGACCATTAATCCTTTAGAGCTTAAGTTTAGGCAGTCTAAAATATTGGTTATAATGTGTATTCATCAATGCTCCATACGTGTTCTCATATCTGCAAAAAATGTGATTGGTTTTTTACCCATAACTCGCTTAGTTTTTAAGCTATCAAGTCCTTCCAAATAGCAGTTTGTATGTTTTTTCAAGAGCTATTAGCTCGTAAAAATTAAACTTTCTTTCACTCCTTATTTTTGAAAGGGTTTGAGCTGAAAGGGCTTGAACAAGTTACTATTTACGAACATATGCAAACTGTAAACGACAATATCTTACTAAATTTTTATCCAAAAAAAAAACCAACAAAATTTTCAGAAAAGCAAAACCTACGATTGTGTACTCTACAAAATTTTGCGTATCATTAATAGTTTTTGAGTTATTTTGAAGAAAAGGCAATATTTTGCAAAATTTCAAAAATTATCTCTTCACTTCAAGCTCAATTCTTTTCAAAACTAAGCACTGTAATAAAGTGAATTGTGAAGTGGTACCGATTATTTTCAATGGGGGTGGTAATTAAGGAGTGATTTTCACTTTTTTTTTGTCGCCGAAAAAATAGGGACCAACTTTATTTTCGCCATAACTCGCTTAGTTTTAATGCTAGGGAGTTTTATAAAAAAACAAAAATAAAGGTTTTTTCAAGCACTTTAAAAAAGGTTTAATGAGTTTTTCCCGAAAAATGCATTGTTTTTTGTTTATTTCAAGTTGAAACTTTGAATTTTGGCGTTTGACAAATAAGAACCAACCTTCAACAAGCTATTACTATTTTTGTATTGGGTCTACAGACACCATAAACCCACCATTTTTTTTATTAGCTACAGTTTAATAATAATATTTTTTTCGCTAAAATACTTACTTTTTGAGTTATTCGCGAAAAACCGACTGAAAACGTGGTTTTTTTGGCTGAAAAATTGACATTTTCACTCGAGAATAACTCGAAAAGTATTGACTTTCAGAAAAAACTTTATAGAACAAAAGTTGCTTAAAATTAGCCAATCTATCTTTCCCTTACTTATTTTCAAAGAAAAAATTTTCACCCCCGAGAAGGGGTGGTATTCACCCCCAGGGTAAAAGCACAAAAAATTTTTGGTAAACTTTGCAATTTATAGTATAAAAAACAAAATCCCACCTCGACCACGGAATTTCATTCACCGTAACAAAAGTCTGAGGCCAAAACCCCCAGGCACTCCACTATAGTCTATATTAATAAAATATAATAATAAATTTCGTACTGTTTTATTACCAATTGGGAAACTGGCAATAAATTAAATGCAAAACTAATTCTAGAACTGCTTCATATTTCTTTAGGTCTCATTACAGCAAACGGAGACTCGAGAAGTCGTCCGAAATCAGATTTGAGTCTCGTTATTTAATGCTACACGAGGCTGTTTTCGGCTTAGAATAATTCTTTACCCTACATGAAAGCTTTGATTGTGTGTGTATACCGCGGTCATTGAGCTGTTTTAGACGGTGCGCTCCAGCGCACGTGCCTCACGAACGTTTGGTGATGAAGGGAGAAGTGGGGATGATCAGAGGTACCACCCCACTTCTCCCCTTAACCACAAAGTTCGTGAGGCACATGCGCTGGAGCGTACCGTCTCATTGTTTACATCTGAGAAGGGAGAAGAGAAAGAAATGTGCGAGTTAGTTTTCACCCCGGAAATTTTTGGATGAATATTCTTTCGTTAAAGTTTCGTCATGTGCGTCCTTCTTTCTCTCTACTCCTTCGTTTCTTTCCTATAAAACCGGGTTTTTCGTACTTCTTGAGTCTCCGTGTAGCACCCCACAATAAGAGCGTTTTATTCTCTATGTAATGCAGAATGTTCTATGTAATGCAGAATGAAGGCAATTGGTTACGGGTATAATCTGAACGAGAGCTAGTTGGTACTCCTAAAAGTACCTTTACATTATGTGATTTGTCATATGACTTTACTGTCAAAATTACGATTTGATAGTCCATCTGACTTTGTATTGTGTTCACACTTAATTTTGACAAGTCAAAACAGAAATTTACAGTGCAAATTTTGACAGATAGTCGTATGACATGTCAAATACAAATGTCATTTGACATTTTATGCTTAGGTTTGACTTCGTTGACAGTAAAGTCATGTGACAAATCATATAATGTAAAGATACCTTTGGAACTATTTTCGGAATCGATGAGTTATTACTTGCTTTCCCTACTGGGTAGTCTTTTAAATAACTCATACAAGTGCAAAGCCGAAAGACAATGTTCCGTTGCCTGGAATTGAAGCTGGGATCTCTGGGAAGATAGTCGAATGCCTTAACACCTATGCATGACCTAACCCGGGGTCTACACGTGCGTTTTTTATCGCATAAGTTTTGGATGTAGCCAATCAAAACACGCGATTCCTACGATCAAAAAATGCATGAGAGCAAACGCATACGAGAACGCATTAGATAAAACGTATGCGATAATTTTGACATTTGCTCTTAAAAATGACGAAAGAAAAAGATGTAATCAAATTAATTAATTTATTTATATACATACAGTAAGTTTACAAAGGGGCTGGCTGTTGATACTTAGAGTTTGGTCAAACAAACAAAAAATTATATGGGCGGGGAGAGGGAGTCGTACCGGTTTAGCCAATAGGGCCGGGTGAAATTTTTTTGGTAGAGTTTTAAATATCTATCTTTTGATGTAAAACTTGGCCTTATTTGGTACGCAAGATTCGTCGCCCTTTCTCATGCTCTTCATAGCCTATTCTATTCTTTTAGCTAAGCTTAATACCTAAGCTTAGACTTACACTTCAGCCTAGACTTCCACATAAAAAAACATTGTTTTCTGCTCAAAACCATTTTACAAATGAAAACTTATGCGTTTACTTTCCCAGCAATCAGAAAAAACGCACGTATATGAAATATCTTATACGATTAAAAAACGCTCGTATAGACGTGGGGTTAGTTACAAAACGAAAACAAAAGGCTTTTGCTTTGTCATAGTTATTGTCAGGCCGAAATTTTCCTCACCTTTCTGTGGTGTGGATCTAGACACCGAAGCCTTGGTTGAGTTGAGTTTCGATGTCATATATACGGAGTTTCCATGGGAGTCGAGTTGAGTTGAAATGAAACTTCAACTCAACGATTAACTCTATGCGTTTCCATTTCTGCCTTCCGTCTTCCTCCATCTTTTTCCATCAATTAATTTTATTATAAATTTTCCTTTAAAAGTATTTATTAATTATAAAGTGCGCGACATTTTCACCTTTTGTACCTTTGCCAGTGTGCCGTTTTTAATTGTGCGCGTGAACTCAATTCAACCTACCTATTTTCGTTGAGTTGAGCAGAGTTGAAAATCTTTAACGAAAACTCTTAACTGCGTCTGTTTCCATGACGTTTAACTCGGGTTCAACTCTGGTTGAACTCTCATGGAAACTCAGTAATAGTCAGATGCCGTGTCTACCATTCTCTACCCAGCACTAGCAGTCTGCTTCCTGTTGTCTCGGCTGCCTGCTGAGATCATTGTTTCACTGGGGTCTATAAAAATAAAAGGCTCCCGTTTATACGAGAAGTGGCAAGCAAGTTTAGTTTTACTAGCAGTCGCTGCTGCTTTTGTTGTCATGTTACCACCATTAGCCAATAGGAACAGTTTGCTGCTCCTGCTAATTCTGAATGGGCCAAGTGCTTGGCGTGGTTTTTTTTTGATTTGGACATCCGGCGGAATCCTATGCCTTGGTCTATCACTGTTGTGTAAAGTCATCCACAATATGTGGCTTCAAGGCCCATCTCTTACCGAAGGTCTGCTTGCTCTCATGGAAAGCAATTCCTGTATTCCTTTTTTCTTTGTGACACGATGAAGCTTAGGGGTCACCCTTTATACTACTAGTCCGTCAGGTCATGGGCAATGTATAGCAGTACGCTTGATCTGAAGGATTGCCCTTTGTTCAATATTGAGCCTCTAATTCTGCCTTTGTTCCAAAAAAGACTCAAGTAATTGGCTGAACGTGATAGGATCAGGACTCGTTCATTAATTATAGGTAAACTTAAATAGGGAAGTTTTGTTCAATTGATGAAAAGCATCAGTCCTGTCTTTTCCGCGAAAGGATTCCTTTCTGGGGTATGTACCGGTTCATCGCTTTTATCGCTCTGCTGCTGATTTAATCTGTTGTGTATCGCAAATTCCGGAAGGGCGGGCCTCCTGGTTGGCGTCAATGCTATTATTGTTGAAAGCGCCATGTCCAGAAAGGTTGCCAGAGTAAACTATTTGTATTCTAGGGAATATTCTACAGCACGCTCTACTTCGCGCAGTGCATGCTGCGAGGAAGCATAAAGACCTCTGTTATATGGTTTAGGAGGAATACGTCTAACAGGAACTCTAGGGTCTTCAGGACAAAGCATGAAAAGTTTTACGCCATATAATAGTTGTCGTTTTGTGCTCGCGTCTGCTTCACTCGGAATGAAATTCACTTTCACCATATTCCAGGTCGAGTATATGTAGCTGTAGTATAGGGTCTTCTTATACATTGCCATCAGCCATAGACGATTTATATCATGGGTCTTCTGGATCATAATTGGGATTATGTTATCCATGCCTGGTGCCTTGTACGGGAACAGATTGTTTACTGTCCAACGGACATTCTTCATGGATGTAGTTTGACAGACTTTCTCCCATGATACTTTTATCAAATTCAGAACGTGATTCTATAAAGAAATAGTAATATTATTAGGATAAAGGAAATATTCTAAAAACGTAAGATAATATAACTATTAGGTACTCGAAATGATAAGTTGTCACAAGCAACAACATTTCGACAAATGTTGAGTTGTCACAGACTTCTGGCTTTCCCTTACTTATTATAATTTTTTACTGCAAAAAACGAGGAGTTGTGTTTCGTTCAAAAACTATTTAATACTTATATCAAGTGGAATTATCAAAATGTGACTTGCCATTGTACTTGATAATGATCTATTCGATTTTACTAGTTAGTAGAATTGTTACTACTTCCTGTATAGTTGGGAAAATGAGTATAACCAATTTTTACATTTATTACTTACTAGTTGGGACCCGGCGCGCCTATGCTGCTCCCATAAGCCAATAGTAGTAATCAGGTGATATGAATTTTAATATACAGCAGGAGAGTTTGAAAAAGGCAATTTTTTGGTATTTTTGATTCCAAATAAGAAAATGTGAAACTATTAGGGATCATCTGACATTTTGATCGAGACAATAAAAACCATCCATTGACATGGCATTTTTCGAGATATGAATTTTCATAGACAGATGAAGTGTCTAAATGAACCGCTTATTTTCTGTATTTTGGATAGCTGGGACCCGGTGCGCCTCGCTGCACCCAACGTTTAAACATTTAAAATCAATTAAAACCTTCAAAATTCAACTCTTCTTAACCATTAACGAATAACCAACTATTCATATAAAAGTTGGAATCATTAGATTAAAAGTATATTTATTTGAAGTATGACCAAAATTGCCTGTGTATTCTGTTAAACCATGAACGTACCCACATGCCAGCCTCTTCCCGTTTTGTAGAATCCTAGACTTATACCTAAAAATTCAGAGGTGACGGGTTTCTTCCCATCTTATCCATTATACATAAATCATCCCACATTTCCGTTTCTCCTTACCATCTTTTCAAAAAAAACCTTGTTGACCAATTCTGAACCGATGGCTTAGAGAGCTTCAGGATACACTATATTCAATGTTTTTCCATTTGTAGCTAGAATGTCAAGATTTTCCGATTTTCCAACTCTTGATCAACCTACATCTAACCGGGAAATTACACTTATTTGGCAAAATTCTTCCGCCATATTGGCCCCACAATTTTGAATAAGTTTTGATCATAAATTCGTTATTTACTATCTTAAAAACTCCCATATACCGATTTTAATTGAAATCGGAATACAATTCGCAAACTCGTCGCCCATATTGGCGCGGCCATTTTGAATTTAAATTTTGGTCATAAAGTCGTTATTTGGAATCAGAACACAATTTGCAAATTCGTCGGCCATTTTGAATTTATAAGTTTTGACCACAAATTCGTTATTTGTGACCTTAAAAACACCTAGATACCCACTTTCATTGGAATCGGAATAAAATTGGCAAATTCATCCATATTTCTGCGGCAGTTTTAAATTTCGGTAAAAAAAAAGTGGAATTTTTCGAGAAAGTTGACGAAAAAATACAAAAATTCACGATTTTCTATGACTCAGAAACTGATTATTAAGAATTTGTTTTTGTTCTATTTATACAAAAGATTATTGCCTACCCTATTGACACCCTTGCCATTTTTTTCGAAAACTTTTCGAAAATTTTTGCAAAAATCTTTTTGTGATTTTGTTTGTGATTTTTTGACCAAAAACTGATTTTTTGAAACTTTGACCTTGAATAACTTTGAAAGGGTTAAGTTTTCGAAAAAATGGCTCGAGGCTTTTTTGTAGGTAATAACGTTTCGTATTGACTGATCAATCTGTCGTTTCGTATTGACTGATCAGTTTTTGAGTGATTTTGTGGCCAAAAAGTGATTTTTGATAACTTTGACCTTGAATAACTTTGAAAGGGTTAATCGGGTCAACATCTTTGTAACAACTAAAGTTGTAGAGAATTTCATTTTCAACATTTAGGGCATTTGTACGGAGTTGTACAAACTATAGAGACCGAGAGAGATACAAGGAAAACACCGGAAAACCGCTATATTTCCGGCGGCCATATTTTTTTTTGTGATTCCGAAATTGTTTTCTTAAAAAGTCCCAAGGACTTTTGTGTACCAATTTTCAGCCATTTCCGCATTTTGTCTCCTTTAAATTCTAATTTCCCCGGACTATTATTATATTTCGTCTTCTCCAGCTTATATGAAAACGAATTACGACGAATAGTTTTTTAAATAAATAAAGAACCAATAACGGAGATCTTAATTAAAATTATTTTTCTCAATTCTGTTGATATTCCTGAAGATAAAACATTATTTGTGCATATGAAATTAATAATTTACCCAATAAACGTTCCATATCTTAAAACATTTTGCTTTCACATAGTTCAAAATCTAAACAATTTTTTCCCTATTTCAATTTTACTTTCTTATCCTCGTATGTGTAAACAATGGTCGTCGTCGCACTTAACGAAAAAAAAAATAAAAGTGAAAAACGATTCACGAGCTTTTCGGAAGGAAGGAAAAAACCCTCCCAGGATGAAAAAAATTAATGGACTTCTCAAATCGCTGACAGTTCATTCAGCTTGAGTGATTTTTCCATCGATTTGAGTCGGTGCCTTTTCCATTTCTC
This sequence comes from Thereva nobilitata, assembly GCA_963855945.1. NCBI lineage: Eukaryota > Metazoa > Arthropoda > Insecta > Diptera > Therevidae > Thereva > Thereva nobilitata. The sequence continues at coordinate 105,503,519 of OY979695.1, read as the reverse complement.
CGATTCTGACCAAACGATGGTAGATTTTTATATCGTTTGTTTTCCCTTTGGAAGAATTTCCCCACATCCTGCCCGACCCGACCAATCAACCATTTCGCCTCATTGGAGTACACATTACAGTAGTAGTTGGTTCCAATGTTTTATATCTAGAGAATTTATCAAAGTATTTTATCACACGCAACTGACAATAGGGACAGAATAAAATTAATGAAAATTGTTTTTTTCCTGTTTTGTTTTATTTCACAGCAAATGGGTCCTTTCAGCCTGGAATGGAACCAAAACGCCAAAGGACTGCTTATACCCGCCATCAAATTTTAGAATTAGAAAAGGAATTTCACTACAATCGTTATTTAACAAGAAGAAGACGTATAGAGATTGCACACACTTTAGTTCTATCAGAGCGTCAAATTAAGATCTGGTTCCAGAATCGAAGGATGAAATGGAAAAAGGATAATAAATTACCAAATACGAAAAATGTTCGAAAGAAAAATGGAAACGATCCAAACAATCAGTCTGCTTCCAAAAAGACAAAACGGAATAGTAATAGTAAAAAACAGGCTGTGCAGAATGAGGTGAGTTTAGAAAATATTTGACTAAAGGATAATAAATTTAAAAAAATTTTGTATGTCCTTTTTTTTGTTTTTCATACTGTTAGTGTACGAGATCGGATAGTTTAGAAAGCATGGGTGACGTTAACTCCTCCCTTGGTAATCCACCATACATGCCTGCAGCAGGTGACACATCGGGGCTAATGGCTCAGTCCTATCATGGCACACCACATCCAACAAACGGACACACAAACAATAATGGCCCCGTGCAAATGCACTCAATGCACCATCAATCCCTGAATACCCACCACATCAAGCAGGATTATGACCTGACGGCATTGTAGAACACCTGTGATTACGTTTCGCTGCATCTAGAAATGGTAGTAAGCGAAGACGATGTTACTTCTAAGCAGCAACAACTTAAGGTAGTGTGATGGCAGCCGAAGGCGTTTTCCATTTTCTTCGATTTCTTTGCCGCCGGCTTATGTACAAAAAAACAAATCAAATATAATTAAACATATTTTTTCGGTTTTATTTTTTCATTTTAACTATTTTTATTTAACATTTAAACTACTTTTGTTGTCTCTATTATTAGAAGAACCAAGTGATTTCGTAGGTGTTTTTCTTAGTTTTAATTTGTTTTTTTTTTATTAATTTTTAAGGTGCCATACCAAAATATTTTTTAAATGAATTTTTAATAAACATATTCTGTTTTTGTAAAATATAATTTTTATATTGTTTTTATTTATAAGAGAAAATATTACATTTTCTGTTTAAGATTTGTGAATAAATTGAAAGTTTCTTCTTCATTGGCGAAAAAAGTGCGCATGACACTTTTATACTTCCTCTTCTTAAATGGTGCTACAGTTCTTCTAGGACTCATATGCCATTCGTTTTGGTTAATCTTTAGAGGTCCAAATATTCGCCTTAAGATTTTCCTTTGAAAGGCTTTGAGGTAGTATTCTGTTTGCTTTGCTATGCGAAGGCTAGTTTCTGAAGGTTTCTGCGCAAGATGCTATTTGCTCCATTTAGATCTGCACATCGTTTTCGGGGTCGGATTGCCTGTTTCTTCCTGTTTTAGTGTAATGTTTTCCTTAAAGACGTCTCTAAAGTACTTCTTCCACACCTATATATATATACTGTCCTTTTTGCCTACTTATCGTGAAGGTAGATTTATATTCTTTCTTTACCATATGTTTACTTCTTTGTAGAAACATATTTTATACTTCACAACGAAAACATCAGTGGACAGCAAGGGCGTCGCCAGCCAATCTTCCAGAGGGGGCAAGATAGAGGTTGGGAGAAATATGAATGAACAATAAATAAAATTTGTGAAGAAATATTTTTATTACTAGAAAATTAAATAAAGAAACTTAATTAAAACATAATCTTCCCGGGTTTTTGGCAAAGTTCTCGACCACTTCACTCTTAAAATGGTCTAGGTTGTCAAAATAAGCTTCCTGTGAACACTCATCATTGCTGGACCATTGACGCGTTGACAATTTGTGCGCGGTAGAGCAATTACAATTTTTAAAGCTTTCCCCGTTTCGGGGAAGAAGGGTTTCGTATCTTTAAGGACATCAACTACGGTTAGTCCATTTAGTTCTGCTGGGTTGTGCTTGTCCTTATCCTGCCACAATTGTCGCCAAAGTTCGATTTCATTTGTAATGGTTTCGTAGATCATAAAATTTGGCGAAGGTTTCACAAGTTTCTCTAAGTTTTTCCACTGACATGGTTTGCATTTGCGTCGGGTATAATTTAGATAATGCGAATGATGGAGTGTTTTCTTCAGCAAACCGTACCTCAAGAGAGGCAATAACTGAGTCCATGTACAGCATTATTAATGTTCCAGAATTCTGAAGGGCTTTCTGCTGGGCCGTTGCTTCAATGACGTTGTTTCCAAACGATACGTGGCACTGATGTCATGTCCTCCTCCAGTTCGACTTTTTCTGCAATGACAGTAGCATCTCTTATTTCATCTGTGACTTTTTCGGGATCGTGGTGGCTTTGGAGCAGTTGCAAAATGCACTTTATGTGCTGCGAAGTATTGATCGTGTCCAAAGCTATGGACTGGAGCATGCTTACAACGGACTCCATCAAAGCTGGGTACTTGGCTATCAAAGTAAGGCTAAGAATAAAGGAAACTCTGGAGGCAGCCGCATGGAGCTGAAAGGCATTTTTTTGAGTCGCACTATTTCCTTCACACGATAAGCGATCTAGCTCCCATTATAACAGGAAAATTCTCCTCTGATAGTTTTGCATTCTTCGCTCCACTTTGTTTCGCAGAGTTTGGAAATATTTGGTATTAACTTTCTTCTCAAAACTGATTCACGAAAAAATTTAATAATATCTCTGGTGGTTCCCACAGTGTTCCGAATATCAGGCAGAGTATTGAGATAATTGATTCAAGATTCAGTTTGTGCGAAGAGCAAATGAAAGAACAAAGCTTTGGTGTATTTTTTTGGCAAAATTGCTTGCACAGCACCGTCTTTTCCGGACATCGTCGAACAACCGTCAAATCTCAAATCAACACATTTCTATGGATTAAGATCTTTTGTCAAAAACTCATTAGTCCAGTCAAATGGTACATTCGCTGAACATTTTCTGAAAACAGCAATTTTTTTTGTAATGTGTAGGGGGTTGGTTGGGAGTATAAATCTGAGTTTTCGGGATCCGGAGGGGTGACGTTCGGCCGCCATCTTGTTTTGAGTGGTGAAAAATGGTTTTCCTTATTTCTCGGAAACCGTGAGTCCTACAGAATTTTTGTAAAAATATTTTTTTAGATAATCAAATTATATATACAACTTTCGTAGATAAATAGTTGAAATTTTAGTTAAAAAAAAACTAAATTTTGACTTTGATGACTCATTGCTCTGGAACTTGATAAGGTAGAACCTTGACTTTTACAGTTTTAGATAGGTGTATTCTGCGTACTCTAATATCTTACTCATGAAAATAGCTCATATGGTTACAAAAATACAGGGTGATATGTAAACCTCTACCAAAAAAACTACATAACGCCCTAGCTGCTAAATCGTTACGATTTACTCCCCCCTCCCATACGATTTTTTGTTCGTCTATCCAAAACCTATCCACAGCCGGCCGCTTTGTAAACTTAACGGTATACACCCTGTATATAGATGGAAGCATATGCAGAACTTTTGCTACAACTTCTCCGTTTGCATTGCTCTAAAATCAACAAAAACAACCCTAATTCAATAGATGACCACATCAAATTATTCGCAAGAAAATTCTCTACAAAAAAGCTCTAAGGTATTTTTTATGTAAAATCAATAATAAAAAAGTTATAGCGCTTTAAAGCTCATCACCCCCAAAAATTTTTGTCGTTTTTCGTCCATATCTTTTTTATTATTAGTATTACGGCAAAACATTTATTACGAAAGTTGTAGATAATTTGATTATCTAAAAAAAATATTTTTACAAAAATTCTGTAGGACTAACGGTTTCCGAGAAATAAGGAAAACCATTTTTCACCACTCAAAACAAGATGGCGGCCGAACGTCACCCCTCCGGATCCCGAAAGCTCGGTTTTATACTCCCAACCAACCCCCCTACACATTACAAAAAAAAAATTGCTGTTTTCAGAAAATGTTCAGATGGCCCTTTTTTTTGTACCATTTTACTGGAATACATCGATAGTCGGTGAAATATAATTCGCATCCAGAGCTTTCAGCTCAACAAATCCGACGAACAATTCCTGAACTTCGTAGGTTTCTTCATGGAAATATCGCAGTTCAATTGATAATTGTTCAGTTCCAGAAATGTCTCATGTCTCGTCTGCTAATATACTATATGTTCCTAACAATCTTTGAACTGTCTAGTTTGAAAACCTATGAACTGGTTCTTTTCTTTTATATTACGAGCTAACACTCGCTAACGAATAAAAAAGCTCAGCACTGAACGGAACTGTCGCGAGTCGTTTAAATCTACCTCCGCTATCCGTAGCAAGCTTGACCTTTTGACTACTTTTACACGAGCCACTATCCAATCATCAAAGAATGGCTGTAATCCTTAATTCTTTTTTGAATCGATAAGTGTACGTTCATACCAATAAGTGCCACGCTAAGCGCCTAGTGGCTAGCTAGGTGGCAGGATGAATTATATCCAAGTAAACGAACGTTCGTGTTAGCACTGCGTTGTTCATACCGAACGCGCTTCGCTGTGGCTAGTCGTCAGGTGGCTATCCAAGCGAACATGCGTGTTTGTTCCTTCCTAGGATACATTCAGGCAACGGCGACCAACTGCAGCATTTTCTAATATCCTAGCCAAGCAGGTATCCTCTGGTGTGAACAGTAGTATATCTTAGCGTAGCACCTATCTTAGCAAGCCACCTTTCCTGCCACCATTGGTGTGAAAGTACACCAATTCTTACAAGCCTGGCGACGCCCTTGGTGGACAAGGTTTAGTAATAATGGTCGTCCGTCAAAATAGTCTCCTTATATTTTCGTTCAAACGTTAGATTCGATTTTTTCATATTTTTTCTACTTTATCAAACCAATTTAGCTGCCGCTTTTTCCCAATCAGAATTACATTTTTTTTTTTTGTTTTCTAAGATTTCATCACGGCTTTTGGGTACTCGGCTGAAAATATTAGACTGAAAACAGACTGAAAAATTACTAATTTTTTCAATGTTTAAGAGCAGTCGAAAAACGAGCGAAAACTAGACTGAGGTAGTGAATAGGAGACGGAACTGAAAATGCATTGAAAAAGATATGTAATTTCGACTGAAGAGTGTGAACTGAAATCAAGCGGAATTTAGATGGAAACATTTATAAGACATTTGGAGTAACAATTATTAAAAAATTTCCAAAATTTTTCTAAGTCCAAGAAATGCCGAGTCCCTCCTAAGAATATTCCAAATCTAAAAATGATAAAAATTTCCGCCTTGTTTCGGTCGCTTTTCAGTCTTTTTTGATACTCATGAAGGGAAACTGCTATCAGTTTTCAGTGTAAATAATAATTTCCGCCTTATTTCGGACAGAATTCCGTCCAAATTCATTTTTCAGTCTCTTTTCAGTCCTTTTTCAGTTTTATATTTTCAACCGGGTAGCACCCTCAATATGGTGATTTTCGTACGCCTTTCTTGAAGCTGATATTAAACCTTACGTAGTTTTTCAAGTGGAACACTGGAGCTCAGAGGTAAGCCTTTTTGTACTGTTGACGGTTCTATCATTGTGTGCAACGCGATTTAATTCTGATTACGGCGATCGTACAGGAGGCTTCCTCGCTTATTCTGCTTACAGGCGATGGTAGGAAATTGATGTAAAGAGTGAAGAAAAAAATGAAGGAATGTAGTCTATGTGAGACAACTGGAAAGATAAAGGACAATACCAAAGCTGACGATAGTGGTTACCTGATAGTGCAAATCAGATTAACAATATACCTACCAGAACTTCTTAATTAAGCCTTGACATCCCACCGGCTTAACCGGTTAACAATAGTGTACAAACGCTCCGTTTACATCGGGTCTTCACCTAGCAGACGGTACACCTCCTTGTTCACCTGGTAGTCTGGTACATCAGGGGTCACAGCCTTTGTCGGCTGGTTAGCGGGATTCACTTGTTTCAGGTGGCATCATACTCCGAAGAGTTTATCTCCGGCTAAAATCGACGGTTGTATCTGTGGTTCAGCCGGCTGCTTTAAAAAAAGAAATCATACAAAATCCAAGAGTTCAAAAGCGAGGTATACTGTCTCCTCCTCATGCATATTCCAGACTCCCCTCACGTATCATATCCTTTTTCTATCCTTCGGGCTAAGCTTACTACTAGACATTGCACCATGACGTGAACGATATCACGGACTGGTAATAGAAAGGGTGACACCTGTTGACCTCTTTTTCTTGTTGTTTGCAGAAGACATGAGATTCAATAGTTTTACTAGGCGTTAGTACCCTATATTGTATTCCTTTTCATCTCCCTGGACATGCAACATTAACGCCTTTGATATCACCTATCAACAGCCGGCCGCTCTGTAAACTTAACAAACACACCCTATATATTTTGACTGGCCTAGACAGTATTCCAGATATAGTCCGGGGAAATTAGCAAAAAAACGCACGAAAGGAGACAAAATTCGGAAATGGCTGAAAATTGGTCCACAGCTTCCTTGGGACTTTTTAAGAAAACAATTTCGGATTCGCAAAAAAAACATGGCCGTCAAAGTTATTCAAGGTCAAAGTTTCCAAAAATCAGTTTTTGGTCAAAAAATGACTCAGAAACTGATTATTGAGAAATTTTTTTCTTCTATTTATACCATTGTACGGGGTTGTACGACCTATAGAAACCGAGATACAAGGAAAACACCGGAAAACCGCTATATTTCCGGCGGCCATGTTTTTTTTGTGATTCCGAAATTGTTTTCTTAAAAAGTCCCAAGGAAGCTGTGGACCAATTTTCAGCCATTTCCGAATTTTATCTCCTTTAAATGCTAATTTCCCCGGACTAATATCTTTTTTCAGCCTGTCACATTGGCTACGGTCAACACGCATAATCTTGCTAGTTAGTTAGTTAGTTCTACCCTGACGGCTTAAAAAGTATGTGAAGACCTATTGGTTTGAATTTGTAAATTATATAAATTTTTTCTTCGCCTGCTTAATGCCGGTTTTTCATTAGTAGAATTAGTGGTAGAGTAACTGGCGTACTTTTAAGCCGACGGCAAGTAGTAGAGTAACTTTACCACGGTGCTATCGTACTCTACTCTAGTATAACCAAGTACTCTACTCTACCACTTATGTTTTCATTAGGCGAGTTCACAGGATAGTTAGTACACGGCCAGTATACTGTACCACTAATTGTACTATTGAAAACCCGGCATAAAGGCGCAAATAGTTTGAGGCGGCGGCGGGTAGCGGTGGCGTCGACGGTGACGGGAAAAATATTTAAAATACATGTGAAAACCTGATAAGTTGTTGATTTGCCTGGGATAAAGCCAGACGTATTGGCTTATTATGTTTCTATCGTGTGCCGCTTTTGCAGATGGCAGAAAATGTTTTATTTGCAGTATTGAACAAACTTATACGGTAAGAACTGCTGCACGCTGTTAAATTTTTCTTTAAGTACAAGTCACAGAATGCCTGCTTTTCAGTATTCTGGTATCGCTTCCTGTCTTATACCAACTTGCAAAATCGTAGAGTGATCATTAGATATTGATGGAACTTCCAATTCGTCAGTTAGTTCGCTAATTAACAATTCATAAAAGTACTCTTCCCGTCACTCCAAGATGCCTTTGAGAGCTGCGAACAGATTACCTGCTTTGTCCTTGCAGTATGTACGACAAGACGTGAATCGCGTTATACCACTGATTATCTACGGTAGAACTCGCACGCCTGGTTCATTCGCCGTACTCTGTACTGTGCTAGTGTTCTTCTAGGCTTCTTTTCTTCGCTTTTGAGCTCTCTTCTGAAACCTTGGCATTCTTCAGAATTTTTCAATATGCACCATTCGTAAATTCAGTGGGCAGCATTCATCATCGAACCAATCGTTGCAATCTCTACAACTTTTGCTTAATATAAAGTCAGCAGTACTAATTTCAGTATTTACAAGGTGTGCCCAACTTGTTCGACTGAAATAATAGATTTTCTGAAAATGTCGCTCTGCCTAAACCTACTCCCTACTCCCATTAATAGAAGCCGATACTTCGCTGTAATCCTCTTAACCTATTGTATCCTTTTTGTAGACTTTGAGCTAAACCTACTACTGCAGAACAATGTCGTGATATATTGGTTGTAGGGATTGTCTAATCTTAAGTATGATACAAGAATGGCAAACCCCAAAAAACAGGTAACAATAAGTTTAGAAATTTTGGGTGATAAAATTCAAAAATGGTTATAGAAATGTTTTGCTCCAGAATTACTTACATTTTCCCTAGAAGGTCAGGCTATGGTTAATACATCAATAAATAATTTTTTTCTTATATAAACAAGATTGCAAAGTGAATCAAAAACAATGGAGAGAAATCAACAATAAAAACACAAATCAACAATATTTCTTCTATTTTTTTTGTTTCTGTAACATGATTGAAAACCAAAAATTACATTTGTATGCTTTTAGTATATTTATACGAACAATCACTTGGTTCGAAGTCAATTCGGAAATGCAGTGAACTAGTTTGTAAGCCCAACTGGCGGCCCAAAACACATAAACAAATTGTAAATATTTCACAGAAAGGATTTCACTTAAATCCTTCTACTTGGGCACCAGCTTAATTATGTATTGATAATTACTTGTACATGTGTTAGTTTATCATTATTATTATTCTTATTATTATTAATGAAGAGAGATAATTAAAAAGAGAAATGCTGTATGTTTTTTTAAAATAAATTTATTTTTTTTAAAAAAAAATAGTTTCTTTCAAATTTTGTAATTATCATTTTGTGTATATTTTTCTGAAAGTAAATTCCGACCTGATAGACAATATACTGTAAGATATGTAAATGTTTTAAAGCGAATTAATTAGTTTTTAATGAGAGAAATTAGTGTAGACACCAGGGAGAAAATTATGAAAAATATTAAATTAAGTAAATTTAAATGAAAATAAATAAATGAAAATAAATTGTGAAATGTAACAAAAATGCATACCAATTCTTAATAATTAATTTTGTTTATAAGAAAGTTGAGTAAAGTTAAGAAGAAAAATGATAGTCAGAAAAATAAATAGGTTTGAATATTTTCAATATTTTGTTTTATTTTCTAAACTAGGACCACATTATATTATTGAATGACTGGTTGTCGAAACTCACAGTAAGTATCAACGGAGACATATTTGGAAAACAAAATTTTGTAGTTTTATATTTAAAAGATACTTAGGAATCAAGCGCTTTGCCCTTGAGACCGACGTTTGTTTCGAAAAAAATTAAGAAATAATAAAATATTCCTTTCAATCGCTCAATATTATTGTTAAAATTTAACAACTGTTGTATTGAAGGCGTCGAGCCTTAGCTCCGCTCCTTCTCTGTTGCTCAACTCGATCACTCATTCTTTAGTCTCATCTTTCTAGATCACTTTATTTCATTACCCTCTAATCCAAATCACAGCTTTGCTGATAACGATAATCTGCGTTACCTTTATGCTTCTGATGAAGAAAGCACGTGTCAGACCCAGGAACGGATTGGCCTCCCCTTAATGGCCCGAGCATTTCGGTAGTGACCGGCCCAAATTTTATATTCAGTACACTGAAGGTGTCCTCCAGTAGGAATTTAAGGTACATAAAATATAAGGTTTGATTCTCCGGCATACGAGAATTCGTTCGGTTCTGCGCATCTATAGTGATATATAATCCCATACAAATCGTGTGCACCACAACCCGCTTGATCTTGGATCTGGGAAAAAAATATCGATATAGATATATTAGCGATATGGATTGTGGTGCCCACCCTGCTATTGATGGATTCTCTTGTGTGCACGATCATACTTTAAATTTTACGTACCTTGGGAGAAATTAGCATGTTGCACGCCGTGCGCCTATTGCACGGGCCGGTCCAGGGTCCATAGGAAATATAAATTTTCGAGCAAATACTGCACAGTCCGTGCAACAATCGCACTGCACCCGCCGCGCGTCTATTTCACGGTCTGTGCAGTGCTTTCTCGAGTCTATGCTAATGCCCGCTTGGCCCACTCTCACAGTTTACAGCCCTCGCGCACACTTCGGTTTAGAAATTCATTTATAACAAGAACAACTCGACTGTGGAACAACCTACCACAGTCAGTTTTCCCGAGCTCATACAACACCCAAGAGTTCAAACCCAAGGTTCACCGCCATCTCCTCCAACACCCTCCCGACTACCCCTAATCTATGCTTTCTTTCTCTCTATCCTTCGAGCTAAGCTTACTACCAGACGTTGCACCATGACCGTACGACATGATGTATGACAGACGGGCTGGTAGTACAAAGGGTGACACGTCTCGATATCGGTAAGTCTCGACCATTTCGAGCCTCGTCTCGACTCTCGGAGGATCGCGCCCATCCTAATCTCGTCTCGTCTCGTCCCGTCCGAGTCGAGCGTCTCGACCAAAATTCTAAAGGAAATTGGAGAGATAATTAATTGAAATTATTCAGTCGTTTACTTTAGTTGTTGAAAATTAATATATTATTATAAAAATTAACAGAAGAGGTATTTAATATTTTAAAAATATTTTTTAATTTATAATTTCATATAAGTACGAATATAAGCTAAATATATGCAATATACGTTAAAAATTAATCTCGCATATACACACACTTTTTGACCAAGAATTAATGCACAGAAGGGCATTTAACGTGGCGTCTTTCAAAGAGCACCTCTTTTCGGTCATTATTAGACCGGGGCGCCTGAAAAGAGATGCTCGACCGGAACAGATGTCGCCATGATAGCGAGCAAATCTCTCGCTATTTTCGATAAGAGAGGATACGAATCTTGATTAGCCTGCCACCATTTTAGAATGTCCACATTTCCGTGCACAACGGGGGCTTCCAAATATTCCGCTATCTCTGTCCTCCAAGAAAACAAGAGGCAGAAATGTGTTTATACGTGAATGAGAACCATATTCCAGCTTTGAAAATAGCGTGCGCGATTCATCAGATACTTTTTTTACCAGACTTGTTTAGATCTCAGGCGAATAATCTCATCTCGATGAGAATATGTTTATCGAGACCGAACTTTCCTCTCGTCTCGACGAGAATATGTTTGTCGAAACCAAACTTTACTCTCGTCTCGATTGTCGAGTCGAGACCGAGACGAGACCCTTGAGTTTGTCGAGATCTCGTGATGCTCTAGGGCAATAGGCGCACGGTGTGCAACATGCTAATTTCTCCCAAGCGCGCACCGTGCTAATTTTTCTTCTACACATCCGGCCCGCCGCACAGTGTGACGAGGCTATGGGACAAAACGGAAAAATATATGGGATTGGATATTGAATGTTAGAACCATAATCCTTGCAAACTAAAAATAATTTTCATGCATTTTGCGAAAAAGGACGAAAAAGGATTCAGGATCAAAAAAGGATATTCTCATTTGTAGACAGCTTAATGGACGGACTTTCATATACAATCATTACAATTTGTCAATTATATTAACTTTAATGAAATATAATTAACTAGTGGGGCCCCTCTTTCAACACAAAACGTAATAAAACGAAATTCTCTTCTGTAAAAAATTTTCTTCCGGTCAAACAAAAAAACAAAAAATAAAAAAAAAATTTCTGAAAAAAATGCTCGTTCGATTTCTTGGAAAAATGTTGAAAGTGGCACAACTAGAATATTATTATAGATTATACGTACCAAGTTTGTATGGGAGTATATGAAAATTGAAAACTTCAAATGCGATTTGTAGAAGAAAAAATTTTTGTATTCAAATATAATGTAAAAAATTAATTTCATGTTTTTGTATACAAATTTTACAATCAATATGGACTAAAATCAACATCAATTTCATCGTCTTCGTACTCAGAATCTGTATAATCTTCATCTAAATCTAAGATATTTAACACGTCTTCATCTTTCGGAGTTTCCTTCTTTGCCTTTGCCCCGCCTAAAAACTTGATGTATTGGTCCGAAGAGAGGAACAGTCGCTTAATCAAATCTTCATTCGTTTACGACCTGTTTTCCGAGTGTGTTCCAGTCGAAATCTCCGAGCATCTTTTGTACGAGTTTCCTGTGCGTCTTCAGAAAACTTTCCAATTGGTAGAAGGAAATGCTTTATAACGTCTGACCCATGCATAAGTATCTTATGCACAGTTGCAGGCATGGGGTACCAGTCATACAGGCTAACGTAGAGATTTGCTGTATCCTTAGTCAGTGCTTCAAATTTTCTGATGTTAATTGGTTGTCCGGATGTTAATGTAAACAAAATCTTCGTGAAACTTTTAATTATTACAGCATTAACTCCAGTAATTCTTGCACTTTTCTCCCATTCCAAGAAGAAATTTCTCGCCGTATTACCGTCATTGGTATTACCGAATCCTGCTACTAGAAAACGCTTCCTGAATGGATTTCTTCTTATCATCGATCGCAGCTTGATTATCCTTGTTCTTCCTGCACACCTGCCACTCGAATTTGTAACTAATATGAAGTAGGCAGACGGTTCCTTTTTTGTCGATAACTTAGGGAACTAAATTCACCACTTGGAGGACGACCACGCTTCGATAGACCGGGCTGTTTGTCTTGATCTTCGAACACCTCATCCTCCATCTCGTCCTCATCGTCTTTCAAAGTGAAACTGAAAACCTTAGCCAAATAATCAGAATTTTTTCTTCAAAACGATCCCAACGTTTGCCACACCCGATGAATTTCTCATTTAAATTCAAAAATTCAAATCGTTTAATGTCCTGGATGTCCAACTTATCCTCCAATACAAAACCTTCAGGTATTCGGGTCAAAATTTTGGTGAACAAATGTTCCACAGCTTCATTTTTCGATGAACTGAAACGCGCCTCCATGATATCTTTGACGCTGGTTGTAACGACGCATTCTCAAAAATATTAAAAAAAGTTAATTTGCGAGGGTTTGCGAAGGCACCACTATATGTTATTGGAAACTACATTAGTTGTACTAAAATGTGTAGAAGACCACATTTGTACCATATTTTACCATTTTTTTAAAAGCTTAAAGGAGCTTCTGCGAATGAATTAAAAGTGATAATTTTTATATAATTTTTTTAATGTTCAACAAAATTGTTATATATCAGTCTTATTTAAATAATTTTAATGAAATAATACTATACATACCATAAACTGTTGGAATCATTGTGATAAAAAATTTACTTTCACTTTGTTTTCTTACAGAACTTGTTGAAACTTTGCACACAAATTTCTAACTGATTGAAATAGAATTTGCGTGCGACCTTAACTACAATTTCAGTTGGAATTTTTCGGTCCTGGAAGAGATATTCCAGGAATTATCACTTTACTTTTGTACATTGGGTATATGTGAAAGAAGTTCAGGACATTTCATTGGTATTCGTGAAAAATGATTTATTTCCGATTTTCAATACCTTTCGTCACACTGTGCGCCGACGGCCCGGCCCTTCGAGCATTTACTCGAATGGGCCATAGGCCAATCCGGCCTTGGCCAGACCATATCTTCATACTCGATAGCTTTTGAATTACCAGGAACATAGAACTCATTCTTGATTATTGCTGCAAGAATTGAGATGAATTCGACGCCTCTAAAACGAAGTACTGATCAATAATCCTTAATAAAAACCGGCCTTATTCTTCCCCTAGTTTCAGGTGCTTGTCTGGTTTTACCGGCTGATTCATCGATTACCACCTTAAGCGTAACACTCAAGGTGCGTTTAAACTATACTAGTTTTCGCTATCAGTCGCAGCCAGTCCACTGGCACAATGTTTACATTAGCAGAGAATACTGGCAAATATTTCTCTGACAGCGGGACTGTCAGTGCTTCACTGACACTTTTTTTCCAGAGCACTGGTAATAGAAATTCATGGTCTTTACATTGGGAATCCAGTTCACGGGAAAATGCGGATACAGAAAGAACAATTTCAAACTGAACAAAATCACACGGTACAAAATATTTTATTTCAATATGATCCCAATGTCGTCCCATCCTAAATTTTGGCATATATGTATCTTAAGAGTCTATGCACAAAATATGTATAATTTTTCCAAAACAATAAAAAATTCTGTTTTTGAGTTTTTTAAAAAAAAAATACTGGAAAAAGTTTTATTCTTACTAATAAGACTATCTTCTATATATATAAAAGTGAAAGTATGTCTGTAAATGTTCAATAGACTCCGAAACCGCTCATCCGATTGGCCTGAATTTTTGTATATAGGGGTTTTCGGGTACGGCGGGTGTTCCTACGAGGTCTATTTTGTTCTATCTCGAACACTTCGGGTGGCTGTAGTGTACCGATATCCGTAAAATTCGAACTTTTGTATGGGAGGTACTCTTCGAATTACTGCTAAAGAGCTCAGATCTATATTATTTTGGTTTTTTCCGAAAAAAATACGATTCCCAAAGTTTCAGATCGATCGGTCCAAATTTAAAATGGCGGCCAACACAAAATGGCGGATTACCTTTTTCTTTGCAGGCCATTCGGTATGGGTATTAAATGGCGATAAGCTTAGACACCCTAGCAACTGTCTTCCAAGCAGAGATGTACGCTATACTGGCATGCACTCATGAGAACTTAAGAAGGGTCTACCAAAAAGAACGGATTTTTATCTTCTCTGGTAGCAAAGCGTAGGGCCGTAGGACCAAGTCTAAATTAGTTTGGGACTGCCAAAGTGCTCTTGGTGAGCTGGGCGTTCTCAATCAAGTTACCCTTGTTTGGGTTCCGGGTTATCGGGGCTCCAAAGACAAGGAAAATGCTGATGCCCAGCTAAACAGGGGTCCGACATGGTATTCATCGGTCCAGAGCCGGCTAGCGGGGCTCCTACCAGCTTGCTGCAAAGGATCGGAGTTTGAAGAAACATACTGAACGCTGGAGGTTCAAACCTGGACTGGTCAACTCTCCTAACACGGCCAAGGGTTTGTTGGGGCGCAGTAGAAATGATGTCAGAACACTTGTTGGATTGATTACCGGGCACTGCGCTCTAAATTAACACTTATGGAGGATAGGAAAGGCGGAGGACCCCACCTGCAGGCTGTAGTGTAGTTCTTGACAGGCCCGATAGTAAAAAAAAGTAAAAAAAACACAAAAACGTTCTATGAAATGAATTAGACGATCACAACTAAGTGAGCGATTGGATGTGTTAGTGAGAAATATTTGAATGCTGAGGAGAATTTAACAAAATAGTTATAAAATATATTAATATCTGTTTCCTGCAAAATTGGGTCACTTAACGAGAAAAGCAATAAAATCACGACAGGCCCTGTTTTTTGTTAAGCGGAGAAACTCTTTTGCTTCTTCGCTTTGTTTTTTTGGATTAGGTTTAGGTGTAACACCTAGATCTTTGTTGAGCTGCGCTATAAGTGCAACACTTAAGCGCAATGAATGTTAATTATAAATGATAAAAATCAATTCTCAAGCTTCAAAAAATGAATGAATTTATTTTTCACTTCTACAGGTATTTATACTTATAAATACAAACATAAAAATAACAAATTAAATTAAATAACAAACAACTACATACATGAAATAAAAACGAAATCCAAAGGTTTAAACTTAAATTGCTGCGTAATCAATAAGTACAAATGTTTCCCTCATACAAAATTGCTATCTGGGCAAAATGGTTGCACAAATTTCAACGTGTTCGATCCATCGAACGGAAAAGGCGTCAAATTACGTCTGGATTATTTTGAATATTTTTTGGCATTGATGGTTGTTGTATGGAAATGATGATTTTAGCAATTCTTAACAGGCCCCTTTTAGAGCAGCGCGACCAAATTGCGCGATTTAAGGCTGTATCAGATCCAAAGCAGCAAAGCAGAACCGCCGGCAGAGAATTGTTTCTATTGGCTTTCGCTGGCCACGTGACAAGAAAAGCAGCAGAGAGTTCTGCCGTTGCCTTTTCATCTCAAATCCTAATGTTGCTGCTTTGCGAAGCAGGATTTTTTGACATTTAAAATCTTTGTCACTTGGCAAGTTCTTTTTAAGTGATAAATGGACGCGGAAAATTGCGAATTCATTGTTGTGTGATTTTTTACAAACAATTTAATTTGACATTAGCTCTCAAATAAAAATTCTGCCGTTGCTGCTGCTTTACTTGGATCTGATTCAGTAGGCAGAAATCTGCTTCTGCCTCTGCTTCTGCCGATGCTCAAAAACTTGGATCTGATACAGCCTTAGGGTCTGATTATGTTGGAGCTGCGAGAAACGAGTAGAGCGGCGATGCTAGCGGAGCGGAGATAATACAAGGTTTTCAATAGAGCTGTTTATATAGGAGCAACGCGGTGACTCACGCTTTGGTCGCGACCAACGGCAAGATCTGCGATAAAGCTTGGGTTACTTTTCTCCGCTAGTATCGTTAGTATCAAGATGAATGTTGATTCCTCAGTCATATTGTCAACGTTCTGTTTGCGCTTCTGTCAGAAACTGATAAGACTGCTTTATTCGCGCTACTCACAGCTTTTGTCACAGCTCTGTTACCATCTATCCTAGCTCCAACATAATGAGACCCTTAGTAGATTTTCCTCAAAATTTGTGTTAACAGACGATGTATGGTTTTAGTGGTAAGATCAGGCAGCATAATGGTCCATCTAGGCCAATTTTAGATTTGCCGAGAAAAAAAATCGGCGACATTATGAAGAATATCCTTGGATTGAGTATGGTGTCAATTAGGGAATCCAATCCCGCGAACGCGGGAACCCGCAAATGCGGGATCCCGCACCATTTTTGCGGGATCAGAAGAGCGGGACTAGACATGCGGGATCTGCGGGATTTGAGCAGTAGAATGGCCTGTTAAAATAACCGCGACTAAGAGAAATACTAGCAATATTGCAAAGTATTAACAATTTATGTGCTGTGCGTGTACCTATATGAACGTGATCAATGTCAAGTTACGCTACGCTACGACAAGGGATTCTCCACGTGAATTGAGCGTACGGGGATTACCTTTTCGGCTAATTGTATTGTTTGTCAAACAAACTACTGAGTCAGTCAAACAAAGCATTCCGGCCAATTCTGAACTACGCTGGAATTGATTAGGCTGGAATTTTCTTACATCGGTAGCATAAACTCTGTTGGGGCCATATTTGGTTTCGAGTAGATATCGATTTCTGTCGATAAATAAAAATTGGCATTTGGCAAGACGATATCGACAACCTTATCGTGTCTATACGGGTGGATCAAGTCTTTTGACGTTTATTAAGGCCCGAATTCATCGACTTGGATATATTCTCGGTTATTTCTTAGCCCGTACAATTCTACGGATATTTTTTGGTATTTACGGAAAGCAAATATAATAATTTAAAATTTTTACAGAATTACAAATTCATTCATATTGATTCAATACTTGAGCCGTTTTCTTTGAAAGTGGTGTAAGTTCACTTTATATGATATGAAGATATTTACGGGTTTGCGTTTGAATGGATTGAAAAATATTGGTATATGTTAATACGCTCATTTTATGTTTTTTAAATATTAAATTGATTTAATTTTATAATGTGATCGTTTTTAAAGTATTAGTTAAAAGAAATTTATACGTTTGATGATTTAGAATGGATTTTCACCACTTTCAAAGTAAACAAAATTTGAAAATCATACATTGATGAAATATTAAATATGGGATTTCAATTGAATCAAAGCAATTTTTCTTATGAAATTTTGTTAAAAAAACATAGTAAAAAGGTTTTATTCCAATATTTCTTCAGGTAATGCCATTTATATTTTATTAATTACTACTCTATATTAATTCAATTTTAAATTTTTTCATTATGAGAAAGTAGCGAAGATCCCCAATATATCTTAATAGGTAATAGATCCATTAGTTGAATTTTTGCGATGCGAAGGATGGATATAAAGGTGGTAGTATTATATTTTAAAATGTTCGTGGTCTTCCAACTGTGGGGGATAAATCTAATGTTTTAAGCTCCCCATTTTCATTAAATGAGCTTTGTATATGGTTCGTTTTTTAAAAAACTTATGCAACATATCTTCAGCCAAGTTACCTCTTCACCATAACTATTTTTTCCGTCTTTTTAGAACTGCATTTTCTAGTAGTTTCGTCGAAACAAAATCATATCGTTTTATTTCATGTAAAATAAACTTTTTACGTTTTCGGCATTGTTGTGTGATGGTATAATAATCTGTAGGAATAAACAGTAATTTTTTTCTTATGGAAGTTTCGATAGTTCCAAAATCGGCATATTTTGAAAGTTAAGAATGTCCAGAAATTTATGTCTTTGCGGAAAGTGGCCTTACACCACTTTCAAAGTAATTATATTTGTAATTTCATTAACTAGCTAAATTTATATTGACAAAATGATGAAAATTTTGAAGGATTTTTTTGGGAACTGTTTATAAATAAATAGTTCATAGCAGATTGACTGTTATGTTGTTAACTAACTTTTTGTCAAAAATGGACTTACACCACTTTCAAAGAAAACGGCTTGATACTATATTTCATTTTTTTAATTTTCACTCACAGCTTTGTTCAATTTTGAAATTTCGAAACTTCAGAGGTTAGAAATCGGCGGATAAACTTATTACCAGGTCGAACTGGTATTAGCTTTATCCAAGCCCGGAAATCGCGGTAGGTGAATACGAAATATCCATGATATTTAGGTATGTATATGCGTGGATATATCCAGGCCGGTGAATACGGGCCTAAAATGCCCAATTTAGGCATACAAAAGGTTTCTATTTTAATTAAATATAAGTGGTTTGCTGAACTTGGAGTATTATCACACAATTTGATGTTTTGTATGGCCGCACTTATCTGTCGATTCGGCCGTAATGCAAAATATAAAACTTAGAGAAAATCCACAAGCTTTTTATGTCGAGTAGATTCATCGACTCGAGAAACCAAATACGTCGCCGGTAACGCAGAGTAATTTCGAAATTACAATTTATGCTACTATGTAAGAAAATCCAAGCGGAATCAATTCCAGCCTAGTTCAGAATTGGCCTGAATATTTTGTTTGACTGACTAAAGTATAGTTTGTTTGACATATAACACACTCTTATTTCATATAATATTTTATAAATTTATGAACATGACTACTTGAACAAAATCTATGATTTTTTTTGCAGTCCCGCAAATCCCGCGGATTCGCGGGATTGATGACCTCGATCCCGCGGGCTTGCGGGATTGAGATTTTAATGCGGGATTGGATTCCCTAGTGTCAATGAAGCAAAGTTTACTGTTTTTTTGCAGAAACTTCTGTACAAAGGACTTACGTGCTCAAAACGAAAAGTTTGTTACAAACGGCTATGATAATTGGAAAAAAATAGGAGAAGCATTACAAAAGCATCGAAAATCCTTCCTACATAAGCAGTCCACCGATATGCATGTTTCTTTCTAACACTCCATGGTTTCAGGAAGCGTACAGGAGAGAATTGTGAGGCAACATGACACAGAAATAGTTGAAAAAAGAAAATATTTGATCAAGTTTATCATCTGTCTGTGGTCAGTCGGTAACGGTGGTTTAAAATTTGGCCCACCCCAGCAAAAATTCATTGCTACGCCCATGCTTTTAGACCTTCGCTACACTGCAAACCCCAGAATATTTTTAACTTCCCAGTAGGAAGTTATTGTAATCGGTCCGAAAATCGGATTCGAAATTTTCAATGTATTTACACGTTTCAAGGTCCCAATAGCATTTTAAGCAAAAATTTGAGAAGAAATATGTGTGTGTGTGTGTGTGCGTACGTATGTGGTCATTTTTTCCTGCACGATTTCGCGCGAACCGAAAAAGATATCGACTTCGTTCAGGTGCAGTTCGAAGCGTGTTCAAGGAAATATGATCTGAAAAGATTTTCATAAAAATTGGTCGAGCCGTTTTTTTGTTTGAACGACTTAAGTGATTTTTGTACCAGAACGATTTCGCGCGAACCAAAAAAGATATCGACTTAGTTAAGGTGCCGTTCGAAGCGTATTAAAGGACATATGAATTGAAAAGATTTTCATAAAAATCGGTCGAGCCGTTTTTTTGTTTGAACGACTTAAGTGATTTTTGTACCGGCACGATTTCGCGAGAACCAAAAAAGGTTTCGACTTCGTTAAGGTGCCGTTCGAAGCATGTTAAAGGACATATGATCTGAAAAGATTTTCATAAAAATCGGTCGAACCGTTTTTTTGTTTGAACGACGTAAGTGATTTTTGTACCAGCACGATTTCGCGCGAACCAAAAAAGATACCGACTTCGTTAAGATGCCGTTCAAAGCGTGTTAAAGGAAGTATGATCTGAAAAGATTTTCATAAAAATCGTTCGAGTCGTTTTTTTGTTTGAACGAAGTTAATCTTGTGGACCGAAAGGGTCAAAAGCCACATCCCAACTAGTTTCCTTGTGAATTTAACACACTACACACTTCATAAGCGTGTAAATTCGGCTAATCGTGTTAAAATAAAGCGTTTTAGGAATAAACCGTGTTAAAATAATACGGATAAAAAGTCGTAGGTACGTGTAAAAATCACACACGTTCAGCGTATAATATTTTTTACAAGCGAAAGAAATTGTAACGTTTTATCGTTTTACGTCTTAAACGTGTGAAAATCACCCAATATGTGTCATTTCACACACTTCACTATAAACACGCATGAGAGGATAACTTAAAGGAAAGTTAGAAAGCAGTGTTGCCAACTTTATTAGCAGCAAATTTAAATGGATGAGCTCTAAAATTGAGCCCCAATTTAAATGAAAGAGCGCTAAAAGATTGAGCGCTCTATTTTAATGCAACGGTCTAGGGCATAATTTTTTGCAGTTTTATGATGCGGCGTGAATTATAGAAACACGTTTATGTGCAGTTAAATAAAAAAACATTTTTTTTAATATTATTCTAACCTTTCATTACTTTACGTTAGTTCTAATTTCTAAAAACGTAACAATTCATCGATTTCCATTGCATATCATTATTGTTATAAGAGTTTAAAGTTCCTATCCTTTCCACGATTTCTGAAGGAAGTTTGTAATTATGGCAGCTTTTATTTGTAAGCGATAAGCCAAATCTAATGTGTAAAATAGCTTCCAACATAGGTAATATTTCTACTTCTCAATTTTGTTTTCACTATAGTCATTTGACTGAATACTCTTTCAATATCGGCATTTGAAAAAGGTAAGGAGAAAATCGAGCTCCGCAACATTTTTAAAAGGATTGATGCCATATGAATCTTAAATAATAGTTTTAAGGAAATAGTCGGTTAATTTTTAAAAGCTGTTGCTCAAAAATTATTTCGAAGTTGAAAAGCGCTAAGAGTTCTTTGAAAGCACTAAATAAGCGCTTACGCGCTAACGGCAGTTTTTAAGCGTCAAAACCCATTGAATAGCACCAAATCTGGCGCCTAAAGCGCTATTTGGCAACACTGTTAGAAAGTTCTAATTCTTTATTTAAATGCTCAATGAACAGAGAGTCTCACGACCTCTCTTTACAATCAGTCGGTAGCACAAGGGCACCGAGACAAGTCGTTGCAGTTTACATCAAGAATTTCAAGCTTACGATGATGATTTTTCACCCCGCAAAACGACGCTAAAAAAGCTTCAGTCAAAAGCTTCCAAGCAATACATATTTGGTGTGTTTTAAACACACGCATTAAGTGTGTTAAATTTACACACTTTTCGCGTATTAAAAATTAACACATTTTAAACGCGTGAAAAGTGACTACATGATTTTACACGTGAAATGCGTTTTAAAATCGCACACTTGGGTTTGCACTGTACTTGGTCGAAGGGGTTTGTCCAACCTTCATTAATAATTCTCATAAAAACAAGACACAATTCTCAATCCGTGGCAAAGTTTTCAGAGTGTAAAACCAATAGCTTCCTGACCTACTGTCGGTTTACTTATGATAAAAACTGAATTCGGTGTCAATAGGCAAGGTGACGTGCCCATAGCGCATAGCACAAAATCGACTTTCAAATGTACCAAACAAAATCCTAATAAGGCGCTAACTGATAAAATCTAGATTATCACCAAGACTTCCAGCAGGTATATTTTCAGCAACATTTTCAACCACACCCAAAGTAGTCGCAATAAATCCCTTCCATATCCTCAAAATGCAAAAAAACGATCGTTACTCTTCTATAAACTGGTTTGCAACATTGGTGGTCTTTAGTTTCCTGCATTCCTATTTACGACAATTTTATCTAAATGTACATGTACCTACTTATCTAATATTACCAAAGATATTAGCCCCAAGAAAAAAGGCGGTCTTGATGCGATATAAATGAGTAATTTCCAGCAGTACGTTCACTTCTGCATTAATCTTTAAACAGAACCAAGGCGACTGACTCGTCACACTAAGAAAGTATCAGAAGCCGAAGCAACTTGTGTCCTCTGTTCAAGATCATCTTTCGATGATAAATTAACTCCGAAAGCGTTTTTCCATGTTCATTTCTTGGCTCATATGAGCACCGGTAGATTGATGGTGATGTTCACTAAAAACCGTGTCAAAATTTTCAGCGCGAGCACACCTGACGAAATAGCGGTGCAAACGCTACATACACGGAGAGCACAAAATTTCCAACTAAGGAATGACCAAGAATGCAGAAATGCCATCCACCTTTTTAGCTGAAGAAGGAACAGCCATGGCCAAAAGCTGTGCCACTTTTAAAGAGCAGATTTCTGGGCACATTTTTTAGGGAGTGGAGGTGCCCCATGCCAGACAACGGAATGAAGTGGAAAAAACACTCAAACGAATTTGTGACAGATCCATTACCAGAAGCTAACAGGTGCATTCGGGCCGTAATCCATCATCGAAAATTGATTTCTAGTAATTAAGCAAGGCTTGTTCGGCTCAACAAAGGCGCATTAATTTGTCCTAATTACTTGCTAGAACACGAAACTCCGAGCAAGTGTAAGGATTTCTTTGTTTTGTGATCATATCAGGGGAATTGGTGAATATTGAATTTGAAAATGACTTCAGCAGCGGCAAACAGAGGATTGGGGATTTTGGACTGAGCAAATATTGATTGCTTCTATTTTTTATGATCCACTTTTTGGTGGAGACACGACTTGTTAGATAAGGGAATTAAGTGAAATACAGTCATTAAAACTTTATACCACAAATAACATGAAAACACAATTTATAATCAAATATCTACAATCATTTTTAGGGTTTGACGAAAACGCTTTTATTAAAGCGGAAAAATATTATTAGATTTTATTTTGTCTTATTATGTAACTGAATGCAGTCTTTTCTTTGTTCAATGCTCATTGATCGGCACTCTCTAATTTCGTCATTCAGACATTGTCTAATCGAGATCAGCATTTAGGTTGGGACTGATTCTACAAATCGAATGAATACTGCAATCTTTAGAATACTGCAAATATTTTGCCGAAACTAGCGTGATAAATGCCAAGGCGAGTCGGTCGAATAAAATATAAAAGTTTAGGAATATATAATCACTCTTTGTTCGTGTTTTTGTGAGTAAATCGACTCCATTGTGAGGACACTCATTTTGAGATGTATCTGGAGGGCACCATAGCAAAAGGATGTCTGCAAAGCGGAGTAATATTGCTTCTCTTGTGGTCCATTGTCGTAGATGAGCACCTCAGTTACTAAGGGTTCAAAATTGTTCGCTTAAGGTTATGAATATTATGTTGCCATTGTGGTTACCGATGAAACAGGTAGCACTACGTCAAAGCTCATCCAACAAACACCTGGGTTGGTCTGCAGCTGGCGCGTTAGCTTAGAACTCAGTGTCAATCCTTATAAAAGAATTGGTAACATTCACCATGAAGCAAATAATGCCGATTTGACTGAAATGGTCTTTACTGTAAAGCTTTTGCGACCCAAAAGAATTTGGCTTTTTATCCGAAACCTAAATATGCCAAAATTTATTGGAACCAACTAATCTGATGAACAGAGCATGGTCTGCCGCTTTCTCTAAAAACATAAGTAAGACTATCGTGGTTTTTCGCTATAGTATCCTAAGGTGGACTTGTATGGTACATGGATTGTCCCAAGAAAGAGGCAAGTGTAATTGCCAGGCTCTGGTCCAAATCGCTGAAAGATCAGACACGCTGATCATACACGGCTGTGGCATAGGCACGAAACCGGCTATTGGGAGATCCACCAGCTTGGTGAAGAAGGCCCTTGACTGACGATCTGAATTTGATGAAATTCAGCGAACGTTAGAGATACTCGCTTGTTTTGGAGGGATTCACGGGACTTTTACTTGTCTCATGTAACAAGGTACTCAGAGAATCGCTGAGGTAAAGTATGACGGATGACAGGGATATATGCTTTAAATTAAAATCTACAGAGGGGTGGAAGGTTTAAGTACCCAACCTATAGCC
Organism: Thereva nobilitata; assembly: GCA_963855945.1. Taxonomy (NCBI): domain Eukaryota; kingdom Metazoa; phylum Arthropoda; class Insecta; order Diptera; family Therevidae; genus Thereva; species Thereva nobilitata. Next base: position 105,479,113 of record OY979695.1, on the reverse strand, counting down.
TTTGCTTCGATGAGGATGAGCCTATTCTTCACTTTCTATGTGACTGTTCTGCAATAGCAAAGGTATAGTCTCATTGTTTGGAGCGATTTTAGTTGAACAAACAGGTTTAAATAATAAATCTCGAGTCAGACTAAAGAGCTTGTTCAAGCGGCCTGGTCTACAAATCTAAAGTAAAGCGGCTGTCACCAGTACAATAGGTCCAAGAGGTGGATTTAAAAAAGAAGTCTCTGCAAAACAAAAGGACTTCAAACATGTCAAAATTTTGTAGCAAAGTTAACTGCTGAAATTGATAAATTTTCCAACGTATACTGCTAATTTAATGTCCACCGACAGTAAAAATCAAAATAAGCATAATCAGTTGACTTTAAATAATGGCAAACAGTTCTATTAACAAGGGAGTTGACTTCGAGGATGAAAAATATGAGATCCTTGGAATGCTAGAGACTGATAAATAAGGGCTTTAATTTGCTGGAGATTGAATTAGTAGAGTACATTAGCCAATTTAGTAGAATTTAGTAGAGTACATTAGCCAATTTACGCTATGATCACTAAAATAACCCACAAGAGATGGGAAAAAAGTCTGGAGTACTGTTCAGACTTCCCAGTCATTTCATGAAGAAAAATAAGGCAGAAGAATATGGGTGCGGTCAAAAAGTCAGCTAATGCCCATTCCGTGAATTTAGTCGTCCAATGAGCAAAAACCACTGTAAACAAATTGCACGCTTTGGTTTAATTTGACAGTGACTGCAAATCAACTGTGCATTTTCGGCATTCAACATCAAGTGACTGCGCATTTAGCTGACTTTTTGACCGCACCCTATATTCTATGTCCTAGTTTCGCAGATTGATGTTAAAGCAAAACTGGTTAAATTCAGAAAACGCATTGTTGGGATATATTGAGTAGGTGGCCCACTACAAAAAAGAAAAAGGGCATTACAAAAGTTGGGGCTTCCTTTACACAAACGATTGATATAATTTAAGAATGCTAATATCTGCCCACCAAATATTTGCTTCCGCAGACAACATCGACGTCACCCACATTGAGCAAGCGGCACGAAAACTAGGGCTGCCCAACAAAAAGTAAAATAAAGTGCTTGGTGGACCGCCCATCTGCAAGGCGATCTAGCATATTTACCATAATCAGGTAGTGCAGCACGATTTTAAAGTAGTACAATTCTTAACTGTGGAACCAGAAATGTGTATCTCTTCATCATTGGCTCTACAGCTCTCCGTGACCCTTGGTCTCCTCAAGAATTTTCTTCCAACGTTCTCAGTCTTGCGCCTTACTCTTCTAGTTGGTAATCCTAATAGTTAGTCCATTTCCAGCTTCCGAGAACCTGCTCGTCATGCTTCCGATCTGTACATGAGTACTGGTTTTATTACGGTTTTGTATAACTTAATTTTGATAGTCCTGCTTATTCTTTCTTATTTTTTTTGACTTAAAGTACTTCAACATACTGTACCTAGTATGTTTTGCTCGCTATCAGCACTTCTCTTTTAATTTCTGGCGTAATGTAATCCGTAACAAAGGATTCTATGTTATCTCTTTGGATTGTTACATTTTGTCCTGTTCTTCCTCTACTATTTCTATTAGGGATTCACATATATTTCGTTTTATTTTTATTTATCATAAGTCCAGATTTCGATGCTCCTTTTTCCAGCGCCACATAGACTTCCTTTGCTGCAGTCATTGTCCTGCTTATGACGATTACATGATCTGCATATGCCATTAGCTTAACAGACATGTTTAGAATTGTTATTTTTCTAATAAAATGTTAAATAGTAAGTAAGTAAATAGTAAGTAAGGATAGTGAGTCTTCTTGTCTGAGGCTGTGTTAGTTTCAAAGGGCACCGATACATTGCTCTGAGTTCTTACTCTAGGTGAGTGAAAAGTTTCAGTAATAGCAAAATAAGAATACAGCCCCACGCTTTTTTTCATTAATAAGTAATATTTATAATTTTTACCAATAACTTAATTAATTTCATTCTGAGCTTGATTTCGAAAGGTTCGGTGTTCCAATATACTAGGCCCACCCTAAATGAAAACTAACGCAGAAGTGAAGTAGAAGTGAAGTAGTCGTAATTTCTTTCAAAATTGATATATAAACCAAAATCAAAAGATCATAAGAAGTGTAGCAAGTGAACAGCCGTACTTTCTTAACTTTTGTTTACTTCTTGTGCGGTTCTTACCGCACGGTTACTTCTGTAAATGACTTTTCGAAATTTTTCGAAATTAAACTTCCACTTCACTTCCATTTTGGTCACTCTCATACATTCATATGCAATGGTACCTAGCTTCACTTCACTTCACTTCCCATTTAGGGTAGGCCTACTGACTGGAGCAATAAAAACTTTACATCCAAAATTATTTTTTACTGTTTAGTTCTTTATTTTTTGTGTAGATTATTCCTATTAGTCCGGGGAAATTAGCATTTTAAGGAGACAAAATTCCAAAATGACTGAAAATTGGTACACAACTTCCTTGGGACTTTTAAAGAAAACAATTTCGGAATCACAAAAAATAAAACATGGCCGCCGGAGATATCGCGGTTTTCCCATGTTCTCCTTGTATCTCGGTTTCTCTAGATCGTACAACCACGTACGATGGTCCAAAATGTTGGCAATGAAATTCTCTACAACTTTAGTTCTTCCAAACATGTTGAGCGGTTAACCCTTTTAAAGTTATTCAAGGTCAAAGTTCCAAAAAATCAGTTTTTGGTCAAAAAATGACTCAGAAACTGATTATTGAGAAATTTTTTTTGTTCTATTTATACAAAAGATTATTGCCTACCCTAATGACATCCTTGCCATTTTTTCGAAAACTTTTCGAAAATTTTTGCAAAAATCAATTGTTAGTGATTTTTTGGCCGAAAAGTGATTTTTGGAAACTTTGACGGCGCCCATGTTTTATTTTTTGTGATTCCGAAATAGTTTTCTTTAAAAGTCCCAAGGAAGTTGTGTACCAATTTTCAGCCATTTTGGAATTTTGTCTCCTTTCGATCGTTTTTTTGTTAATTTCCCCGGACTATATGTTCCATTCGTCAGGTAGTTCTTTATGTCTCCAAATGTTTATCTTGTACAATCTTGTGCATATGTATTTAAATGTATTACTACCCAGTACGAATTCTAGGTAGCACTTACCGATGGAGCACTGATATAAGTAGTCATCAGGTAAGGGGTACTCATATTTTCTTAGGTGTTAGAAGAGCCCTTATATAACGCATTACAAGAGAAGGGAGATGGTAAGGGGTAATCCAGAATTAGACCCAAAGAAGTTAGAAATTTACTCAATGAGTCAAATACCATTACAAAAATACGAAAACAAATGAGTCATCGAGTAAATTTCATACTTCGTTGGGCCGAATTCTGGATTACCCCTTACCATCTGCCTTCTCTTGTAATGCGTTATATAAGGGCTCATCGATATAGTAAAAAGTAAGGCCTTACCTCCTATGACATCGTGTGTAAAAATAAGTACTTTTGTAAGGGGTATGGTAAGGCCTACCCCTTACTAGTAAGGGCTCATTTCAGTACTTCTGTAAGCTTACAAGTCCTACTGGGTACAGTTTTTAAATATTTGTGGTGATATATTGTCTATACCTGGGACTTGTTATTTTTAAGCTCAGTTATAGTTTCTTCTACCTCTTGTACTGTAGCTTCTGGTATTACAACAGCATTTCTGGTTCTTTCGTTTTTATCAAATATGTTTTGACCTGAAAACATAAAATTTATTAATTAACATAATTAAAAGAAAATGCATCAACTTACCTGCTATCGTCCATCCATACTCAGGTCCCCGAAATATATATTAAATATGCCTAAAAATAAAAAATTATTAACAAATAAACACAAATCATACTTACCTTCAGAATCAAAATAAATAAAAATAACAAATGTCAATTTGACCACTGTGAGGCAAATTTGACAGCGTGTAAACGAAGCTTAAAGAAAAACCACAAAAAATGTGGAACACAACATTAATAATTTGCGCAAAAGAGTACTAAAAAATTTCTCCCACCCCAGCGCCATCCTCCAGCACCAGTAAGAAGGTGCTGGTTAAAACTAGAGAACTTGCAACAGAATTTGCAATCTTCTTTGGACTCTACGCCGAGAAGGTTAGCTCGCGATTTTTTGGATTTCCTCCTAAAATCGTGTTAGGGAAATAGATAGTTGGTTGGTTCCACCGCTGACTTTTGTGATAGGTTATTTGCATGATTTGTTGTCGTTTTTCAGGTGTCTGATTTAATTCGCGAAATAAAGAATTTCAATTGAAATTATCAGGGATAATTTCTTTTACGCAATTGAAATTGAAATAAGTTCAATAGAAATTATATGGAATAATTTCTACTACGAAATTGAACTTATTTAAGTAGAGAATTTTAATATTTTATTACGATCTCAATTGAAATTATACGAGATAATTTCTTTTACGATATTGAGATTCAAACAAATTCAATAGAAATTATATAGGATAATTTCTACTACGAAATTGAATTTGTTGTGATAAATAGTCGTCACACGCAGTAAGGAAAGAGTTTCAATCAGATTTTTACGTACGGTAATTTCTTCTACGACATTGAAACTCAGGCAAGGTCAATAGAAATTATATGGGATAATTTCTACGATGAAACTGACCTTGTAAAAGCGGAAAAACTTACGTGCTTGGTAGTAGGTTTAAGGATATTTGGAGAACTAAATAAAGATTGCGTTGGATTTACCCCGCGTAATCATAAGAAGGTTTCGCTGGGAGAACCTTCGCCCTGTTTTCTCGCAAATAGACCAGCACGGGCAACAAAGCAAACTAAAACGTAGAGACAGACGTCTAAAAAGGGAATAAACTCGCAGCCTGGCAGAACGAGAATTAAGCACGCAACAAGGGCGGCTGAAACGAAGAAATAAGTTAAAGAATATTTGGAGAATTCAATAAAGGAAAAATTTGAATTTATTAATAATAAAAATTGAATAATTAAATTAAATTGAATTTAAATTAAGTAAATAAAATTTGAATTATAAAGTTAAGTTAGAGTTAATTAGCTTTTGTAAGATCTGGGAGAGAATATATTTGATATTAAACGAACCTAGTCTCTTTTCTTTTAGAGCATGAACCTGCACCTATCCGTATCATAATATTTCTAGTAATAATAACTTTATATTACGGCTTTACGCGCCGTACTATAACATGGTCCTTCGAGCCGGATAGGTTGCAGTCATACAAATATATTTTTTCTCAGATTTTATTAGTTGTTAGATTTAGTACGTACTCCAAATATTCTTTTAACTTGAAGTAAAGAAAGCCCGAGGCAAAATTATGGGTAAATCGAAACAACAGGAGCTCTGTCAGACAGAATTGGAACAAATAAGCAAGATGAAGGGTAAATTGCAACAACAGGATGTCTGTCAGACACAACTGGAACAAACAATTTCTAATTATAGAAAGACACCACAACCCAGGCGTACACCAGGTTATATCAAGGGCAAGATAAGTGCTATCAAAAAGATAGCAGAAAGGTTCAACAATAACCATCTAGAAATAGGGGCAGCTGATATAAGCACTATAAAGGATAAAAAAATTGAATCTGCCGTAAAAGAATACCTGGAAGGCGAGCAGTTCATGGAATTCGAAGAGACATATTCCGAATTTCTGGGAGACCTTGAGGACGCAATGAGTGCCTGCCCGCCGCAACCAAATACAACAACCGCACAGAACATATCTATTAGTGAACAATCAGGTTCACCAAGGGTTAAACTTCCAACTCTGGAGATTCCGAAGTTTGACGGCCAGTACTCATCATGGAGAACATTCCATGACAGATATGTATCATTAATACATAATGAAGATCGCTTAATGCCGGTCGACAAGCTGCACTACCTTAAGAGTAGTCTCACGGGAGAGGCCCATAGAGATCTGGATTCGTTTGACATGACGTCAGAGAATTACGCAGCAGCTTGGGAATTGTTGTGCAAGCGGTACAACAAAAAGAGATTATTAATATATGCCCAGTTGAAATTACTGTTTAATAACACTCCAATTAGAACAGAGTCGCATAAGGAGTTACGAGCTTTGGTAGACGAGTTGCATCGTATAAGGCATGCACTGCAAGTGCTCAAGGTCAGCATTTTGGATTGGGATCCCATATTTGTTTATGTAACGGCGCAGAGACTACCAGAAAAAACCCGTCACCTGTGGGAACAACTGATTGCGAAGTCCGACGAGCTACCGGCGCTTAAGGATCTAACCAAGTTTTTGGAAGAAAGACATAGAAGTCTAGAAGCAATCAGAGATGAAAATAGTTATAGGTTCCATAAAGATAGTCGCAAACCTGAGAAGAAGGTGCGGAATCAGAGTAGCAGCTACCACACCCATCAGGAAAGCGTCAATTCAAGGAAGGAATGTGCGAAGGGAAATGATCAGAGAGCCAGAAGAATAGAATGCCCAATGTGTAAGAAAGAGCATTTCCTGGCACAGTGCAGCTCCTTTAAAGCATTATCCAACACAGAAAGAGGACGTTGGATAAAAACAAAAGGATTATGCTTCAATTGCTTTAAACAGCATTACAGCCGAAGCTGTACAAGTAATAACAGATGTCCGATATGCAGAAGAAAGCATCATCTGTTAGTACATACAGATCATGAAAGCAAGCCAGAAGTTAGCGAGCAACGGACAACACCTGTGGATACAACAGAGCCAGTTGTAACAAATTGCAATTGTAACATTCATAGGACAAAATCAATGCTAGCGACAGCCCTGGTCAAAGTGAAGGACCAGCACGGAAATAGCTTAGTGTTGCGAGCACTCATTGACCCAGGGTCACAAAGCTCGTTTATAACGGAGTCGGCATATCAATCACTACGACCAGGTATCACTCCAGCCTCATTACAAGTCAACGGAATATCTTCGACACCAGTAGCTACATCAAACAAACTGGCAAGCTTCACGCTTGTATCTAGGTCACGAGTTAAATATGAAAGAAAGATACAAGCGTACGTAATAAAGAGTATAACCAACACGTTCCCACCAAGACAGATCAACAAAAGAGAATTGTCACGTCTCAAGGGGTTGGAACTCGCCGACCCAGACTTTGCAACTCAAGGACGCATTGACTTACTGCTGGGAGTGAATGTATATGCAAATATACTCAGGACAGGATTACGCAAAGGACCTAAAGGGATGTTTGCGATACAAAAGACAAGCTTGGGATGGATTCTGTTTGGAAAGGTACCAACAGTTCCAGAGCAGGGAAAAGATGTGAGTTTCTCTGCATTCACGGTTCAGAAAAATGATGAACTAGATTTTCATGAACAACTTAAAAGCTTTTGGGAGCAAGAAGAAATGCCCGCAGCAAGGGTATTGACGAACGGGGAAGAACAATGCGAGAGGTTCTATGACGAAACCACTAAGCGCCTACCTGATGGTCGATACATAGTAAGGATACCATTCAAGGACAATAGATCTCCCAACCTCGGGACTTCTAGGAAGCAGGCATTGTCAAGGCTGATACAATTGGAACGTAAGTTAGAACAGAAGCCTGACTTAAGGAAACCATATCATCAATGTCTTCAAGAATATATGGACGTGGGTCATATGAAGGCAATAAGACCACGGTATATTCGAACGAAAGAGAACCCAGCCGACATAGCATCAAGAGGAATGATGCCAGAGAAATTAAATGAGGCCAAATTATGGTGGCACGGGCCCAGCTGGTTACAGGAACCAGAACATAAGTGGCCAAAGGAGACCTCAACGGACTTCAAGACTGAGATGGAAGCAAAAACCTCTACCAGAGCAATGATGATGATGGAGCCAGCAGAGGTTGAGTGGTGGATGAAATTCTCTTCATACACTAAGGCGTTGAGAGTCATTGCATATTGTTGTCGATTTATATACAACACGCAAAATAAAAATCATCGACGTGATTCGCAGATTTCAGCAGCAGAAATAAGAGAAGCGAGGACGAAGCTAGTTCAAATGGTACAAAGAACTATGTTCTCGGGCGAATACCAAGATTTAAAAAATGAAAGAGCCATTAACAAGCAAAGCCTACTGAAAGGTTTGAACCCGTTTTTGGCTAATGATGGCACATTGAGAGTCGGGGGCAGGTTGCACAATTCCGACTTACAATATGACCAAAGGCACCCGATGATCCTACAAAGAAGGCACCATATAACTAACATAATCATCGATTATTATCATAAGGCAACAATGCATGGTGGAGCCTCGTTAGTGTTAACGAATATTCGTAACCAATTTTGGATCATAAATGGAATGGCAGCTGTGAAGGAACGCATTTACAAGTGTGTGAAATGTACAAGGTATCGGGCAGCGAAGCCACAACAGATAATGGGAAACCTCCCTAGTGCAAGGGTGACCAAAGCTCATCCCTTCGAGAACGTCGGCATAGACTACGCAGGACCGTACGATTTAAAGATGTCGAAGCACAAGGGGTCAAAGATATACAAAGGGTATTTTTGTATCTTCATATGCATGACGACTAAAGCAATGCATATTGAGGTAGCATCAGACATGTCCACTGATGCATTTATTGCGGCTCTGAGGAGATTCATAGGTCGCAGAGGTCAGTGCCGCAACATATATTCGGATAATGGCACGAATTTCGTGGGAGCCAATAAGCAATTACAAAGCCAATTGAGGAAGGCTATAAAAAGCGCGGAAATTGAAGCTGCGACAGAGTTAGCCAATAATGAAATACACTGGCATTTTAATCCCCCTGCAGCCCCACACTTTGGAGGGCTTTGGGAAGCAGGGGTGAAAAGAGTAAAGCATCACCTGAAAAGGGCATTAGGTGATAAAATACTCACATTTGAAGAGCTAAACACGCTGCTCATCCAAATAGAATCTTGTTTGAATTCTCGACCTTTGTGTCTTCTGTCAGCAGATCCATCAAATCTGGAAATACTTACCCCTGGACATTTCCTAATTGGAAGACATATGAAGGCCATACCGGAACCAGAGGAAGCAGGAAAAAGTGTTGGATACACGGACAGGTGGAAACAAATACAACAAAGTCTCCAACGCTTTTGGAAACAATGGTCGAACGAATACTTACAACAATTACAGCAACGGACAAAATGGAAAACAAAACAAGCCAACTTGGAAGTTGGGCAAGTCGTTATCATTATGGACAACAATAGGCCACCTAGTCAATGGCCCTTAGGTCTGATACAAGAAACCCATCCTGGAGCAGATGGACAAGTGAGGGTAGCCACCGTCAAAACCAGCACGAGCACCTTCAAAAGACCTATCAACAAACTGTGTCCAATGTTAGCATGTTAGGTGAAGGTGTACATGTCGTCCGTTCAAATCCATGTTTAAATTAAGACAAATGAACTCGTAGTAACACTTAGTCTATTATTTCAGCCCTAAAACCAAAAAACAAAACAAAAAAAAACCATGTCAAACAACGAAGAGATTATGTTCCAAGAACTCGATGACTACTTGGAGCTCTACCCTCTCGATGACGAGCAGCTCGAGGAGTTATTGGGAGACAGCCCCTTCCACGGTGAGTGGGACTTACGGACTCCGCCACATACATCGGCGTCCATCGATGATATTCCTACTACACCTGGGAAAAACCTTCCAGGTTTTCCACCGGAAGATGATCTGCCCGACAACTCTGTAGACATTAATGAACCAGAGACGGAGGAAACAGAAGAGGAGCCTCTGGAGGGATTCACTAACGAAGTTCCCATCACACCTGGGAAAAACCTTCCAGGTTTTCCACCGGAAGACGACCCTCCATACTTTGAACCAGCAGCGCGAGAAGACCGAGAGCAACCCATAGTAAACGCCAGAGCTGCATCCTCTTGTTTAGAGAACAAGAACTATTATATGACCACCTATGATGGTACCCCGTTTACAATAACATACGGGCAGTTACAAGCCATACCGTACGATAAAATCCGCGAATTCAAGAGACAGCGGTACACGGTCAAATTAGGGCCCAACCGTATTGTCAAATTAAAATTACAGGGCACTAAAATAATTTGGTACAACTATTCAGATCGCGACAAACGTAGCAACTAGGAACGAAACTATAAAATAAATAGTAGTATTATAATAGGCTATAAAATGAATTAAATATTTTTATAAGAAAAAAAAAAAACATGAATTCTATGAAATAAAAATGAAGATTAAAACCAAAAAAAAGTGTACGTCTATCCATGAAAAATAAATTGTGTTGATGCGATCCATCAACAAGGGGGGAGAATGTTTTGACCTGAAAACATAAAATTTATTAATTAACATAATTAAAAGAAAATGCATCAACTTACCTGCTATCGTCCATCCATACTCAGGTCCCCGAAATATATATTAAATATGCCTAAAAATAAAAAATTATTAACAAATAAACACAAATCATACTTACCTTCAGAATCAAAATAAATAAAAATAACAAATGTCAATTTGACCACTGTGAGGCAAATTTGACAGCGTGTAAACGAAGCTTAAAGAAAAACCACAAAAAATGTGGAACACAACATTAATAATTTGCGCAAAAGAGTACTAAAAAATTTCTCCCACCCCAGCGCCATCCTCCAGCACCAGTAAGAAGGTGCTGGTTAAAACTAGAGAACTTGCAACAGAATTTGCAATCTTCTTTGGACTCTACGCCGAGAAGGTTAGCTCGCGATTTTTTGGATTTCCTCCTAAAATCGTGTTAGGGAAATAGATAGTTGGTTGGTTCCACCGCTGACTTTTGTGATAGGTTATTTGCATGATTTGTTGTCGTTTTTCAGGTGTCTGATTTAATTCGCGAAATAAAGAATTTCAATTGAAATTATCAGGGATAATTTCTTTTACGCAATTGAAATTGAAATAAGTTCAATAGAAATTATATGGAATAATTTCTACTACGAAATTGAACTTATTTAAGTAGAGAATTTTAATATTTTATTACGATCTCAATTGAAATTATACGAGATAATTTCTTTTACGATATTGAGATTCAAACAAATTCAATAGAAATTATATAGGATAATTTCTACTACGAAATTGAATTTGTTGTGATAAATAGTCGTCACACGCAGTAAGGAAAGAGTTTCAATCAGATTTTTACGTACGGTAATTTCTTCTACGACATTGAAACTCAGGCAAGGTCAATAGAAATTATATGGGATAATTTCTACGATGAAACTGACCTTGTAAAAGCGGAAAAACTTACGTGCTTGGTAGTAGGTTTAAGGATATTTGGAGAACTAAATAAAGATTGCGTTGGATTTACCCCGCGTAATCATAAGAAGGTTTCGCTGGGAGAACCTTCGCCCTGTTTTCTCGCAAATAGACCAGCACGGGCAACAAAGCAAACTAAAACGTAGAGACAGACGTCTAAAAAGGGAATAAACTCGCAGCCTGGCAGAACGAGAATTAAGCACGCAACAAGGGCGGCTGAAACGAAGAAATAAGTTAAAGAATATTTGGAGAATTCAATAAAGGAAAAATTTGAATTTATTAATAATAAAAATTGAATAATTAAATTAAATTGAATTTAAATTAAGTAAATAAAATTTGAATTATAAAGTTAAGTTAGAGTTAATTAGCTTTTGTAAGATCTGGGAGAGAATATATTTGATATTAAACGAACCTAGTCTCTTTTCTTTTAGAGCATGAACCTGCACCTATCCGTATCATAATATTTCTAGTAATAATAACTTTATATTACGGCTTTACGCGCCGTACTATAACAAATATGTGTCCACTAGGTCCTTCTTCATGTTGATCCGGGAGTTTACTGAAATGTTTCACCTGGTTCGTTTAGAATATTTATTTTCTTGTAGAACTGCCTTATTTCTCCCTCGCTATGAAGGGTCTCTAGTTCTTCCATCTTACGTTTTTCGTATTCTCTTTTCTTTCTTTTATGTACACTTTTTTCCTCTCTTCGTCAAACTCTGTAATCTTCTTCTGCGTTTCGAGTGTTATGCCTTTTTCGTTTTCTTTTATACGTCTTATTTTCTGTTCTTTTGCTATTATGCATTTAACGTCGAACCACTCACTACGAGCACTTCTGCGAGCATCACCCACGGTATACAGAAACAAGGGAATGTAAAAGAGACTGACAGCTTCGAATACCGTAGAAAAAGTCACCAAGTGACGTTAGTACCAATGCAGAAACAACAGCTTCGATTTTATATGGGAAGCGGTCATCAAGTGACGTCAGCACTAAAATACCGTCTTACGATATACAGTCTTTTACATTACCTTGTTGCTGTATACCGTGTGCTTCACCTAGAACGTCATACGATATGAGGTTTGCTCTACAGCTTGCTTACACCTGGACCACGACGCATTGATGTTTTCAATATTATGGGGATCATGGTTGTTAATAGAATTAAATGCTTCGCTTAACTTGGATTTAGCTCGCTTACTTTTACTTCATCTTTTAGACTTGCTATGTTGAGTTTTGGCGTGCGCGTTAGCCCTTCTTTTTTAACATTAGAAAGTCTTGCTGTGATCTTACATTTGACCATGAAGTGGTCTGAGTCAACATTGGCTCCTCTCTGCGTTCTGACTTCTAATATGCACGAACTATGCCGTCAATGAGAACATGATCGATCTGGTTACAAGTGCGATTATCTGGTGAGAGTCATATCATCCTATGCATTCTATTATGCTGGAAATAAGTGCTACCATGTTTGACGATGCTGCGAAGTTTGTAAGTCTTACCCAATTATGTGTATATAATACGGCTGCTGCAAGTCAGCAAGTTTAGTCTGTCAAGGTTCTTGAAAACCAAGCATTTACGAATAACAGTGGCATCGAAACCTAAAGGCGATTGTCCTCCCAATACTCACATATGGATCCCAGATTTGACTGTTTACTAAAAACCACTGTGGTGAAGAGAGTACTTTTAGAGAATTGTTGGCCACCTACGTGAGGAGTACGATTCCGCAGACTATACAGTGAAGATATCTACGAGCTTTGTCATGGCATAAACAGGGTGAAGTGAATTAACGTCTTCAGGCTCCAGTTGGCAAGATTTCTAAGCTCATATGAGTAACGAGGAACCTTTTGCGGTAGCAATTATGGGTTCCGATAGCATTATAAACCGAACCTTCCTCGGAAGGATGACGTAGACCAAAACTATCAGAGCGCAGTGATGCCAAACTCTGGATGATACCGGCTCAGAATCGAGACTGTTGGAGAGAGCAGTTCCGAGCGGTCACGACTGAATCTCATTAACCTGGCCCTCTTATGATCTCAAGTGGACCACCTTACTAATGAACCTCGGGAGACAAGACCTCTCAGCTATAGTGGAAGTGCTGACCGCACACTGTCTGATACGCGACCCGCTTAGGTCTTGAGACCTACGATTTTTGCAGAAGCTGTAAAAATCCGGACGAGGAGGAAAGTGTACTACAACTTCTCTGTCACTGCGTAGCCCTAAACAGAAGCAGACTAACCACGTTTGGGGAACCCTTTCTAAGCACGCTTGCGGAAATCTCGAAGATTGGGATACCGCAACTTAGAAGATTCATTACTTCCACGAGATGGTTTAGCTAAGAACGGCACTTTAACATCAGGTTTGAAGTGGGATCACTATGGAATCACAATGGGTCTACTCCTTTGGCCTAAGTCTTTGAGCTGTGCACCAGTAGCTCAGCCATATCTAACCTAACCTAAGAATAACCGATCCAGCCTGAGTGGTTTAGAAATTATATTGTTTGTTATTGTTTGTTATTCAGCCATCATTCAATTTCTTATAGTCTTTAGCCAATTTCAAGAAAACTTACATCGCCTCATGAATGTGTATTATGAAAAGGCCAATGGTCTCTCCGAGTAATAGAAAAAGTAATGGTATAAACCGAACAGTTCCAACAATTACTTTTATGCAAGCGTTGGGTCGTAAGTGACACTGGATATTATAAGCACGAGAATAACTTTCCACCCGAAATATACATTACATAGGTACGTCAAATCAGTACTCAGTGCAATGTTCTTTTGCCTGTTCTTACCCTTATACGAAAAAAATCACCCTGCAGCAGAATGCACATTATATACCCAAACTGTACATATGTATTTTTGTGCCATGGAGGGTTGGGATTTAGGTCCCGGACCCTCTTTCAATTCTCATTCATTTTCCTGCCTTCTTTCTTGATCCCTTGAGTCTCTTCTTCCCTTCAGGCAGGCAGTTTGCAGTTGCCAGAATATTAACATGTTCCCAGTAGCCATGTTTCTCGGGGGTGGTTTTTAGCAGAACGAGGGAACTGCTCTACACAACATGTGATGACGAAAAAAACCAAAAAAACCGAGAGAACTCTTAAAACTTCTTCAGCCATGACGATGGTTCGGGAATCAACTGGCGCACAGCTTGCATCCGCATTCTGTTTTTTTTAGGGGCATTGCCGTAAGGTGGCCATTGGTAATCAATTGCAACTGGACTGAAATTGAAATTCAATCAATCAAACCGTCTTGGGCGGGAGGCTATTTTTCCAGCTTCAGTCTTCCTTAATGACCATCGAATATATCATTTTTACCACCTACTTAGAGCTTCAGAACTCCTAAAAATCGATATGTAGACTGCTGTAGCGCATACGTAGGTGCATGG